>JAJHJA010000086.1:0-1200000 GCA_021202915.1 Heliconius himera
TCCTCTGCCTACCCTGCTGAGAGCGGGATATTTGGAAAGATAAAATAATAAAAAAATAAAAATATATATTATATAACTTGTTTTGTTGACGCTACATATGTCCGTAAAGCCCGGGGAGGCGAAATTAAGAGACACTTTGTGTTGATTCATAAAGGAATGCAGCTACTAAATATATATCTACTTACACTTGTAGACACCGTTATACGCATATTTTAATATTTTTTAATTACGATCAACACCTGGCTGGTTACTCTAGTTTTTTATTTATTTAGATTTCTTAATCACTAGGTAAATTCATTAGAATTGAGATGGAGATAATATTTATAATCACCATAATAGTTCAGTTAGATTTCATCTAATTGAATGCAACGGTTGTGGATTCAAATCTAATTTTGGGGAAATTTTCATATTAATAACAAAAGTATTTGTCAGTTAATGTGATAGTTAAGTGAACAAAAAACTTTGTCTTATTATTACAACGAAATAAATAAAAAAATATTAATTCCCCCAAGTAAGAATCGAACTCACAATCGTCACGCTTACAGTACCGCTATTAAATATATAATTTCAGTATAAAATAGAAAATATTATATTATTTAAGAATTATCTTAGCTTGAAAATTTCGCATTATTGCACAAATCGCACCGTCCGTCCTTATGAATGAAGCGGGTCTATTTCGGCCGCGGTATAGAAATAACGCGCTATTAGGACAGGACGTTACGTGGATGCATCAAGTGTTTATTGACATTGGCATTTGATGAATTAGAGAAAATGTATTTTACATTTATTTTAGCACGTTTTATTTATTATAAAGAACAAAATGCGGCGTTGGGTTCCGCCACTCAATATGCAATATCTCGACAATTGGGCGGAAAATTGCGGAGTATCTTAACACTCGCTTCCCTCTGTCTCTCTCTCTGCAGTGTCTGTCTCTGCAGTGTGGAAAAGAGAGTGAAGATGTTTTTTTAATTTCACATAAATATTTCTGGGTAGGTAGAGAGCACCTTCCTAGTGTCAAGTCAGATATAATTCGTTCTCCGCCTAGACATTGCGTATTGAATGACGGAACTCAACGCCGTGCTATAAATATAAAGAAACAATTCACGTATTCCCCTTCAGTTACAGTCAGCTTACAGTAACCCAGTTGCCTATTGGTATATGTATTCTATATCTATTCTATTCTAGGGAATTACTGGGTATATTAAAATAACAGAGCTCTCTCCCTCTCTCTCTTTCTCTGTTTGTTATTCCAATTTGCTTAAAATAGCAAAAAAAAACGCAATACCTAGCTAAAAATACAAATATAAAACGCATTTTCAGCACAAATAAGCGTGAAATTCAACCAAAAATCCACAAGAAAAGCTGCAGGAAGTTGCCATTATATAATGACCTAACTAATAAATAAATGTCTAAATACATAACCCATTAGTTCAAGATTCGGTCGTTAGGTGCCCCCACAAACGGGTTAATTGGTCGTAAATTATCATAATTCGTATCTTTGCACCCCGCTGTTGTGATAAATACGTAAATTTTGTCTGTCTATGTGTAGAAAACTTAATATATAAACCGTTACTAGATTTTTTTGTATGAAATTCGCCTTATTGTTGATTGTTCTGGGTATAATATTTATTATGACAGTGAGTGTTGTAATTCGTTTTTTTTTTAAGATAATTTAGTGACAAATCACTCTGTTACCCATTAGTCAGAAATATATATTAATTATTTATATATTATGTTTGAGGCCAGTCATGATGCAGGGGTACAAGCGTGCGACTGTATATGTGACAAGTTGTGAATTCGATTCCCACTTGATAAAATGAAAATATTTAATATTTTAATTTTTTGACCATGGTAACGACGCAACTTAACAGCGCAAAGCGCGGCGTTGAGCTCCGTCACTCAACACAAAATGCCTTCAGAATTCGGCGGAAAGTGGGGAACTAAAGTGTTCTAATGGGAACGGAGTGCCTACCTTGCTATGTGCGGGATACAGCGGGAAGCTAAAAAAAAATATTTTTAAAACATTCAGTTAATCGTACAAATTTTTAATGTGACAACAATCTTAAATATTTAAATACCACTCAAAAATCTTATAAAACAGTCTCTTCCTTACACGAAAGGTACTTCAAAGTAGGTGCATATATAGCAAAAAAAAGCCTAAATAAGCTCCAAGCACATGTCACATTTAAAAGCTCTCGCCACAACTTTTCGCATCACTTCGTCGAAGTTCCACTAAATAAAAAATAACTAAAACACACTGTCAAACCGTCTCAATACGCGTCTTAGCGTCGATCCCTGCATATTAATGTCTTCATTATAATTAATATACAAGCCACAATAAGACCTCACTTTGACAGTGGCGTCCGTTTCACGCCGTGCAAAGGCAATTGTCTCGGCTAAATCTACTTTTGTAATAAAGCAAAAAAATCTAAATATAAGTACGTATAAGAAACAGATTTGGTATTTATTTCAAAATTTTTAATGAACAGGTTTTGACGAAATTTTCTAACAATATTGAGTATTTCCTGTACGTTTCTTGGTAATGTTTATCAGTTTTATTAATTTTAATTGTGTCGAATGACAGGTAATAAAACTATGATTGCGATTTCTAATTTTATTCGATGATTTCGGGACTATAATATAGTATCTTACATATATATCTACATAATTATAGATTTGTGCTTACGGTGTCTAATATATTTAATTTTCCTTTTAATTTCTGCTTTTGGGAGCTTTGGAGACGTACTTAAATGAAAAATGCTATAAACATGATATTTAAATGTGTACTTACTTTGTAATAATTCGTAGTGTAGAATGACTTCTTATAAATAATATTATTTTTGAAAATAACATTAGGTGCTAATAAATAAAAATTCTCCACAAAAATCAGACAAACCCGTGTGAAATCTTTAGTATGTTACATTATTATCGTTAAGCGTGTCAAGTGTAGCGAATACTTGAAGCGGGGTTAAGTTTAAGTCGAGTTTTAGTTCAGATGTGACAATCCACAGTGGTTTTTGATCTTATTGCCCTTCCTTTTGTCATGCACGCCTCGTCTTACATATAGACATACGTACGTTTCAAATGTATTGTAGTTCTTTGTTCTTGATGGATTATGTTGAAGATTTATTGTTATATATTTTTTTGATGTTTACGCCTGAAGGCACTTCTGTTGTGTTTTAGCGCTATGTAGGTTTGACGGTTTGCTCCGTTTTCTATTTTTATTGTTTCTGTCTTTTGAAATATTGAGTCAAGAACATGATTTTTTTTAAATAGTCCTTGTTGAGAGATAAAACTTACAGCGAATGTGTGTAAACTTATAAACTTTTTAACTACTTCACTGTGGTGTCTCCTTAAGTTATTTTAATGTTCCGTAAAAGGTTGTTTGTAGTTTTTATGCTTTTTCCGCATAGTAAGGAAATTTGGTGTGACACTCCGCTCTCCACTTTATCGCCCGAATATAAAACATTTTATGTTTAATTATATAAAAAGAGGGGCAGAGCGTCTTAACACTAGGTACCCGCTTTACGCTTAACCCAGCACACAGCAAGGTAGGCACCTTGCTGTGTGCTGGGTTAAGCGTAAAGCTATGTATAATGTTGTAGGTCAATTTGCATTCTATCTAAAAATACTGAGTACATTAGTTTTTTAAACAAATTCCCTAACATAAATCGAACCCATAACCTTCGCGCTTACAGACGCTGTCCTACAGCACATTACTGCGTCCACTTCATATCTTATACAATATTATAGCAGATTTCTAGTTTTTTATTACTTTAGAGGTGAAAATGTATTTCTTACAACGCTATATCAATCAGTGTCCGGTATATTGTACTAGGTGTGGCGGGAGGACGACAAGTGGCGCGGTTTCCGCTTATTATTGCGACTCGAGCACAGTGATGCTTTGTTTGAAGTTCGTGTAATGATATTGTCTAGGATTGGAATAATGTTTGTATTATTATTTATATGCTTATTTTTCTTAGGCCGGTCGCGGCGCAGCGGCACAAGGTGTGACTGTAAAACCGACTGGTTGTGGGTTCGATCCCCACTCGAGGGCATGAAATATTTACTTAAATTACATTTCCATTTCTTCGCTCTGGTGTCGAGGTTAAGCGCGGCGTTGAGCTCTGCCACTCAACACGCAATGCCTCCAGAATTCAGCAGAAAGTGGGGAACAGGAGTGTTAACACTAGGTTCCCTCTGCCTACCCTGCTGTGTGCGGGATACAGCGTGAAGCTGATTTTGATTTATTTTTCTTATATATTTTTTTGTATTATATTTATTGATACAGTTGTGGAGCAATCGTTAATAGTAAGTGAACAATTTTCTTTTGTTTTTATAGCTTGACACTGTATCCTGCATATATCTGGGAACGCAGAGGGAAAACTAGTGCTAAAACATTCCCTTCCTTAGTTTTTGAAAAAAAATTGAGAAATAAACGAAACGATTAGTCTGGTTACTAGACCATAGAATGAAAACTATAGTTCATATCCCCGATCGGAAATCGAATCCACAACCGTAAGCTACCTACTTACAACATTTAAAAATTTTATTGAATTTTACAACTACATCTGTCTCCAATAATATTCCCAACAACCAATACCAACAGAAGCAACTACAGTATTATCCACCCGTGTAATGGTTATGAATTATTGTGATCTATTCTAGGCGCTTTTAAGAATGGATCGTTTTCTATTTGGTCGGTTTGTGTTCGACCGGTTTCGTTACAGTCGTTCAGATAATGTAAGGACGAGATTAGACACGTCTTAGGTACCGTGTGGGTACCGTGTATACCGTGTAGGTAGCTGTGAGGATGTTCGTTTTGCACACGTTTATTATATGAATTGGTAGATGCTATTCTATATTTTTTTGTTTTTATTTTTTAGCTTTTGCTTTTCTCTCTCTCTGTATATAACGTAGTGTTGTTCTCCAGTTTTGGAGCGTTGCGTGTTTTATCAGAGCAGAAAAATTATAATAATTTTGTTACAATCTATCCACAAAGCAAAAAAAAAATGTAGTAATTATTAGTCTCTATACGATTTTGTGTCATCATCAACATTTCTCTTATTTTAAGGAAACCAAGGAGACTATAGTGACTGAGGGCGTGACATTACTGTGTAAATTGGAACTCTGCGCCGTTTAATTAATTAAAACGCCGTATTTAATATTTGACAATAGTGTAATTAGAAAAAATTTAGTACTGACAATAAATTATTCTTTTTTATCTATACTTTTAATTATAATAAGTTGCCTTAAAATATAAGGTGCAAATTACTCGCTTATATGGATATTTTACGGAAATTTGCTAGATGGGTTACGGTCGGTCTAACTGTATAGGCAGCCAGACTGAAACAAATCGTTTGCATAGGATTTGAACCCATAAAACTGGTGACAACGTTGGTGCTATATTAAACTATGTAACAGTAATTATATTATGAAAAAAAGCTTTGAAGATGATTGAGAAGAGATTATTTCTTTTATTTACCGAGGTATATTACAGAGCACAAATGAAATGTAAAAAAAAACATAAAAAAATAAACCATGCATATTATTTATTTCGTTTCGTCAGGCTTATATTTAATTCTATTCTATTTTATCTATATATCTATCTATATAAAACTTTTCCGTTACTGACTGGAGGTAACGAAATATACGTCGAAACTACTGTGCTTAGAGAGTTGTAATATCGCATCTAGGTACTTACCTCCCTCCCATCCCTTCGAAAACGGGATTTCTACTTTACATCTTAAACTCCATTCAAAAAAACTACGAGCGACGACAGTGGTCACAAATAAAACAAATCAAATACACCATACAAACACAAATAAACAACAAAACCCATCTAAATTCATATAGCTAATTTTACACAACATTATAATAAATCAAGCGAAATAGAAAATGATCTACACCGGGCTTAAGAGAAAATAAAGTACCGGATACGTAGATCGCGGACGGAAACGCGCACGTTTTGCACTAAAGTGGCCGCCGTGAAAAATTATTGTTTAAAATGTGTGTTTTTGTTCGTATATAATAAATGAAAGGTGAATTCATTAGGTGTTAATGTGTAGGTATTAATATCTGGTTGCATTTTTCAGTGTTTTTTTTATTTTTTTTGTTTTAGTATTATATGAGAATTGTGAATGTAAAAGTGTTGATTAAGAGGTTTCAGGTTGACATGTAACATTAAATAAAAAAATAAAATCATAAATCAAATCAAATCAGCTTCACGCTGTATCCCGCAAACAGCAGAGTAGGCAGAGGGAACCTAGTGTTAAGACACTCCGTTCCCCACTTTCTGTCGAATTGGAGGCATTGCGTGTTGAGTGGCAGAACTCAACGCCGTGCTTTGCCTCGACACCAGAGCGAAGAAATGGAAATATAAATTTAAGTAAATATTTCATGTTTTCGAGTGGGGATCGAACCCACAACCAGTCGATTTTACAGTCACACCGTGTGCCACGATTGGCCTCAATTATATTATTATATTAGGTGACTATATTATATTATTATATTAGGTGATTATATTAGATGACATTAAGTGTGAGTGGACAATGGAAATGGAGAAATATGTAACTAAGCTACACTTGTCTGGCTTTATAAACAAAGTAAAAAATATGTATTTTATTCGGATTAAGCTAGATCTTTGTTTTTTTTACACTTATTTATTTCTAACAGTTTAATATTATTCTACATTAAATATTCCACATAAATATTTAAGAAAACATAAACAGCCTCTGAAACCCTCAAAGTGGACGTGGGCGCTTAGACCAATAGAAGGTTGCGCTACGTATAATATTTTATATGATTTAAAAAAAATCATTGATTTTTTCTTATATTATTTTCAAATATTTATTTTATTTTATTGGAATCTATTTTTTGTTCTAATCTATAGAGATAATTAAATATTCAAAATAAAATAAAATAAAACATTTTATCTATATAATACAAAATCTATCAAACCTGTCACTACACAAGCACTATCAGCTCTCCCATCGTCCGTGGACAGCTATCAGCTACTTGTTGATCGTTGAACAAATGTTTACCGCCCCTATTATTATAGGGTCCCATTGTTCGCAGGGGTGGCTCGCCAGGACAAAATAAAAAAATATATATTTAATTTTTTTATGAAACAAGCTTAATTACTTTAAATATGTTTATTATGCGTTAAAACAATTATTTGTTATCACTATTTCATTTAAAAATTTAGAATACATACTCTCTTTAGTACCAACAGGTTTTGCCATCGCGGCGCAGTGGAGTAATGTCTGACTGAAGATACGGCGGTTGTGGGTTCAATTCTAACTTGAGGGTAGAATTAGTTTCATTGCTCCCCGTCTCGAATTGTATTCTCGTCTTGGTAAAACAAAGTCTCGTATTCAAGTGGAAAGCTGATAACGGAGTGCCTTGACAGAAAGATTTTCTTTACTTATTCTGTTTTAGATATGTTATATCATACCTAAATTGTGAAGCTGAAAAATACCAGCCAACTAACATTCCTATATTTTTTTAAGATATACTACTAAAATGATGCATTCATTAGTAAAATGCTAAAATAAATAGTTAAAAATTTATTTGTATTTATTAGGTTAAATAAAAATAAATATAATAAATCTTAAAAGTAGACCTTGTTAAATTAGCAGCCCTATACAAACAAAAGGGTGAGTATTGCGATACACTTGTTGCTCCCCTAACAATGAATTTATTTAAGTTTAATAGCACCCTACAGACGTGAATTTATATTTAAAGTATTCGATATAGACCAGGTAGGTATAAATAATAGTAAAAAAATTATAAAAAATAAACTTTGAAAAATGTTAAGGATAGGTTATTTGACGATGTGTCTGATTGAACACAAAATTTTAGAGTTCAAAATGAAATCACAATATTTTTTTTTACATAAAGTTAATAAATTAGCATCACCTACTAACATATAGAATATCTTCAAAAAACATTTTATATTAAAACTTTTTGTGGCTGTCATCGATGCATAAGTGTGCATCTGTAAACACGACTATAAACCTCTGTCTATAAACGCGACGGTTATGGATTCGATTTCCCCTCGAAAGTATGACTTATGTTTACATTTTCGCTCTGACAAATTGACCAGGCACGGCGTTGAGTTCCACCATCGACCAATGTCTTGAAAATTTATCGGAAATTGGGGAGCGGAATAGCTTAACACTAGTTTCTATCTACGTTACTACGTTATCTATTCTCTAAAAGAAATATGAACATTTAAAATTTAGGTATAGGTATACATATAGATACCTAACTTAATTCTATATAACATCAATTATTATACGTAACTAAAATAATTAATTTGACACAATACAAATAATAATTAGTCAAGTTCTGACATTTACATAATTTATGTTAAATTTATTTAAGATTTGATTAATTATAATATAGTGTACCTTTTTCGTTGACATTAGAACATTATTAATTGGAGATTGTACCTGAAACAGTAAAACAACAATTAATTTTAAAAATAAATCAGCTTCACGCAGTATCCCGGTCACAACAGGGTAGGCAGAGGGAACCTAGTGTTAAGACACTCCGTTCCCCACTTTCTGCCGAATTCTGGAGGCATTGCGTGCTGAGTGGCAGAACTCAGCGCCGCGCTTTGCCTCGACACCAGAGCGAAATGGAAATATAAATTTAAGTAAATATTTCATCTCCTCGAGTGGGGATCGAACCCACAACCAGTCGGTTTTACAGTCACACTTCGTACCGCTGCGCCACGACTGGCCTAAATTAATTTTCTTGTTTTAAAATATTTTTATTGTTTTTTTAGCAGATAGCAGAGTGGGCGGAGCGGAACTCAATGTCGGGCTTTGTCTTGGTACCAGAGCGAGGAAATGAGATTAGTAAATATTTCTTTTCCTCACTTGAATGAATTTAAAATAAGTGTTGAATGGATTTAAAATAAGTTACAAATATTAAAATGTTTAGAAACTAGCTTTTCTTTATTTTGCAAATAATTTTGTTTTATAAGTTTGTAAAAGATAAATTCAATCGGAATTAACTATCACTTTCTACTTGTGGCACGATTGTATTGTTGTCTCGAAGAAAACACGTGATATATATTGATAATAGAATTCTATATCTAGTCTTAATTGCTATTTTAGATTGATATTTGGAGAAGCACTTTTTTAAGCCAGTCGTGGGAGGTTGTGGGTTCGATTTCCACTCGAGAAAATGAAATATTTAATATTTCCATTTCCTCGCTGCTGTAACTAGGCAAAGCGAGATTGTGTGTTCTGTTATTCATCACGCAATATTTCCAAATTTTGGAGGAAAATGACAACAAGCCTACAGAATTTAGAGAGTGGAAAGATGTTGCACTATATATTCTTTGTGATAATGCAGAATATCTATTATAAGACTTTTCGCGAAACGTAGAAAAACTAAAACCAACTACAACATAACAACTTAAACAGACCATTCCATACAATACACATTGTCTTTCAAACAGCCTGTATTATTTATTATACAGCGGTTCCACAATATTCATACGAATAATACCTATGAATCACGAGTCTCATAATCGCTTATTGAGTGCGACGTTTATTACTTAGTAAAGTAAAGCATGCGTGGTCTATAATATTCATATTGTTTATAATAACGCCACAATATTTACCGAAATAGCCAATTGGATATAAACTGGGAAATTTATTTGACTCGAGTTAAATATGAATTATGATCGAGAAGACATTTACCATTTACATTCGGTTTGTTTCGTTTTAGATAATATATTGTAGATAAACAAAAGAAATTTTGGGTTTAGAAATTATTTTATTTTATATGTTTATTAGAAAACATATAAAATTAAATAATTTTCAAATTTTTAACAGGTGTAAATACGAATCAAGTACTCTGTTGATTAGTTACTCTTTATCTAAAACCGCCTGTATTAGATTTTTTACAGAAAGAAGGAGAAGAAGAAGTCACAATTTATTTACTTCTACAGCAAAATTACTGTCTTAACGCGTATCACGTAAAATACGCGAGACTATATCGCATTTATCGCGTAATTGCGATAACATTTGATACACCAATCAATTATAAGAGGTAACCCCAATATTGTCACTACAATTTTTTCTTCTCTTTTAAACAAAGTAAAATTCAAAAACATAAAATGGTAGTTATTTATAGAAAATAATATTTGAATATATTTAAAATCAACGTATCAAACAAAAATATAGCAAAACTCATTACGGCATTCCCATTTCGGAGATATTATATCCACTCACTACTTGGCTCAGGATCAGCGGTATGGCAAAAAGACGATCTGGGCATTTCATTCAGTATGCCCACTGACAGATTGAGACAGACATACACTTATCACGTGTGTGGGAAAGGGACAAAACACATTCTCGCTTCGATTCTTGGCAGTCGTCCACAGGAAGCAGTTTTAGCAATAAAATGACAATGTGGAATACAAAGATTCATTCAGTTTAATTGACTTGGAAAGTTCAGGTCGTTGATAATTCTATTCTATTGTGAATGGCACGTGGCGTTTAACTGGAACGAGTATATGTGAGACGAGTGTGCGTAGTATATATGTATTGGCATATTTAAAATTATCTTTTTAAGCAAATAAAATAGGATTTCTTGATAAAATATAGTAAGGTTCTTTCTGTTCATCATTACAGAGGAAAGAATCTAAGGATAGGTCTGTCACCTGAAGCTTAGTCAACGAAGTGATCCATATTAATGTTATTTTATAGAATACTGATATTTCTTATACTAATTTATATATTTGTTGTATATTATACCTTTTTACTTGTGAAAATGTATAAGTATAAAACCTGTGCTAAATACATTAATGACCCAATGGCTTATAAAAAAAACAATCCAGCAAATTACCAAAATAACCGAAATATATATATTACCATAACATAAAATCCCCTGTCTTTGTGTTAACATAAAATTACAGAACAACTCCTTATAATATATAGCTGTGAGGTTTCCATCATGAATGGTAATACATTTTAAGGAGTAATCAATCAAGCTTTGTCAGCAAATTGTATAGATTTTAAATTGAATTTCTGTTAACAATACAGGGATTACTTTGTCTGACTTCGTACTAAGAAACAATTGAAAATTAAACCTAAAATATATTTTTGTATACATTGCGTCATTTCCTATACTAGAGTCAGATAAAAGGTCCGATATTACGCTATGAAACAGCTATATTTCTGTTTTATCTTTTGCGGTATTTGTCTGGGTGGAGTATTACGTACTATCGATTGCTACAATGGTGGAAGGATTATAGGATATCTATAGAGATTTAGTTTAAGACTGGGCGTTTTATAATTGCATCGGGCTTTTGTTGGTGTTTTAACCAGATTTTCTTATATAGATATTTATTTTAATATTATTTCTTACTTATATTATAATTCCGTACATAAATAAGAACGAAAAACGAAACAATAACCCTCATAACGGTTCCGTCTCACAGGACACTTTTTCGTTGAAATCATAGTCGTAATATCTATCCATTTGATGAAATATAAACTTTATTGACTCTATAAAAAAGTTCGAAAGATTTGAACCCATGTCCTCTATCCAACTACATCTTATAAGCATCCTTTAAACTCAACGTTACACACATAAAAAATATATTTAAAACATTATAAAAATCATAAACCATAAAAAATCTCATATAATATAATAATAAATCAAAACATACATATTATATGAGCAATTTAAAAAAATATGATAAGTACATATTGAAATTAAACCCAAACACAACACACTTCAGTCATCATTTAAAATGTATTGGTTTCCGCGAAAACCCGTACCAAGTTACAGTGGCTGTGGAAAATAAATATATGCCTATAACACGATCAACGAGTCGTGGCCGTCCTGACGTAAGGCTTTTTGAACGTTTGCGCCATTGTTCACTAGGTAAGATAATATTCAAAAGTAAGAAAAATCCTAAAATCAAATATGTGCCATTTACAGTTAACTTTAAAGCAGCCACGACTTGTCAACCACACTACACCAGTACCTACTATAGAAAATGTATACAAAAAATAACACTAGGGAATACTGTTTGCTAAGAGCATTCGCGTTCGGACAGACCTGCAATAAAATATTATTAACTCGTAAAGAGTCCACAATGAACGGAGCACTCGCTACGATTATCTCCCGTATTTGTCTATGTTTTATAGCGGTACTCGCATTTATAGCTTTTCGATATTATTTTACGTATTTTTTTTATGCAATTGGCTACCGCGACCCCATTCTGCGTTGGATGTGTGTGGATATGTGTTTGTATGAGATACTGTGTGATATTTATTTTAGAAAACTGCTTCAGGAATTTTGGAAGTTTCCAAGAGGAGCGTTTGTGTCCCGAAAATACGATTCGAAAATTTTTAGACGTTTTCTAAAATACTATTTAACCCTTAGTGTGGAATGTGGACATTTAAAAAAATAAAAACGTGTGACATTTTCATGTATATTTTGATTTTTTGTTTGTGAGAAGAGAAAATTCAATGTTAAGACAATTCATTGTAAAAATACTTTCGTTTTAAGATGGATATTGTTCAAAATAATATAACATAAGGAAGTGTCCAACTGTATTTAATAATTGCCTTTATTATAAACATTTTCATTTCTTTACTTAGCAAAATACATGTTATTTAAGAATATCACCACAAGATATTCAAAATTCGAAATCAAAGTGTTGTATCACTCCATAATCATTACCCTTGAAAATTACACGAAAATAAGCAAAAAAAAACCAAAACCAAATTCACATCTCCATTTCCCAACGTACGAGTACACTGTCCTCTTCACAATACCACTCGAGCCTATCGGGCATTGAAAAAAAAATGTTAAAATCGCCCCTCGCGAGACTCGTAAACTAGCGCGGGTTCGTCCATCCAATTAAATATGGATAACCGACCACTCTCATTACTGCGTTCAATTTTTACTATGGCCCCTCGGCTTGTTTTTTGCACAAAAAACATTTTTATAGCGATTGTCGATGTTGAATTATTTAAATGGTTGATTATGAAAGGGTGACGCTTTTTGGTTGTGTTTTTTGGGTTGTGAATTGTTAGGGTTAAGGTGGGATTTGTTATTGTCTTGAGGAATATTTGTTTATATTATGAAGAATTTTATTGCGAACACATGGTTTTTTTTTTCTTAGCTTTTCGCTGTTTCCCGTATATAAAAGAGTAGGCAGGAATCTAATGTTAAGACTAGATACCTGACTACCCTTAAGACACTACATTGACCGTTCGAATCGAACCCACAACATTCGCGGTTATAGTCACAAGCTGTGCCACTGCGCCATTGAGCCTATGGATAAGAACAATAGTTATTTACGTTAAAATATTTTATAAAAACATTTGTCAAGACGGACTGAAAAACATATAATTATACAATGAAATAAGAATTTTATCAGTATACAACTCGGTTTTAGATTTTTCTTGCGTTTGAAGCTTGTCTACTTTATTGTGTTTGTATATTAGATAAATACCTAATAAAATAATATTTTATTTACAAAATTTAAATACCTCAAGATTTTACATTTCCATTTCAAACCTAAGGAAAGGCTTTGGCTTGGTGTATCAAGATACAGTATCTAGGTAGTAGTATCGTGAATCATCACGTCCTCTCTGCATCACTCAATTATTAAATTTCCATCTATTTTTGTGTGAGTATTGGGTAGCGATAACCGATGTGTTTTTGCGTAACATACAACTTTGTATTTCAAATATGAATGCATATGATATTGAATATATAAAACAAGGTTTTTTTTGAGCTTTTTACTTGTATTGGCTGTTCAGATTTACTATAAATCAAAATATTTTATATATAGATTTTTGAATCAGCTTTACACGGTATCCCGCATATAGTAGGGTAAACAGAAAGAACTTAGTGTTAAGACACTTCGTTCCCCACTTTCGCCATATTTTTGATTGATTTGTTTGTTAAAAAAATAATAATTCACTTACTCGAGTGGGGATCGAATCCACAACCATCGCGTTAGAGTCAAATTCTTCTGCCACTGCAATAAAAACCTATAGAGCCCTAGAAATATTTTTTAAATATTATATATAAATAGCATTCTGCTATTTATCTAATTAAAAGGTAGTGGAGAATGGAGTAATCAAGTACCAAGATGTATCATTGTGGGCACCAAGTGTGCACAACTTTAATTTTTGATTTATGACGTCACACATTTTAATCCTCTCATACAACGTCATAGTTTATTGAAGTCGATAGGATGTCGACATTACCCTTTGTTGAAACTGTAGGACTTGATAGTGACCATTTCTAGAAAAAAGCGAAAATCTATCATAAGCAGAGTTTTTGCCTTTAAGGCACATATTTGGTCAATTTTGAGGTGTTTGTATCCAGTACAAGTTTTGAGTTGTGTGTTAGTTATTATTGAGTTACGAAACATTATAAGAGTACAATAATGTGTGAAGATACAGTTTTTTTACAAAATTAAACAATAATATACCTAAAAATAAAATTTAAATAGCGATAGGCAAAAACTTTAGTATTTAAATTTTACTGTATTTTTAACTATATATACATATTTGATTTCAGAGAACTCGATGCATACGATAACAAATCTCTCTCTCTTAGCTAACCAATAAATTCCATAGTTCCATAGACAAACAGAACATAATTAAACAGACACACTCAAGATCAAAATGGAGTAGCTCTCGACGACAACCAGCGAAAACTTTTGTCATATTAATTAATAAGGGACTTTGATATTCGAATGAATCTTGACGCAACCTGACGCCCTCCTTATATGACACTTATTCTTATATATCATATATATTTTTAAATACTTTAAAATCTAAGAAACCGCCCTTATATTAAGGGTGGTAGAGTGCAATTTTTTTTTTATTCGTATAGAATTTTAGCCGGAGATATACAGGGGTGTCATAATTGCAGAAACAAAGTCGCGATGCCATTGTAGGCGTTATTCACACACCCTTAAACTTTGGAGTTGTCGCACTTTGTTCGTAATTATGCGGTTCTCAACATTCAATATTCCTTGGGAGAGATAAATTAATGAGTCGACGTGTCACAATGGCGGGCTTTGTACTTTTGTTGAGAGATACTGGCGATTGTGCTGTAATTGATGTTGTGTATAGTTTTTTTTAAAGAGAGAGAGAGAGCATAGTGACAGATAACTCTGTTTCTGGTTTTCCTTACTTTTTAGTTATATTACTCGTCAAAATTATATTTTCTTATGATAAATATCTATTATTTTTAAAATTATTATTAAAATTATATAATTAATGTTCATGGTACGAAAACTAAATAAATACAAATAATATCGTAAAAAGAGTACGGACCAGGTGTCTGTAAAGTAATTCTATAAAAAAAAAACTACTTATTGGATGGCGTAACCTAGCGCTGCGTTATCTAATTGATTTGTATATTTGATTGATTGTCTTATTTAAATTGATACATTATTTACCTATCTGTATAGGATTTTTTTCAAACATAAATATCTTATTAACTGGAAATCGAATCTATAAACATCCGGCTATCAACAGAACCGTTCCAACTATAGCTACGCGCATAACGACATGAACCAAGTAAAATATATTATTACAGTTAATTATTGTATTTTATGTTTTGTCACAGCAAGCCTTTCTTTACACTTGAATAGAAGAATGGCCATTGAAGATAAACAGATCATGACAAAGTGATGAGGAAATGTGAATAAGGCGTAATGATGTATAATTATTAATACAATAATAGACATACATAATAATATTATATATATGTCATTTGTTTATTAATAATTAGCTTACATTATGTCGCCAGCTCGCGGCTATACCTACTCTATTCTGCTGTTCTACTTACCCATTTAAGTGTTTTTTGTATTGTACAAAAAGTAACATGTGGAGAGTAAAAAGGAAATTTTGTTTTGTTTTTTCTTAAAGTCAAAAAGTTTTGTATATTTTTAATGCCAAAATGGTAATTTATCGTTACGTAAATTTTTACCTTATTATTTTTTATTTACTGAAAATGTTAAAGATCACCAAATATTTTCTCATTTTTTACCAATTTCTCGTGTATTTTTTTGTAAAATGGTGGAACCCAACGCAGCGTATTATATCAGCAGATTTCAAATGGGTATCGAACTTATCACCATCATCCTTAAATCATACTACAAACGAGAAAACACAATTTCTTACATAAATTTAATTCTCTTTAACTATATTCAATAGAATATTATCTACTAAAGCCTACAGCTACTGTGTAGTCTACTGTACTGTATAGTCGATTAAGATCGCGTGCCGATACAGCACCCCCCCGACAAACCGAAGTCAGTGAGAGAATGATTAATGCGATCCCACATTAGGGGCTCTGTAAGAGTTGAAATGGGGTACCTATTATAGTAAATATTAAAAGTATATATTTATATATAGGTGGAAATATATAAATATATTTGTTTAATTTACATTTATTTTTTCATTTCTTCGCTCTGGTGTCGAGGCAAAGCGCGGCGTTGAGTTCCGCCACTCAGCACGCAATGCCCCCAGAATTCGGCGGAAAGCGGGGAATGGAGGGTCTTAACACTAGGTTCCCTCTGCCTACCCTGCTGTGTGCGGGATACGGCGTGAAGCTGATTTAATTTAATTTTAATTTATTAGGTATGTAGCAATTATAGGTTTTTGTTTTATTTTAAGAATTGTTTATTTTGCAATATTTCTATTCTATGCTTTTTTTTCAGGCTCACGTTGTAATATAAGCATGGAAATTTAGGCAGAGTAAAGATATATATTTTATTTTAATATTTACATATTTATATTTAGAAATAGTTTAACAAAAAATAATAGACAAAAATTAAATATTTTTGATTAAAAAAATAAAATAAATTAAATAATAAAATAGAGAAAAAAAACACTATTTAATTTATCGCCAACCTTGTTTTAAAATTACAAAATGTACCATCACCAATAAAATAATGCTTGAACCAACGTTACTAGGGTTATTAATAAGAATGTTGAAATTCAAATAAAATAACACACGACGATACTTATTCATATTATGGAACGTCAAAATTAGTTTAGAACTAATCTCTTTCGAGATGATATATAGTTTTGACGCGTGACTTTCACCGAATATTTCTTATATCATTTTTCTAAATGGCACAATTATGATAAATTTTAACAATGTATTAGTGATATTAATGCGTTATTTTTTTAAGTTGTTCTTTAAGGATTTAACTGACTATTAATAATTGGTTTATGGGTGCTTTATGAATTTAAATGATAATTAAAGTAATGAAAAAATTTTAATAATTTTTGACTTCTACGTAATAAATGACAATGGAAATTTTATTTCTGTTATTGATAAAATAAAAAAGGTATGTACATTTTTGTTTCTTTTGTATATAACGATAAGATTACACATTATCAGATGTATTTTTACTTTTAAATTGAAACCTACTAATTTCACAAAAAAACTATAGTTGAGCTTTTTAAGTAAGAAGAAAAAATATTTAAGCAAATTTAAAAAATTAAATGAAAATTTAGTAAAAACACAAACGCTTAGAGATGTTCACATTAGTTTCACCACAAAAGGGCCATCAATTAATTCTAAACTAAATCAAGAGCTACAAATGCGGTAAATCTATCGGAACGTGAGCGTTCTATGCGACCCCTTGTTATAATTACAATAAATAATGCCGGACATTTAGTTGTATGCGCGTGTGGTCCACGTTGGAGACTTTGATCGAGTATTTTATTGAATTTATGGAATAATTTATTAAGTAAATTGCCTTGTATGGTTTTGTTTTAATGCTTGTTCATAATAAAATTCAATATCTTTTTTATATGTTTTTTAAAAAAATACCACAACTTATAGCAAATCATTTTTTAAATAGTTTTATATTGTTTCTGTATTTTTACTAATTATAGAAATATTAGCGATTAACTATTCTGTTTCGTATATTTGCTTACTTCAGTGACATTGCGTACCTTCCAGTGAAACTTAGATAATAACCTATAATTGTTGTCATATTATATATAAATCTATATAAATAAATTCAAGTTGTGATCGTCCGGAGGGATGATATCTATTTTTTTTTATTTTATAATTATAGAAAACCCCGTACTAAGAATAAAATTAAAATTTTGACCCATCCTTGCACCAAACGACAACCAAGTGACGCACTTCCCATGCGGTAATCAATTGCGGCGTGCATGCGCGGGCGCATAAATTTCGCGCTTGTACTGGAATCACTAATTAACCCTTAACTGACGTTAGTCTCGACGAGCGTAAATCTTCTTCCTCGGACTCGGAGTTCAATTGAATTTTATTTAATTTAAAAACAGTCATTGTTGGCTTAAGAAATGCTTTTTAAGATGGCTTATAAATCAACATCCAATTATAAAAGGCCATCGTGGCGCAGCGGTTCAGTGTTTGATTATAAGCGCGGTGATTATGATAAAATCCCCAAAAAAAATCTCATATAGGAAATATATTTTTTTTGGCGTTCTCATTGCAAGACAAAAGGCAACGTGGAATTCTATCATTTGACATGCAATGTCTCGAAAATTACGTAATTTGAACTATCGTATAGTTTATTTTTTTTTTGTTTTTGGATATTTTTAATATGCTTAGCTGATTTAATAAATAAATGACACATTCCTTTGCTTTATATATCGTTTTCTATTTGGTGGTACATTCAATTTTGAAATTTAAAAGTATTTTCTCATTCTGATAAATTAGAGCAGGTAATAGTAATTTTCTTTTTTTTATGAATCCGTATTTTTTACGTACAAACGGAAGTAAGAACAGAATAAACTTAAAAGATTGCAACTATACATTACAGGAAATACATGGAAAAAACTTAACAAAACACAACTTTTTTATGTTCATAAAAATTCATTGTGCCAAAACGTCATAAACAAAATTTAAACATGTTATAAAAAGCCCACAACAAACATATTTAAAATATGACCAATTTAATTATATTACTCCCTCTATTTGACATGTCATAAAAATATAAATGTTCCCCAATCATTCCGTAATTTCCGAGTAAAAGTATCAAATCGGCATCAAAGGAATGTTTTGTTTGAGACAGCTAATTTGCGGTTTAAAAACGTCAAGCCATGTTTATTGTTATCATAAAATGTGCGAAATTATGGTCGTTTTTCTGATTTATACGGTCACAACACTCGGCGCCTTGTTGTTTGCTGTTTTAAATGTGCAACATTGTTGTTTTTATAGTTTAATTGTTGTTCACATTGTAAACTAGATTAAATAGGTTATTTTATTGAGTTTGTTTAATTTTAATATAAATTATATTCTATTATTATAATGCTGTTGAGTCATATATTGTTACATAATACAATTTAATTTAAATTACAAAACGAGAACAATTATAGAGGAATTACAAAAAATAATTTTATTAAATTTAGGACTAAGCAAATTGATAGAAATTCGACATTCGGCCCTTATTCGGCTTTCTAAGAACAATAAAATTAATTGCTATTTTAATTAATGTTAAAATAGATATATTTTAGTTTCACAAAACAAAACAAACACTGAGATTTTAAAATATAGATATAATATCTATATTTTAAAATCTCATTTACCAACGTAAGTATTGCAGTATATTAACCTATCCTACAAATTCTTATACAATATACCAGTATACCTCGTGTTGATAGCTGGCAACCTTCACCTACATATCACTGAATGAAGAATTATCAACATTATCATCATAAAATAATATAATATGAACATATTTTACAATAAAATTAATTACCAATATGTTTTCCATATGACTATTATATTTATGACTGTACATTAATCAATGCAGCACAAAAGGGTTAAAGGCAACCTTTAAGTCAAACTTAAAGCAAGTCATGCCCTCGTTGCGATTGTCAGACGCGTTTTTGCGTTCCTTCGCTTATTTGGATGTACGAAATTGTTTGGATTTATTTGTGTGGCATTTTCTTATATTAATTGCTTAATTTTGAAGTCTAGATTTATACCAATTTGATAGATAAAACAGGAGAAAATAAAAAGGTATAATATTTTGGAGCGAGGAGTCAGAATCAGCTTCACACTGTATCCCGCATACAGCAGGGCAGGTAGAGGGAACCTAGTGTTAAGACACTCCGTTCTCCATTTTACGTCGAATTCTAGAGGCATTGTGTGTTGAGTGGTGGAACTCAACGCCGCGCTTTACCTCGATACCAGCGTCAAGAAATGAAAATTTTAAATATTCCATTTCCTCAAGTGGGGATCGAACCCACAACTGTCGCGTCGCGCTACTGGCCTCAATTCATTCAACTTCAATCATTATTATAATATCTATATAAAAAATAAATAAAAGCACACATTATAGGTATTCGTAACTCAGTGACTTCCATTATTACCAAACGGACTTTCAAACTTAACATATTAACAATGTTTTTCAAGTATTCGTTACAGCCAACTTTAGCAACTCACGCCGGCTAATTAAATACTTTATTGAAAGATTGAAAGCCAAATAAATATTAAAGAACCAAATCTCTACATTTTTTACATGATTTTTGTTAAAATATAACTGTATATTAGGTTCAATTATTTATTACGAAATGTCAAATCACTCAATGATTTTTGAATTTTAGTGGCATTCTTGAATGTATAGCAAATGCCTGTAGGTATACAAAACTGTTTAAGTGCGAGTCGGATTCGACTACCGACACCAATTTCATTGATTTCTGATTGTAGATCAATGAAAGTTGCAAATTATAAAAATTGGCAAATTTAAGTTTGCGGGCATAAGCACTCATTTTGTCTTAAATGAACTACAAATATAAGTTTGTAATGATTATTTTCAATTAAATATTTATAAATTGTAACTCATTTTAAGGTGAAGAATTCTAAAAATAAAATTTTATTGCCATTAATAAATTTTAGCAATATTTGAATACACTATAACCAACCAATCCACTGAACAATAGCATTCAAAAATATATTCAAATATATTTTTTTCAGCTATAAATAATATCATATTAATATTACCTACTATAGTCTTCTCTTAATTATAGAACAAAAGATTCTATTATTAATTGGCCAGAACACGTTATTTATGACTGGGTTTTTGTCTAATACGGGAATAGTATAGCCCACCCATAGAGTAACAATATCTTGTATGGACGTTTGTTCTTTTACTGGTAGTTTTAATTAGGGATTTAATATTCATGTTTGATTTAATATGTAAATGAGTTTTGTTTTCACTATGTATCCCGCCTATAGAAGGGTACGCAGAGGGAACCTAGTGTTAAACCACTCCGTTCCCTATTTTCCGCAAAATTCTTGAGACGACGACGTTGCGCTTTGCCTTGTTACCAAAATGAGGAAATGAAAATATTGATAAATAATAATTCACTTAACGCTGTGTTTACGATGCGACACTGTTTAAAAATATCTGATTTATCGAGGTCGTCGTGGTGCAGTGTAACAAGCTTGTGACAGTAAACGTGACGACTGTGGGTTCGATTCCCACTCGGGGGAATGAAATATATATTTTTTAATTTCCTTGTCCTGTTAACAAGGCGAAGCGCGGCGTTGATTTCCGCCAATTAACACGCAATGTCTCGAGAATTCGGCGGAAAGTAGATAACGGAGTGCCTTAAAGCTAGATTTCCTCTGCCTGTCCTGCTCTGTGCGGGATACAGCGTGAAACTATATTAGATGCATTTGTAATCTTTCATTAAATGTAAAGAAAACTATCACAAGCTGGTATTAACTCAATGATACGTTGTATCCTGCAACAACATTACGTTATTTACAACATATTTCAGCAAGTTATTAATCTATTTCATTGAAAATCTTGTTAGTATTTTGATCGGGAACGGCCACGATGTCGGTGGCGAAATGAAAAATGATCTTGCGTATTCGCTGTCGGAACACTATTTTTGGTCCACATGTCAACTAAAATTATTTTTCATAATTTCTAATGTTTTCTTTTTTATCTTAACGCATCTATTTGATGTGGTACATAGAGAGTTTGTCAAAAATCACTCCGTTCTCCTTTTTCTATTGTACTATACTGTATGTTCAATAGTAAAATCTAAAGACTTAGGTACTCAAGTCATTGAACCAGAAAAGTTATTAAATCTTTTATAATATTCTTACGCTTATTTTTTGCTATTCCTCAAATGGTATGTTCTTTAAATACAAAAAGATTGGTTAGATTGCTATGTGCTATCTACATATATTTACAATTGTGGATACAAATTATAAAATATATTAGCAATATTATAAAATATTATTAACATGGGTGTATTTAGAAATACATTATACAGGGGCAGCCTGGCTCCAGTGGTTTCTTCGAAGTTCACATTGATTATTTGATGCTTAGAAATACCAAAAAATTGTTTGAACATGATTTTTTTAAAAATCAGTCAAGTTTTTACTACTTTAAATAAAAAAATATAATTAAGAAAAAAAATCAAACTTTATCTTAAGCAAATCTTTTTCTGCCTTTTATTATTATTGTAAGCAAAACTGGCTTCACCCACCTGGTCACCCATGATGATTATAATAGTATTACAAATTATTATTTAATAATAATTATTAAAAATATTACAAACAATTTAACTTACATTCAAATAAAGATATATATTTACTGCGCAAGTTTTATTTAACGTATGTCGTTTAGTCCAGTGATATGAATGGGGCAGTCCTATTAATAATGGTCATCGTAAATAATACGACGCTAAATATAATTTAAATGAAGTGCAAGTGTTAAACAACTTTGAAAATGTCGATACTGGCTTGCAGTTGCACCTTTTAGTAACTTAGCGTCATATAAAATATTATACCATACTTAAAAAACAAACGAGCTCTGAAGGCATCGCGTGTTCAGTGGCGAAACTCAGCGCCGCGCTTTGCCTCAACACCAGAGCGAAAAATGAAAATTTGAATAAATATTTCAGTTCCTCGAGTGGGGATCGAATCCACCAAGTCGATTTTACACTTTGAGCTTCTGCGCCACAACTGGCCTCAACACTATACTTAGCTGCTACAATTTTGTAATATTTATATTTTGTATCTATAGTACCATAATTTCAATTTAAAAAAATAAGATATTTTGTGAGTATTCATCAATGTAATATTTCTATAAGTAATAACAAACTGAAGCGAAAGGTTGTAAGTTCTATTACTATCAGAGGAAGTGAAATATTAATATTTTCATTTCTTCGTTCCAGTGTCAAGGCAAAGCGCGGCGTTGAGTTCCGCCACTCAACACGCAATACCTCCAGAATTTGCAAAAAATAATTGTATATTAATGGGAATATAATTTGTATATTAATGGGAACGGATTGTCTTACACTAGATTCCCAGGTTCCCTCTGCATACTATGTGCTGTGTGCTGTGTGCTATGTGCTTGGTACATTAGGACGCTAAATAATTATAATAACAATATAACAGTGTGTGCAATGGCGTCATTATCACTAAAAGCAATTTCTTACAGGCAACAAAAAAAACATGTAGGATTTATTATATAAAAGACAGATAATAAGTAGTACATATATTCCTAACAATTTTATACATAAAAGTTTACATTTTTTTCAACAAAAAAACTGAAATTGTCAACAATGTCAAGAATAAGAAGCTAAAATTTTAGGCGAAGACGTATTGTGTGTCCAATTAGTAACGCGGTGGGCCATACCGCCGCGTTACGAGTATATCTAAAAATACTAAAAACACTCTGTTACCATTTGTCACGGCACGCCCTGTATTTATCAAGATACCGTTCCGCATCTGAATCTACAGGATGTTAGGTAGATTGAAAAGCTTATGGTAATGAAAAATGTATTAAATTTATGAAATAAAAGCTGTAGCTAAGAAATATAAAAAATATCGTTCTTATAAAAAGAAATTAATATTGTAGGGTTAAATCTATTTTTAGCTTATTATAAATTTAAATAATAAAAAAAAAACATAGTGAAATAATATTTTTAGTACTATATAACGCTATTATTCAGTATAAAAAATATTATAAATCTATGGTTTAAAAAATATTCTTAACAACAATTCCGATTAACAATTTTTATAATCTTATACCTATATATTATCTATGATTTAATTACAATTTAAATAATATCTTAGAAATTCTATCAAAATAGTAAAAGCCATCCTGTATCAATTTCGGTAGCCGTAGAAATAAACACGGTTAACATTCCTATAAACAAGATTGTTGCGGCTCACGCGCTTGACTGATGGTGATGCGCGTGCGCAGCTCGCACTATTAGCGACGCTTTATGGGAAAAAACGGATAATGCTGTATTATATTTGTATCTGTTACTTTGGAAATGTGTGTTTAATTATCATCTTTTATTTGGGAACAGTGAGGGTTGATGAGTTTAGAGAGAAAAAATGTAAATAATATTTTGTTTCGTTATGTTCTTGAAAATATTTTTTACAGGATAAGTGGTAAACAAAATAGTAATTTTTAAGGAATTGAGTATCAAAGTATTGTGTTCAAAATTGTTTTCCAACTGTGCTATGAGTGCTATCATAGCTCAGTTGGAAAACAATTTTGAATTAATTAATAATGCTTTATCAAAAAAACACAATGTTATTATGTTTTACTATGGAAATGGGTGTTCAACTATCATCTTTTTTTGACTAGAAAACAAATTATATGCATGTGTTGTTACACAATTCTCGTGATATTGGATGGGTAGAGAGAATCTAGCAGTGCATATTTTTCTACTTTCCGGATATGTTTATGATACTCTCTATATGATAGTGGAGCAATTATTGCGTATATACAATAAGAATTTAAATTAATGAAATTATAATTAAATACAATTCTCCACTGTCCAAACAATATCTTAATTCACTATATATTATAATATAATATATGAACTCTATTATAACACACATAATGTAATGCATCACTCAACCCACCAGATATACGACATACTCAACACCCTTATTATTTATTCGAGCTTTCATCAATCATATATCAAAGTAGTATTTAACAGAGTCCCGCCAATTGTCCCAACTGTATTTTAAGGACCAGCATGAATAATAATGCAATTAGAGCACATTACGACTATATCATGCAGTTGTCGCTAGAAATAATTCTAGTGGGCGATTGTTGGGTAAAATGGGTACTATTACATATTATATGTGATTTAGTACTGAAACTAGTATTTATGTTTATTAGTTTAGTGTTTTGTGTGACCCAATCTGAGATTATGTTGATGGTGCGTCTTTTATTTATATTTTTAATGGTTCGGTTCTGATTTAAATGGTTTTGTGCTTTCTGTAATAAGTTTTAGTTATATTGGTGTCATTATGACACAGTTTTTGATCTCATATGACAAATAGCGATTTTGATGTTGGCGATTCTTTCTAACGTAAGAATATCGTTTATGATGTATGTAAACAAACAGTATGGGAGAGGCATGACAAATAATATTTGAGTTATTTACATTTTGTAGTAATAAGAGTTATCTATATAAGGGGCTGTCGTGGCGCTGATCTGCACTAACGTGCGACTATGAATGATAAACGCGCTGGTTATGGGTTCGATATACTTCTACCTGGGGAATAATATTTAAATTAAATATTTATTTATTAATTGTTTTGTAAAATTTCTGGAGAAGGGCGTTAATGATTACAATATATTTATTAACTAAAATAGATATTACCAAACTTTAACTTTATGTATCTCTCTTTTAAGATCCAATAAAATTTTAATATAATTAATATTTCCATTTCCTCGTTCTGGTATCAAGGCAAAGCGCGGGTTTGAGGTCCACCACTCAACATCTAATACCTCCAGGATTTGGCGGAAAGTGAGAAACGGGAGGTATAAATGGATAACGGAGTGTCTTAGGACTGGTTTCTCATCTGTGGTAGATGAGAAACCAGTGCTACTACTACTACCTACTATTATTGCTTTCATGGTATTATGTACACATTATTGCATATCCGGTATATGTTACAATCATCGAGATACTAGATGAGCGAATTAAATAACCTATTAAGTTAAATTTATTTATTTAGTTTAAACATAATAATTTTATTTCCATGTATGAAAATTGAGGTTCTATTTAATGAAATTTTCATCAGATTTTGCATTCAAAGTATTTTCTTGAAGTATTGTAGAATGTTTGACGTGAAATGTATTTTTCAACGCAGCTCAATATTTTAGAACATCTATTTTTGACGCAAGATATCTTGCCAAAGAGTAATAAATTCATATTATGTGTACTTTAGTTAACAAAGTTCTTTTCTTTTGCTTTTTTCTAGTATTTTCCTATATATAATATTTTTAAATATATTTAGGATTTTTTAAATATATAAAATAACGAATTAGATGTAGGTATTTAAGTAATATTTAATTAAGGTAGGTGTTAAACATTAAATATATTTTATACGTCTAATATCTACATGAATGTTTCATGTAAAAATGAATAAATTCCTGAAACAATGAAATTGTGAATATATGAATCCTGCTTAGGAATAAATATTTATTTCTTTTCTTTAATTATAACGTTTCCTCCATACGTCGATATCATATGAAAAACGTATGAAGGAAAAAAAATATTACACAAAAGTAAAAGTAGTGGAAATAACACAAATAAAAGTTTAAAGGCGCAGTGACCTGGACAGTCTTTCGAAAGATCACTATGGTCGATGGGACAGATGAGTATTTGGGAGAAAACCGTGGATCGACAAGCATAGAATGGGGTGCTCTCCAGCTCGATGGACCGTCAACCTGAAGGAGATAGCTGGATTTGACTGGACGAGAAAGACATGGTTTAGGAGTCTAGCAATGCACACGAACAGACTGAGTTGATTTATTGACGAACAGGGGAACCTTAGGAAAGTCTTATAATTAAATTCTCAAAGATTGTCTTCCTACCTCACAATATGGAAAAAATGATAAAAAATATAAATTTTTGTCTTTCTGTTTCGTTCTAATCTGTATTTTCATGTTTATCACATATCCTATTCTGTCAGCCGCCATTGTTTATCGTAACAATGTGAAATTTTTATTGTGGCGACGTTTTAATGATTATTAATGACATTACGCGGTGAATGGAGAACGCAGAATGCTTTTTTATGTAAATTTATTGTTTTAAAACACTCTTTTTTTCTGTTGTCTTAGTTTTTAGTCGTAAAATTTGGTATTCTATGGTTTTTGGTCTCTTATTGTTATGTATGTTGTAAATTATTTTATAAAATATGCTTATTAATAATATGTATTTTTATACACACGTAGAGCAAATATTTTGATTTACTTAAGGTAATTTATGCTATGGGTACGATTCACGGATTTTTAAAATAAATATATTTAAATAAATGTGGATAAATAAATTTGAATTAAATAAAAAAAAATTGGGCAAAGGGAGCCTTGTGTTAGTATATTCCGTTCCCCACTTTTCGCCTAGTTTTTCGAGGTATTGCGTGTTGAGGGGCGGATCTCAACGCCGAGCTTTTACTTTGGTACTAGAGCGAAGAAATATGAATATAAATAATAATTTAGTCCCTCGAATGGGAATCGAACCCACTAGAGTCGCGGTACAGTCACGCCCTTGTACCCCTGCGCCACGACGGCCTCAATTAAAGAATCCATAATATTAAGCTCGACATAATATATTTGACTAGTTCTGCGGAAATGTCCCTATTTATATTTAAAAAATATATATTTGGCTAATGGTTAGGTAATGTGCATTTGTAACTTAATATTCTTTTTTATGGAATTAAGAATACCAATTTTAGAATTTATAAGAGATCTCATCATCAAATCTAAGATTTATTAAGAAAATAGTTTTTTTTGTGTACTTATAACATGTAAAAAAGTTCAATTTTCTTGAAGTAAATTATGAAATCCCACATTCTAATTTCATAATTTATTTCATGTAGCTCATTGTAGGAATGAACATTAGTGACGCTCAGTTATTTTCATGAAAATTTGTGAACAATGAAACTTTTTTACATTATTTTTTATTGTTACGACATCTACTATCTCTGAAATAAATAAATTAAAAACAGGTGCAAATTTTTCGGCGTTGAGTCCCGTTACTAACACACAATGCCTCGAGAATTCGGCAATGGAGTTGTAGACTTTATTAAAATGTATTTTTTTAAAGTTACTCTCCTATAAGAGAATTTATTGACATATAAATTTTTTGTTTATTTTAGAGAATATTACACTCCGCTCCCAAGAAGACACTTCCGTTCCCCACTTTCCGTCGATTTTGAAATGGAGACATTGCGCGTTCAATGGTGGGCTGTGCCTCTTTACGAGAGCGAGGAAATTACATATTGTATATTTCTTTTCTCCAAGTGAAAATCGAACCCACAACCATCGCGTTTAGTCGCCCGCTTTTGCCACTGCTCAACAACGGCTTCAGCTTATATACTACTACCACTTGTAAATGTAAAAGCAAACAGAAAATACAAAAAAAATATTGTTATTTTCCAAGCAACATTATTTAAAGCCACATTTCTCAGACGTAACTCTTTCTGAAACGTTGTAGAGTGTAGACGTAAACGTAACGAGACGTGTTACGTTTTTTTTTTGAAGCGCTGTCGTAATTAGAATCTATTGTAGTCGCGATGACAATACTTTTGAACGTGTCGACGGCGGTTGTCGTTTACACTTTAGGGTGGAGTTCCACTGAAATATGTGTAGCTATAGATATAGTTTCTTTTTTTTTTCATCGTTTTGTAGCGTAAGTAAAGAGAATTTAATGACATAGGCTAGGCCTAACTTTGTTATAGTAATATCTATATCTAGATCTAGTGTATGAAACACGTAGCTACTTTTGTAAGAATTTTTAAACTATGTTTATTATTTTATATTTAATTACGAATTTTTACTCTTATTAAGAAGTTTACTTTTTAAATTTCAATTTCATTGGTTAAACTTTAACTCCCTTACAAAATTGAAAATTCCAGGCTTAGAGATACTTTTTAGTCCAAATGTTTC
This sequence comes from Heliconius himera, assembly GCA_021202915.1. Taxonomy (NCBI): domain Eukaryota; kingdom Metazoa; phylum Arthropoda; class Insecta; order Lepidoptera; family Nymphalidae; genus Heliconius; species Heliconius himera. The sequence goes on from JAJHJA010000086.1 coordinate 28,964, forward strand.
TATAATTCAAATAAACAATAATATTTACTTATAAAATAACAATATATTATATTTAAAAAATATACAAAAAAATAAAGCAGTGGTGGCAATACTTAAACAATTTCCAAGCCTAACGATGATTGACAAATTACTCTATAATAGAGTCAAAATATATTAGACACGAACAACTACATAGTATATTCTATTGTAAAAACCGTGGAATGTCTCCATTAACGAATAGCCTTGCTCATTTGAATGATTTAGTCGCAAATTATATACGTTTTGAGCGTTTCGCTTGAATTATTGTGTTTGAGAAAGTATTATTTACTGCTTTTGTTGCTTTCTCTTTGTTCTTTGGGATGATAAATTATTTGTGAATGTCTGTTTTTTTGTATATGAATGTGTTATATTTTCATATTTCTTTTTAATTTAGTGATTTTAATTTAGTAAAACCTAAGTGACAAGTCACTACGTTTTCTGTTTTTATGTAAATATGTTCTGTAAGCTCGTGATTCACATTGGAGCTGCGATGGATATGAGTATTTTTAAATGAACACACATTGAATGTATTCTAAGAAAAGTTATTTTTCTTTGTTTAGAACGTTTAGATAATCTTATAGGATTACAATATTAGAGGGAGTGTCACATAAAGTATGGTTTGACATTTTTCAAATACGTGACTAGAGTCTGTTTGCTTATTCCTGCCATTTCTTTGAAACGTTGTGTAAATATTCAAAAGAATTGTGTTTGAAATATAGAGGATATATATTTTTTGGAGAGACTGTCGGTGCTCAGTGACACCGGCGATTGTAGGTTCGATGTCCATTCGAAAGAATGAATTATTTTCATTTCCTCGCTTTAATAACAAGAAAAAAAGGCGGCGTTGAGCTCCGCTACTTAACACGCGTGAGCGGAGGTATTTACTGACATCACATGTAACTTTATTATAACAGACTTGAATAAAAAAAATGATTTTATTAATCTTTATAAAAAAACTCTACGCGTTATTCAAGGTAGGTGAAGATTATAATAGACACAATATGAACATGTGAAAAAAAAAGTAAAAAAATCTGTATATGTATAATTAATCCTCCTCCTATACGATTAATTTTCCCTGTCAACTCATATTTTGGGAGCATTGTTGACGTCAGATAAATGTTCTTGGCTTTTTTTATAACCATTAGGAAATGCATCGCCATGTTGGCCAGCTTAGCTGGTAAAAGATGACTTTTATATACTAGCAATTGTATTCGGTTTTGAAGACCGTTGTGGGATCATTTAGTCAACTTCACGCTGTATCCCGCACTCAGCAGGGTAGGCAGAGGGAACCTAGTGTTAAGACACTCCGTTCCCCACTTTTCGCCGAATTAAATATACATTTAATAATTGTTTATATTTAGAATGTTGTGTTAGAGTTTATTATCGCTTTATGTCTGTAAAATAAGTGGGTATTAGATATTGGAAAGATCTATGTACGCACTGTACCTACGTATAACATCTGTTATTAAGTGACTGACAGACCGATGACAGAAAAATTTTATTTGAATTTTGTCTTTGAAAAGTGTTGGGCAGCAGTGAAAGAAATTTCGAATTTTTTTTCTTTCGAAATTTCTTCGGGGACGGCAGAAAACTGAATTTTATGATTTATAGTCCATTCTTAGCCAGATACCCATTATTAGTTGTAGTTTTTATTAACTTAAAAACAATTTAAAATAGCCTTTTTTATAAAACTACATCATTCTTTTAAATTAATAATAATCAAAACTGGCCAACGTTGAGCCAACACGTAACCAACAAAGTAGCTTGCGACATAATTCTTTTATAATGTGACAATCTGATTCAGATTTAAGGGGAATGCTTAACGATTTGCTATTAAATAATTCGAATAACATTTAATTACGATTTATGAGTGTCACTAATCACAACAGGAACTTAATGTGGAAGCGTGAAGAATTATAGGCATTTTTTGAATCTTATATTTTTATATTGTTTTGTTTTGATAGATTTTTTTTTGATAGCGTAAGCTTCATCTCTCATAGAGCATTTTAGGCAATGGGAACATAGTGTTAAAACACTCCGTTACCTATTTTCCACTTCCAATTTATTTTATATGTGAAAATTTCGTTGTTTTAATTTTCATAAGTGCATTTGTGCATTTGATGTAAACAAATGACCTACCTATACAAAAAAAAATTGTCTGATAAATATTGGTAACTAAAAAATGTATATTAAGCTAATAAAGAAATATTAGAATTTTACTGTTGCTTTAGCATCTCCGTTGTTGAAGAATGGAAACAGAAATTCATGATTACAAAAATTGTAATATTTATTTGTTGAATAAATTGCAAATCTGTGTATAATTGATTAAATTAAATTAAATTAAAAAAAAAATTAAATTAGCTTCACGCTGTATCCCGCACACAGCAGGGTAGGCAGAGGGAACCTAGTGTTAAGACACTCCGTTCCCCACTTTCTGCCGAATTCTGGAGGCATTGCGTGTTGAGTGGCAGAACTCAATGCCGCGCTTAACCTCGACACCAGAGCAAAGAAATGGAAATATAAATTTAAGTAAATATTTCATCTCCTCGAGTGGGGATCGAACCCACAGCCAGTCAGGTTTTGCAGTCACATCTCGTGCTGCTGCGCCACGACCGGCCTCAATTGATTAGTTCTTGTAATTTTAGGATAAAGTTATATTTTGGTCATTATATATATTTCATTTATATATTTGCAATGGTATATTTTATGTATCGTATCAGAAATAAAGGCTTTATTTTAACATAGAAATAAATCACTTATATTAAGACACTGTGCGGTAGTTGAATGGGGTCACTTTTTCACTACTACAAAATCACATAAAAACATTTGTTAACTTAAATATTTCTATGAAATTTTTATTTATTTTAACATATAAGTAAAACATATAATATTCATTAATATATGTCCAGTTGAAACTGACAAACTTCAGCCAGAGCACCCTATCACGTAATAGTTGTGAAAATAATATGAGAGTATTATGACGACAAATGGAATCTATAATAAGGGGCTTTATAATATAATATACACTCGTTTTTGTAGAACAAATTACATTCAGGAGGCTAGCCGTGGGTTCGATTTCCACTGAATGAAATTAAATATTTTATATTTTCATTTCCTCGCTCGGGTAACGAGGTGAAGAGTGGCGTTGAGTTGCGCCATTTGACACGAAATGCCTCCAGAATTCGTAGTAAAGTGGGGAACGGAGTGTCTTAACACTAGGTTCCCTCTGCATACGTTGCTATGTGTAGGATACAACGTGAAAGTATAAAAATATATTGCATAAGATCATATGCAGTTCTGTTTTTTGTATATAGTATATTGGCGTGGTGAAACTGATGTACTGTTAAAACTAATTACTGTCATTTCCTCGTTATGAGAACATGACAGGGTGCGGTGTTGAGTTCCGCTACAAAACACGCAATGTATGAGCAAAGTGAAACAAAAAATGTTATTTTTACTTCTTAGTTTTGTAATTATTTATTAATTTGGACGCCTTCTACTTAAAACTAATTATGTTTAAAAACCTAACATTAATAACATTACTTACAGTAGATATATTAAAAATAAAAAACACAATTTTCTGTTATTTTGTAAACCTTACTATTTACCTCGTACCGTTGCCAAAAACCTGTCGCCATACAAATAATAACAAAAAAGTGATATGAGAATTGCATACTTCCACGATTCATTTAACCGAGTGCTAATTTTGTAAAATTGGACATATTTCATGAAATTATGAGAATTTCAAACGGAATTCGATTATGACAGTGAGATTATGCTTTTTTAAACAATGTTTACGGGCGTGTGTGGACAGATGAAGAAAAATCTTAATTTTATTACTAAAAGATGAAAATAATATGGACTTTCTTTGTTTCCCGAATTTGTTTTTGAGTTTTAAAATTGAAATTAATTTATTCGGGCCGGGTCGTTTTTATTGATATAAATAAGATATTTTGTGGAAATTTATAACATTATTTCAATGGTTTTTAGTTCAAGTTGTTCAAGTGTGTTGATTAAAAATAATAACTTCTGATTTATTTAAAATCATACCTTGAATAATTTTCATTTCCCCGCTCTGATAATATAAGCTACGGCGTTCAGTTCCGCCACTTAAAACATAATCTATCGAATTCGGGCGGAAAATTGCATATTGCGTGTTGAGTACCGGAACTCAACGCCACGCTTTGCGTCGTTGCCAGAGCAAAGAAAATTAAAAAAAAAACCATAACCTATCGTGTTTACAGTGGACATTTTTAAACTTCACGATTTATCTCTAGCGGGGTAGCCAGTGTGAACGCGGCCCCAAACACTATGATTATACTTCTTTGGCCTCGTCCTCTATCATCAGCCTCTTACATCGATGCCCTCCAGAGGCAGGATCCTCATTCATTTTACCTGGCCTTCTTCTGGTCTTTTGTGAAAAGATTCCCTCTTCTTTTTAGAAGTCTCCTCTGCCTCTGCCCAGTGAGTACTGAGAGTACCACACACTTGCCTATAAAACAGCATTATTTAACTTTCATATACATTATAGCACCCCTCATAGAATTAAATACTTAACCCGTAAATTATTTAGTTGCGTCACACGTCACTCCTGATGATGGATCGAGGTAATGATTGCCTTCTCTGCAGCGCCACGTTATTGATGGGAGAGCGAATTGTGGATATTGTTCTTGTGATGTTGGGATTAATATGTGGTTATTTGAGTTAAAAGGTTTTAAGAGGTTTTTAATCCTAATTTATGTATGGAAGATTAGATAGATATGATACAAAATAATAAGATGATTTTTGTTTTTTTTTAATATAAATTATACAAAATTATATTAAGCATTGTTTATAGTCTAAATAATAAATGAATAGCATTTTCTTTGGCACCACATTGCTTTACAAGCTACTTTAGACGAAGCCTTCTCTTGTAAATATCATTAAATACACATCTTATTTTCCAACTGTCAATACCAGCCAGAATGTTTTTTTCAGCTTCACGCTGAATCACCCAACCAGAAGGGTAGGCAAAGGGAACCTAGTGTCAAGACGCTCTGTGTGAACTTTCGATGCATTGCGTGTTGAGTGTAGGAAGACATTAAAATGTTGAGAATTCATACATATCCTCGAATTTTATTGGGAATCGAACCGTACAGTCACACTTGCACCCCCGTCGACCTCAAAACAAATTAAACTACCAAAATCCAAAATCCAAATCCAAACAAATTATATATTTCCAGCACCACAATACACTTTTTTTAATAACTCTCTCTAACAAAACACCCCTAGCTGTTACATTCGTAATCGCTATTGAACTTGTCGGCAATCCGTCAAGAGGTGGCACAATGGGGGATTAGTGTTATTACACCACCTTTGTGGCGCCCGAATATTGAGGCTTATGACAGCTCCCCCTTTCTTTGCGTTTGGGGGAAATGTCAATATTTATTATGGATGGCGAGTGTTTTTAGCGGTTTTTCGGTGGAATTGGACGAAAAGTGGAGAACGGAGTGTTTTAACGCTAGGTTTTGTCTTTTTGTGTTTGCTATGATTCGGTGTAATCGTTTCATTGAGGGAATAAAGCCACAATCGCGATGTTTAAAATCAGAGTCCCAGTGTGCAACGATATCCTCGATAACGATTTTTATACCTATATAAAATTATTAAAACTATGCGGCGTAGAACGCTGTAATTTGGCAAGTATGTTCCTTATATACTTCCCATATTATTTTTTTTAAATACTTACGGGATGATTATATTTTGTAATCTTCTCATCCAACAGGTAAGATAAGAGTATAATTTAAAACACAAAAAGCCCTTTCCGACTGATAGTGGGAAACTTATTTAAGTTTCACCAGGATCTCCATGTCTTACATAAATAATGAATATACGGCAAATTATATCAAATTACACTATATTATACGATTTTTCCACATATACCCACCATAGACACACACAAGTAGATACCATTAATTTTAACGAAACAGTTAAAACAGCTGCATCCAATACCATAACTTACATAATCAACAAAGTTACACCAAAATCAGTTTATTACAGCGTCCAAGCCGTTTTCTACGGCATTATAAAAATTATTTATCGCTGGCAAAGCACAACAATCGTATATATACTAATAAAAGTTGTCAGCAACGGAATAATTGGGGCGGAAAATTATTATAATATTATAAATAGTTTAGTAAACTGGAAATTTTATTCGTGTCGTACGGGAGCAGGCCGCGGTCGTAACTCATATTTCTGTGTGTGTACTGGGGCAGTGAGTTTTGATACTAGCGGCGTCATGTTATTTTAATTTGACACGAGTTTTTTTTTTTTTTTGGTAATTTTTTGTCATGTTGCCTTGTAATGTTGCCGTGATATGCGTGTTTTATTGATGATGTGTATTAGTTTAGTTGTAATGAATGTTATTTTGCGTGTTTTTTTGTTTGTTTATATTTTTGTGTCAGTATTATTTAATTATACTCCGTTGTTATTGAGATATTTCTGTTCCAGATTTTACTTTGAATTCTGCAGCCATTGTGTGTTAAGTAGCGGCACTCAATGCTGAGCTTTGAATCAAAATCCAGACCGAAAAAAATTAAATATTAAATATTTCATTTCCTCAAGTGAGATCAAACTAACAACCAGTCGCGTCTACAGTCATGTGGTTGTAGACTTGCGCCACGGCTCAATGGCCCGGCGCTTTATTTATTAGATTTTTTAAAAAGTAAGCCTAAACTCTCTCCTGAACATAGCAAGGTACACAGACGAACATAGAGTGAAGACACTGCGCTGTGCCACGCATGCGCTACAACAGCCTATAAAAAGTTATAAATAATTCGAAACATACATTATATTAATTTAGGTAGGTGAATATTTATTATGTTATCTCATTTTTTTAATTTAACTACTTACATGTATTTTTTAATAATATATATTAAAAGATATATTTTTTAGTTAAAATATAAAAAAGACAAATATAAAAAATATAAAAAAGATATAGAAATGTCAATAAATATTTAATTGTCACTATAATATTTGAACAATATTCGACCGGTGTGGCGGATAGAGTTTCAAAATCGCAAATTCAAGTATGAACAAACTTTTTATTGTATTTGATAATAAAATAATTCATATTATATAATATAAAAATGTTGATTTATTTCGGTCTGACGTTACACGACAGTATCCGCGATAATTTTATAGTTTTATTGGCATTTCTACTGTAAAAATACCAAGAAGAGGCGGGCTTCAAAACGATTTATTGTACATTTTATTTTTTGTTTCCGTTCACAATAAATTCTGAAATATCTATTCTTAAGAAAGAAAGTGAAAGGGTAAGGGAGATAGAGGTAATTTTTTATCCATATGTAATCTAGACTTTGCTTGTGGCGAAACTCAACGCCGCGCGATATTCTACAAGAACAAGGAAATAGAAATGATTCATTTCCATAAGTGTCACGTGAGATACCCTGGGAGACCCTCATGGAGATTCTCTCACGATATCCTCTTTTTGTGAGAGAGGCGAGTTAAAAAAAAATACCTGTATATGTTTGACCCCAACAACTACTGTGTTTGTTTAGTCTGCCTCCATTGCAGCATGATCGAGTTAAATAGGTAATACATTTAATACGTTTTTGACCTTTAACTTTTTTATTCCTTGTTACAATATTTTTCTAGACTTATTACGTATCAGTTGTAAAAATTACATAACTGCTTATAAACCGACTCACAAAGTAATTTTGGAAGTGTGTCTAATATAAATTAAAATTAATAAATATATAAACGTACATAAATTATATACAAAATATATTGTAAATAAAAAACAAAAAAAATAAAAAAAAACTAAAAAAAATAAAAAATAACGTACAAAAAATAATTTTTATACACAGAAAATATCTCACTGTGTACAATTAATTACACTATGTCTACACTATATACTATTGTAACCTACCCTAATAAATAATGTAACTGACATTAACTATAACACTAAAATAATTTAGTGCTACCCTATATTATTGAATAAAAATAAATAAAATCAGTTTCACGGTGTATCCCGCACACATTCTGCCTACTTTGGTAGAGAAAATGTAGTGTAAGACACTCCGTTCCCCACGTTCTACCGAATTCGCGAGGCATTGCTTGTTAAGCTGGGGAACTTAACACAGAGACTTGGTGCCAAAGCGAAGAAATTGAAATATTAAGAAATAATAATTGATCTCATCGAGTGCGGATCGAACCCACAACCATTGCATTACCGTCACACCTTTGTACCCTTGCGCCACGACGGCCCCTAATGAATAATGTAACTGACATAAACTATAACACTAAAGTAATTTAGTGCCACCCTGTATAATTATTGTCATCATAATCCCGTACAGCGATCTAATCAAAGTTGCTGAACTTTTTACGTCACAGGTTATTATTATTGTGTGGACAGCTCATCTGCTGAGATGATGAGCTTAGTGTGTCGTAGAAATTGGTATTATGTATGATATAGTTGTAGTTAGTTGTTTGTTATGTTGTGATTGTAGTGAGTTCGATTTTTGTCTTGGCAAATGTTGAAATTGAACTTAATTTTTTTTATGATGAAAATTATTTTGAATATTGCTTTTGGTTTTCTCTGTAACGGTTTAAATAAATTATATATATTTTTTAATATTGATCATAATATTTTGGCGCCGAATTTCGGAGGCATTGCGTATTGAGTGGCGGAACAGAACGCCGCGCTTTGCCTCGACACCAGAGCGAAGAAATGGAAATATAATTTTTAAGTAAATATTTCATTTTCTCGAGTGGGGATCGAACTCACATCCAGTCGCGTTTACAATCACCTCTGCGCCACGATTAGCTTCTGATTTTTTAAATCAAATTATGTTCTAAATCAAATTTAGAATATAATTATTAATAAAAAAGTCAATTACAATATTAAGATCGAAGATAAATCTAAAAATTACAGCAATTTCAATTCGGAGTCACTTGATTTATCATTTGTCTTAATAACTCATTAATAGATTCTCACAACATTTAAAGCATAAGATTCGAAAAACTTAAGCAAACTTTTGATTAAAAAATCATCTATTAAAAAAAAACATTAAGACAAAAATAATAAACGAAACGATCCCACAAGACCAAATAAACCCTTTCACTAAATATAAAGTTCATAAAATTCAAATTACCGTCAACCCCAAGCCTTTGGGGGCTATTTAAATTCATAAATACAGGGTGTATTTAAGGAGAAATATGGCCCAAAAAAGTACCAACAATTAACAAATTGGTTGAGTTTCTAACCGTTTCCTACAGTTTCGAGTGGAGCTTTTTTTCCATCTGAAATTTACTGCGGTAACTTGAAACGTCTTTGAAACAATAAATAGTAAGTGACAAATAAAGAGTGAAGGTAGTCCCCGCTTCACTAGAGGTATTTCCACACGTTTCATTATTTATTTTTACCATAATGTTTTTTTGTAGTTGTAAAAAAATATACTGAAAGACTTAAAATGCTTAAAATACCTTAGATCTCTGTATATTTTCTATTGGGCAACAACAGTACAGTAATATTCTGTTGTTTTTCAACTACTTGATAAAAAAGAAGAAAAAGTAAAATATGAAAAACACATTTAAGAAATAATAAAAATAAGTATAAAGAAATATTTATGATTATGTATAATTGAAATGCATTGTTAAAGTATCCATTAACTGAGATCCTAATGCAATATTTTGTTTCACCTGACGAAGTTTCCTTCAAATATCATATTTTAACTAAATTATCCGTTTCTTTAACAAAAAATACTTATACAGCTTCAATAATCCTAGACCAATGAAATCAGAAAGCTAAAAGTAAAAACGCGCGTTTATTTCCCAACAGTGTGGCGTATCCTCCAACCCGTCACCCGATCTCAGTTTTTTACAACCCTAACATCTGTTTGTTATTTTATCTATTTCTGTACATCCTAATGCCGGTTCAAATCCTTCCCTTGTCATTGTACTTCAATTAAGAAGCTACGAGTGCTTAATGGCCCATGCTATATTTCAATAGAATGGATATTTATGCGAAGTTTTTACTTAATTGTTACTATTTACGTTTTTATTGCTTTTTTATCTCTAAATTGATACTTTTTTTATATATTTACAAAAATGAGTTATAAAAATAGTTAGTGGTGATGGTGAGATGAAAGTGTGTAACCAAATTTTATTATTTAACAATTAATCAACAGTCAGTACTCCAGTCGTGGCGCAGGGGCACAGAGTTTGACTGTAAAATCGACTGATTGTGGGTTGTATCCCCACTCGAAGAGATAAAATATTTACTGACACAAAGTGCGGCGTTGAGTTCCACCGCTCAACACGCAATACCTCCAGAACTCGGTGGAAAGTGTTACTATTATATATGGGGAACGGTGTATCTTAACACTAGGTTCCCTCCGCCTACCCTGCTGTGTGCGGGATACAGCGTGAAACTGATTTTTTTAATCAACAAAGTAACGTATAATACCTACACAAATAAAATAAAAAAATAGTTAAATCCAGCTTATGGCAACGTATAAATGAATAGAAACACACACTCCTTACATCTGTGGGATATTGCCAAGAAATTCATTCAAGGTACTTCCGATATTCTAATATCTGTAAGTTGACCTAGTTTTTGCAGCTTTTGATATCTAAAGGAAAGCTCTTTTTACTTTAAAACTATGTGTAAAGCTTTAAAAAAACTACCTTAAAAGTTTTACAAGAAATAAAGATAATTAAAAAAAATAATATAAATAAAATGTACTTAAATAAAATAAAAAGGCAAGCCGTGGCGCAGGGGCACAAATGTGTGGCTGTAAACACGAGAGGTTGTGGGTTCGATTTCCACTCGAGGAAATGAAATATTTTAACATTTTCATTTCTTCGCTCAGGTATCGAGGCTAAGCGTGGCGTTGAGTTCCGCCACGCAACACGCAATGCCTCCAGAATTCGGTGGAAAGTGGAGAGCGGAGTGTCGTAACACCAAGGTCCCTTCTGCCCTGCTACATGCGGAATACAGTGTGAAGCTAAAAAAGAAATAAAAGAAATAACGTATAAATAAAAAGGTGGTCCAATAATAAACCCTTGCAGCACACTCACATAAAATACTCCAATACTCTAAAGCGTAGTGTAGTTATTGTCATATTATATTATATGACAGCTACCAGAAAGATGTTTTAATAAGATAGAAATAGAAGGACAACTCTGCGCTGACAGCTAAGTGACAGTCCACGCTGAATGATATTATTGTGGGTTGGATTTCATATATTTCTTTATTTGCTTTGAACGACTGTCATATGTATATAGATTTGTTACTTTATATTGTGAATTTGAAATGTTATATAGGTCATAGTAGCGAAGTTGGGATGTGCCTGATAGTAATTTTTGATGGTATAGGTTCTAATAACAAAAAGGGGTATATTAATGTAGTAAAAGCATAGCTTCGCAATCGCAGGCAAGACATTAGTATAAGTTCTCAAAAGAATATTCGTATTTGTTTTTTTTAGCTTCACGCTGTATTCCGTGCCAAATATAATATAGCAGGATAGGTAGAGGGAATCTGGAAATTTTGTGTTAAGACACTCCGTTCTCATTAAGATTCTTCTGTTTCTTAATTTCTGCAGATTTCTCGAGGCATTATGTGTTGAGAGGCGGAGGTTATCGGTGCGCTTTGCCTCGTTATATAATAAATATTATATTCAATCGAGTGGCAATCGAACCTGTGTCAGTCGCAGAGCCCAAGCGTGTCTTCGACCGCTACCCGGAGGAACGATTTATTATTTATTAATATTTTTATTTTTTGTCTATGATACTAAGACAAACGTGCGACGTTGAGTTCCGCCTCTATAATCAAAATTGCTTGAAAATTCGACGGAAGGTGGAGAACGGAATATCTCAACACTAGGTTCCCTCTGCCTGCTATATGCGGGATACAGCGTGAAGCTGAAAAAAAATCTTAAATATTTTCTCTCTAAAGTAAGTAAGGTAAGGTAAGTTCAAGCAGTATGCAAGTAACATAAGATCCCGCGACTAGATGTTCGCGAGACCCCCGCGGCGCGCATCTGATCCCGCTAACGAGCAGTGGACAATGTCTCTATTAGCTTGGTCGGTTTAGATCGGGATTGGGAAAACCTGAGAGTTATTTGCACTTTCAGTATAGGTCAAAAACTTATAAATAGAAAAATTGTTTATTATGGATAGTAGATACCGGTGTATCTACTCTAAAAAGGATTTTCAAGTAATTTAAGAAAAATACTATTAATAATATAAAAATGAAAAAGTATTAGAAATTTGGAATAAAGGCATGCGAATTCAAATTAACAACATAACAAATGTTGCTTTCCGGAGTAGGCAGTAAAACGATAGTTTTGTTAACTTCACACTGTATATACTTTGTTATATGAGATAGGCAAATAGACATAGGGACAAGTCATTGCGTGTTAAGTGGCGAATCTCAACGCGGCGCTTCGTGTTGTTACCAGAGCGAGAAAATAAAATATTATAAATCCTACTAATATTATAAATGTGAAAGATTATGAGGATAAATTATTGAAAAAAATACTTTACAGTGTTATAGCTTATACATAAGGATAACATAATCTACAATTCGTGCAGTTTCTGTATAATTTTAAACGGGCGAATTGCGTTTTGCACGTGGAAATCGAATTCACAACCGTTGCGCTTACAGTCACTCTCTGTGCCACTGCGCCACTACATACATTATCGTGTACGCTTGTATTGCAATAATTAAAATTTAATACACACGACATAACTCCATTACTTTTTGTGTCCAAACCGCCCAGCATCGTCCCCCTTATACTATGCAAATAAAGTTGGTAGCAAAAACAAAGCGAAACACGGTAATTACACTTGGTGGAAAATTAACTGACATCGATAGCTTCGTGAATGTCCAAGTAATGAGTCGATATCGCTGCACGATGTAGGCTTTTTTGTTTTGATGCATACGTATATGAACCTGCACCTATCTATGTATTTTTTTTTAATTTACGTTGTTGCTTGCACAGGGAACGGCAGAGGGAACCTAGAAATCTAGTGTTAAGACTCTCCGTTCACATTAAGACACTTCCCTTGATGAGTGGCGGAACTCAACGCCGCATTTTTTCTCATTGCTAGGGCGCGGAAATGAAAATATTAAATATTTTTTTTTCTCGAGTAGGAATAGAACTAATAACCTGACGTGTTTATAGTCGCACACATGAGCCCCTGCACTATGAATGGCCTCTAATACTATCTGTATTGTGTTAAATTATTTAAATTTATGATTTTTTGTCAAATTAATATAATATATATATATATATATATATATATATATATATATATATATATATATATATACATTTACCTTAATATGACGTGGATATGATTAATCCCTTCTACAAAAACAAAAAATTAAACCTACAACCACAACGAAGAGTACAATAAAAAACTTTTAACTAATATTTTAACATATTGTCGTAATTAAAAAGCTATAAAGTTACCAACAAGTAAAGAAATAAGTACTTAATAGTATGTAATATTACACACCGTTTACATTTAATGTATTCATGTTATTATTCTGTTTAGTGATATAATAATAATTATTAAAACAACATGTTATACGTTAATTTAACATAACTCCTTGACTTGAGTAGTCGGTTATTATTAATATATTTATATTGTATGCTGTGCTTATATGTAGATATGTGTATAAACAGTATGGTGTAGTGGTAAAGAAATGAAAGCCGGATGATGGTGGGTACAAATCTCTTAACCTTTTTCAAATTATAATATTTTCCTTTGCAAATTTCTAGGCAAAGCAAATTAATGAAAGCCATATAAAGTACTTTTAAATTGATAGCAATTGGGGAACGGAGTGTTTCAACACTTTCTCTTTCTCTTCTTTCCCAAAGTAATTCTGAATTCTGGAGGCACTGCCTGTTGAGCGGTGAAACTCCACCAGAGACCAGAGCGAATAAATTAAAATATTAAATATTTCATTTCCTCGAATGGGAATGGAACCCACAACCTGTCACGTTTAGTCACACGCTTGTGCTCCAACTTTATAATCTTAAATTAGTCAGTTACTTAAATAAAGAAAAAGCTGAAAAAGTATAGTCAATCTCGCAAACAGGGGCAAAGAGTAAGTGATTTCACGCAGAACACTTATCGAACGCATATTTTATTAAAATTGCAAACCTTCCATACCGTCGATAAAATACTGATCACTATATTGTATCCGGTAAGTAACTGCGGCGTGTTTGATGTCACGTAGAGTAAATACCAGATGCGATACTTGTCTTTCCTAAATGTGTCTTTTTTATTTTATTTTAATATTATTTTTTACTTTTTATTTGAATTTAAGCGGAAATAGAGAAATGTATTCTTTATAAAGTGACTTATAATTAGGTGTTTCTGTCTAATCTGTGTATGATGTGAGGAATATATTATGAAAATAAATAAGGTATATTTTTTTAGTTAGCTATAGATAATTCTACTTAGATAGTAGTTTTAATGTTGAAATCTTGAAATTATAAAGATTTGATCATACACTTTGCAGATACCATTGTCAGCGTTTTAGCCTACTAAACTCGATACATGGAACATACATTTCTTGTTGTTTATACGAATAATAAGATTTTATTAATAAATACTGATTATTAAACACAACAGGTTGTTAGTTCAATTCCCACTCGGAGAAATTAAATATTTAATATTTTCATTTCGCTGAGCTCCAGAACTCCACACATAATATCTCCAGAATGCAGCGGAAAGTGAAGATCAGATTGCCTTAACACAAAACTAAAAAAAAATTAAAAAATATAAGAACTACCTAGAATTCCCTTGATCTTTGATCAAACACTAGTTGTAAATTGGTGGGCCTTTCTTTGTGAATTATTACGGATCGCGCCGCTCTGACCGACTCAATACCTTAATGGTACCTCATGTTTTCACCTGCGAACTAAAAAGTGAAAAATACAGCCGAATTGGGAAATACGAATACTGCCCTTATACCTATATGTACGTAGATAGTGATGGTGGTCTGTTTTCTCGTTTTGCTATTGATTCCAAAGTTGATTACTGTTCAATAAAACACAAAAGAATAGTAGATGAATGAAATTGTATTTCTATAGATACATCTTTTAGAATCGGCGTGTGATTGTATACGTGACAGGTTGTGGATTCGATTTCCACTTTTGGGAATTTTTAATATTTTAGATTTGCTTTGCTCTGGCGTCAAGGCAAAGCGCGGCGTTGAGTTCCGCTAAACACACAATGTTTCCGGAATTCGGCAGGGTCAGTGTCTTACCCTGCTACATGCGGAATACAGCGTGAAGCTGACAAAAAAATATTTAGTACTTCCTTAGATATTTTTGTGTGTTTTGTTTCGCCACCTAGCTTGCAATGTATACTAATTCACGGAAAACATTCAATCGATTTACATAACTTTCTTCAATCTGTGGACATGAAATATGTAAGAATACATAATTAATTATACAATGTATAAAATTACGTATAAATTTAACAAGTTTTAGAAAGAGAATGGAAAGGACCGTACGATTTGGTATTCTATTCAGATATGAAATGTTATAATAAAACAAAAAACAAAACCGTCCAAACATACGACATTGCGAACTTTATTGCTTTATTATAATAAGTTGCCGTTTACTTATAAACATATTGACATTTTAAAGATTTATGTAATTAATTTTGAATTAAGTTTACAATAAATATGGCGCAATAATTCAATTTTATTGGAGTTTCAAATATTTAAATCATTTGCAAACATGGCTTTGAATGCGTTGTAAGTAAAAAATGTACGGTATTCCTTTATATCTTCTTAATACATTATCCTTAATAATCCATCGTGGCGCAGCAGCACAACGTTTTGGTTGTAAGCGTGACGGTTGTGGGTTCGATTTCCACTCAATAAGGCAACAAGAATGAATGACGTTGAATTCCACCACTGAACTGGGAAGGTCTAGAAAATTAGGAGAAAAGTAATTAATGGAGTGTCTTTATTTTGAGCTGAGCCAAGAGGCACAATGACCTTAATTATTGTTTTTATTCCGCACATAGCAGGGTACAGTCACCCCGTTCCCCATTTTTCGTCCTATTTTTCAGATATTGCGTCAAGTGGCGGAACTCTACGCCGCGGTTCGTCTTATTACTAGAGAATATTCATAAAGTAACCGAGCGATAATATATATTCTAAATATAACTATTAAAACATACGAAACATATTTATCCAATTACAAAATAATCATCTCTTACAACTAAAAAGTATAAACCAATGTAAATTTACTAAATCTATCATTACTTTATTGTAAACAGTGGATGAAGGGGCCAAGTTAAAACGGTCGCCATACATCACTATGCCAGGGGTTGGATCTGGAATTTACAACCCTTTGGCCGTAGATTTATGAAGCGTTCGAGTAACCCTCGTATGCAGAAAAGATCGCGTTTCTTTATTTTATAAATTGCTACCAAAATAGATATAACATGAGGATGGAAATGGAATAAAAGGGGTGTTTTTAGATGTTAATATTTTTGTTCGTGTTCCTTTGGTATGTTGGGTCTGCAGTTGTGACATGCTTTGCAAGTGAGATAGTTATGGGTTCTTAACAGGGTATTACCATCTAAATTTCTAACTTTTTATTACGAATAAGATCAAATGTCATACAACTTTAAATTAAGAAAAAAAATACTAAGGTAAGAAACCAGTAAAGCTAAACATATAAAAAACACTTTTATCATTTGTATTTGTTAAAAGCAATTTAATTATTTCTTTACATAATATAAAACAATATGATTTTTCACCGATACATGTAGTTATCCTATTTGCGCAGCGGTACAATGTCTGACTGTTAACGAGATGGTGGGGATTAGACGCTCACTCGACGAAAAATATTTTCATTTATTTGCCTATCACGGCGTTGAGTTCCGGCACTCAATAAACTATGTTGCGAAAATTTGGCCGAGAGTGAGAAACTGGGTGCCTTAACACTAGGTTCCCCCCGTCTAACCTGCTTTACCTACTGTATACTGTATCTTGCAGTTTAGTAGTTATCATATTTGTTTGATGACATAAGACTTTATACTAAAACTGAGGTCAACGACTTAATTATAATATGCATGAGAGGACAAAAAAATCAATGCTTCTATGCGTTAGTTGTCTCTGGCGCTAAATTATATTGTATTTATTAATAGATATTAATAATTCAATATCTATTGATTACATCAACGTCTCAACACGGTTGACGTTATCTATAATTGTAGGTTCAAACTCTACTATATATAATAATATCTCATATATACATTGTATTGGTTGTGGTTTGACGATATGCGGCGTTAAATTCCGCTACCCAGCGAATAATTTCGTGATGTTATTCAAAAGTGGGGAGCGAAATTATTTTAACAAGGAGTCCGAAATCAGTAATAAAAAACAATTATTTATATTATCATTTTATAATCGGTTTTATGAATTGTGATAATTACATATTTAATTTAGTTAGTAATTCACAAATAAACTCAGATCCTACCTACTGTAGACGTGAATAGAAACGTATTAGTGATACTGATATAACATATTCATACTTTCATAACAAATCTAAGATAGTTAAATTTAAAAACCATTTTTACATATCAAATCAACGTTCACCAATACTCAATAAATCTGAAATACCAAAACGAATTGAGAAATTAAAAAAATATAATATAAATCTAATATTCCCCACATCGCGATATACATTCGATAATATTTACCTACCTGAAATTCCATAATTTTTGTAAGCACCCACATATGAACGTACCAAGTAAATGCGTTATTAAACCAAACCCTTCTCACATTCCATATAACCGGCGATTTATAATATGTAAAATATTCTTACAATAATCTAGTAATATAGGCAAAGCTATTGAAAAAAATCATTAGTTTAGTACTAAACCAAACGAACCGCGAAAAACCTGATGATGCCATAATTATTTATTTAACGGTTAATTCGCATTCAGGTTCGTATTTCAATATGGAGCTCGAGAGCGGTGCGCTCTTCGAAATTGTGGATCTTTTTTAAAGGCACGTCGGGTAAAGGTGGTTATACATGCCTAAAAGGAATGTAAGTTTAGGATTTTTTTCAGAATAACAGGGTGGGCAGAGAATTTAGTGTCGAAGTACTCCGTTATCGGGATGGGCACCTGGTGGGTAATCTCAAGGCCATGCTCAGTTTTCCCACAGAAAATATACTTTTTTTTTATTTACTATTTATTATACATGCTGTATAATAGTATATATACATTTTCCATTTGGGAACATAGTGTTAAGACACTTCGTCCCCCATTAAGACACTTGCGTAGCGCAGTTTTCGTCATATTCTTGAGGCGTTGCGTGTTGAGTGGCGGAACTCAGTGCCGCGCTTTGCCTCGCTACCAGAGCAAAGAAATGTTTCTTTTTAATACTCCATACCTCCGAGTGGGAATCGATCCCAAAACCTGTCGCGTTTACAGTCACATGCTTGCCACAGGCCTCAGGTACCACATCGTATTAGTTTA
Organism: Heliconius himera; assembly: GCA_021202915.1. Taxonomy (NCBI): domain Eukaryota; kingdom Metazoa; phylum Arthropoda; class Insecta; order Lepidoptera; family Nymphalidae; genus Heliconius; species Heliconius himera. The sequence continues at coordinate 47,507 of JAJHJA010000086.1, forward strand.
TGGTAATGTGACACAAATGTTGGCGGCACTCTCACAGGCGGCGACGGTAGGTCTAGTGGTCGGCGATGCGATAAAAGCAGAAGCTTAGAATCGATTGGCGGTCACGATTTATGAATCGATGAGATTTTTTTATTGCTGGGAAATATTTTTAGGTTAATTGGAGATTTTTGTAATTCTTCAGCTGCTTTTGGTGTTATTAGTATTATAATATAATATGTACTATTTATTTTATATCTATACTAAAATAATAACTTCAATATGCAGTTATGGTGGCCAAGCAAAAAAGGAATTATTACTCGCCCTCATAAAAAAAGTTATTGGTATATTCGCTCATTTGGTGAAACAAAGACTTAATTGCACTTAAAAAAAACAAGTTAAATATACATTAAATGTGTATCCTGCATTTTTTAAAACGTTAAAAAATTATGTATTACTATGTAATCTGTACATACATACAATATATCACAATATATAGGTATATATTTTTAACAATTTTTTTTTTGAAATTATGAACTTTAAGCTCAAATTAGAACATAAAAGTTCCAGTAAATATCCAAGTTTACTGAAAATGATCTTCCAGTATGTATACTAGTCCCAATCCTTTAATTCTCCTTTAGATGATTTCGATACTGACCAAAATCCGTATTTTTCGTTCACGTTACCCACAAAGGTTCGTTCGGATAGTAATTAGTAAATGGCTAAAGATCTGCCAATATCTCAACACGTGATTTTGTTTTTATTTATTTTTTTTTATAGATTTTTATTCGGTTTTATGGTTTCTAGGAGTTTTTGAAATAAAAAATCTTTTAAAAGTAAGAATGTTTAAGATTTTTTTTATTTATTTTAACTTCAAGTATTTTGCTAGAGTTAAGTTCACCTACTAACCAACCAGTTAAGGGTTATAGAGAATTGGGTAGTGAAATTTGGTCTCGAATATCGAATGAATCCAGAATGCAAAAAAAAAAATATAATATAATCATTCCTCCAAGTGGGAAACGAACCTATAACCCATCACATTAAAGCATTTACTTCATTAAAAAGAAACAATTAACTTGAACGTTAGAAAAAACAATCATAAATATCTTATTAAGACATAAACAATACTATGTTATTGCCACCATAGACTTCTACCAGACTTGACAGAGCTTCGAATTCATATTAAAAGTTCTTTATCCAAGTCCATTTAAAATGGTGATAATGTAGTACAAGTATAAAATTCTACAATAAAACTGACATTTAACAAGCAATCAAACAACTTTGTTGTTTTAGATACGAATTATAAAGCTTTTAAATTATACGTAGTATAGAGACAGTATATCCGTATGGGAGCAACACTTTATACGTATAGACCAGGGGTTCCCAACCTTTTCTTGATCAAGGACCACCTTTATATCATTCTTGGTAGCAGGGACTACTACGTATGTAGGTATAATAAAAAATAACTGTGATAATTAAACAGGAACTTTGTCTCACCATACCGTCATAAAATTAAAATCGCTCGCGGACCATATTTAGGCTTCTGCGGACCACTGGTGGTCCGTAGACCACTGATTGGGAACCACTGGTATAGACGCTGTATCCGTATCCGTATGGGGTACACTTTGAAGCTATTAGGGAATCATTTAAGAGTTCACCACTTTTATTAGAGGTTTATTGAAATAATTGTGGAAGGTAAACGCGAGGAAATAATATATAATAGTTGATGAGAGATGGTGTGATCATATAAATGTTTGATATGTGGTAAAAGTTATGGGAGGTCTTTGAATATGAATTTTATTTAGATTACTGTTTATTTTATTCTAATTTCTATTTTATGATTCAACAAAAGTGTATAAATAGACTTTTAGGACTTTTGTTTAAACATGCAATGACGTCATTGTCATAATGTCACGGTAGCAACATCTAGGACTGGTTCCGATGATACGTTGGTTCAACCTATTTAAAATACTGACAAATACAGATAAAACATATAAGTAAACTATTTCTTTATGTTGTTTAATATTATAAAACTTACCTGATCAAACATGAAGAAATTATGACTTGGGTTCTTCAAGTCACACATTTCGTTTCAAACGATTACCTGAAAAAAAAACTTATTTGAAAAAAGAAAACATATAATATTTATAATGCTGAGTTGTTACATAAATACATAAAATAAAAATGTTTTTTTCCTTTAAAAAAATATAATATATTTTACATATGGCAACAGACAAAGGAAAAATCAGATAGATCTTATTTGTCCATATTCCAAGATTATTTTAACGTGAACATCGTCGTGGCGCAGTGGGAATGCGTCCCAATGTAAACGTTACGGGTTCAATCGACCCCCTATTATAGATAATTATTTATTTATACATTTAAAGTATAAATAAATTAACATTTCCTCACTCTGGTATGAATAATGGGAAACGGAGTATTTTAACAATAGTTTTCCTCTACCCATCGGCCTACTATACGAGAAAGAGCGTGAAACTTAATAAAAAAAATATAAAACAAGACGTGTCACTTAAGTGAATATTTACTTTCTTCACTGCTTAGAAGTTCTCAAGCATAAAAAGTGAACAGTAAGTAATCAAACAGAGTTATGCTTTGAGATACACCGTGGTAAATTGTGATCGCTACCCGACCACCATCGATTGGCAGATAATTTCAAAAATAAGGCCGAACAAAGGGGCCGCCTCTTGCTAAAATCTCCAGATTGCCGCGGCATGCGATAAAACCAATACGCGTGTAGTGATGCACTTTTGTAATGGCCGTTGTGATTGTTGCGCTTGTTTTTGTTTGACAAGCTTATATGGATTTTAGGGTTTATTTTTTTATTTATGTTCTCCAGTTTTTGAACTAGTATTGTATAAAATATACAATATTATGAAATTAGATATCTATGGACTTATTACAGAAAATATAATTAATTTAATAAATAATTTTAAGGTTTGGAAAATATATAAAAAGATATAAATAATATAATATTTTTGAAAATAAGGCGTAATAAAAGAAAACTATGAAAAATATCTTATTTAAGCACCAAACAAAATATAATTTCTTTCAACAACAACAGCAACAACAAAAAAAAAGCAATCCAAATAACAGGATAGTTAGATTGTATAGTGAATGAGAAATATGAAGAGAATATATTCGTAGTAAGCATTTCCTTTGGGAGTGCAGGATTCGAAAAGGCCGAATAATTCTAAAAGCCTCCTGTTGACACACAAAGCTTGAAGTTTTCGCTCCCCGACGCTGAAAGAAAGCTGAAAATTACAACATTCTGTGAATTTCTCTTCTACCTTTTGAATGTTGGCGCGCGGATTGAGGAGCAACTGTTATATTTTTGTAATTTTTCATTTCTTCATATTTGAGTGCGCTATTCCGTAAGATATTTTTTATGTGGATATTTGTATAATTTTTCACTAGGTACTGTCTAAATGCAAAAGGCTTAGAATTTAGGATTATATTCAAAAATTTGTAGGTTTAATTCTGTTATTGATATCTTAATTCTTTTTTATTTAATTGGTCCGTCAAAATACAGCGTTGAGCACAACTTTTTAGTATACAATGTTTTTTAATAGATAGAATGTGAAAAACAGAACAACTTATCACTACATCTTCTCTGTTTACCTCTAAACTGTCAAAAAATACATCAATAAAGGCAATTTAATTTTTCCCAATAGAATAAATTTCTAATTTTATTTTGTCAGATATCACACCTAAATTAACAATATAACAACTAATATATATTTAACAGATAATATCAACAATTCATAATTGGCCAACGACCAATCCTCAGTAAACTCAGTATAAGAGACAAAGTGTCAAGATGAAAGGGGCCGACGGCGATTGTCGCATTGTTTCTTCACTCGTTAACCAAGAGAGATTTATTTAACGATTAATTGTAGTTCAAGCGGTGGAGGCTAACTAAGTGGTTATGTTGACCTTCGTTTTTTTATTTTAGACATAATTTTAATATGTTTTAGATTATTGTTTGTTTTTCTTTATAAGATTTCTTATTTTTAACTAGGCTATGAGCTGTATAAATATCTAAATATATAAAAAAAATAAGAAGGTGGAGTAGGTTATGTTAATATATATATTATATTGTTATTGGACATATTATATATATGTATATTATATTGTTATTGGACATGTGTGAAATTTTGAAGCTTAAATTGAATGGCAAGAAGGGACCCAAGAACTCATAGATAGATATCTATATAGATAGATAAATACATTTTAAGCTAATAAAAAAAAAAGATTTGTATAAACCTTCGTTTGAACAAAAATTGAAGTTACAACATTCGTTTGCTTTACTTGCTTGAGATTTTGAGATCGGAATAATGTTTATATTTTATTATTTAAGATACCTATGTACATGTAAAACACAATTCGAATGCATGATGTATTCGAGGTCGTCGTGGCGCAGGGGCAGAAGTGTGTGACTGTAAACGTGACGGTTTTGGCTTCGGTTCACACCCAGGGTTGTACTATTATTTATTAATATTTCAATTTCTTCGCTCTGGTTCAAGGCAAAGCGTACCGCCTCTCCACACGCAGTACTTCAAAAATTCGGCCGAAAGTGGGAAACGAAGTATCGTAACATTAGGTTCCCTCTACCAACCCTGGTATACGCGGGGTACAGCTGAAGCTGAAGAAAAAACTTATATATAAATATTTAATTATCATTAGTAACAATATTATTCATATAATATTTTCCTAAACGATTCATAAAGTACGTTTTTATTAAAGTAACATGTTCTAACGAGATGCTACTTCAACAAGTGTCAATAAAATTTGAAGTGCAAAAGCGTCGTACTTCAAGGCCATGTTGGGGCAATAGTGTAAACTGTAAATGTATGCAGTTGTATAAAATTACTGTATAAAATTGTAAGTTTATTTTAAATGAAAATTATGTATCCATATTTTTACTATTATTAAATGAAGTGTGGAATAACACTTAAGAAAGAAAAATAATGATTAGGCTGTCTTAGCACTAGGTTCCAAGGTTCCCTCTGCCTACCTTGCTATGTGCGGGATACAGCTGAAAAAAAAACTCCGCTCGTGTTGCGTGTTGATCGACGAAGCTCAACGCCGCGTTCTATTCTACCATAGTAGAGACCACTCTACTTGAAAATAAGAATCAAACCCACAACCACCACTTTTACAGTCACACGCTGTCTCTCGATTGTCATCATCATTATCTTTTAATATTAGACTTCCTTTGGCTACTCTACTAAGATAATAAAAAACTCAGCAACTCTTTATAGAGATGCAAGATGAAGCTGTCTTCTCTTATACTGCCGTAAATGTAACAATAGGACGATTATTTATTCAATGAAAAGAATCGCAAATCTTTGTTCTTGACTGATTTGTACTAATATCTATTTTTAAAATATGCAGAAAGTGGGGAACGGAGTGTCTTAACTTTAGGTTCCTCTTCGTGCGGGATACAGCGTGAAGCTGACTTGACTTGCCTTGAAATTAGTAGTGTCTATTTGAAAGTTCCTTCTTTTTAACCGACTTCTGTAAAAAAAGGAGGTTATCAATTCGACTATTTTTTTTATCCTTGTTACCTCAGAACTTTTCACTGGGTTAACTGATTTTGATTATTTTTTTTATTTGAAAGCTAGTTATTAATATAAACTACCTATATTTTTTTACAGAATGTTAAATTAGAAGAATCTTAGTAAATTTCCGATATTTTCATTTATATGAGTATAAGTGCATCTATAGTTACATCGATAATGATATCAATGTGACTACACTACTCTGCCACAGGTTGTGGGTTCGATTCCAATTTGCGAAAATAAAATATTTATATATTTATAAATATATATATATATACCTACACAGACAAACATACATATTAAATCATCTACAACCTAACTCACCTTGTCTCGTACAGTCTATATATACATATATCAGAATAAATTAACTCGGCCCGTCATTGTGTTACGGTATCTCGTGCCTCGGGCGTCTATTAATTAAGACATCCTTATCACGACCGGACCTGTCTTCCCACTATCACTGGTGCATCGATAGTGATATCGGTTTGATGAAATATCTCTATGCAATTTGATTTGTTGAACTTTTTTTTTAAATTGTATAGCTTTGTGGTTGCCTTAAGTAGGTGGTAGTGAGTTCAAATATGTATGTAGAAAATTACCTCGTCTCACAACACGCAGAATGAGAAAAATGGTAATAAAATAAGTTATTTTTGTATTCTCGATCTGTACATTGCGCGGCGTTAAGTTCCGCCACTTAGTACGCAGTGTCCTAGCATTAGGGTCTTATCTGTGTGTTGAGTAAACGTAAACATAAAAAAAACGAAATATAAAAAAAATATAAACCAATTTTTTTTATCTCCATAATCTGTACATAAATCACCTGTGCCATAAAAACAATTCGCAATGTATTAGAAAATAATGGGTTTGAAAATAACCGGAAAATGATACGCCATGGCCGGAAAGGCGTCCAGACAGGAAATAGATTTTTGAAAGTTGCCTATAGTGTTATGTTTTTGTTTCGATCAACTCGTTATACGTTTTTAATTAGAAGGGGATGTTTGTTTTTTTTTATTCTGATGATAGAAAAAAAAGCTTTCTCCATGATATTTTTTAGAATATATGTCACTTTTAATGATAATTGTGGGTTAAAATGTTTTTTTTGTGTTATAGACGTGTTCTCGGTTTAGTAAAATATAGTGATTTAATATTATTTCGCCATTCAGAACTCTAAATGCCTATAAATGAACGAAAGTATAAAATAGAGTGACATTTCACTATCGTAGATCATAGATGGGCTATGCATAGATAATATATGTATATGTGAAGAAAAATAATATTAATATTACATATAACATTTGTAAAAATGAATTTCTTCTATCAATATACGCCATTTTTCACTTTCACCTAAATTATGCATTAGGTGCCGAGTGGCGAAACTCACAGCAGCTGTCTTCTGTCTTAACAGCCCGATCGGAATCAAACCGACAACTATCGCGTTAATACGTGAACGCTGTCACTGCGCCACGATATTATATTAACATTCTAATAATATACATTTTGACAATGTAGTGCCATCTTGTGGAAAGTAACAAAAAAAAGTAAAAGAATAACAAAAAAGTATATTTTTTGTATACAAATGTTTGTATTGGTCGTGTACAATTTAGTTAAACTTTCTAATTGAGAATTTACTTTTTTAAAAATAAAATACTAATTTAAATTAAAACTATTTAATACGTCTGATCGATTTGGAGATCACAACAATATTAATTCTTAAAGTTAAAATTATTTCTCACACAAAAGTTATAATGTATTGCGACATTTAACATGAATTTTTATGAAACAATAAAAGTGCTTATAACAATAATGGGAATATTCCGATGGTCTCGCTGAGCCAGCGGAATAATCTCGCTTAACCTAATACTGAGGGTTTGGGTGAGTGCATAACTCCTCCCTCCCCAAGTGCGAAATTATCGGGTTGTTCATTTTTAATAACTTTCCGATGATTTCGCGAACAATTAATATGTAAGATTTTATAACGAAAAATATAAAGTAAAAATGAGAGTATACATAAAAGAAATAAAAATATAAAGATGTAAATTAAAATTTCACTGATTCTAGGATTTCTTTCACTATTAATCATTTCACTATCACTGAAAACACTTTGCTTTAGTACCGCTGACATATATTTTACTTCGTCCAAATTGATTCCCCTCATATTGAGTACGCGTGTACTGGATAATGCAGGGGTTTTACCCACAGGCAGCTGTGGCAAAACTAAATATTGCTTGGTTCCCACAGGATCGTTCTCTATGAGGTTGATATGATTACGAATCTTTATATTCTTTACCTCAACATTACATGGTTCGTCTAAGGTCATAACATAAGTCCCAATAATAGAATATTTATTGACATCTCCATTACACGTTTCAGTTAAAGTGTTTCTAAATTTTGAAAATAGTATCCAACTTGTAGATGTGATTCTTTGGATTCTTACATTCTCTATGTCAATTTCTCTTTGCTCACATTGTGTTACGTTATCTTCAAATTTTAAGAGTTGCTCGATACAAGTTATTTCAGGATAAAGAGTTTGGTGACGTTCCTTGCACAAGAATTGTTCTCCAGCAGCGAGTGACCGGCATGGTTTTATGATCGGTAAGTATTTCGTACCCTTTGCCAACAGGTAGGGATATTTAGGGATAATGGAAAAGGTTTTATTTTCTGATTTATGAAAAATAGGTAAGGAATATAATTTATAATAGTTATAAGTAATGTTATCCGTAATTGGAATCTCCATTATAAACGTAATCTGGTTTTGCTTAATATATGATTTAATATTAATGAACGAAAGTATAAAATAGAGTGACATTTCACTATCGTAGATCATAGATGGGCTATGCATAGATAATATATGTATATGTGAAGAAAAATAATATTAATATTACATATAACATTTGTAAAAATGAATTTCTTCTATCAATATACGCCATTTTTCACTTTCACCTAAATTATGCATTAGGTGCCGAGTGGCGAAACTCACAGCAGCTGTCTTCTGTCTTAACAGCCCGATCGGAATCAAACCGACAACTATCGCGTTAATACGTGAACGCTGTCACTGCGCCACGATATTATATTAACATTCTAATAATATACATTTTGACAATGTAGTGCCATCTTGTGGAAAGTAACAAAAAAAAGTAAAAGAATAACAAAAAAGTATATTTTTTGTATACAAATGTTTGTATTGGTCGTGTACAATTTAGTTAAACTTTCTAATTGAGAATTTACTTTTTTAAAAATAAAATACTAATTTAAATTAAAACTATTTAATACGTCTGATCGATTTGGAGATCACAACAATATTAATTCTTAAAGTTAAAATTATTTCTCACACAAAAGTTATAATGTATTGCGACATTTAACATGAATTTTTATGAAACAATCCTCCAATTTTACCAAATTTTCCGCACTCAGCGTGTATAATAGATTTTCAGTTTGAGATATTAAAACTGTGTAATATAGATATTTTACTGAAAGCTAATACAGTTTCTATTTCTCCTAACTAAATGAATATAATACGAAAGTAACTTATGAACAAATTAAAAAGACTTATTATATATATGGTATACACTAAATGATTATCCTTAGAAACTAACTCTTTTATCATATTCAACAATTTTTAAACGCTCATCTAATACAACAGAATTTTGATTCAAAACTTCAATAGTATTTGTAAAACTATCAAGCATTTTAGATATTAAAGTAAACTTGTTGCTCATTGTAGTTTGATCATTTGCGAGCTGAGAAATGATTATTTCATGATGAAGGGCCAGCATAGATCTCATTATTATCATTATCAGCAAACACCACCTGTGGAGGGCGTTTTATATTTTTAACGGGAACTTTAGATTTTCTTTGACCAATTTGTATCGATATAACGTTATTTGAATCTTTTCCTATAATTTTGGCTTTATGATATCGCGGTTTATCCTTGCTTTTCCGTTTATTAACGTCTTTTGTAAATATAATTTTTCCCAATGGAAGATCTATTTCATCTTCACCACCTCTACTTTCCTTTACTTTCTGCTTAATTTCAATCATTTTTTCGGCTAAGTGTTTATATAATACTTTTAAACGTTTTGCATGATCTCTAACCAATTGCTGTATATATTGTTTCTCTAAATCTATATCAAATAAACTACTTGAATCCGTGTGACCAAATACTACTTCAAAAGGGGTTAAACCTGTGACAGAATGGATAGAATTATTATAGGCAATAATGGAATACATCATCACTGATGCTGCATCCGTGCATTTCTCTTCGTATTTCGCGCATCTATAAATTTCATTAATAGTAGAATGTAAACGCTCAATTAAACCCATCGAATTAGAGTTGTTAGGGGAGCCGATATGGATTTCGATTTTATGTAAACTCAAAAATTCTTTCATTAGTTCATTATTAAATTCGCTACCAGGATCGGAACTAATCTTTTTAGGGGTACCATAAAATGAAAAATATTTCATAAGCGCACGCACTACTTCCGCGGTCGATCTATTATCTATTGGAATGGCTTGACCTAATTTACTAAATGCATCTATAATAGTCAAATAGTAATTTCCTTCTATTTGAAAAAGATCAATGAATAATTCTTGAAACGGGGCGTCTTGTGTTTGAGTCAACTGTAAAACAGGTTTAAAAGGTTTTCTATCGTATTTCATTTTACAACATATTTCACAAGCGTTAATAATAGCTGAAATAGTTTCTTGCATATTGTGCCAAAAATAATTCCTACGTATACTTGCTAGAGTTTCCTTAATACCGCGGTGACATGTTTTGCCTTGATGATGTTTTAATACAATAGCTCTTTGTTCTTTTTCATTTTCTATAAAAATTACTCGCTCTGTACATTCGAATAATAGAACGGTATCCTTCCTAAATAATTCTATGACAATACTAGTAAACTGTTTCCGATGTTCATTATTTTCGAAGTAAATGAAATATTTGGTTTTTGGTTTAATATATTCTTTTAAAAACTGTTTAACTAAATCTCTATTATAAGTAGGTAAAAATACTTCTAATATTTTTTGCTTTTCACGTGAAAGATCGCGAACTTGTATTTCATTCTTAAACCATGTATATACTAGAATTTGATTTGGCTTTGTGTCTATAGCTTCGTGTAATATTGGTATACCTAACGATTCTACGATATTAGCGGAATGAATTGTATCTGTTTTGGATGTTTCAGACGGTGACCTAACTGGATAGTCACATGTCCTAGGTGAACTCGGGACCGATAAAGTTTCAGAATCGGAAAGGGTTATAGGTTTTTTACTAGAACTACATTCTGATATAGATACTGTACTAGAGTCATTGCGTTGCCTTAGCCCTTTCTCTTTCTTATCAAAATTAACTATCATGGAGTCCTTTTCATCGTCTAAATGTGTTGCATTTATTCTAATTCTTGACAAAGTGTCTGCATTTAAATTTTGGTTTCTCTTTTTATAAACTATGTCGTCGGTGTCAGTCATTGTTTCGTTATTGTTTTGTATGAGATTACATTCTGAAATATTAATATTCGAGGTTTTAAACGCTTTATTGATAGTCAAAGTCATAGGTTTATCTAAAGTATTTTGAATTATTGTTGATGCATAACCATTAATACTATTTACTAATGCAGAAGGCAATCGTATACCAGGTATAAACTCTTTATATTCAATTAGTGCTTCTCCCGAGTGTAAATCAGTAGGGATCTTTACTCGTTGTTCACACCGGGGTTGTAAATGAACGAGATAATTCAAATTATTAATGATAGGGATGTCAGTGGTCTTAGTTCTCAGTAGTAAATGTTTGAGGTCAATAATCGCGTCTAATTGTTTAAGTAAATCGTTTCCTATAAGTCCGTCGTAGCGTTCATCTACATCATATAAATGAAATTTATGATAGTCCATAGTATTAAAAGTCGGAAATAGCGGAATTTCAATAACTTCTTTATGTTGGCTAGAAGCATGTGTGCTAATAACTTTAAATGGTTCATATTTAATAAAATTAGGAAAATATTGGTAAGCAATACGGGGGCTAATAAACGAACGAGTGCTGCCAGTATCAATAATTAATTTTGAATTAATTTCTGGAATTAAAATATGAGGTAATTTAAGATTTGGATCACAATTTAATTCTATGATTTCTTCTTTTTGCGAGGCTTTTGATTGAAAATTTTCCTCGACTAATGGCGTTACAGTATAGTTTTCTATTTCGTCATTATGTGTATAAGTCACGTCCTCATCATACGGTTCGTAATTTATATTGTCATAAGGATCATAATCATAGTAATAGTCGTATTCTAAATTTTCTTTTTGTAAATCAGTTTCATTTAACCTAAAACCTTGTTGCGCTATTTGAGGTCGCGGGGGTGCCGTTCTCATAGATATGTCAGTTGATTCTAAGCGGTTATTCTGTGGTGGTCTTTGACCAAACTGTTGTGGTGTCATAGTAAGATTTTGTGGATGCTTATACCCGAACTGTGGATTTTGGGGTGGCCTATACCCGAATTGTGGATTTTGGGGAGGCCTATACCCGAATTGTGGATTTTGGGGAGGCCTATACGCGAATTGTGGATTTTGGGGAGGCCTATACCCGAATTGTTGATTTTGGGGAGGCCTATACCCAAACGGTTGAGGTTTTAATATTGTTTGCTGCGATTTATATTCAAATTTTGGTTGTTGTGTAAATTGAGGTCTATTAGTATGGATTCCAAAATTAAATTTTTGCGAAGGGGTAATATTATTTTGTGTAAATGACGACCCTGCGACGTTAAGCGTTGACCTCAGTGCCGTTGAATTATTAAGAAAGCGATTACGCAGTTGATACTGTTCGTGAAAATTAACTTCTTCCAAAACTATTGATAGAGCTTGTTCTAATGTACTAGGTGATTTAAGTCTCACAATACGCACCATATTTTCTGGTAAATTATAGAGAAAAACATTTAATGCTGTATGATTATAAATAGTAATTTTAGCGTTTCTAACTTCTTCGTCTGCCGATAAATTTACTTTAGAAATTAACAAGGACCGAATATTTTGTATTCTATTACAAAACTCTAAATAACTTTCCCCTGTTTTAATTTTACATGATTCGAGGGAAATTTTTATACATTCTTCGCTACGTGGGTCACCGAAATGTTGTTCTAATAATTCTTTTAACTCAGGCCAAGTCTCTACATCCTCACGCTCGGATAACAACGCGGCGGCGTCATCTATTAACCTACTAGTTATAGCATGTAAAACATAAATATTCTGATGCTGATGACCACGATATTTATTTATAATGTACTCACATTTCCTAAAAAATAAATTTAATATTCTTTTGTCACCACCGAAAAGAGGAATTAATCGTAACATTTCATTGGGTATTGGTACTACGCTATTTGACGCTAAAGGAATTTCTCGCGATTGTTCCATTTTGTAGAGTAAAAATTAATAGAGAGCTCTGAAGTTTTAAATCAATTACAATATTTTTAACTAATTAAAAACACACAATAATATAAAATATATCAAAACACATATAACAAAAAATATATATAAAATAGCACACAGTAAATTAAAAATATAAAAATAGTAGGAAAATAAAACACAATAAAATTCAATTTTTTTTTTCTTTTATTTCATTTTACAATACATAAAACACAATTACGATCGATTTTTAGATCATTAATTATTTATTCTTTATTATTAAAATATTTTAATTATATTACTTCTAGACGTTAATTAGTCTATGGAGATACTTTTCTTAGAACTACAGTTTCAATAGAGTTTTATATTAAAACCAGATACGTTATAATGCGAGACGTTCAATCCCAAAATAACGCCACTTATATCTATTGTAAATCTCAAATAGAATGTGGGAATATAAGAAAAAGGAAGGCAAAGAGTTTTACTCACCGACCGATCGCTGATCCCATCTTCTTGTTCAACTTATTTATTTGGTTCGTGGATAGCCTAAGTCTATTCGCACTGTACTCGCGATTTTTGGGCGAATTTGGACACCCAAATCTACAAGACACGCAGACCTATGATAGACTATCCTACCGGCTGCGCCAGTTAAACTTTCTAATTGAGAATTTACCTTTTTAAAAAAATAAAATACTAATTTAAATTAAAACTATTTAATACGTCTGATCGATTTGGAGATCACAACAATATTAATTCTTAAAGTTAAAATTATTTCTCACACAAAAGTTATAATGTATTGCGACATTTAACATGAATTTTTATGAAACAATAAAAGTGCTTATAACAATAATGGGAATATTCCGATGGTCTCGCTGAGCCAGCGGAATAATCTCGCTTAACCTAATACTGAGGGTTTGGGTGAGTGCATAACTATTTTGTGTATCGCTCAGCTGAAGACAATGTAATACAACGCCATCTAGCGGTGACTTTGTAACGAAATGAGATAGAAACCTTCAAATATACATTTTTGTAATTTTATTTATAAAAAATATTATTATAATTAAATATATTTATATAAATTTAAGTAAATATTTTATTTATTTATTTATTTGCAATGTTTGTATTGTATGTAATATATGTATGTGTGATACTCAAGTAATAGATATGAAAGAAATTGTAGTATTTTGGAAATATAAAAATTATTAATAGTTTCAACTATTAATAGTTTTTTTAAGCTTCATGTTGTTTACTAGCCATAACAGAGTAGGCAGAGAGAACCTGAAATCTTATTAAGACCATTTTCCCATTAAGACACTTGGAGTCTGCACTTTTCACAGTATTCTCGGGGCATTGAGTGTTGAATGGTCAAACTAAACGTTATCAGCGTGAGGAAATGAAAATGAATAAAATATTTAATTCCTTGGGACGGTTGTGGGTTCGAATTCCACGATTCGAATCTTCGCGTTTACAGTGGCACACTTGTTGCCGCCACGACTGCCTCAAATTAATACAGAATCTCTCTAATTCAGAACGAAGAGAGAAGAGAACGGAGTGTCTTGACACTTCATTCTTTTGGTCTTTCTACCCATTTATGTGGCATTAAGCGTAAAGATGAAAAAAATATATATTTTGTGTAATTTGATATACATATCTATTTAAAAAAAACATGTGATATTTCAATCTTTGAATTAATATAATATACTCCATGAGTTACGTTTATATCTTTTTAAGATGCAATTTAATGTCCTTGAGAGCTATTTATGTATGCATGAATGTGATTTAGCAAAAAATATAGACTTTTACAATACTTAAAACTTTAGAAATTATGTTATTCTTTTATTTTTCATATTATAATATCTAAGGAAAGTGAGGTATGAGGCAGTGAGGCAGCGGCGTGGTGCTGTGTCTCACTAAACACGTAGTAAACGTGACGATTTTGGATTTGATATTCATTTGAGGGATTGAATGATATATTTTCACTCACTCACATACAAGATAAATCTCGGTGTTGAGTTCAGGCACTCAATTCACAATGTCTCAATAATTGAGTGGAAAGTGAGTGACGGAGTGTCTTAACATTAGATATAGCAAAAAAAAACTAAACTAGCTTCCCGCTTTATTCCTAGCGAGGTAGTCAGAGAGAACGGAGCGCCAAACGCTACGGTCTCTACATACATACCTCTTTCGCCTCCTTCACTGTCATCAACCTCTTCATACATGCCCTCCGGTGTAATTAGGTGGCAGAATTACCTAGTGAACACCAATAAGATTAGGTCAAAGTATTCGAGTAGTACAATAGGAATATACCAATAATTAATAGGACAGCCTGTAAAGTCGTACTAAAGAATTAAGATTGGACTTCCAGCTAAAAGGTTCTGAGTTCAATTACCACGTATTGCCTATAATATTTGATAATCTCCAAAGAAGTAATATTATATCTTCCGTTTTCAACCAATATGACAGTAAATTATTTATTTTATAAACGAAATAAGAAATGAATATTTTTACACAGTGAGAGGTCGCGGTGTTAAGTATAAATAAAAAATGTTATATCTTCAATGTTGGTAACATGATTTTAATGAGCAGTTAATATAACAAATTGTTATCAAGCCACTTTTACTCTTATGGTTATACAAATAAAACCTATAATTCTAAAGAATTTTTATACAAAAGTTTAAGATATATTACGTAGTTTGACCTTAGTGACATGATTCACACTATATCGATAGATTTTAATTTCCAATACATATTATATTTTATTGTTTCGAAGAAATATAGATATATAATATATTGCTATTATATTTTTTTTATAATAAAGAAGTCATTTTTCATTGTAATTTGAAGTTTTTTTTTGAATATTCTTGTATCCGGGAGTTGTGTCAGTTTAAAATGTTTTTCATATTTTAGTCATCATAATCTAATTAACATACGATTAACCGGTGATAAATTAAAATGTGAGGATTTAAAATAACTATATAATGAAACTGTATATCTACGATTAGATAAGTGCAGGTTGAAATTCCATAAAATTCACGCTAAGGTGAAGTGACATCGAACCCATAACCATCGTGTTTACGTCAAGGCAGTGCCTCCCACCACTGTACCACTGTACCATGGACCACAAAGGCTTCTGCATATGCTAATGCTAAAAGGGGGGTAAAAAATACTTTCAATTATGAGATATGTTTTATTGGGTATTAAATACTATGACACTACAGATAGTTGGTTCATACACATTTTTCATCTAATATATACTTGACATAAAAATATTATCCTTTTCCATTTTACTTAAACCTTGTGTAATATCTTAGTGATTTTTATTTAATTACGCTATCCACTTCAGAGTTTGAACCCAAGACATAAGTCCGACTAACCACTCCACTTATAGGTTCGTTAAAATTAATATTATTAAAGTTAAAAGCTTACCTGTATAGAGTAATGATAACACATTTATTGCCAGACAGATGCGTACAGAATGAGGTTGTGAATATTTTAAACGCAATCTCCAGTCGTCGGCCACTAAACTTGCTATTGTTAAGAATCCAATTCTGCTTGCACTCACTATTTTACTAGGGAATCTACTATTTTTGCTTATATTAAAAAATATATATAAACTTTAATTTATTTTAGATTTCGTATCTAGAAATTGTGAAAGAAACAAACAAACAAAAGAGAAGAAACGATAATCAGTTCGTTACTTTTCGTAGATTTGTGTGTTAGATGATATAGTGTCTGTTGTATTTAATTAAGCCATTGTAGTATTTATTTATAGCAAAAAAAAAAACAACTTAAAGTCTTACATTTGAAACGTTCCATACCATAGTTATAAGTTCAAATACAACTAGACGAATATTCATATTGATATACAGAACTGGTACTAATTCACTATTTATGGTATTATATCTCTAAAACTGTGAGTGGGGAACGAAGTGTCTTAACACTAGGTTCTCTCCTAACCTGCCGTGCCGTGTGCGGGATACAGCATGAAGTAGATTTTTTTATTGTTTAGCCTTTAAAACTCCTGAAGTCATTGGCCAGAATGGTATTTTAGTAGATTTCATAAGTTTTGGCAAATGTGTAAAAGTAAAAAATGGCAACATAAAAAAATAATTTAGGGAATAAAGCTTATTCCATAGTGTTGTACCATGAGTCACCTCAGCGATGATGTTTGCTCTCAACAATAGGCGCCTAACAATATCCTTTGTCAACCCTCCATCAACCTGTTCGAGGAATATGTATGAAGCGAAATGGGTTTTCCAGACGCTGAGTGAAACAAGCACACAGTGAAACCAAAACAAATACTAAACATAGGAAAAGTATATGTATCTATTTTCTTTAAGTATCACGCGGTATCAAGTATTAAGGCACGCCGTCCCCTACTTTTCGTCCAAATTTACGAGACATTGCGTATTGAGTGATGGAACTTAACTCCGCAATTTGATTTGTTACGATACTAAGCGAGGAAATGAAAATAATTAATTCGCTGGATGAGCGGTCCAGTCGGTCCTGCACATAGACCGATCGCCGTGGAGATTTTTGTGGGAAGCTTATATCCAACAGTGGGTACCAAAAAGTTGAAGCTGATGATGAATTTTATTACTAGCCCAAGTAGGTATAGTAAAAAAATATTTCCACCATTTTATGGTCTAATTAAAAAAAAACAAATTTTATTTTTTTACTTCAAATTCTGTCTTCCAATATAAATATTCTTTTATAGTTTTAATATTATGACGCTAGTCGTGGTGCAGTGGCACAAATTGTGACTGTAAAACCGATTGGTTGTGGGTTCGATCCCCACTTAAGATTAAAGGAGATTAAGTCTTTATTTAAATTTATATTTCCATTTCTCCGCTCTAGTGTCGAGGCAAAGTGCGGTGTTGAGTTCTCAATACGCGATGCCTCCACAATTTGGCAAAAAGTGGGGAACAGAGTGTCTTAACATTAGGTTCCCTCTGCCTACCCTGCTGTGTGCGGGATACAGTGTGAAGCGGATTTATTTATTTATTAAATTTAAATTCATAATCATTGTCTTCATTAAAAGTTGTCAATTGTGTCACAACACCGTCATGGTCAATACAAATCCTAACATTCTAAACGTTATGTAAAAAGTATTAGTATATTTGTTTAAGAAATCAAACAAATAAAAAAAAAACTTTTATTATATGGCCAATCAAATTTAAATTAATTATCGAATACATTTTTATTGCTAACCTGATTAGGATGAATGCTATGTATGTATACCGATATTAGGTAATTATTTAAGTGTCTTTTCGTAACATCCGGACATAACGTTACATTATTTTGTGGAATTGAGTAATAAAATTTATATATATATCTGTATAATATTGTATTACTCAAATACTGTCAATAGAACAAGATTCTATGTTTTTATGTATTTTACTGCATTTTTTATCTTGCACTTTGTCCCATTATGCTAACTTTAATATGTTTTTAACATATAATTATTGTATAGTTATTTTATAGTTAAATACAATCCAAAATGTGATTGTAAAATCGACTGGTTGTAGGTTCGATCTCTACTCGAGGAGATAAAATATTTACTTACATTTATATTTTCATTTCTTCGCTCCGGTGTCGAGGCAAAGTGCGGCGTTGAGTTCTGCCACTCAACACACAATGCCTCCAAAACTCGGCGGAAAGTGGGGAACGGTGTGTCTTAACACTAGGTTTCCTCTGCCTACCCTGCTGTATGCGAGATACGGCGTGAAGCTGATTTTATTTTATTTATTTACAATCCATATAAAATTGCCTGAAAAAAGAAAGCTGTAGTTTTTTTTTGGTTTTCTATGAATATTCTACAAGCTTTTGCTACTATGCTCAAAAAGAGTTCCTATGTGAAAAAAATACACAATCAAAAAATAATAATACACAATAAAAAAAAATAATCTTTTATATAAAAAAGATAAAACAAAAAATGATGAAGTTTAATTAATCAAATAATCGAGAGCAGCAATTACTAGTGGCATTTAGCAGAAGGGCAAACATTGTTATTGTAATTAGAACGGCGAACAACAATAGATTACCTTTTACGTTGTAATAATCGTAGATCGAGGTTGCGGCATATTTGCATATTATATATATGGTCATGCAAGAGTGCCCCTCTCTCAAGCGTGGGTCTGTAAAGACGACGGTTGTGGGTTTGATTCTCGCTCTGGGGACTGAAGTATTTGAAATTTTCATTAAGCTGCTTTGGTAAGCGCGGCGTTGAGTTGCGCCACTTAGCACGTAATGCCTCTTGTTGCCTCTTGAATTTGGCAAAAAGTGGAGAAAAGAGTGTCTAAACCAATTCCGGAATTTAATATGCAATCTCAAAAAATTTAAGGAAGTGTCAAACAGAGTCTTAACTCTTAGCTACAGTTTTCACCTGCCCGCTGTACGCAAAATAAACTTTATATCCGTAGAATATAAAAAAAAACACAAATTTTATAAATTTCTTGTTTTTACTCAAATTAAACTATTTATGAATAATATAAACATAGAAAAAAAACTTTCTCCAAAACAAAAAGGAATACACGATTCAATTATCTATTAAGCTTTTTAAAAATTCCCATAGCATTCGGTGTCAAGGCCGACATCAGCTGCAAGGGGCCGGCCGCTTGGAGAAGCTTAATTTGCATAATCTTTATTTAATTGTTTATAAGTTTTAAAGTTGATTTCAAAACTCATGCCTTATCTCATAACTCTCGAACACCTGTCCGAGTACAGCTATGGACAGGTTGTAGACTAGTGAAATAAAAAAAAATTGATTGGAAATTACTTATTGGATGAACCAAAGTATGGGATTTTTTTGTCTTTATATTATGTATATTTTGTAACTGTTTTTTTTTGCCATTTCTATAATATATTTGTTTAATATTTGTATTTTTGGTGATTTGTGAAGTTTTAAATTTGCATGTGATTAAATTTTGATTTATGATATATATGAAAATTATTCTAAAATTAAAAAAAAATCGTACCGTTAAAGAAAAGCGGTAAATTAAATGTTACAATTCTTGTACTATGGTTGCTTTAGTGTTTATTAATTTATGTCGATAACCTGTGACGCTACATGAAAAAAAATGTAAAGCTGAAAAAACACTTTGAAATATTATTTATAACAAATAAATGAAAATTTATTACTAATAAATTATCATAACAGTTCAAAATTATTCTCTAAAACACAATTATTTTTAATACTTGATTCCTCAAAGCAAATTCACGATATAAGCTTGTATGTACTAACGAGATATCCTGAGATAAGATTTGGCGCAACCATTCAACTGGACGCCAGTTTGCATTGTTATGAAAGACTTTGAACTAAACGTTTTAACTTTAATAGTTAAATATATGAAACTGAGTTCTAAGTTATCTGAATAAGTTGTATTTTTGCAGTTAAAGGTTTAACCTTTATGGCTAATATATAGATATTGTCATTGTGAAAAATTGATTTATGTTGCATATCTGTTAAATGTTGTATTGTTAGAAGGAATGTAGGCAGGGCTGGGGTGTGAGGCCAATGATATCTTTAACCTGTTGTTATCGATACCACTTTGGGATGTCTGATAAGAACTAATTTATAGAATTGTTAAAGGTTATTACTGTGTTATTACTTCAGAAGTAATACTTTTTAGGGTTGATTGTCTTTGAGTAATACATAGATATTTATGTATTGCTAAGCTTAATAAGCTATGCTAGTCAAGTATATATCAAACAAAGAAGTATAATTCACAATTTAATATTTAGAAGGTAAATATTTTAAATAGAGAAGATGCTACTGATTTTGTGATTGAATAATATACTTAAAAAAATTGAAGAAATTTTATTTCAAGAATTTAAAAAATAAAGAGGCCGTTGTGGTGTTGTGGTACGGCGTCCACAGCCTCTGTAAGTGCGACGGTTGTAGAAACGAGTCCCACTTAGGGATTTTTTTTCCGGTCCTTGCTCTGGTAATAACATAAAGCGCGGCGTTGAGCTCCACCATTAAACACGCAATGTCTCAGAAGGAAAGATGGGAACAGAGTGTTTTAACGCTGAATTCCCTCTGCCTATCTGATACAGCGTGTATCTAAAAAAATATATCAGATTCTAACTTCCTAATAACTAAGCTGAACTTCGACTATCTTTTAAAGTACAACATTAACTTTTTATTATTAACAAAGCAATCTTATCTAACATAGCTGCATATATCAAACTATTATAATGAAAATTTTAAACAAGATATTCGCTGTAAAACATATGAACAGGTTCATTTGAAGCGATATTACCTATCGCTGTTACCGATTAATTATTATGTGATCGAAACGATCGATCATAAGCGAGGCGCCAGTCTGATAGGTTCTTACATGAATAAATTAAAATCGATTTTTTTATTAAATCGATAACTATGCTTTAGTCATTGTTTTAAATCTATAATGACAGTTGCCTGTTTAGGTGGTAGCTTTATTTGGTATGTTGATTTTTGATTGTATTTTGATGTTCTATAGAATATTTTTGATGTTTTATAGAATGGTTATAAGAAAGCTGATGCATGCTTAAACAGCTTAGACATGTCGAGTGAATATGTGAGTGGTAAGAGAGGTAGTATTAGGCCTTGGTTTCTCTTCGAAATAGAATACACACTATCCATGATACTGGAGGAAGCTCACTCAGTCGGAGGACATGTTGATGACATCAAGAGGTTGATGATAGTGGACATGTCAACAGAGGGAAACAGGGAACTAAGCGTTTGCCACTGTTCCCTCTGGCTACTCGGCTACGGATAAAGCGTGAAGTATAAAAAAAACTTCATACACTGTTTATCTAACTAAATATGTTTTGTAGTTAAATCAATGTTATTTTTGCTTCATTTAATTTGGATATCATAAATTTTATTCCTAATATATATTTTTTAAATATTATTACTTTAGTTTTATTGTGCCATTTGTTATAGATGCATATCACAATATCTGTATAATGTAATAGTGATAACCTAGGTTCGATGAGAAGTAGTAGCATTCTGCCGTATTCTAATAGATGAGAAATAAAGATTTCTCTTCGCTTTTTTGATTCTTTGAAAATTGAGATAATATTTGAAAAATTTTATAACAAATATATATTATTTTGAATTTTGTTTACGATATATTAACATCTTGACTATATACACAAATCAATGAAAACAGTGAAAGTTGCTCAATTTGAATTCAACAGTATTATACACTTAGATTTCATAATACGTCCTTGAAAATAATAAGTTTAATTCTATTCTATGCTACACTATCTTTAAGTTAAGGTATGATTAGATATTATTTCTTTTCTTTAGTTACACTGTGTATGCCACATGGCAAGGCAGACAAAGGGAACCTGGGAACCACATGTTGAGACACTCCGTCTCCACTTTCCGCCAACTAGGCAACTAGGCGTTCTGAGTTGACTGGCGGAACTCAACACCACGCTGTTACCAAAGCGGGAATATTATTTATTTCATTCCCTCGATTGGGAGTCAAATCTATAACCGTTGCTTTAGATACAGTCACTAGCTCGGACGGACAGTCTCTGATATTAAATTAGCATATAACTTATAAAATATTTTAGATTACATCACGTGGTTACGATTGTTGGTGATTCCCACAATGAATTATGTTCGGATGAAGTAGAGCAAGTTGTCGTATGACTATTGGTTATACAGAGTGTTAATTTAACTCGATAATATAGGGATCATATATCTTTTTTTGCAATTAATATAGACAACGCGCGGCGTTGAGTTCCGCCATTCAATACGCAATGTCTCGCAAATTGATCATAAATGTAAGGTTTACTGAAATATGCGTAATGTAACGTAAAGTTAAAAAAAAGTACAGTTTTAGGTGAACCTACTGAGTAGATATTGAAACATTCTAACATTTTTCCTTACGAATACATATTATAGTAGACTTAATTGGCGTTTAAGAAATAAGTACGCATTTTTAATTGTTTGTTAATATGAATCTATTAAGAAAAGTAATAAAGAGAGCCCCTTCCTTCCTTTTTTCACACACCCTGTATAAACTACAAGTCTACCCACAGTCCACTCGATCACGAGAGTGGACGTCCCTTGCGAAACTACAAACAATCGCGATCTGCAACCTGTAAGCTCTTAAATAACATGCCTCGTTTATATTTGTTCTAATATATTATTTAGTATAATATTTTAATATTATCGACAGTTTTAATGTATAAGTCTATATCTATAATATATTATATGTATATATTTTAACTTCAAATTCAAACTTTTACACATTGAAATAAATAAATAAATCAGCTTCACGCTGTATTCCGCACACAGCAGGGTAGGCATAGGGAACCTCGTGTTAAGTCACTCCGTTCCCCACTTTTCGCCGAATTCTGGAGGCATTGCGTGCTGAGTGGCGGAACTCAAGGCCGCGCTTAAATGATTTTACACATTATATAGATGAATTTGGATTTCAGAACCAAATTTCATTTTACCTCAACGTTGTATTTACACATATGTATGTAGTATTTTGCGACTCAGGTGAAGAGAACGTTGTTAATAATCAATCTTCTCTATTTCCTACTTAAACAAAATATAAAAATTTTTATGAACAAACAAGCAAAAAAAAAATTAAATTTTGACATTTTAATGCATTACTATCGTACACAAGTCCAAATTGCACTACAGTACAAAATTTTGTTCTCTCCAAGAATCGAACCTATATTCCCTTCTCAGTACTGTTTTTATTTTCGCTCGTTGGCCAGAGTACAATGAAATTTAAAGCTATGGCTGTACTTGTAGTAAGTATACCTATACATACTTACAAAAATAAAATTGACACAAACAAACACTTGAGTGTCTTTTAAATTAAGAAGGTAAGCAAGATTTATGCTCTCATAATATATTTTATAATTTTTCTCAAAAAATTATTAAGATTATATTGAAAATACAAAGATATATCCCTTATATGAGAGAGTGAGAAAGAACCTAGTGTCAACTTCATTTTCCTTTCAATGCTCAACGCTCGAGTTCAAGACCTTATATGTTAAGCGGCGGAACTGAACGCCACAATTTGTTTTACAAGAACCAAGAAATATCTAATTTTAACATCATCATAGCACAACATTTAATAAACCTATTAGACGTTGACACAAAGTAAGAAATGAACTCGCAACTATCGCGTTGCCAGTCAGTCAGTCGTTGTTTCACTTCGCCTTAATGGTGAAATAAAAGTTTTAAAATATTTTTTTAAGCATTGATTACGTATTAGCCGCTCACATCATCTCAGTCTAATTTTTTGCACGTTTTAAGTTCATAATTAATTATATTTTTCAAATCTTTCGACACAGCTGTGTTGAAGTATCTTGTGTAATTAATATGCTTATATTATATGTGGAACGTGAGTTCAAATACTATAATCATTTTGCTTCTGCAACATTATAAGTTATTTTTTGTAGCCGTTGTGGCGTTGGACGCGGTTGTGCATATAATTTCCACTAGAATTATAAATACCTACATATATAAAAATATAGATTAAAATAAATTATAATATATTACAAGATATCAGTTATCAAAACTATGATATAGGTAGATGACTATTAATGTATATAATTTCAAGGATTTTTAACAAAGTTGCGGGCGACAAATAGTATGAAATATGCACAATAAATGTTATATATGTATATTTATATGACAAAATATTATTCCTTTTCAAGTTAAAAATACCTATTTTTCATCTTTAATAAATCATAAATTAATGTTTTTTTATTAAAATGACAGGTCAATAGAATATGCATAGCATTATACATATTTTATTTTATTATAATGTTATACATACATAAACAACAATAAACATATCAAACATATCAAAAAACTCTAAATACAACTTTTTACATATTATCCTTAGATATTTTTATTTCGACAACAATAAAAACATGTTATGGAAAAAAAATGTAAGTACCTACCCACTTCTATATTTTCATAAAAACATCACCATATACTACAATGCGTCATACAATTTGTAAGACAGTCTAATTCACACAACAATCGCTTGTAATTTGAAAAGTCACGTTTATTTATATCTCTCATACATACATTTTCTTAAAAATATTCCACAATAGAGTCGTAACACGGATTTGGGTATATCCAAAGTATACAATACTATATGTTTTTATAGTCCAAGCGCTGGCTACAAATTGACCTTTATTTTGTACCGTTAAATGATGAATCTATAGACCGATTTCTTTTACTTTTTTTAAGTGCCCAGTCAGTGGTAAACCAGTTACATTTCACTCAATCCAAACATTTTTATTGTATTGGTGAAATGTTTACTGCATTATGTTTTGCAGATCATTGTAAGTTTTATATTCATAAAAATGTTTATGAATATTATAAAAATATATTTTATATTGTACACGTTTTAAATTAAATATCTTAGTCTACTGCTTTATCACCTAAAGCAGTTTCCAGCAACTTCTGCCTGAGTGGCAGATCTCAACATCGTGAACGGTCGTGGATTCGATAATCAAACTTCTGAGTGCTAATCGAATCCACGACCGTCACGTTTACAATTCGATACAGTGCAGGTTCAATACAACAATCACTTTTAGTTTTATAATATGATTACAACAATTATATATAAAAATATTGTTATAAAAAGAAAAGAGAGAACAAAATATTGAGCAAAAAGAATCTATCATCAATCTTCTAATAAGCACCAAAAGTTTTAGAATTGGTATATTTCCAAAACAAACATTACATACATTTATAAACACTCCTATTTTTAATTAATTAAAAAAATCAAGCAGTTTCATCATTATTTATGAATAAAAAATAACTTATAAGTGTGAATTGTGATAGTAAAAAATTGATTTAAAAGAAATTAATTAGTATAATAAAATACGAAACGCGGTGATTATTTACAGCCGGGCCTCAGCCTCAGCCTCGGCTACACCAATTGTACGGCCATTGGTACATCGTGATTGACAGATGATGTTTCTATCGAATACGATCAACCTTTTGATTTTGATCGTTAATCATTCAAAATATTAGCTTCTATATTAACAAACTATTGCATAATTACTTTATAATACTTGTATGTACTAGTTAAAGTATGTAACATTGTCTATATTATTTTTAGATTTTGCGAACAAAATTAAACAAATAAAAATTTATACTTCTAAAAAACTGTAATATTTGGTAAATTTTAATTACTTAGTAGTTAGTTCCTATATTTCTTAAGATACTTTATTCTAACCACTCTTTCTGTCCAATTTTCAAGACATTGTATGTAGAGTAGCGAAACTCAAAGTCGCGTTTGTCTTGTCTTATAAGTACACTTAACATATTGATAATATATTATATCTAAGCAATAGTCGAAATGGACTCATCAATTTGCAACTCTTGACGTGATAACGTAAGTACGGGCATTTTTTTTTTATATCTATATATTATATCTATATTGCATAAGCGTATACATGTACATAATATATTTCTATTACACGTTTCGTTAGTATAAATATCGGTCACAGTGCCACAGTATAGGTCGTCGAGTCGATTTGCGCTAGAGAAAATGAATTAGTTTCATTAACAAAACAACACGCAGCGTTGAGTTCCGCCACTAAACAAGCAGTGTTGGTAATTCTGGCGGAAATGATGCAGGATAAAGCATAAACCTAAAAGAAATAGTATAAATATATTATTATTAGGTAGTGATCGCAATCATTGGCTAATAGTGACTAATTGTTATGTAAATTTCCTCCGCTCTTACAATGTTAGTCTCATGTTATCCAGAAACAACATGAATACCATTTTAAGTTATTTAAAGGGCACTTGATTTTCTCCTTGTTTTAAACTAAAATTGTTCTGTAAGTGTCGCAACGGCGCCTTCGTGGCTATTTCGGATTTGTCTAGCTGACATTCGCGTTAAGTAAATGAATAAAATGTTAAATATAATTTGTGGAAATTTTATAGAACATTTCATTACAAAAAATCTAAAATAGAATAAATGAATTTCATTTAAAATTTAAATTCTTTCATTTTCTCAAATTGACGAAGCGCGGTGTTGAGTTTCGAAACGCATTTTTTAAATTTAAGTGGAAAGTGGAGAAAAGATTATCTTAACACTAGGTTTCCTCAGTCTATCCTGTTATATGCAGAACAAAGGTAAAACATCTTTACTTGTCATCATTTTTTTAGAAATAGTAAATGATCAGTCAAAATTTGCCTCCATATTTGACATTGAAAAAAGCATTGTCATGAAGACATTCACTTTGGGAAAAAGTCGAACAGTATAGCAACTCAATAAAAAACACATAAAATTAAGATTCCAGCTATACTATATTATGAATATATAAAATAAATCAGCAGTACAAAATAATATATACATATATCAGTGGTGAAATTGAAACTTTCAATTATAATATAAATATTGTATATACATTTTTTATTCTTATATAAGATATAACCCGATAAGTAAATCATATCTAAATAACTTGAGCTTTACAACTTTCAAAAGCCCGGAGGCTGTATGTTACGATCATCTTATAAATTTTGCTTTGTAAATAGCAATCATCTAAGTACGCACTCGTCTTTGGTACTTCAATATTAGACAATTGCACAATATGTCCACACTACAATAAAATTGTAGATAAAAAATATATATATTATTTGTTCACAGATTATTTCTATTTCATATTAAATTCTGGTTTTTTGCTATTAATATATTCAAACTTGTTTAATTTCAATGTAAATACTAAATATAAAGAAAAAAAACTAAATAAAATTTTATTGCTGTTATTACCATAAATAATACTTTGTACACATTATTTATAAGATAGTTTTGTTAGAAATATCTAGACATGACTATATTTTTAATTTATTAATAAGTTTATGATTCGTAAATTAAAAAAAAAACAAACACGTCATATTCTAATAATATATTACCTATACACATTTTATCTTTGTTCTTTATTTCTTAACATCACTTTGTTCTTTATTTTTGACATTATTCCCGTATAATTTTTCTACTATGGCAGACAGTGTGCGGCCACTGCTTTATATCTTTATATATTAGGAATATTGAGTGGAAAGTAAGGAGCGGAGTGTCTTAACAATAGGGTTCCCTTTCTCTAAAAAGCTGCGAAACTACTGCGTGGATTTTTATATATATATTTATAAACATACATATAATTTCCGCACTGGTTTCCTTAAAATATAATTCATAGTAACGTTACGTTACGTGAGACGTGACGAAGCAAACAATCGACTCTCCAATTCAAAAAGAAAGTTGACAGTTTGTAAACAGTACGTATTTGGTGTATGACATTTATTGTTTTTAAATTGTTCATAAATTTGATAGTTTAATATAGAAGTGAAATAGCTGAGAAAGTGAAAACGTAAAAATAAACAGTATTTTATAAATAAACACTTGGACTGTATGTTGTTGTAGAAATATTTTATTGTTGTAGTCATATTTCCTATGGTTGATGAGAACCAACCGATTTGTAATTTTGTTTATATTATGTAAAAAGTATACTATAAAAATGTTTTCTAATGCTATTTTCTAGTATATTTTTCTTAGTAACACTATATATATATATCCAAGATATATACTGTTGCTAAGAAAAATATACTAGCAAAGAACGAGTAGGTAGCGGTAACTTAGTGTTAAGGCACTACGTTTCCCACTTTTCGACTGGTATAATTATACTTATTTGTAAAGTACATATATACCTATATATATAAAAAATGTTATTGTACAAGATATGATATGATATGATATTTTTTCTTTTAGACCATTAAAGTCAATTTTATCATTAATTAAGACTCTCTATATACATTTTTTTATATACATTGCCAAGGTTACTAACCTAGGGTTAACCTAATAGGAACCTATCACCTCGATTATTTGTTATTTATTGGAAAAATATAAAAAAAAACAACATTTTAAAACCATACGTACCTCAGAAACTAATTCATCCCTTATATTCTCATGTCAATAGCACGCTGTATAATAAGTCCGAATGCGCGACTGACATGATTGCACTATTTGTTCTACCTGAAACAAAATATATTTTTTTATAAATAAAAATATCACGAGGCCGTCGTGGCACAGTGGCACAGTGGCACAAGCGATTGAAGTACGCGACAGTTGTGGGTTCGATCGGTACTCGGAGAAATGAAATGTTTCATATTGTCATTTCCTCGTTCTGGTATCAAAGCAAAGCACGGCATTGAGTTCCTCTCAATATGCAATGTTTCGAGAATTTAGTCGAAAGTGGGGAAAAGAGTGTCTGAAGATTAAGTTCCCTCTACCTTCCCTGTTATGTGCAGAATGTATCCTGCATATAAAAGGCGTTAAGATAAAAAAATAAAATAATTATACAATAAGCTGGCTTGTATCCGCAGCTTTTTTATGTGTTACTAGAACTTTTTTTATATATAATATAAAATTTATCATATTATTTTCTGATATCATCGTACAGAGCGCGGCGTTGAGTTCCGCCATAACACTAGCCTCTGCTTTCTCCGCAAAATACCGAAAACTAGTCACCAAAAACCCATTTGTTCGCACATAATCAAATTATTTAACCATTTATGAATATGCATGTTCAATACAAATATCTAAGTAAACAGCTAACACGGTGGGCTCCGGCCATTGTCCAGCGCCTTTTGTTTGCCACTTTCACAATTAGGACGTTCACATATGTTAGACGAAAACGTCTTATGCCCACGTATTGCTTACGGTATTGAGTTATTGGATTTTAGGGTCCCGTAAGTAATTAATTATTTCTTCAAATTCTGTCAATTTTTAAGGTCGTCGTGGCGCAGGGGCACAAAGTGTGGCGGTAAACGTGAATGGTTGTGAGTTCAATCCCCACTCGAGGAAGTAAAATATTGATTTAAATTTATATTTCCATTTCTTCGCTCTGGTGTCGAGACAAGGCGCGGCGTTGAGTTCCGCCACTCAACACGCAATGCCTGCAAAAATCGGCGGAAAGTGGGGAACAGAGTGTCTTAGCACTTGGTTCCCTTTGCCTACCCAGCTGTGTACCCCCAAACATACATAGTGAAGCTGATTTAGTTTAATTCGATTTAATGTACTATCCTTTTTCAGTGTTTTCTTAAACTCACGCAATTTGCTAGATGTGCACGATATTGGGTGATATTGAGTAAGTAGCGGAATAATTAGATGTGTAGAGATTGATATTTATAATATATTATATATTAATACGTACTTATGTTATTTAAAATGATAAAACTACAAAATGGTATGGTAGTAGGCAGTCTAAATAAATTAATAATTTAGACATACTATCTTTATTTTCAATTAAATCAGATTGAGTCTATCTAAATGGCAAAATAACCAAAACACAATAAATTTCAAAGAACAGAACGAAATAACTATAAATTATCAATTCTTAAAACAAACAATCATATTTTATTATTTCTAAACATAAAAGAAACTGAACGCTATGCTTAAAACAAATTTATTCATCCTAATAATAGCTATCAAAAGCTCTTAGACATTTAGTGCTTCTAAGCTCATCCAATAGTCTAGACTCTAGACTCTTGAACTAGTCACAATAAATTTAAAAACAAATAACAACTAAGCAATCCAACCGTTGACCGACAAGACACCGTTAAATTTTAACGGAACGCAAAAATCGTGTCAGTATGTAATTTTTATGATGTGAAGAGTTAGAAATGGCAGTGGCTAGGGTCACTGTGGGTTACCCGCGGGGGGTCCTTCAGTTTGCGTGAGCTCGAGTACTTACTATTACTATTGGCTTTATAGTAACTTAATGTTACGTTAATAGTTGTATTAACTTTTGCGTAGTTAAGTAGTTATTAACTATAAACGATTATTCTGTGTTTAATTGGATGAAATTTTCTATGAAAATTTTTGTTTTTCAATCTGTTTGTGCTTTATATTTTACTGTTTACACTTTTTATTATTTGCCCGCAGAATAGGTGAAATATGTTAAAAATCCAGTCAATAAGGATATTTTTAAGGTGATGATAATCTAGAAACAGATATTATATAAGAATGCTGTAGCTTAGAACAAAACTTAGGCAATTGCTAAAATGACTGGATGTTCAAAATTTACATTAAATATTTTAAAAATAATTTAGCTTTTAGTTTAAAATATATATTTTTTTGTTGTTCTTCATAGAAAGTAATCGCCATACGTAAATGACCTACGTACAGAGATATGAACTAACAAACAGGAAATGGCAGTGGCGCGGGTCAATTTAGGGTTACCTGCGGGTGGTCCTGGCTTAGGCAATTATTTGATTAATCACGCGTCGTCGGATGAATGCTAATAAGCGTTTGACATACCTATCTATGTTTAAAGTGAAAATTCAAACATATTTTATATCAATAGTAATTTTTAATAAGTAGAATTAATTTTTTTTCAATTTTTTTATAAAAATCTAGTTTTCCTAAATATTTTTTATATATTGTATTTTATCTTCTTTTTTTCTTTGTTAGTACGTATAGAGACACTGTGTAGAAGAATCAATGTCACTAGTGGCACTAGTGGAGTTTTAACCTACGACAATACACAATAGACTGACTCTTTTTAAGTTTATCATTTTATAAAAAAAAAGATTATCGAGTAAACAATAAATTATGCTTAAACATATAAAAGAATATACGATATTTATTATCTGATACATTCTAAAGTAGAGGTCAGGAACTATTGTCTAATATAAAAAGTTCATTTTGAGATGACCATTATAACGTGACCTTTCATTTTATAAAGTTGTTTTATAAAGGTATATGCATAGTTTATTTATAAGATTTTTACAACATTAAATATATCTATATCCTTATAATATATAAAACTTTTGATATTGAATGACTGTCAGACGATGCACAGCAGTCGCTACGCGGCGTTGAACGCTGATGCTTATCATATAGGTTCTATGGGGAGTGTAGACGACCGCGAGGGGGGATAAAAAAGAGATTTTCTCGCAATGCCATAAATAGTTTTGTGTAAATATTAAAATGTAGTGATGCTTCATTTGCCTCTACATAGTTTTTTATTTACTTTCTTACTATAATAAAGGACAAAAACTTTCTTTTGAATAAGCGTATATACGTAATTAGTTATATTTTTCTGTTCTGCATAAAGTAAATTATCTTTATTAAATAAAAAAAAATCTTACCTTTTTAAATTTCTACATAAAATACAAAAAAATATTGTATGTATTATTATCTTTATACCAACTATTACTAACTATCAGGTATCCACTTTGAATGGTGAAGCGAAAACTTAAGAGTAGTGTCAAAGTTCAAACATTATCTCACGTTAATGCGTGTGATGCGACCTTAATCAATTATAGTGGTGACCTATGGAGGTTGTAGTGGTCTGTATTGTTATGAAACACAAACTTATTGTTTCTATATATATATATATATATATATATATATATATATATATATATATATATATATATATATATATATATATATATATATATATATATAAAATATAATATTAAAGTTTTTTATTTTTTTATATAAATTTTAATGGTTTTATAGTTTCACGCTTATAGCGGTGTAGGCAATTGGGAACCTATTGTTAAGTTATTCCGTTCCCATTGAGACACTTCTGCTCTGCACTTTTCGCCGTTTTTTTTGAGGCATTGCGTGTTGAGTGGTAATAGTCATACTTTCGAGAATTCGAAGGTAATTATATATATATGGTAAATAAAGTGGTCGTTGGTTCAATGTAAGTATGACTCAATCTGTTCTATATTAAAAGACTTAATCCTTCACTTCGCTAGGTTCACATTTTACACAATATAATTTTATTGAATCTTTATGCGTTATATTATGATGGTACGCCATTGTTTTTACCAAATAAGTAAAAAAAAATCAGTTTCACGCTGAATCCCGCACACAGCAGGGTAGGCAGAGGGAACCTAGTGTGAAACTCCGTTTCCCACTTTCAACCGAGTTCTGAAGGCATTGCGTGTTAAGTGGCGGAACTCAACGCCGCGCTTTACCTCGACACTAGAGCGAAGAAATGAAAATATAAATGTAAATATATATTTTATTTCCTCGAGTGGGGATCCAACCCACAACCAGTGGGTTTTACAGTCACACTTTGTGCCCCTGCGCCACGACTGGCGTACTAAATATACCTCTGCAAAAAATCGAATCCCCAACCACCGTTGATAGTTACCACCACTTATTTCAATGATTTCCTATAGCCATATATGGTCATATACGTTTTATCTTATAATGTTTGCTCTAACACTTGTATAATGAATACATTGTAATTAGAAGTTACTTTTACCGTCAATCAGTTGGAGATTTCAATAAAACAGCTACCGTTGTATACAATGTGGGAGTGACGATGCACTTTTATTTGTACTTACGGTTTAGTGGCCGCTACTACAAGATTTAACAGTTGATATGATAATAGAAATATTGATAATAAGGAAGTATAGTTTAATTGGTTCGAGCGGAGTGTATTAGAATTGGCATGAATTACGTTTTTTTTACCTATTTTAGGAACGAGGGTTGAAAATAATTTATTCCCGTAAGTGCGGATTGAACCCACAACCATCGCGCCAACAGTTAGATGCTGTGTCTCTACTACGCTATGATGGCAATAATATGTTGTAAATTTAGTTTACTTGGCGTTGAGTTTCGGCTCTAAATACGCAATGCCTCGAAAAATGGGCAAAAAGTGAGAAATCGAGTGCTTTAACACTAGATTCCCTTTACCACTGCTGTAAGCGGAATACAGCGTAAAGCTAAAAAAGGCAATACAAATATATATGTATGTAGTTATAAGTTATTGTTTTTCCACTTTCTATCAAATTTGAATATATAAATTCGATATATATTAACCAAATATACAAGAACAATATAAAACATA
The DNA here is from genome assembly GCA_021202915.1 of Heliconius himera. NCBI lineage: Eukaryota > Metazoa > Arthropoda > Insecta > Lepidoptera > Nymphalidae > Heliconius > Heliconius himera. Next base: position 81,319 of record JAJHJA010000086.1, read on the forward strand.
GAAAAAGAGTAAGTTAGTCTACCATTATTAGAATTGATATTTTGATTTGCTGATTGGTCTTAGAAAGTAACGTCAGTGAAATAAAGGAGTATCGATTTGTATGAATTGACAGATGTGTTAAATATATTGATTTATTACTTTCCAATTTTTTAATTCACTTTTTTTCAGCCATTGTGGTGTATATAACACAGTCGTAGATAAAAATTATTAATATAACCCACCTATTTATTTTAATTTGAGGCCAGCGGCACAAAGTATGACTGTAAAACCGACTGGTTGTGGTTTCGATCCCCACTCGAGGAGATGAAATATTTATTTAAATTTATATTTCCATTTCTTCGCTCTGGTGTCGAGGCAAAGCACGGCGTTGAGTTCTGGCACTCAACACGCATTGCCTCCAGAATTCGGCAGAAAGTGGGGAACGAAGTGTCTTAGCACTAGGTTCCCTCTGCCTACCCTGCTGTGTGCGGGATACAGCGTAAAGCTGATTTGATTTGATTATAATAATAGTTGTTAATTGTTGTTAATTGTAGTAATTTGATAGTTCTGTATTCAAATATTTTGTCTTGAGACTTTTTATAGTCTCAATTCTATAAATTGTTTGCGGCGTTTACTTCCGCTACTCAACACGCAACGGCTCTAGAGTTCCGCGGAAAGTGGAGTGCGGAATTTCTTAAAAATTTCTATAGGTAAAACGTGGTGTAATGGGATATTGGCTGATTGTAAACGATGACATGAAAGGAAAGTCAACTATTTTCATTTCTTATTCGTTTCTCTACTCGTTTTTACAACATTATCACTGAATTGTCTTTGTATTTTCACATACATAAAGTTAGTTGATAAATAAAATGTTTTGGGCATTTTATTTAATTTAAATAATTTGCTTTTATATATGAAATAATTATTACTTTTTTAAGATGAAATTATTTTTTAGCATAATAAAACTTATGACTATAGAAAGAATTATTATAATATAGAAAGACTATAGAAAAAATTATAATAATTATTTCTATAGTAAATATACTTTAGTATTTTATATTACAAAGTATTGTGTTTAGAATACTTATCGTGACAGACATTGTCACTCGATCTTAATTAAGAAATTATTCAACAAATCTCACTACAAAAACACGAACACTTTAATTCCTTATACAATTGATTGTCGGTTACAACTTCGCATAATATTACGTAAAGAGATTTATTTGCATCTTATTTTAGTGTCGATACACTATTATTTAAAAATGAATCTTTATATAAGTAAAATTTGAACTTTATATAAGTAAAACACCAAATGATAGTGGAAGTTTGGCTAGGTCATAAATAGAATTTACTTTTACCATCGTCGTATTAAGCTTTAGGTATCATATTTTCCAGTAGTAGTAGTAGTAGTAGTGTAGGCAGAGAACCTAATTTCAATGACAAGACACTCCGTCCTACACTTTTTATCAAAAGAAACAATTGTAATCAATCAACAATGAAATAACGTTACTAAAATTTTGTTTATGGTCCAGTACTAGAAAACAGGTATTATATAGACACGCCCTAATTTTTTACTACAGTAAATTTAAATAATAAATGGATGTTCCACAATAGCGAATGTCAATAAGTATTTGATTGATTTATGGATACAGATAAAATTAAACTGGAGCTTATTATTATTAATAAATTCGTAAATTGTTCTTAGTTATATTCACCCTTATATCTATAATTGTCAGCTCTTAGACTACATGTTTTACTCATGCCTTAACGTATAATTAGAATTAATATTTAAAATTATATTAAAGATAGAAGCCGTCGCGGCATAGTGGTACAAGCGTGTTACTGTACACGCGACGGTTGTGGGTTCGATCCCGATTCGAGAGAATGAATTATATTCTCTCGTAATTAGTAAAATTAGTCTCATAAATTCTGCCCAAAGAGAACGGAGGGGGGACGGAGTGTCTTAGCACTAGGTTTCCTTTGCATATCCTGCTATAAGCGAGATTCACCGTGAAACTAAAAAAAAATTAAGACAAATAAAAAATAAGCTATCATATAATATAGAGTTTCGTGTTTTAATTTCACATTAGTTCCCCACCGATCTATCATTGGATCTGTTGACCCGAGTTTGTCAGAACGCCTGCGCATCTCTCATTATATTTATTATCTTGACTAACAGTCTAAGACAGCTTAACGTTCCGACGCTATAAAAAAATAACTACAGTACTCTCTTATGCTTAGTAGGTCAAATGGTACTAATTTTCTATGTGTGAATGTATCCTCTTACTTTTAACTGACAGTTTCATTGATAAGAGATCGTTATCATTTTATTGTTTTTTTTCAGGTATCTCGTCATGTTTTGCAATAGAATATCGTAATTGTTCTAGGTAGTGGCAGTGTTTAATTTTATTATATATTTTTTTAGTTTCACGCTGTATCCTGGATATAACAGGGTAGGCAGATGGAATCTTCATTTTAGAGATATTGCGCGTTGAAATTAAAATAATTCCTTTGTATTAATAGAATTCACAACCATCGCGTTTACAGCCAGACGTTGTGCCACTGCACCACGACGGCCTGTACAGTTTCAGGAAACATATTTTATACAAAATTAATAATTACCAAAATTAAATCTACTAGACTTGTGTACCTGCTTATTAATTAGTTACGTATCAAACATTTCCTTTTTCTAAATGTTTTTATAAAAAAAAAAAACTACATTGTTTTTACGTTTACTTATAGCTTGCTCATTGAAATATATATATTTGCTATTTATTTTCTATTTTTCAACTAGAATTTTGACTCAAAATATCATAGAACCCTAGACTAGGAATACAAGAAATCTGCGTCCGAGGCTTAAAATGGTATCATAGGCTTATACCCTCTTCAATATAGAACTCCTCTGGAAATCCACTTAGTAGTGGAGCCAAGTAGGTAATCAACACGATAATTATACACAATATTAATTTTAATATTAAATTTAACTGACCATTCATGTATTAGTATACTTAAAGTTATTAAAATAATTTATTTTACGATTGCCGCCAGACATTTCACCTTTCGTACGGTTTCTCTGTTGAGCTAATACTCATTTAATTTGCTATTAAAATAGCCGTAAAGGTAATCATATCGCGGATCGTTTTATATGGCTTCCTTCATTACTTTAGTTATTATCGAGTTACCTATGATGCATAGTAATCTATGGTAACTGCGTATCGACAGTTGTGCTTACTTGTATTGTATATGTGGCAAAAGTAAATTTCCTGGACACCAGAGCGAAGAATAAATTTAAATAAATATTTAATTTCTTCGAGTGGAGATCGAACCCACGACCAGTCACACGCTTGTGCCGTTGCGTCACGGCTGGCCTCAATCTCCCTCACTATTAAAGGGAGTATGTCTCGGTGAATTAAAAAAGAACGTGCTCAGTTGGTTTGGATATGAAGGTGATGAAAGAATGGCAATAATGGTGTAGGAAAGATGAGTGGTAGGAGAGACCGGAGGATTAGAGGAGACCTTTGTTGACCTTCGAATTTCGGTTGTATTACATAGTATTTGAAGACAGAAAAATTGACTTGCCAGAAAAATATTTGGTAAAGGAACACATTCTTTATTCATTTATAATTAAACGAGGCAATTATATTTAACATCATCAGTTGTTATATCAGAGTTCGGTCTGTACTAGCAGGTTTTACGTTGTCATACTACTTTCTACATAATTATTTACAATACCTTATTCATAGTAGGTAGAGCTTAGAAGCATAATATTAATATTAACTATTCATATTTTTTCGTGATAGAGGATGAGCTTGGTTTTTTTTAATTTTATTAAAGCTTCACGCTGTATCCCGCACATAGCATAATAGGCAGAATGCACCTAGTGTGAAGACACTCTGTTCCCATTAAGACACATTCGTTTCTTATTTTTCGCCGAGTCCCTAGACAGCGAAGAATAGGTTTCAATTGACAAATCCAAATATTATACATATATTTTTTCTATAAAATCAATCAAAAAATTAAACGTAATATGTAACTTTACAATTTACCGTATGTATTAATTTCTTAACTAGACTTCTTAACTACATACAATTAAAACAAACAGTCAAGTCTAAGACCAGTCTATAAATATATCATATAAACACTATTAAGACCGCCTATCTCCGTATTTGCTTTGTTACGCCGGCATCTCGAGATAGCATCTCCCTTTATCTCAAGATCAGTTATGGGCTTCCGTTCTCATTACGTTAATAAATTAACGAAAACGTTGAAATGTATTCACATAATATAATATTCATGAACATCGGAACTAATCGATTACAATTTATATTTGAAAAGAATGCGAATAACCTCATTAGATATTTTTAGTTTGATGAGTCTTAATTATAGCTATTATGCGTGTGTTTTAATATGTTAATTTCTTTGGTGTGTGCCGATTGATGTGGAGGCACGGAAGCTGGTTTGTGCGTGGAGTGCAAGTTTTCTAGTTTTCTTCTTTCTTATATATTTATTTTAAATTTTTAAAATTCACCGTCTAGTATATAAAAATATTAAATGTAATAACATCTACTATTTTTTTATACTCTCGTATTCGGAATATCTCGTATTCGGACGTAAAGAAGAAAACGGAGTATCTTGTCACTAAATTCTGTATACTATTATCGCAAAAAAATATTTACTATAATAATTTCATTTCCACAGTCTGATAAGGCAACACGCGGCCATGGACTTCATCATCCAACAAGCAGTATCGCGAAAGAAGTGGGTACTGGAATACACATTCCATGGATTCACCGTGAATTTTGAGCTCTTTACACTGCTTCACGATTGGACCCGGCCCATCGGGTTGCAGGGTAAAGAGCTCAAATGGCTGGAACCTATGATCTCTGAGATGTCTTTGATTAGGCGTAATAATGATCGTACACTCATATACACTACACATACGTAAATACATACATACATACATACATACATACATACATACATGAGGGCAAGCGCGGCGTGGAGTTCTGTCACTCAACACGCAATGCCTCTAGCATTCGGCAAAAAGTGGGGAACGAAGTGTCTTAACACTAGGTTCCCTTTGCCTATCCTGCAGTGTGCGGGATACAGCGTGAAGCTAATCATACATACATACATACATATATTACGTACATACGTATGTATTTACTAATAAAGATGTGTAAAAACAATGCCAAGATATTCAATCTTCACCGATCAATTTAAAAAGTCGATACGAAATAAATGGAACAGTATCATTAGTCAATAAGTCATTTTAATTAAATCATTCGGTGTGCACTTTCTAGACGTTTGACAGGTGGATCGTTAGCTATTCTATATGATTTATAAATGCGATATAGCTAGCTCTCAACTTTATTTGCATGGATTATAAAACTTAAAATCCATTTTTTCTCGCTTCCGCAAGATTATCAAGAAATCTCATCTTAATGTCTTCCAAGGAATCTGCTAATTTTCAGCTTCTTTGTTTGTCTGTCACTTCGTATCGAAAGATTTTATACACTTGTATTTAGAATTGATTAATATTTATTCAAGCTTTTTATTGTAAATTGATTCGTCAACATCTTTATTAGAGATAGTATCTTTAAGTTTTTATTAATCTTCACGCCTGTCTGGTGTTGTGTGAATTTGTGAGAGAAGTTTATATAACATAAATGTCACCTTTCATTTGGAATATGGAATAATAAGATTGGGATTGAGGACCGAAAACTGGAAACCGAGGTAAAAGGACTACGGTTTGCGGACTACAGACAACGGACTATGGACTATGTACTACAGACTACGCAATTACGAACTTACGACTTCGGACTAAGAATTACAGATTATGTATGCAGATTATGGTTTATAAATTTGTAATGAAGTGAAATTAAAATAGATTTATTTTGTAATGTATAAATAGAGATAGAAGGTAGCGAGATTCAAACCCATCGACTGAGGACTGAGGATATCATGAAAACCATTAGAGTTGAATTGGACCAAGAAAATATATTAAAATAAAAGATATTTAATGAATAAAGAGGCCAGTCGTAGCGCAGCGGCACGAGGTGTGACTGTAAAACCGACTGGTTGTGGGTTCGATCCCCACTCGAGGAGATGAAATATTTACTTAAATTTATATTTCCATTTCTTCGCTCTGGTGTCGAGGTTAAGCGCGGCGTTGAGTTTTGCCACTCAACACGCAATGCCTCCAGAATTCGGCAGACAGTGGGGAACGGAGTATCTTACCACTAGGTTCCCTCTGCCTACCCTGCTGTGTGCGGGATACAGCGTGAAGCTAATTTTAATTAAAAAAAAACATATTTTATCTCATAAATGATACAACCATCTCTTTTATTCATTCATTACGTTCGTTACATTATAAGGAACAAAAGCTACAGAAAAATCGATGGCCTAGATGCTTCAACAAAGTATCTACGCTGTAGAGTAATTATATTAATAGCGCCGGACATCCTAGATAATAGTCTTGTGAATCTATGTAAGAGTAGGGAGCTTTTTGTAATGGTTTACTTGTAAGTATATGGGAAAAGCTGTTATAATAATATAAAATTGAGTCACTTTTACTAATATAGGTAAGTATGGGTGTGATTCTCACCTTATGTAATATGTATGGATCGGATGTGTACTTTTTATATAATTTAACTTATACCCATACGTTACCTTATAATTATATTCAGAGTAGGCTAGAACGTTATTTTCTAGTAAGTAAGGTGATAAATAAAATCATAAACAATAAAGCATCAGGAAAAATGAGAGAAAACTTACTGTCAAGGCATTGAGTTGTTATTTTGTCGGGACATAGCGGGTGGAGCGGCGTAAGTCGTAACTTAATGCTGTGCATTGTTGAGGACATGGATTCGTTTTCATAGTGATATCAACTAAGAAAACCTAGTCCTAATAAGTCCTAATAATAACTTCCAAAGCTTAAATGAAATATTTTGAGGAAAAAAAAATAAATTTTATCTCGGGTTAAAGAATTAAGACAATATAATTCCATTAAAACTAAAAAGTGATAAGCTTAGAATAAAAGTAATTTAAATTTAAATTTTACACATAATAAACATTCCATACATTTCATTAAACCATACTCATACAAGGTATATAATTATAGATCAAAGCTGACAGAACAGTATAGCTAGCACTAAGTAGCGATCTCAAAATGTTAATCTACAGACAAATCGCCTTATGTGTTGTAGTGAGAATCTGACACACCTGTACCGGTATACCGGTATTAGTGATGTTGATTATATTATCGATGCATGAAATTTAAAATTCTGAATTGAGTATATTTTATGTTAGTAGTCCAGAATTCGGAAAGTACGGAACGTTGTAAGTATTTTAATAGGAATTAAGTTTCTTAACACAATGTTACAAAGCAAAACATATACTTTAAATTTCTTTACGTGCTTATATAGACAGACAAACAAACAAAAAATATTATTAACATCTATCATTTTGTTTATATGCTTATTTAAAACTTTAAATATCACGAAATGCTAGAAATCATTTAAGCCAAAAAATAAATCTGAAAATCACAATTATAACTAAATTACAATTAAAACATACCATAGTCAAAGTATCGATATAATATAGTAGCATCCCGTTAGTATCGTGCTGCGTAAGGCTCGGTCGGTTCGGCTCGTAAATCACACGCTAATATCGGTTAAGCTACTCGCTAATCTGAGTCGAGCATGAAAAAGTTGTTTTAGTTTCGTGTTTTTTTTTTATATTCTGCGGAGAGTCAAAGAGGAGAGGTCACTCTGTTCTTGACTTTAGATTATTGGATGTGTGTGTGTATGGGATATTATGTGTATAAGTTATTTTGTTCAGTTTTATGCTAGGCTAGGCAGAGAGAGTTTAGAGTTAAGAAGGCTGTTTGTGAATTTTCATTGCAGTATTTTTTTTATTGTGGCATTTGAACACATGAAAATATATCGTCAGACATTTTACACGTAATTGTGCTACAGTGTCTTAAAATAAAAAAAAAACCTTAATATTTTTTCCAGCATGTTGGCAGATTCAATGCAGAATTAAGACACTCCGTTCCCCATTTTCTGCTCAATTTTCGACAGTGCACAGTGTTGAGGAGCGAAATTCAACGCCGCCTTTTGTCTAGCAGAGATAGAAAATAAGAAATTCCACTATATTTCGGACGAAAATTACTAAATTAGAAACTAGAGACGTATATTTTATATTTACTATATACTATATATGTTTCAGTTTTGTCGAAAACTCGACAGTAGAATAAACTTACTTCACATTAAGCAAATGCTTTATATCACTGTTGTCTACTTAATAGTTCATTATTCAAATTCATAAGTTACGAATAGCGGAGTAAATAGAAAATTAGCCTAAAGGAATGACAAGAATGCAAGGTGCGTTTCCGTGTTGAATAACCTGTTGATAATAATAATCTTTTAAGATAAATGTCTGAGGGAAAATTATATTTTGTATATATTTTTTTTATTTTAAGGCAATTAATAGCTTAAGAATATCTATTTTAGCTTCAAGTTCTATCCTGCATTTGGTAGCGAAATAAAAGTAAAAAGAGAGTTGAAAGTCTTCGAATTCAGTTCAAATTTGAAACAGCGTTTTGAGTTGCGGAATTCAACGCCGCACTTTTTTAACAAATTTCATTTTACTATGACAAGGTTGACTAATTATCATTTTAATAATAGTAGAGTATGACGTATATTCTACTATTAATAAATTGATAAATAAATTATACCGCCTTGTCTCATACTATGAATATTCAGATCATTACATGCTTCACAGAAGCATCTTAATTGATTTATAATAAATTAAATTCCTTAGAAATTAAATATTATAATTATTACATGTTCATTTACGCATTTACATATAAATGATTGAAATATTTTTTTAGCAAAGCTTTATTTCGCACGTGGCCGGGTAGGCAAAGGGAACTTGGGAACCTAGTGTAAAGACACTCCATTGCCCACTTTCCACTAAATTCTTAAGACATTGCGAGGCGGAACTCAAAACCACGCTTCGCCTCGTTACCAAAAAATTAAAATTAGCTTCACGCTGTATCCCGCACACAGCAGGGTAGGCAGAGGGAACCTAGTGTTAAGACACTCCGTTCCCCACTTTCTGCCGAATTCTGGAGGCATTGCGTATTGAGTGGCAGAACTCAACGCCGCGCTTAACCTCGACACCAGAGCGAAGAAATGGAAATATAAATTTAAGTAAATATTTCATCTCCTCGAGTGGGGATCGAACCCACAACCAGTCGGTTTTGCAGTCACACCTCGTGCCGCTGCGCCACGACCGGCCTCGCGGCCACCAGAGCGAGAAAATTAAAATATTCAATATATAATTCCCCCATATGGGAATTGCACCCATAGTTTAAAATAAGCACGCTTGTGCAAATATTTTTCTACTACCAAAACTGGCTGCTTTTGAAGAGTGTTAACTTTTAACGCCAGGTGTCACTCGTATATCAATATGTTCTGCCTCTTTTATATTGATTGATTTATATGACTTATTAAATATGTATATATAATCCATAGACCGTGTGGTGCATTAGATCAGATTCTGATTGTAAACGTGATGGTTGTAGGTTTAATCCACGCCAATATCCTGTTATACAGAATAAAAGAAAGATAAAAAATATAAAAGAAGCCATTTTAAAAGTCTGTCAATATTTACCAGCAGGTCGTATAACTACATATACATATTACCACATTCCCATTAATTTATAACATATTAAATACTTGTATATTCATTGAAAAACAATATTGTTTCTAAATAACTTATTAACATACAAAAAGAACAACACTATAATTGCACAATATTATTAAAATATTTATTCATGGTCTTTGTTAACTATGTAACAAGCTGTTTTATCGTAAGTTTTCATAAATATGGAAATTACCGTATTCTATTATTCTTTGAATGGTATAGGTGGATGCACTCTACCCATTTTGATAAAACTTTTGTGTTTAAATAGAACTTAGAACTGAAGAAACGTGTGTTTTAGCTATAAATACTATAAGGTTATTGGTAATAATATGAAAATTGTATGTATTTCTTAATGATTACATGGACATAAATTATAATTTTATTATATTTACAAGTGAAGCTAGTGTAGGTAGCTGTGAATTTTATTTTTATTGTTGTTTTAGTGTTGTATTAATATCAAGGCAAAAACTAAAATTAAAAACAAAAAAGAAGTGTTATATAAAAGGAGAAAAAAATACTTTTAAAAATCGGACAATTTACAAAAGAAAAAAAATAGATAATTATGTTTGGTAATATTTTATTTGACTTGCGTGACATTGCGCGTTGATTGGAACTCAACGCCGCACTATGTCTTCGTTGTTATTTTCTGTTAATTATTTAACTGACTGTTCGTTTAATAATTAAAAAAAGCTTCTAAGTTAACTAAATCAGAATAAGCCATACAACGATAAAAGTTTGTCACAGCCCACAACCGGTTAACTTTGTAAAGTATAATGAAGAGAGCTTCCGTCGCTTAGAAACTATACGTTTCTTCTCTCCCACGGTTTAACTTTATTATATAACGCGAGTTCCTGTTTCTACTACTTTTTTATGTAAATTTGATTTGTTGATTTATATTAAAGTCTTATAGTATACATTTGTGGTTTGATTTTCATTTATTTTGTATGGTATAGTTATTTTCTGGATATTTTTTTTTTTCTAGAGGCTATTTTTTTAAGGTTTCGTGACGTAATCAGTATTATCAGTATTTGACTGTAAAACGCGATAGTTGTGTATTTGATTTTTCTCGGGGGAGTCAATTTTCTTTTGTGTGAGTGAGATGTGTGAGTGTAAACGCTAGAGTAATAGGTTCGATTCCCACTCGAAAAAAGAGATATTTAACATAATTTATATGTGATACATAATTGTAATAAATTTAGAAGATTTTAAAATTATTTTAACTAGCTTAGATTAAATAAAGGCTTAAAAAATACAAATCTAGACTTCGAGAAATGAAATGTAGAGCCTCTATTCAAAAAAATTGTAGCAACATAAGAATTTTATAATAAAAATCTTCTTCTAATAAACCTTTAAAAACATTCAGCATTCATTCTCGCGAAAGCCCAACTTTCTATTCATGAAAGTAGAAGTTACCTTTTCATTGTAAACTAGTTTGAACATGAGGTTTCTCTTGCTTTTACCTTATATGGGCGATCTAAGCAAAGTATATGATAATTATTTTATATATATTTTTTTTTACAATATATATCTATGCATAAAATATATTAACTTATCAAGAAGACAAGTAAGATAAAAATTAAGAATTATTCTTATGAAGATATATACAGAGTACAAAGCAAGAACAATAACAGTGGAAAGATTGAAAGGATCTAAAAATTATATGAATAATGAAGAAGATATTTATATGTAGTTTACACCAGAGCTCATATTATAGGGAACTTAGATAATGTGGAAAGTAGCAAACTAGTTATGCCTATTTATTTTCACTGCGATTAATCAAAGATAATACAATGATATCTCGTATTAGCTTATCAGATAATATATGCGCACATTTCAAGTGACATACTATCAAATTTTAGTATTCCATTATAGAGAAGGACATTTTTTACCAAAACTGTATATATTGTGTATTTATGATTGTATATTAAAGATTAAGGATGTAAAATAGTTACTTATGTTACACAATGTAGATCTTTTCAACAATAAATAAGATATTTTATTTCATTTCCTCGACTGCGAATCGAACCTACAATCCGTCGTATTTACAGTCGCAGGTGCCTCTGCGCCACGCCCGGCCTCAGTTTATAAGCTTATAAAAAATATTTTATGAGAATTGTCAGTTCTTACAAGAACACAAGGTGTTGTAAAGTGATATTTTAAGAACTGCCGCGACAATAAAGTATACAAAAAGAATAGATCGAAAAATTGACTGTACACAGTAGTTTCAGCGTTAATAATGGAATAAATTTGCATTAATAATATACATTTGTATATAAAACGTACATATTTACACGCGATTGTGGCAGCCCTTGTTAAAATTGATAAAACAGTTGTGGGTTCGATTCTCACTAGAAAATATTTTGAAAATAAAAAACCGTTTCCCCCCACGAGCACCCTGCTGCAGGCAGAGGGGACCTAGTGTTAAGACACTCCGTTCCCCACTTTCTGCCGAATTCAGTGGCCGAACTCAGCGTCGCGTTTTGCCTCGACACCAGAGCGAAGAAATGGAAATATAAATTAAAAATATATTAAATTTTCCACTCTTCGATTCTGGTTAGAAAAACGACGTTAGATTCCCCAACTCAGTATACAATGTCTCTAAAAGTAAAAAAAGTCTAGAAGTCAGTGGCTTGTGTCATTATGTATTATGATGCGTGATAAAAAATATATACAATAATAAACTTAGTAGTTAAATAAAAATGACGATCTATCATAATATAATATTACACGAACTTGTAACTATCGTATTAAAAAAAGCTACTATAAATGTGGTAAAAATGACAGAAGCAAGTATTTACAGCTTATTTATTGCGATGGGTTAAAAAAAACCAACGGAATTAATTTAACGGAAAGTTAACTTAGATGTTTGTAATTATACGGTAAAAATAATTGATAGTTGGCTGGTATTTTGTTCCATGCAGATGCCTCGTCCTACGTGTTGGGCCGTGTGCACAATGTGGATGTCTTGGAGTTATTTAACATTTTTATTCAAATAGCTTCACGTTTTTTTTTACATTTTTTTTGTTTATTTTTCTTTTTCCCGCTTAGCAGAGTATGTGAGGGAGTCTATTGTTTTTATTAAATATAGCTTCACGTTTTTTTTTGGCTTTTATTTTTGCTTTTCACCGCTTAGCAGAGTATGTAGAGTTTTAATAAGACACTCTGTTTTTCACTTTTCGCACAATTTTCGAGACATTGCGTGTTTAATGTCGGACCTTAATATGTGTTTCGCTTTCTAGAGAAGATAAATAAAAATAAATCAATTTCACGATAGCATAACACAAGCGCTTAAGCGCGGTTATAGTGAGAAAACTATAAAATCAAAGTTTTAGTTTCAAGGAATTTCTTATAATAATAATGGATTCGAGCCCGCGTCTATCCTATTCTGTTCCACTGAGACATTAGAGCGTACAGTAATTACGTTAAAGACTATTAAAAATTCAGTATTCTATTTGTAGGTTACAATTGGTCACGATTATTTTACAATCTGGATGAGTTAGTGAGTTTAGTTGCGTATTTTTAATTATTCATGGACTTTTGCTAATTTTTTTGTCAGGGTGCCTTAAAATAAAAAAAAGCTTTTTATATTAATTATCATTTAAATATTTATTTATTATTAGAATGAAATTTAATTTGATTAATATATTTAGGTATTTATTCGATGGTTATCAAAGTAAGGGAAAAATAATATTCATTAATCATTTTTATATTTATATTTTAATTGGTCAAAAGTACCTAGACCCTTAAACCTACAACTCTGAAATTTTGTTTTATTCTGGAATAGAATTCAATATTTTTCGAATGTACGAGAGTATTATTTTTGCTGTCGGCGGGCCACCAGTATTCGACCGGCGGACCGCATGCGGCCCGCGGGCTGCGATCTGTGTATCTATGGACTAACCTAACCCAGCGCGTGTGGACAATTTTTTCGCAAATTTTTTGCAAGATTTTGCATAACATAGCTTCGCTGAGCTCTAGTTATTATTTTATTATACTCGATTGGAATTAATTCGATGACACTATGTTATGTAAAATTGCTGAAAAATCATTAAATTTTATAATTTTTGCAGCAATTGAGAAAATATTATCTACATAACTTATATTTGCTTGCGGACCATATTTTCAAAAACCCTGGCTGTTGTACGGTGATTGCTTGATGATCAATTACGCAGATTGGTGTAGAGAGCCCAAAATTTCTTATAAAAGTTGTATTTTTAATTGTTAAATGCCTATATTTGTTTGGTTGCAATTAGATTGTTACAGAAGTATTTTTATTGGACCATAAACGGCGATAAAGGCGAACTAAAATCAATATTTTTCTTAATTAAATAATTTACTATTTTTTTGAACCTAGGAAAATAAACATAGAACCTTCACGACGTAGGTGCTTAAGTGAAAGCAGTAGTTGTGGGTTCAAATATTGCTACGTATTATGTATGGTATTATATTATGGTAGGTGCATCTCATTCTCATTATTGTAGGTTTTGAGGTGTGTCGATCCCCACTCGAGGAAATCAAATATTTTATAATTTTCATTTTTTCATTCTGGTGTCGAGGTAAAACGCTGCGTTGAGTTCCGCCTCTCAACACGCAATATCTCTAAAATTCAGCGGGAATTGTGGAGCGGAGTGTCTTAGCACTACGCTTTCTGTGCCTACCCTGTTACATGCGGAATATAGCGTGAAGCTAAGGTGGTTCTTAAATCTCTGTATATAACAATGCGTTAGATATAATATAAAGCAAGTGGTTGATTAAAAACATAATTTATTATCTCGCGGTGTAGGACATTCGATATTTCAATATAAACTATCAATATTATATAAAATGCTAATCGTTTATCTAAAAAAAATCTTTCATATAAAAAAATTTGAACATAATATAATTCGAACCCGCACTTATTACATAAAAAAGCTAAAACTCACATTCCTTCACCACAAACATATTTTATCATCATAGATAACTTAAATTACATACAAATTTACATATAAAATGAAAAATGAAATATTTTCTATTATAATCACAAATTCCTAAGGTTTAACGATTTGATTGTTACTGTGAAATATTTCACTTGTCCACCGCACATATGTAGGCATAAAGTAAGTCTTATTGTACTGTGGAAATAGCCAGGTTCGCGCTAAACATTGATTTTACGACAGAATTGCTTAGCTCTTGTGTGGTATTACAGATGTTGGTTTACTGGAGATGGCTTCTTAAAATAGAATTAGAATTGTGGAAATGTCTCAATGGGAACGGAGTGTCTTAATTCTGGACTCTCAGGGTCCCTCAGACTATTTTTTTATGCGTAGTATACAGTGTGAGCTAAAATAAGTATGTTAGAAATATTTGTGATAACGTTGTTATGTTTTGTTAATCTTCAAGTAAGAAACAAAATAGAGTCTCTATTTTGTTAACACAATAGGTATAGAAGATAGAGAGCTAGAGATAAGACACTCTTTCCCACTCTCTGTTTAATTTTCAAGACACACCGTGTTAACTGGCAGAACTCGACGTCGCTTTTTCTTATTACCAAAACGAGGAAAGGGAAATATTCATTACCCTAAGTGGGAATCGAACTCAATATGCCATGTGTAAAGCTGCTGGTGCACGACAGTCCATGCTGTTATTATAATTAAGTACCAATAGAGTAAGGAAACACCCTGATGTGCTAAGTACCTGAAACGAAAGAAGAACATATTAATATCTTTGCAAAACATATATTAAAATTAAATTAGAAAAAATAGTTTATTTAACAATTTTGTTTGGACTATCCTTTAATATGTAGGAGATGTTGATGTAGCATAATATGGTTTAGAATAATAATGTAGTATTTGCTGATATAGAATTAATATAAGAAAAATATATGCCGTCGTGGCGCAGGGACACAAAGTGTAACTGTAAAACTGACTTGATCCCCACTCGAGGAGATGAAATATTTACTTAAATGTATATTTCCATTTCTTCGCTCTGGTGTCAAGACAAAGCACGGTGTTGAGTCTCCAGAATTCAGGAGACAGTGGGGAATGAAATGTCTTAACATATAGCAGGGTAGGCAAAAGGAGGTTTCTTCTGCCTAAATACTGCGGGATACAACGTGAAGCTTTATTTATTTACTTAAAAAAATATATAAGTAATTATATTTTTCCATATAAAATATTTAGTATAAACTGTATTTTTATTCTATTATAAAAAAGGTAACTAAATTTTAGTTTATAATAAAGTCTTCCAAAACATAATAGAAATTTGGGTGAGATTGACATCATTATGACAATTTCGCATAAATAATTATATATTTTGACGTAAATTAAACCTATATATATGCATATGTTATTTATATTATGTATTCATTAACATAATTAACATAATTAATAAAGTTTTGTCTAACTTATGGAACTGTATATTGTTTTATTACTTACAGGTGTTGAATTATAAAATGGAAATATTGTAATTTATGCAAAAATGTTCAAGTAAAATGATACTTTCTGTATGGCTGGATACGATGGTTGTGAGTTCTAATATACAGTTGATAATTATTTTAAGAATTATCTATATGTCGAAGAGTTTGTTTGGTTGAATGCGTTAATCTCGGGAACTACTGGTTCGAATTGAATAATTATTTTTGTTTTAAAAGGTGTGTTATAATACATTACGTTACACGGCTAGAGATAGGAGCTAGTTATTTATATTTTGATTTTATACTGCAAAAATATCTATAAATAATTCTATAATATATTCCAATTAAATTTATTCTCTCAATATCTTGCTGAACCCGCTTCTAAAGATAGAGTAAAAACGTGGGCGGAAATTACTTAATAACATGTTAGTTAATAACATATTTTCTATATAATTGTTTTTTAATATTTTATTTAGAAGTATTATTTATTAATATTTTCATTTCTTCGTTTTGGCACCAAAGCGAAAGCCCGGCATTTACTTCCGCCACTCATCACGCAATACCTCGAAAAATGCTGGGGAACGGAGTGTCTTAACACTAAATTCCCTCTGCTTTCCCTGTTGTGTACGGGATGTATCCCGTGAAGCTGATTTTTTAAATATTTTCTGTACTTTTATAAAAATTTCTATAGTAACTGTGGTTCTTGCGAATGAAATTCTTCTACTTTACGTAACACAAACAATATTAATGTAACGAATCTAATAGAATCACCTCAAGGCGTTATCATAAAATCTATTTGATAAAAGCGTAGGCGATAGGTGTTGCTTAATTGTAAACTTACATATAAATTGATTTCATATCAATATACCATTACTATGATTTGTAAGCTCTGAATTTATTTTAGGAATTGAATTTTTGTTAATTAATTGTGAGATATATTTGAAGGCATGTAGTTAAGATTTTGTAGTTCATCAACTTGTTTTATATATTTCCCAGTCACAAATATAACGGAAAAAAACTGAATTTATTAAAGAATAGGTTAATAAAAATAGATTACATTTAATTTATACTTATACCTATAAAACGAATTAACTTTAGAAATAGAGAGAACCTACGTAAGTAACTCCAGAAAACGTTCAGTCACGTTTAACACGTCTCTATAGAATTCACAACAAATAAAAAACTAAGTGTCTTATCACTTAATTTTCTGTCTTCTAATAGTTTAAAATAATTAAAAAAATATTAAAATAAAAAACTACTCCACCATTTCCCAATAAAATGAAGAATAAAAAAAAACAATCATCATCTGAATGATTGTCTCAAGTGGTAACCAAACTTCCACTCCAAAGTAGACACATAATATATTCTTAAATAATTATAATCTATTCTATTTGTTAGTATTTAATAAAAAATATCAGAGTCAATGTCTCATCTAGTGGTTTTATATCTAAAATTTACCTACACGTACTTGTAAAGCGGTGTTTCTATGACATCACGCCTTTGTCCGGAGTGGGCAGACAAAAGCGTCTGCCAGAACATATTGACCATTGTTGATGTACGAATATTGTATGGATGTGGTATTATTTCTTTTAGCTTTACGCTTATATCCCGCACATAGCAGGTTAACCTAGTGTTATGACACTCCATTCCTTATTTTTAGCCGAGTTTAAGTAAATATTTCATCTCCTCGGGTGGGGATCGACCCCACAACCAGTCGATTTTCACACCTCGTGCCGCTGCGCCACGACTGGCCTCAAATAAATATAAAAAATATTAAATATTTCATTTCCTCAAAACTGGCATTCGAATCTTTAACCTGTTCGTCTACTGTTGCGCGCTGCGCCACGAATGGTCTAACATTATCAATATAACTAAAACCACAAATAAAATAAAATACTTCAAAAGATATGCCAAATCCACTGCAATTATATTATATTTAAGTCGATGTTAACATAAATAGAAGCTGACAATGCGAAATGTGTACATAACGAGTTCGTTCAGCTAACAAAGGTTGTGTTTGCGTCACGCTCGTGCTGTGTTTAACTAAGAATATTCATTTAATGATATTGATTATTTCTATTTATTAATATTTATTTTTAATCTTCAAATTTTAATACAATAGGCATATAGGAATTCTAATAACATTTTTAGTTATATACCAGCGATCTGGCGGCTTCGCCCGCTTGATCTACATAATTATAAATATACTAATCTAAACCTATATTGAAAAGTTTCAGCTAATTCAATTAAACAGTTATTTATTGCAATTTTGTCGAACATTTTTTTTAATTATAAGACGATTCCGATTCCTATTAAATATTAGATCCTATAATAATTAAATATATTCAATATTGAATTTATTCAAGATAGAGTAAGACCTTCAAAATGCATCCTCAATTATACACTTCCTCGATATAGTGTCAATTCCACAGAATCCCCAAACAATCACATAAATATATACAAAGTGAGCTAATAACTAACGGAATTCCACTATTTATCTTATCCAAGACGAAGGCACCATCTATGACGATACAATAGAAGCTGACGGTTCAAAGTGTTTGCACAGTATGTTTGTTCTGCTGACAAAAGTTCCCTATGTTATGTTTACGACTAAGTACAGTACGCTCGATGAGTTGTGGCTGCCCTGAAGCTAAGTTTTCTAAGCTTCTGTACATTGTTCTCTCGAGAAGAAAATAATCAAAAGTAAGAAAAATCTTAAAATTAAATCTGTTAATCCAATCTAGCCATCTATTGCTAATTTCATGGCTGCCAAGACTCGTCAACCGTATTGTATGAGATGGTCTGAGTTATGCTCATTAAGATCGTACCTACAGATGGTGTCAAAGCACTAAAGTTATTTCGTGAGACGGTTAAACAGTTAAGTTTATTGTGTTCAGTAATTTTTTTTGGGATTTTTGTTGTGTCACGTCATTGTGTTGAAAGTATGTGTTAAATTATGGTTATGGGTTCTAATTCATATTTGTCTTAAGTTTATAATATAAACTATATTATAGCGTTTTAAATTTAAATTTTAGGATTACGATTGCAAGCAAACAATGATAATGTAAATAAGAATAAATATAAATTTCAAAATGGAATAACGTTTATTGTTTTAATTGTGATATAACTGATAGCCAAAGTATAAAGTATGTAGAAAAGATAAACTAATAGAAATAACATGAAAAAAAAGGTATCATTCGATTTTTCTTTAAGTATACGCAATAAAACAACTGTAATATTAACTAAACAACAAAATTTGTGATTATTCTCACAGATGTCACCTAATTCCTCGAACTCAACTCCACCTCCAACTCGAGTCAGGACAATTCAATTAATTATGAAACGCCGTCCATTTAATACGCAACGAGGTAACTGATGCTATATTAACATCTTGGACTAAAGATAACAAAAACATTCCAATTTAATCTTCAGTTCTGGACAGAGCATTAATAAGTCGAAGGGCCATTAGACTCCCAATGCTGCTTATCTGATTGAGATTTATGATAGGTGGTCTGACGATTGAGACGCAACTGTTACAAGATTGTCAGCAGTGATTTTGGGATGTTTTCATTTGCTGATTTGTTTTTGTGTATGGTATTATTTGTATGTTTGCTGATATCGGTGGGAAGTGGGGAACGGTATTATGTTAATGGGAATAGAGTGTGTTAGCATTAGGTTTCAAGGTTCCCTCTGTGTATCCTGCTATGTGTGGGATACAGCGTGAAGCTAAACAAACTATTATTTATACATGTTTCATTTCGTCGATATCGCTATTAGCTTATGTTTGTAGTTAAACTTCTGGGTTTACGCGGATTTTTTTATATAATAAAACATTTACTAAATTGAATATGCATCTTTGACTTTTTAAATTTACATTTCTGTCTGTTTTTTTTTAATAGTAGACACACATCTTTGGAACTACGGGACGTATTTGAATGAAACATTTTTTAATATAATAGAATCTAGACTATCTCTTTAGGTACTGGCACATCGGATGTAGGATCTGTTGTAGCGTAATAAATATTTTTCATGGATTTGAAAAAACCGAAAAAATAACATAATAATTAAAAACAACACTCAAACTATTAATTCATAGCACTAAACTACGTTTTCTTTCATACAGATTAAATACCACCGATACAATGACAATCTGTGACGTTTGTTCAGTTGTCTTACCTCCTGTTAGAAGATTTATCTCGCTTCCCAACAATGGAGTTAAGCATCGTTGTATATTTATTATGAAGATGCTGAGATATGGTACTGTAATGAATGATTTGTTTGTTATCTTCTCTTAATTCTTATGTTTAATGAGTTCTCATCTGCATATTGGGTGAACTGAGGTTGTCTGGTGCTATTATGTGAATTATTAAAACTAAGGAGTTAAATGTGTTTAGTGGTGGAAATAAACGTCACATTTTTTTAAACTTTAGCTTCACGGTATATCCCGCACACAACGGAGTAGGCAAAGTGTTAAGACACTCCGTTGTCCACTGTCGGCCGAATTATGGTGACATTGTGTGTTGAGTGGCGGAATTCAACGCCGCGCTTTGCCTCGACTTTGCCTAGAGGGAAGAATTAGACATATAAATTTAAATAAATATTTAAAATTTGTTACATCCGATCGAATCGATCGAACATCGAATGGGGACCGAACCCACAACCAGTCGCCTTTAAAGTCCCACTTTTTGACCCTTCGCCACGAGTGGCCTCAATGTACGACATCGGAATATTTTTTTTTTCTTAAAATAAAATCAATATTCTGCCAAATAAAATTTATAGTCACCATCGTAGGCAATCTGTCACATCTATCGTCATTATAATATCATCCAAAATCAAGCAAAATAATTAATTTACTAATTTTTATAAATTCATCATGACTTCCCTAACGTTATTTTCACCAAGTAGACTTACCTAATCCCATCAACACACATTTCACTAAAAAGTTAAAAGTATAATATTTATTTAACTACATCGCGGTCACAAGTTACCGGTTTATTAAATGTTCATTAAGAAACAGCATAGCAAGTGATTTCGAACGACCTTCATAAATATACCCGAATAGATATCGTCGTGACACGCCCATGCTTTCGATGATAAAATTATAATAATTGCTTGGGAATCCTTTCTAGAAGCTTTGTGTTTTGAATATAATGTAGATGTTGATTAAAATGTGAAACTTTTTTTTTAATTTATGATTTTCACAATACTGTCTAATTTTTTTTGAGCGTAGCAGGAATTAAACCGGTGCTTCTTGGAAACAGTGAAACCCACTAAGCAATACGTTCTACGTCTAATTTTTAATACGATTTTTTAACAGAGTAGTTTTCTTTCCTAAGTTTAGAATAACAATCTAAAAATAAATAAAACATCTTGTAACATTTTCCCGTCAAGCAGCGGAGAAAACAGAATGACTAATCTCTATCTTCAATAACATCTTAAACCAAATACATATCAAGAATAAAATCTTTTAAGACTCCATCCAAAAAATTTCCCACATTATTTCACAATTTTTACACCTTCCAGCAGTATATCCATAAGAATCATCATTACGGTATTTCAATAGAAACATTTAATCGACATCGAGTAGATGGCTATCGTAAATCGATTCAGATTAGCTACCAAAATGCGTTAGCGATTAATCACTCGATAGTACAATGCTTTCTATTTGGGACAGAATGGATTTCACTGGCGTTGCGTTATTTATTTCGGCCTTAGCAGGTGTGCCTCGGTCTTATACAGGTTGTTGCATTATTCAAATTTAAATGTATGAGTGTGATAGAGCTTGAGTTTAAAATATGGAAATATGTGATGCTCTTCGTTTTATTGTGGGAAATTGATTTTTATGGTGATTGTGTTATTTTTTTTATATATGGTTCGTTATTAAAATATTTTGTTTTATGTGCAGTCATCTTCTGTAATATAGTGGTGCGTGATTTGTCACTTTCTGGTCTGTTTTAAATTACATTTAATTAATAATAATCATACATTTAATTAATAATAATCATCAATTATGTTTCATGCGGCGTTGAGTTCTGCCACTCAACACGCAATGCCGCCAGAATTCGGCAGAAATTGGGGAACGGAGTGTATTAATACTAGGTTCCCTCTGCCTACCCCGCTGTGTGCGGGATACAGCGTGAAGCTGATTTTTTTTATTAATTATTATAGTAATAATTCTATTTAATTAATAACGAATGAATTGAATTCCGCGACTCAACTCGCAATATTTACAGAATTTCTCGGAAAGTGGGGAACAGAAGTATCTTAATGGGAACAGAGTATCTTAACACTAGGTTCCCAGGTTCACACTGCCTACCCTGCTATGTGCGGGAAATAGCGCGACGCTAAATAAAGCAAGCACCCAACATCAACATATACAAATTCTAATAACTACAGCTCCAAAACATCCTGTATTATAACTACATACGTGTAAAGAAATATTATTAATATTAAATTTGTTACATCCCATACTTAACGTGCGATCCGTTCAAGCCTACCGCTATAAACCGACCAAATGAAAAATACCAAAACTCTTAAAACTAAGAAAATAAAGCTTAAAATAATGTAATTTTCTAATAATTTTCTATGGCCGTGTGAGAGAAACTATAAAGGATTATGTTTATAAGTCAAGTGTGATTATACATTGTAAATTTGACAATCGTAATGAGCTGTTCACCTTCATGGGAAATTTTCTATGGTATCTTAAATAAATGATATTTATAGGTATTTATATTATTTATAATGTCTATGTGAAATGAAGAGCTTTCACTATTTTGTATTGGTTTTTGTTTTTTTCTACTTTATATAGTATTCTTTTTCATTCTAGCTTGGTTATGATATCTGTGATAAAACAAACGTCGTGGGTTCGAAGCCTTTGAGGTAATTATGTTAGTAAACAGGTGGTAAATTCAAATAATTTACCAAGTTAAAAAAAGAAATTACGTAACTATATATTACGTACAAAACTAACTGAAATACTACGCTGTATTGAGTTCCGCCATCTTACAATTAATGTTTAAAAAGAGAAAAAAGAATGTCTTAACATTAATTTCGTTTTATTCTTACCCCGCTTTATATATTGATTTAATAAATAATAGATAAGCATTCTCTTGACTGGGACTCCACTAACCCCATAGTCTGTTTTATTTTGTCTTATTACATGACATTTAGACCAAAAGCAATAAACCGTTTTAAATAAATTTAAGTTTAATACTGATTTTTGTTTCTGTTTATTTTAAAAGTATATATTTTTACCTCCTCATATAAAGTTAAATTTTATAGTGTGAGTCAAGTTTTTAACAATATTTTTAACAATAGATTGTTTTTGGGTTAACAGTCAGTATCTTAATTTAAGAGGAAAAACTATAATGCCTTCTGAGAAACACGTGAGTAAGCGGTGACAGCATCAACGAGAATGTGTGATACGAGTGATGAAATTTTACACAATCCATACAAAAAGTAGATCGTAAGCTAAATTGTATTCGAGTGGGAAAAGACGTTAAATATCCATATAATGTTTTGTGTAAATGTTTTAAAGTAGTGGCGTTGAGTTCTGCCACTCAACACGCAATGCCTCAAGAATTCCACAGATAGTGGGGAACGGAGTGTTTTAACACTAGGTTCTCTCTGCCTACCCTGCAGTGTGCGGGATACAGCGTGAAGCTGATTTATTTATTTTAAAATAGTATAGGCAGAATATAGCGGTGTAGGAAAAGGAAAGTGTGTTCGATATCTGTTTAGCTAATATTTTCTAATGGAGTTACAATTCGTTTATACTATATTATGGATTATTGATTATATATTCCATAGATACTATCTATATTATAGATAGAATAAATAAATAAAATAAATCAGCTTCATGCTGTATCCCGCACACAGCAGGGTAAGCAGGTAAGCAGAGGGAACCCAGTGTTAGAGCGAAGAAATGGAAATATAAATTTAAGTAAATATTTCATCTCCTCGAATGGGGATCGAACCCACAACCAGTCAGATTTACAGTTACACTTTGTGCCCCTGCGCTACGATTGGCCTCTATATTATAGATTATATTGACTAAATAAAAATACTAAAAAGTATTTTAAAATGAAATATATATTCCTTTACTTATTAACATTACTTCTTTACTAATTATATTTTTAAAAAAATAGAGCAAGTTTCTGATGATACATTACTCTGTTCTTAATTTTTTATGTATTAGAAAAACTATTATATACATATATGCATAAATATATTTTCGGCGTCAGGGTAATAACAAACTTATAATAGGGCGAGCAGAAAAACCTAGTGTTAAGACACTTTGTTCCGCTTCAATTCGAGACATTAAGTGGCGTAACTCAACGCTGCACTTTTATAAAAGTACATAATATCTTCTCAATTTGTATTCAAAATATATCTTCATTAACGTCTAAAGCTCTAAATATATTATGACTATTTCAACGAAATTAACAATATCAACAAAGGTAGGCATATATAAAAGTATAGTAAATTGAAAAATTTTTAAATTATACTTACCAATTATATGACAAACACGCAATGTACGTGACGAAGCGATGTTACGGTAATGATATGGCTTTTACTGTAAGGCGTTTCACTTAGAACATTACATGTGGTTAGAATAAAATGAGGATTTAAACTGAAGATTTTTTAAAATAGTTTAAAAAATTAAGTAGAATAGTTTTAGTATGTTTAATCTAGTTTCAAAAATTAATAGTTTAAGCGTATTTACTTATTATTTATTGTTTCAAGCATGGAACAGAAATAATTAGCGTGGTGTAATATAATCCTTTCTCGATAAATATACCGTCAAATGAAAAATATTTTATTTCAAACAGTAGATTATACTAATTTATAATTATTAGAATACACAAATTAATAATTATTACTTTATTATTACTAAATAAAAGAAATAAATAGCGCTATATATTCTATTTAATTAAATGAGAAGACCGCAGTATATTTTAACATAATAACTGATAATTACATATTTATATTGTGTTGTTGGGATTTTATCTTCACGCTGTGTCCCACATATAGAAGGGTAGGCAAAGGAAACCTGGAAACTTAGTGTTAAGACACTCCCTTCCCATTAAGACACTTACGTTCCCCTATTTTCGTCGAATTCTAGAGGCTTAGAGGCCTTACGTGTTGAGTGAAGGAACTCAGCACTGCGCTTTGCCTCGTTACTAGAGCGAAGAAATGAAAATATTAAATATTTATTCCCCCAACCAGGAATTCAACCCAAAACCGTCGTGTTCACAACACGCACGCTTATGCTCTTGCGCCACGAAGTCTTCATACAGATTCTCTATATTATTTTATAATTTTTATTATTTTAATAATCGAACTCAATCTTTTTAGATATTTTATTACAAGATATTGTAACTGGAGTGCCTACTGGTAGTCATTAGTGAAAATATAGCTGCAAAGCTTCCACGGAAGGTCGACAGTTGTCCATGACCTATCGAGCCCTACAATTATTATCGCAATCATAATTTGTCTTTAGAACACTCCGACAGAAATAATTACACTTTTATTACAAATTTTATGAATAATTTTATATAAATATTTTTTTTATATAAAAATAACATTTTTTTTTAATTATTTAGGAGAACTTGTAATATTTTTTTTTAATTATTAAAATTAATAAGATTCCAACAATATTTGACGAAAGGTTTTTTTTAATATAAAACAGGTTTAAATAAAACAATTATGAAATAAGTTTATAATATTTTTTAAAGGACTTCTCCTTTGCACGTCGTGTCCCGAATTAAGACACCGTTCCCCACTTTCCTCCTAATCGGACATTGCGTGTTGGGTGGCGATATTAATGGTGCTTTTGTATATTGAGAAAAGATTCCCGCTGCGCCTCGACAGCTTTAATTTTAAAAATTTAAACTATATGAATATATAATAAATACTCATAATAAGAATAATATATCTATACATTATCTATATCTATACTTATAATAAAATTGAAGCGGATCGGTGTTTGTACATTTAAGACTAGCGGCTCGCCCACGGCTTCGCCCGCTTAAAATACATGATTAATGATTTAATAAGCACAATCGATTGACAACTATAATGACTTCTAATATGATTTTTTTTACGACATTATCGTCAAAGAATTTTTGATTGTTTTAAATAAAAAAATACGACCATTGTTGATATTTGATATTTATAAAATATACATAAAGCTAATTATGTATTACACGTATATATTTTTGTAACTTTATGTTCTTTTTACCTATATAATATACGTCTCATCATAATTCTAAAACTCTGTTAAATGTGCTGATGTCAGTGAATAGTTTAATTTAGGTTGTAGGATTCATAATATTCTTTGTAAAATAACTGTATTAATTGCATATTAACTCCTGTACAGTTTTTAAATTAGTTACATATATTATATGAACGAACCAACCAAAATATCTTTGTATTTACTTGATATTTCTTTCAAGATCGTTCTTTATCTCTGTGTTGAATTAATTACGACTTAAACTTAACTGTTATGATTAATGAAGGTAATCTCCACTAACAATTCAATTTTGTTTACTTTATTGTATAAAATATTATATAATAGTGCTTCAAAAATATATATTTTTATCAACAATCATATAACCCAGACGTTTCGAACGTCATTCTTTAGCCAGGGTCATACCAGCGCGATTTCTATATTACATTCGCTGGCAAGCTAATGCCTTGAGTTCATTCAAATGACGATAACTTTTTTTTTAATGAACCGATTTTGATGAACCAAACTTTAGAACCTAAATTGAGTTAAAACAAAGCAATTGGTGAAATTTTCAAGTAAATCGGTTCAGTAGTTTCAGAGAAAAATGCGGACAACAATATGTCGACAGACAGACAGACAGACAGACAGACAGACAGACAGACAGACAGACAGACAGACAAGAAATTAAAAAAAAATCTTTTTGCTTTCTATTAGTCTTTTTAAGTGTCCCTCTATCCATTTCAATCAAAATTACTAAATGTACAGACAAAATATTTTTACTGTCTTATTATATATAGAGATATCTAAGAAAAAAAAATGTTTTTTGCAAACTTCTCTAAACGTATAGTGTTCGTTTTAATTCAAAACGTTTATAAATAATAATAATTTATAAACCTACAATAAAACAAGTATCAAAATTAACAATTTTAAAATAATTCACCATCGTGACTCACACATAGATTACATAGAACAGAATGTGGTTGAGAAAAATCTCGTTTGACGTTTCGTAAGCGGGAAATTTTACGCAAACCTAGTAGATAGGATGTCGGCCATTACTCGAAAGTAGCACTAGCAGTCTATTTATTAAAGCTTTAAGTTTAAGTTGATTAACTTGTTTTACAAGTTTTTATTGTTTCTATTGATTACTTGGTCCTGTATTATTTAATGTTACGTAGTAGTATATTTCTATAATAAAGGAATTCTTTTATATGTACATAAAATTAATAAAACATCAGTTATTTAGCGCCACTTTCGCTTTTGCCAAGTTTTTTTTAGAGTTATTGTCAAATTTGTTATATAAGTGTAGAGATTAAGATTATTTGACTGAATCTAGACTTATTTTATACATTAAAAAAGTATATGAATAAAATTAGTTTACTATAGGATAGAAGTTGAACTTACGTTAATACTTTTAGTTAATATTTAACGTTTCTAGTACTAGTAATAAATTTTAAGAAAGTGAATATTAACTAAACCAATATCATAAAATTGTTTAATCATGTCACGTATCGATATCTATTCTAGCTTAGAATTAATATGCTTACAATAAAACAAAAAATGTGTATTGGATTTCTATCATATTGATATAAATTACAAAAATTTAAGTTATATTTTATTATCAAACTTGTCTTTTTAATCACTCTATATTTCATATTTGAATACAAAAAAATAAAATTAATGTTGTATAAGTTCTAGTTTAAGCCAGTTGTGACTCAGGGGCACAAAGTGTTACTGTAAAAGCGACTATTTGTTGGTTCGATTCCTACTCGAGGAAATGAAATATTTATTTAAATTTCTATTTCAGAATTCAATGGAAAGTGGGGAACGGAGTGTCTTAACACTAGGTTGCCTCTGCCTACTGTGGTGTGTGCAAGATATTGCGTGAAGCTGATTTAATTTTTATTTTTATAGTATCGTATTAGTACGTCAAAAATAAAAAAAGATTACATACTCAAGAAGCTAAGGCTACTATAGTATAAATATTCATACATTATCAAAAGGTGGTAAATGTAATATATAGAAAATATGTCATTATAATTTCTATATACGATGCATTTATACCACAATTAAAACACTAATTGACGTCCTTGAGTGTGACGATAAGCTTATTAACTGTAAAATACAATAAATCAAAAACATACCATAAGAATTTTCCTATACAATACCTCAGCCTAGTAAAAGTTAAAGTAAAAAATAACACAAATAATAACCTGTCGGAATTGACATCTGTCCGGTGTGGGTACCACGCTCGGTTGGACAAAATCAGGTATCACAATTAAATTAAAAATCACTCACGTAGAGTAATTTGTTACAATATGTACTGTTGGCAGAAAAAGTTTTTAGTATATATTTTTTTAATTGTTAGGTACTTCTATCATATTTAAGTGATATTGACTATATTGTCAATTTGACCTATACAACTTCACGCTGTATCCCGCACACAGCAGGGTAGGCAGAGGGAACCTTGTGTTAAGACACTCCCCACTTTCTGCCGAATTCTGGAGGTATTGCGTGTTGAGTGGCAGAACTCAACGCCGCGCTTAACCGTCGAGGTTAACCCAGAAAGTAAATACCAGAGCGAAGAAATGGAAATATAAATTTAAGTAAATATTTCATCTCCTCGAGTGGGGATCGAACCCACAACCAGTCGGTTTTGCAGTCACACCTCGTGCCGCTGTGCCACGACTGGCCTCTACATATTATAAATAATTGGACTTTTGATTATTAGCGGTTTTTTATTGTATTGTCAATGCTTACAGTGAAAATAATTGATAAAAAACTAATTGATTTCATTATTTGACTGTATTTATAGTAAAATATAAAGAAATATTATTATATAGCTACATGTAATATATTTATTTTATAAATTGATATTTTAATTAACTTTAGAATTTCTTTGCTGACGCTACATCAAGTGTAAGGTAGAATGATTCAATTGAATCCGCGGCATGTGTTGGTTTACTCATTGTGGTCTACAACCAACTACTTTCTATTACGTACCTTCTACAAATATGTATATACTGTAGTTAATATGAGACGAGCTTTTTAACCAGTCAACATATCTTAATTAATAAATTGAACTTTTCTGAAGGCTTGGTTTTCGTACACCTTTTATTACTTTTCCGCAATAATCGGAAGAATATAATTATGGATGGATTTTAGTTGTGTACGAGTTTGTGTAATAATTAAAAATATATAATTAATATAATTAAAAATAATATTTAACGAAAATAATTAAATCACTTTTGTAGACCTTACTTTAAAAAAAGTACTTAAAAACAGCAATCAATAATAGAAAAAATCTTATATATTATATAGACAGTATTTATATATAAATAGTGAGTATTTATATATTTTTATATACCCAGCATAAATTCACTTAAATTACAAATTAATTAATTCTATTATATTAAAATAAATAGAGCACTCTGTATACACTTGTACAAGGTGTCACATTGCCCAACGTGTCTATCATCAAGTGACGATATAATTGACAAAATTATATGAGACGTTGAAAAATCAATTGTTAAACGAAAATAACCGGTTTGTCTTTAGATATAAAGACAGAAATATTTTAGTTACACTGAGAAGTTATGTTTATAGTTAAAATATGAGTTGAGTTTTTTAGAAATTAATTTCATGTAAACATGTCCACTTAGCTGTGTGTAGCGGTAGTGCAGTGGCACAGTGCCCTAAATGACAACTAAATACAAGGTTTTGGGTTCGATTTCCGCTTGGGAGAACGAATAATTTTCCTCTATTTCTTCGATTTGTTATGAAGGTAAAACGCGGTGTTGACACGTTATGCCACTGAACACATAATGTCATAAAAATTGGACGGAAAGTAAGGAACGTTTGTTACTGTAGTGTCTTATTCCCTCTGCGCAAACTACTATATTGGATACTAGGTAAAGCTAAAAAAAGGTGTTTAGTATGTACGTTTTTTTTAATAAAAAGAGATAAATCTCTCCGAATTCTACTTTCTGTTAAATTCAAAATGTTTAGACAAAAATAAATAAGAGTTGAATTTGAACCCAACGCTACTATTTTTATATTTGGTAACCACATTTTAGTCTCTCCAAAATGATACGAAAGGCGAATTAAATCATTGATATTGAAATCATTTACAGCTTTTTAGATATTTTCTATATGTCTGTCTGTCACTTTGGATAACTAGCCATTTTACATTTTATTAAGAAAATTTGTTCTAAATCTATATTATAACTTTCTTATTTTCTGTGATTGTAAAAATAAGTGTATTTTTCGTACAATCTTTTGAATTTTGAAGAGAAAGCGGCTTATAGGCTTAATAAATGTACATATTAGAAGTAGAAAGCTTTGTTTTCGTATACGTTACACGATCTAAGACTTTCATTTGCTGTACGGTTATTCGCTTATGTTTCAAGTATCTTCCATAATCTTTTATTGTAAGTGAAGAAAAGTAAGTGATACAATACTCTGTATAACAGGAGTATAATAATTTGTAAGTAGCTTGATAAACACACACATATGGTTTAGTGGTCAGAGCGCTTGGATGGCTTCCAAGAGGCGTGGATTCTAATCCCGCTACGATGTGTTAAAAAAACTGTTAATTGATTTATGTGGATAATGCACATTGATTAAGTTATATTTTTTTATATTCCCTATTTTGTGACGTATATAGAATGAACATAGCCACAAGCCACTGTGGTTTCTCTTTTCGTGTTCTTAAAATTTCAATATTCTCCTTGATGTAATGACCATATTATAATGTAAGCTGTTATGTAATATATGAATTTAGAAAATTTATAATCTATGTAGTAATATAACATTATATTACAAAATCATCTTAAAGGAAGTTGCTATATTGATTGAGGAAAGGTTTTAATTATCGTTCATGTGCTAATTAGCCAACGGGTTTTTGTGACTGTCTTTATATATATATATATATATATATATATATATATATATATATATATATATATATATATATATATATATATATATATATATAAAACAAATGGTAAATCTTTAATAACTTCAATTAGTATGTTAGAAGACACTGTGGCGCAGTTGTCACGTGTACGCGATGGTTGTAAGTTGCTTCATGCTCTTCTTAACAAGTTTAATAATAATAATGGTATAAAGTCAGTAGTACTGTGAACGTAAGTGGCTGTAAATTCGATTGCCAAAAAGGAATATTCAATACTTCAAGTACTTCGCTCTGGTATCATGGCAAAGCTCGGCCACCACCGCTCAACACGCAAGATCCAGAATTCAGCGGAAAGTAGGCAGCAGTTTCTTAACACAATCCTCTTCGACTTACCCTATTGCGGTATACAGCGTGAAAAAAATAGTAAGCCATCACCACCAAAAACAGGAAACACAACCAACACAACAAAAACTTGATTACCAATACACAAGCTACGTCAACCATCTATTATTAAAGCAAATCTCAACATATAATCTTAGTTGTTTATGTAAGTAGTTTCGATAAAATTATTCCCATGGGCGGTCTAATGTATCAAAACCGTTATTAATAAGTGACGCGCGTAAAAGGTGTAATTTTGCAAATAGCCATCGACTCACTTATAACTTCATACGTTGGGTTAAATAATTATTCGTATCGCCTAGGTACAGGTTTCTAATAGAAAGTGTACAATAGCAATAATGAACACACCCTGTATAGGTAGGTGGTCATAAAATTTTACTTTCAAAAATGTTAACAAGATATACAGTATTATAGAGGACGTTGGTGAGCGATGGTGCTGGGCGGTTGTGGGTCTCCCAAAAATTGGTGAACAAAATGACTTAACACTAAGTTCCCTCTGTCTACTCTACTATATGCGGAGTAAAAAAACGTTAAGATAAACCTGGTTCGATAGTTGTAGGATCTATTCTCAAGGAAATATTGACTTTTATTATATTACAGGCTACTTAAAGTATCTAATTGTTTGTTACTTAACAAGCAATGCTTCTAGAATTTGGCAGAATGAAAGTGTTTTAATAGAAATGGAGTGTCTTAACAATGGGTTCCTAGGTTCCCTCTGCCTACCTTACAACATACAGGATACAGCGTGAAACTAAAAATTCGTAAAGTAGATAAGAGCTTTGTTTTAGCTTTCCCATTCTTACTATACAATAATATTCTTTACACGTGAGTGATATATATAAAAATACTCACAGCTCTTAAATTACACACAAATTTCATCGTTATTCTAAGTGGCTACTACCAAGTAATATAACGTTATTAAGAAGCCGAATTTGAATACACGACCTCACCATATCGAGACAGACATTTAGAAACTAACAAAAGCTACTTTATAACACCTATTAGATAACCAAATGTCTTGAGTTATTCCTACAATCTCATTTAAAAAGGTAAAATGAGAGCATATTTTATGTATTGAAGTCCATTTACAGCTATCGCTCTGTAACAGGTGTCACAACTGGTTCTATTACGTAAACCATAATGTAACTATTTAACGCTTTTTAAATATTCTTATTCTAATTTCTTTAAATTTTTGTGTTAAATGTTCGGTATTTACGCTACTGTATAGATAAGTATAAGGCACGCTTTATCCAATATAAAGCAGGGTAGGCACAGGGAACCTGGGAATCTAGCGTTTAGTTACTTCCCTTCCCCACTTTCTGTTGAATTCGTGAGGCCTTACATATTGAGGAGTGGAGATCAACGGCGCGCTTTGCCTCGTTACCAGACAAGTATTAAATATTTAATTCCTTCCACTGGAAATCAAACCCACAACCTTCCGCGCTTACAGTGGCACCTGCACTACGCACTAGCCTCATAACTTACTAGTAAAAGATATAAAGATAAAATTTTGACTACTACTTCTGGTGTTTGTACATAAATAAGCCCCTACGGAGAAAACTAGTAAATATATTAAAAAGAACTTTCCAATCAATCATCTTCATCATATAAACTTCATCTTAAATAAAAGTTTAGTTTACCAAAACACAATATAGGCGTGTCATAGAACGGCTATAACGTTCTCGCTTCGCTCGCGGGAGTAAATTTATCATTAATTTTGAAATAATCAATGATATATATACAAAATATATCGATATAGCAATTTGGGGCGTCTCTGTAACATATTTAATTCGTATTTTATAATTGAAACAATGAGAGAGGCTCAATAAATTTACTACTGTCATAGAAATTGTAATCGATAGTTGATCTGTTGGTGGTCCGAAATAGATGCTGTTTTGATTTAATTTGAGTAATGATTTTGTTTACTGTGAGTTTATGCTGTTAGTAGTTATTACAGATAGTTAATAGTTTTATTTATTTAAACCTATTATTATGTTTTGTGTAAATGATTAAAGGTTATAATTATATTATGTAATATGACAAGGTTAACTTAAAATGTACTCGTACATGTTTTTGTGAATTATCTGTGCTAATTTTTTAATTTACATTTATAAAGTTAAAAAAAATACACAAAATTTTAATATATAAAACTTTTTTGCTTTTGTGTGACTGACAGATAATGCACAGCTAAAGCGGAAGTACGCAGCGTAGAAAGATGACAGGAAGAAATTTTGAAAAATTTCGTAGATTTTCACAAAGTCCTTGCGAGAACGGGACAAAACGGAATTCGTATTATGTGGTCCAGGCTATATTTCCTCCGAAGTATCAAAGTGGTAGACGAAGAGACGTGTCACTACTTTCCAACTTCTTTATAAATGCCAAATGTGTGTATGGTATGTATATATATGGCAAACATACACACACATACATTTCTATATAAATATACAGCCTATCTATCAATATAAAACACAATTCATATATATATATCGATTTATATCTATAGAAGCTGTTACTAGCCTAATTACCCAATACCTCGACAATGTGGTACTAAGCGGTAGTAGCTGACGCAAAGCACAGTGATTGATGCTAATCCCCCCTTATCCAACTTACTGTCTGACAGTTTGTTTGTCGATTCGACAATATAGAAAGGCTAATTAATAAAAATGTTTAGTTAAGATTAAAGATTATTGTACAATAACGTTTGTGTGAACTTTCTCGAAGGTTTAAGAAATGGTTATGGACGGGATTTGAACTTATTACCAATTGTGAATACAAAATATAAAAATAATCGCAGTGAAAATAATTGAATATTGAATGCCTTTTCGTATTGATTTCTTTTTTCATAATTATTTTAAAAATACACCATGAACAGAGAAACCAAGTACAGTTGAGCTTTTTTATGTATAACAATGTAAACATAGAGAATCTTGTATTAAGACGCTTCTTTCCACATTGTTTATTTTTTTGAGTGAACTCAACTCTAATGGAACTCAACTCTGCGGTTTGTCTACCAGAGCGAGAAAAGAAAAGTAAATATAATCACTACCTTTAATCAAGACCGAACCCGCAATCATCGTATCTTACAGTCCTATTGAGCCACGACATCCTAAAAGTACAATAAAGTTAAGAAAAGACAAAATATTCATACCATTTTTAAATCCACATCAAATTATAAGTTTTTTTATACAGCATAAATATTTAAAAATAAAATATTATTAATAAAAAAATCACATTGATTGATACAATAATTGAAACAGCCACTATTTAGCCTATTAAAAATAGTGATAACACAAAACAAGACAAGAAGACATAAAATTTTATATACATATTTACGACCAAACCTACCTGTAGGTACCACTGTATATAATTAAAAGTTTCATTAAAATTTGTCCCACAATTCAGCTTTCACTGTATGAGAAGCCAACCAATTTATAAATCTCTAGATGATATGTTGCTTCCATACTAGTTTATAAGATGCTATAAAAATAACGTGTTCATTAACTGTGGTTTAACTGAATGAGGTTTTTGTCTTACATACAGTTAGCTGGATTAGTGACAGTTTAGTGACGAAAGGATGAGATTGATCTGGAGATTGAATTTAAACGGTTTACTGACATGATTTCTTTTTTTTTAATATTGATATATTAAAGATTAAAAAATATTTAGGAATGTATAAAAAAATTACCGTAGCGGGATTCAAATCCATGACACTGGGAAATAGTGAAGATTTGTTTTAGTAAAGCTTTAAAAATGTTAATAATAATAAAGTCTATTGGAAACAAATTATTAAGAATTATACAGTTATGTTTAATTTTCAATATTACTAATTACAATAGTTTTGACTTCACTTCTACTAGGTTTCATTATTGAAGATACGAAAAACAATAGAGTACAAGCGAAAAATGGTCAATAACCATCTTAAGTTTTTTTATTAATAATAAAATTATATTTCAGAGGCAAAGCGCGGCGTTGAGTTCCGCCACTCAACACGCCTCCAGAACTCGGCGGAAAGTGGGGAACGGAGTGTGTTAATACTAGCTGAAAATTATATTTACAACACTATTATTCAATAATTCTTATTCGATAGTGTCTTTCGATACATCTCGATCATCCGTCTTTACTATTTATCATTAGATCTATATCTGTAGATCCTTGATCATAAAAAGTAAATCAATATGGTTTGGTTTGGTTCTTCAATTATGGCGTTCCGAGCGTGCCAGTAGAGCACATATCACTTCGCCAATGTCACGTAGTATGGAGAAAACACGAAGGAGGTTGTACGGTAAAAGAGATAATGTTACACAATAGGAGAATGCATGTTAAAAAAAAAGATCCAGTTAAAAATTGCCTTCACCTATAAAAAAATAAATAAAATTAATATATACATTATATACCTAACATAGATGGTTAGTAATAAGAAATATAATACAAAGGTTAGCTTACAATTTAATTTTGTTATATCTAATATATTTACATAAAAATTTACATAGAGGACTAAACACAAACATTAACAAACATTGAACATTAAGGGGGCGGGGAACTTTATGAGGAAGGACATCATATAAGGGATGGATCAACTTAGGGCAAGTGAAAAGTATATGAGGAGGGGAACCGTCGTCTAGGTCACATTCACACAGTGTAAATCAATATGTATCTGTTCATCGAACATGACGTTATTTTTTGGATTCCATAAGTTAAGGAGCGTGGATAATTCTTTTGTTACCCTTTTACTGCCTTTTTTTAGTTCTAAATCAGTAGATTACCAGTAGATATTTTAAAAAGTATTCGTTGTAAAACTGGGTTTTTTAATATTTTTTTTAAATTTGATATTTCCATTTCTTTGCTCTGGTCTCGAGACATTGAGTTCTGCCTCTCAACACGCAATGCCTCCAGAATTCGGAAAATGGTAAACAAAGTGTCTTAACACTAGGTTCTCTCTGCCTACCCTTCTGTGTGCGGGATACAGTGTGAAGCTGATTACTTTTAAATTATAAATAAATTTTAAACATTTTTTATATTCTAAATATATATCAACAAAAGATATATTTTTTCGTGTGAAGTTTCGGAACTCAACGCCGCGCTTTGCCTTTTAATGTTAATTTACTATTTAATTTCCTCCAGTGAGAATCGAACCCACCACCTGGTACGTTTACAGTCACACTCAGTGGCCCTGCTCAACGACTGGCCTCTTCCCATCCAGTTATCGTCAACACATTAACTACACATATATTTTACAACATATAATGAAACAAAGATAAATTAACCATATAAATCTAATATGACCTCATTTGAAAACAAGAATTAGACGCTTGTTCATTTAAACCGATTACTCAATTCACTAAAAATAAAACCTTTGGTCAATTCTCACGGTAATATTGACCGGAGAGCATTAAAATGAAGGTATTTTACAATAACAAGCTATTTATTCATCGTTTCGAAAGCGTCAGCTATGTTGTTAATAGTGATATAAGTACTATTTGAGGCTATGGTCGTGTAGCACGTAGTTAGACTGTGAATGCGATGGTCGTTGGTTCTATTCCCGCTCGAGTAACAAGACAAAAGTGGGCGAGTTTGTAAATTAAGTGGAGAGTGGGTAAAGGAGTTTCTTAACACTAGGCTCCCTTTACCAAGCCTTAGCACGAAGTTAATAAAAAGTGAAAAATTGTAATTTGGTAAACTTATAAAATCCCGCTTTATAGCTTTTGCACTGATTTTTAAAGCGATTATTCTCCAATGTTATTTTCTAAAGATGATAAGATTTTATATTTAAATCGAAGTATTGACAACAAACGACAACCATTTTATTTTTATTTAGTTAAAATGTGTGAATAACTCAATACAAACCCATAATATAGATTATCCGAACTGGAAGGTTATTCATAAGCACTGCTACATTTCAAATAGAATTTATAACAAATATATACGACTTACCTTTGACAATATTGAATCTTGATCTTTTCAATTGAAATAATTTTAGATATCTAGTCCAGTAAAATTGTACTTTATGTTAATTCTATTCAATTTTAAGTGAGGAAACGAATAAATACATGAAATATGTCGGGATTTCTGACGAGCATAGCCATACACAAAGAACATTAGATAAAGACATTTCATTGATATCAAATATTTTTGAATTTTAAGCGTTTATAATAATTTTCCCATGGGCACCGATGGAATATACATAATAATATAGATAAAATTTAAATTTCATATCATCCTGAAAATTGTGGCTTTATAATTTTACTTTCTTTTTCTTGGAATGACTTCATTGCTTTTGATATAATGCTGTGATGACTTGAAATGGAAATTTCAATTTTGTGTTATTGTGCTCAGTTGGAAGATTTAGACTAAGCTCAATGGTTGGGGGCTTAAGTTTATTTATAATACTATAGATATTTTTTCCATTTCTGTTTCATAGTCAAGCTTTGAGAGTTAAAACTTAAAATATAATAACAAATAAAGATTGTCTTTGTCTACTAAATACTAGATATAACCAAAGATAATTTAAAATATTAGGACCACAATTTTTACAATATCACCGACTTCACCTGATCATTAGTACAAAGTAACTTTATTGAAGCAACTTACCTCATAAACGTTGCGTACAGTTACTTTATATAGAGACTATTACTCAAATTGCCGGTACAACTAGGTCTCTACATGCATACATTATTGAAGAAATTCTTAAGATATTATAAATGTGAAAGTTAATATGTTTGCTTGTTACCTCTTAGCGCTCAAAAACCTTAACTAAAGGCACGTACGCATTATGTACATACTTACATACCTTCCTATATCTATATACTTAAATGAAGATAAATCTATGAGTTTTGTATAGAATAGTATGGTTGTTTCTTTTTTAATTATATATAGGTGGTGACAAAAGCCATTTGGTAAGCAGATTTTCGGCCTTATAGATAAAACATTTTTGTTTTTATTTTCATGAATTTTTATGTAACATTTAATAATATGGAAGCCGGTCGTGGCGCAGCGGCACGAGGTGTGACTGCAAAACCGACTGGTTGTGGGTTCGATCCCCACTCGAGGAGATGAAATATTTACTTCAATTTATATTTTCATTTCTTCGCTCTGGTGTCGAGGTTAAGCACGGTGTTGAGTTCTGCCACTCAACACGCAATGCCTCCAGAATCCGGCAGAAAGTGAGGAACGGAGTGTCTTAACACTAGGTTCCCTCTGCCTACCCTGCTGTGTGCGGGATACAGCGTGAAGCTAATTTATTTTTAATTTTAATAATATTTTTGATAAATCTAGAATTATGCAAAAGAGCCACATATTTGAAAACTATTTGTCACGAAATAAAAATCATTTAACAATTTAAACACTATACGCTAGTAATTTTAATTTTATCTTAATAATTCATTTATTTATGACAAGGGCAAAATAAGAGATAAAAAGAGAAATCTCTTAATATAATATTTCTTACAGTACTAATAAATTTAATATTTAGTTAAAACCGTACTGAAGTTGATAATCTCAGGTCACCAGTGCAAGATAACTCATGCACAGTACACAGTAAGGTTCCTTATAGCTCACTATATAATGGCCACGTCCCTTATTAATGCTGCACTATTAAGGCAAATCTTAGTTTATGGGTTCCCGCTATGGTTTTAAAACATATTACACATGAAATTGGAATTGATAACGTGTTTTATCACTGGTGATAATAGGGTGCTGTTGATATAATTTTAAACTGAACAGTTTTTACATATTGTAATTAAAAATAAAATTCAATTTCTATTCAAAAATTGATTTTTTTTTTTATTTCAGAAATTGGATAGTTTAAAAAAAACTCTAATAAACTATAACTAGTTATAGTTAAATAACAACACTAAAGCAAAAACAGAGCTTAATTTATATTACAAAAAAAATCTTTACTTTCAATTTTTTTAGAAAACTTATAAAAAAATGATCGATGCGGAACTCAAACGTGCATCTCTTTAAAACAATAAAAAAAACGAATTTAATCACTCTAAATCTCTATTAAATCCATCTTTCAAAATGGTCGGAAAATAGAAAAGAGAGTGCCTAAGCATCGCCTCTACATATATTAAAAAAAATGTGCGATAGAAAATATATTTTTTTTCTACAACACAACACAGCTTAAAAGCTTAGCAGGAAGCTTGTTTTTACTACAACAGTATAAGCATTTCTATAATGCCATTATAATAAACAAGATCCACACTGACCTCGTGTTGAAGCCGAACAACGGGATGCAGCGGGCTCTATGTCGATTTCCTGCAAACGTTTGAATACGACTTACGCAATTTAAAGTTGGATATAATAAATATTTAGGCTTGTATAGCTCTTTCAATTTGCAAGGTCAAAGAGTAAAAAAATGTAGAGAAATTCTCTATGTATTTAAAAGCTCCCGCTTACAGGCTATGTGGTTAATGGTAAGAGTCAGTTTCTTATTTTTATAATAAAAAAAAATATGATGTACATTATATATTATATACACATATCCATTTGTTTTTTTTTTTGTAAAATTTATTTTACCTATGTTTTACCAGTGTTTGAAGAAGTTTATTTTTTAATTAGAAAAATACTTTTGTACATTTACAAAAGCCAAAATGAACTTAAAATCCATCAATCATTTTAAATACAATTATTTATATTTTTATTTATTTATGCTTACTTTGCATCGAACTGATATTATTTAGCTTCTTAAGTTAAGAAATACCACAAACACATGCATATACCACGGCGGCCGTCGTGGAGCAGTGTCACGTGATGTGATGGTTGTGGGTTCAATTCCCATTTGGGGGAAGGAATTATTTAATATTTAAATTTCCTTACTCTGTTCTAAGGCTGAACTTACGTTATCCCGAAAGTTTGTTGGAAAGAGGGGAACGAAGTGTCGTAACACTAGGTTCCGTCTGCCTAACCTGCTACACGCGTTATACAGCATGAACCTAAAAAAAATCTTAGAAAAACAAACATACTCTTACCCAGCTTACCTAAGTGGAAACAATTTGTGTACACTGTATACGGACTGGTTAGTTTACTACTCCACGAGCAGATGGCCACTTCGCCGTTATTATTGTAAATGATCTCTATTTGCGGGAGACTTCCTTGTTACACGCATTACCATTTATTATGAGAGGTCGGTTATAATTTCGCGAACGGTTTTCGGTGATTGAATGCGGTTGACTCGACCCGTTACGTTGATTATGTGAAAATTAACATTTTATGTTATTTTCGAGATGTATGTATGTAATTGTGTGTTTATTTGATGATTAGTTTTGGAGATTCTTCTTATATCTGAATAAAATAAATGAAATGTTTTTATATTAATAATTTAGACATAGAGTATGACAAGTGATCTCACTCTCCTCCTTCTACCCAAATAAAAAATCGCACTTTATATAGCCACACTCGAAAAAAAATATAACAAAACCAATATTTCTCTTAGTAGAATCTGAACCTATAACCACTATTATAATTTGCAGAAACAAAGTATTCCACTAATGCATACCGTTGCAATTGGAAAGCTGCGAGTAAGCCGAGTAGCGGAAGTACGTAATAACTGATTACACTGAATGTACTGATAATGACCGGTAATGAAACAATTTCTAACATTCTATATTGACAATGTTTGTCTTCTAGAGTGCTGCTGTTGAAAGTATCTAACAAAGTTTCAGAGATTTCTTATATTGCTAAAATTTTTGTCTCTTCTTCCCTTCTTGCCATGTTGGCGCAGGAGAAGGGTATTACAGTAGCGTGACGCTTACAGGTTAGATTCTTCGCTCTGGCACCAAGGCAAAATCCGGAGTTGAGTTCCGCCGCTCGATTCAACTCAAAGTGGGGAACGGAGTTTCGTAACGCTGAGTTACCTCCGCAATACCCTATTGTGAAAGTGATTTGATTTGGTTTGTTTTTATTTTTTTTTGTTTTTTCTTACCTTCCAGGAACTACGACAGGAAAAAAGCTGCCATTAATTTAAAACTAAACTATATAAAAACGGATATATTAAAAAAAATGCCTATGTTGAATATATTTTTTATATCATATTAGTTAACCAGACAAAATTAGAATACAGTCAAGCAGCACACGCAAAACAATGAAATTAAACAAACAAACACAATAAATTCCACTATTATTATCAAATTATCAAAGTCAATATATAACTTTTGCTATCACACATACGTACATTCATATATGTATATATATATATATATATATATATATATATATATATATATATATATATATATATATATATATATATATCGATTGGTTAGTTTACGCTTCAGATGTAAGATAAGAAGCGGCATTCTATGTGCGCCTACGCATCCGTTAGACAGTTGTCATTTGTTAAAGACTTTCGAACTTGTTTTATTTTTTATGGTGAACGAACAACGCGCTTAATTTTTGATCCCTTTGACATATACGTAACATAGTTAAGCTAGTTAGGTGTTAAACGCCGGCTTTGCTTGTTATTTTCTATTAGTGAGAGAAATTGATAATATTGTCAAGTACTTTTCGTTTTCGTTCGTTATAATTTGGTAGTTGTGGCTTTAAATTGTGAGGATATTTATAATAATATTATAATATAGAAACTATCTTGTTCTGATTAGACAGAGTGTGACTTTGGTTATTGTTATATTAATTTTTTACCGTCGTAAATTCAGTAGTGACTTAACTTCGAATTATTAGATAGTAGTATGTCTTGAGGAGGAAATTGAACTCCGTACCATCGATTTACAACTAAAACATCAGCAATAAGCCTAACGCTAATGCTTTAACAATAATTAAGTAAAATAATAAACAAAATTTTCTATATTTCTTTAGTATACAATAATTTACAAGACATCCGTCGTAATTTTCTCATGATGTAAGACATGGTAGAAAGCCCAACACCTCGAGCCTCAGTGTCCTTTTTGTTTTCGTGTGAACGTTGAAAGGCTTTCTCAGTCTTGAATGTTCCGTAGCAAGTTGTTGACACGCCATTGGTATATTTATTGGTGTTAGATCAATGTTCGGCGTGTAGACGGTGTGTACGATTGACACTGTTTAAATTAAATTAAATCTACTCTTTAAATTAAATCAAATTAAATTAAAGAGCTTCACGCTGCATCCCGCATAGCGGGATAGGATGAGGGAACTTAATATTAAAACACTACATATCCCACGTATCGTTTAATTTTCAAGTCCTTGCGTGTTGAATGGCAGACCTCAACTCCATTTTTTGTCTTAATACTTTGTCTTGCTATATTTGTTTATTGGGTGATATTGCAGCTTTTTTTAGAAAACGTCTCAATTCGATTGTAAGATAACCCGTTAGTTAGTAATTTTAAATATACTTAGCGTATAATAAAAAAACTTTAACAATAAAATATGTTATTTTTGAAAAATGTTTTCAAAAAGATTGCAATCCTTGATCCACCAGATTGTTTATCTTATTGATTTGACAGTATTGAACTGTTTAGTATGGTAACATATTTGTCATTTTTTTATCAGCTTCACGCTGTATGCCGCACACAGCAGGGTAGGCAGAGGGAACCTTGTGCTAAGACACTTCGTTCCCCACTTTCTGCCGAATTCTGGAGGCATTGCGTGTTGAGTGGCAGAATTCAACGCCGCGTTTAGTCTCGACACCAGAGCGAAGAAATGAAAATATAAATTTAAGTAAATATTTCATCTCATCAAGTGGGGATTGAACCCACAACCAGTCTTTGATTTTTTTGATTTTTTAACACGATTCTAACTCCTCAAAAAGTCTTCTATTGAATCTCAATAGATATTTATGTATTGACAAATTCTATACAAACTCCCACCCACACTTTATCGCTTGCAAGTTAACTATTCAAGGCAAGTTATTGTAGGTGTACTTAAATGCTTATAAAATTTTGTGTAAAACACTCTCGTTCTTGTTAAGTTATCGTGTTTAAATAGTTTAATTAACTATTATATTGTTGACGGTTAACGTAACGTTTATTTAAAAACGTGAAGCATTAGCTGTTTTATTATATACAGATAAAGGATGGTTGTGGGTTCAATTCCACTCTGAGGAATAACTTTATTTATATAAATTATTATATCGCTAAAAAAGTAGGTAGGTTCCGTTGTTAAGCGTGCAATGTATCTTGAGTAAGTAGAGATAGGGATGAAAATGATTTATCCTTTAAAATCTTTTTTTAAATAATAGTTCCTTGTTGTCTTCTTTCATAAAATACAAGAAATACACGAAATACAATAAAAACAGCTTCACTGTTTTTGGAGAAATCTTAGTGTTAAAATGGTCTGCTAGCAGCTTTCCGCCTTACCTGCTTACCCGCTGCACGTGAAAATAGGAATAAAATCAATAGCAATTATAAATATATAATATATTTTTTATTTAAAACTGTATATGGGAGAATATGACAGGATAGGCAGAGGGGACCTCGGAACTTAGTGCTCAAACACACCGTTGGCATTAAAACATATTTCAATTAAATATATATTTCCCTTCTTCGAATGGAAATCGAACCCACAACCGATGCCGTTTACAGTCAGAAACTTAAAATGTTTCTATTATTTAACCATCAAAGCTCCAGCTAACGATGCATACATAAATCTCGATACATCAAACTCCTCAAACACTGTTCCAGACGTGACTGATAGCGTCAAATTGCTCGTCACTTAAGTGATGACTATTGTTTTTATCGCTAAGTAATACTTATATCGTGTTAGATGCATCCGTATTGTACTATGGGAACTCGAGAATGTTAAATGTTTTTTTCTGGAGAATATTAGTGGCGCAGAGGCACAAAATGTGTTAAAATAAAGTTTTAAATAAATCATTATCCAATCATTTGTTGTAATTTGTCAAAATAGTCTCATTTTAATCAAGAATCCATAAAATTAAATCCATACGTACTGTTACAAAACTAAAGTATTTTTAATAGCATTCCAATAATAAGATAAAATTAATTTATCCATTAATTTAATCTTCTAAGTGTAAACAAACACGATTTTGATATTTCACAACCAAGTCATTTCTATATATTATTTCTCTCCAACGGATATTGTTGACCGGATGTCATATAAAATAAATACTTATACGCGAAGGTAAGTATCAAAAGTTATTTGACCTATTAATGTCTTAAGCTACATTTTTACTGTTGAGCTAATTTGTTTTTATGTGCAATATATAAATTCCATTTTTTTTTCAATTATAGAATTTAAAGTGTTTC
Organism: Heliconius himera; assembly: GCA_021202915.1. Classification (NCBI taxonomy): domain Eukaryota; kingdom Metazoa; phylum Arthropoda; class Insecta; order Lepidoptera; family Nymphalidae; genus Heliconius; species Heliconius himera. The sequence goes on from JAJHJA010000086.1 coordinate 126,141, forward strand.
AACAAATGTATATTATAGAAATTCCTACTAAAAAAACAATTTTGCCTTCAGCTCATAGATTTTTTTTTAAAATACAACTAGCTAAAACAAAAAAATATTCGATATAATAGATATACACTAGTATATAAAAGTTTAATTAAAATCTAATTATTATTAACTAAACCACAAATTACAAGCATAAACTAAGAAAAAAAAACGAAACTCGAAGATTATAACATAATATTTAATATTCGAATTTTTCCATAGTACGGCATCATCTTTAAGACATGAGACGAGACAGGTGCGCGCATTGATTGAGGTATTGTTCCCACGTTATACTTGGGAGATGATATTAGATGCACTGAAATGAGATGAATAAATTATATCTCTTTCTCTGGATTTAATTTTATAAAGAATTTATAAATAGTTTTTGTGTAAGAAATAAATATGGTATTGTAAAATATTATAGTTGTCAATATTAATTTTTAAATATATATTTTTTTGTTGTCGTTACACATAAAGTGCGGCGTTAAGTTATGTCACATCGACACATAATCCTCTAAGATCATTTGTAAGCGGATAATTTTCCGTAGATTTTTTTTTGTGAAAATAAAAATTCTTCCCATTACAGTATAGTATTAAATTCTGATACTAGATTTTAAAAACCCCAATTTAATTTTAAAAATCAGGTTCATGCTGTATTCCGCACACAGCAGGGTAGACAGCCTAGTGAGATAACCTAGTGTTAAGACACTCCATTTCCCATTTTCCGCCGAATGCTGGAGGCATTGCGTGTTGAGTGGCGGACACCAGAGCGAAGAAATAAAAATACAAATTTAAACAAATCTTTCATTTCGTTTTGTGTGGGAATCGAACTCACAACTTATTACCTATTACATGAAAAAGTAATTTTTAGACATTTGTAATTAAGACACTTTTTTTGATTTAGTTAGTCATAACTGTCTATCGCAATAACAACACTGACATCCTATTGTAATTCTAAACTTTAAAAGTACTTGTTGGGTGCTATTTGATTAAATATAAAATTTATTTGAATTTATATTTACAATTTATGAGGTAATAAAATTTGAGTTAGATGTTATCAAGATTTAGGCACAAAAAATATGCATTCCACACACTCTAGGCGAGTTTAATAACATAGGGACATTTTTTTCTATCACTAAATATCTAACATATTATTTTTGTATGTATAAGTAAAAAAAAAAATTAAGATAAAATAAAAATGGAATCTAGATTATTCAATTAATTTGATTATTGAATTAATTGGCGGCGTTGAGTTCCACCATTCAACACACAATGCCTTCAAAATTCGCCGGAAAGTGGGGGACGCAGTGTCTTAACACCAGCATCCCTTTGCCTACCCGGCTGAGTGCGGGATACGTGAACCTGATTTTTTTTCTTTCATTGTATTCAAATCAGAATTAAAAACCATCTTGGTGCATTTTCATTTCCTCGCTCTGGCAAAAGAAAATAGAACTCTAATTCATGCGAAAACTAAAAAACGGTATATCTTAACACTAGCTTCTTCTGTCTACCCGCAAAATCTAGAAAAAAAAAACATGACAAAAAAGCAAAATATACACTTAACAGAGTTGCCAGTTAAAATAATTTCCCTTAATTTAGATGTCTCTTTTTAATTTAAACCGGACTTAAGCAGATGCATGTTGTTTTATGATAATAAAGTCATTGTTCTCACGATCACCGAACCTGTTACAGTGTTGCTTCTTACATCTGTTATACCAAATTTGGCTTGATGCCTTAATTCAATGGCATATTTCACAGAATATTGCATTCAATGGAAAAACCGTAGCATATTATAATTAATATAGGCAATTAATTATTAGCTGGTGTCCTTGTAGCGGAGTAAGTGAGTATGATATAAATGTGAACGATACTATTAGGTTCGAATCCCATTTGGTATAAAGTTTCCTGTTTTTAAAAAATGTGTTTTCTTAATCTAATAAAATAGAGCGTGATGTGATCAGTCAGTAAGCTTGTAGTGTCTTTAACTATATAAAAAGTTCAGAAAAGAGTGTAAATGTGTAGTAATCGCAAACACTTCCATTTTTTTCCAAAAGTATTGTGATTGACTGACAGAACTCAACGCCGCGCTTAGCCTTATTACCAAGACCATAAAATACTTAATTTCCCAGAGTTAGAGTCGAACCTACAACCGCATCCTTTACATCCGCACACTTCTACCCCTACACCGCAACGGCATCTCTTATAAAATATAACGCATATAATAACCGTATAAACGATCCAAGCATCTTATTTCAACATGTTACTTCTATAACAAGATGATAGTAAGTCATTTGTTTGAAAGTAATATTTCACGGCCATTTCTCGAACTAAATTATACAGAAATAAGGATCTCATCTATTACGCTATTGTATTATTAATTGTTGGGACGCCCTACTGCGTGTAAATATACCGTCACTCAACGTAGGCAGTGATGGACGGACATACCGTAATATGTTTGTTATATATATGTAGATAATATATTCGTATATGTAGAATATAGAGTTTTATTTTGGCTAAATATTGAAAATTTTAAAGATTTTATTACAATAAACAAGGCAAGTTTTGTTTTCTTAGGCGTTTGTACTAAGGTTCAAAACTTAATTTGTTTCGTTTAAATTATAAGAAGTTTGCATATGTTTTATAAAATGTTGTTAAATGATACATGCTGTATCACGCATATAGCACATTAGGCAGATGCAATCTAGTGTTAAGACACTTCGTTCTCTACTCACAGCCTTATTTTAGATACATCGCGATTGCCTAGTGTGTATTGAATGAGAATTGAACCCACAACGCACAACGCGTGGTATACACTTATACCACGGCCTCAACATACAAAATAAATTAACAATAAACATAATTTTTCGATTCGAGCGGGTTCGAGTCCCGCTACGTTCAAATTTCTACAGTTCTACAGGTGGAATAACAGTTTAAAAATGTTAAAAACAAATGATCACTCATAATACCAACAAACCTATAATTTTGATGAATAAATGCTAATAATAAAACTTGCTTCATTAATTTATTACACGCTTGACGATGACTTCTATAGAGGTGGCGTATTGCGCACAAACAACAATGTACTTTAGTATATAAATAGGGTTGTTATATGGATTGTAAAAGAATAATTACTATAAAAAGGGAAGCAAAAAAGCAGTTTTACGGTGTTTTTTGCACAGCAGTGTAGATAGAGTGAGTTTTTTGTTCAATTTTTGACACTTTGCGAGTGGCGGAACCTAACACAGCACGACAGATGTATTTTTATATTTAAAAAATATTATTGAAGTTATAAATATGTATATTTATTTATACTAAATTATATTTACGTAGAATGAACTTTGCGATTTGCCATTTTGTTCCCACTCAAGGAAATGAAATATTTTTAATGTTTTCTTGTTTTGCTCTAGTAACGAGGCAAAATGCGGCGTTGTGTTCCTCCACTTAATATACAATGGCTCAAATATCGACGAAAAGTGAGGAACAGAGTGCCTTAAAATTATGTTCTCGGGTTCCTTCTGCCTACCCTGCTATGTGTTATGGAGTGGAGCTAAAAAAATATCCTATTCTAGATTGAAGAAACAAGAAATTTTAAAAATAATCAAGTTGATTATGAACCCATAGCTATACTTTTAACTCAGCACACATCAGCTTTGTCACAGTGGTGTCATCAATCAATTACTTGTATTTTTAATAATACGTCAGTAGAATATAAGTTCTTTTTTGTATATTGATCGATACATTGTTTTGATGACTTTGTTTGAGAATTATAATATTAAAATAGAACGTAGACTCTAAGGTTTTCTTTATTATAGATAACTAGGTTCATTCTATCATGATTAAATGAAAGTTATATTATAAACTAATCATAAAGCTATAAGGAAAGTGGTGTATTTTACTATTAAAAAGGAACTTATAGTACAGTGGAAGTGTGTGGATGTAAGCACGATGATTGCAGGTTCAATTTTCAGTCAGAGATACCAGATTTTCTCATTCTTCTAAGATAAATCGAAGGATTGGATACCGCCATAAAATTTCAATTTCGTTGGAAAAACAAAAAAGAACCAAGACCTACAGAGGTAATCAAATGGTACAAAGTTTACAGTCCATTTCTTGGATAGCTCTACTAAACGACCGAGCTTTTCAGGATTTTTTTAAGACAGAATACATCAGAATGAGCACGACCATCACCAACAAAGAAACCAACCGAGAAGAAGAGAAAAGGAAAACTATACAATAAATCGAATTCAGAACCGTTGCAGTGCAGTGTTAGTCACACGTCTGTATGGCGCCACAGTAAGAAAATTCCACATTGATGACCCTAGATTTATCTAAGATTTTCCTTACCGGTGCAACACAATGGCCCATTATAAACTATTATTTGTGATACGCTCACTATTATAATTATATTATTACATACCCTTTATTTATGTAGTCACGATTATATTATATTATGATTTATTAAGAAAATTTTCTTTATTAATAACTTATTGAATAAATTATTCATGTTCTTTTCATTTAATGTATTGTTGAGAAGAGAATAAATGATAAATCATTAGTTTTTTCAATAAATAATAAAAAAAAACTATTTTAAAATATTTATTTATTATATATTCATCAATTTTATCCTTAAATAATTTACTTTTAGGTTGTACATACTTTAAAAATTCTATTATATATTACGTATAGTTTTTCTACTTTAAGTTTTTTACCCTGTATCTCATATATAATGTAGTTAGGGCAGAGGGAACCTGGTATTAATACGCTCCGATCCATACGCACCGACCAATCTTTGAGACGACGAAATGAAAACAATTAATTCCTCCAAATAGGAATCGAACTCACAACAGGCGTGTATAGTCAGGTGGCCACTGGTACATAATGTCTTATATTTTATAATTATAAACCAATAACCATAACGTTTGATTAGACGTTTCTCAATGGCGCCACAGTGAGAAATTAAGTTAGTCAATTGACTTTTAAACGCCTATAAAAATACCGGAAACGAACACGTAGCAACCTGCTCATATTGCAAAGATAATGTAATGAATTAAATTTCTATAACACTACTGTGCAGTACTAGACTACGCAATATCGTTCTAACTTAATATATTATTAAAGTGTAAACTTGATATTTACGATTATTTGTCTGTTGATTCGATGAAGGTAGACATAGTGAACCTAGTGTTAAGACATTCCGTTCCGAGTGCATGTTGAGTAGCGGAACCCAAGGCCGTGCTTTGCCCCGACCAGACTAGAGCGAAGAAATAAAAATATAAATGTAAATAAATTATTCAAATCCTCGAGTGTGGATCGAACTTACAACCAGTCGATTTTACAGTAACACTTTGTACCCTTAGTTGGGTAACGCTTAGCAAGCGTTACCCAACTAAGGATATTTTTAAGATTGAAACCCAATTTTATTAAACTCAACTAAGGATATTTTTAAGATTAAAACCCACTTTTATCAGTTCCAATAGTAATCGATTAAATCAATTAACTATAAATCGTAGATAATTATTTCTAAATCACTATAATATCGGTGCAATATCTAATATCAAATTTATGTTATCTAGACGCACCTGTCTTAGCAAAGTAATGAAATATAGGCAGGAAGGGTACTGTTATTGTGTGAATACAATGGAATTATGAAATAGAATGTTTTGTGTAAGGTACTCTTGCGCGCTTTAGTGGGTCACTTGTCCTTCCTGTTATTTACTTTATACGAGTATGTAATAAATATTAAATAGGTATATATTTTTAAATATGTTAGACAGAGAGTATTAAGTGTCGAGACACTCCATTCTCAACTCTCCCCAGAATTTGATTTTGTCACAAGACGTGGGTGTTGAGTAGCAGAAATCAATAATTACTCAAAATAACGTCAATAATTACATATATAATATGAACTTCCCGATTCCCGATTTATAGGGAACCTGGAAACCCAGTGGTAAGACTTTGTGCCAGTGCGTGTTAATTTACCTGATTACCAGAGGAAACAAAAAAAACTATTTCACTTCATTGAAAGGAATTGAAGCCGTGGACAACCGTCGCGTGTACAATCGGATGATTGCATCCCTGCGCCACACGTTCTTAAACTAAATAAAATATATCTTTTATATGTATATAGAAGTAACTGTTGTTATACAGTACACACAAACGTAAGATGGAAGCACGTTCCACTTTTTAGATGCATACAGCGTACACCCTATAAGGCGAGTCGACTCTGGCAAAACCTAGCGATTGTGATGTGGATGATGGCCAGGCCGGTACTACTAGACTAACGTTATCTATTCTATAGAATAGATGTATTTGATTCTATAGTTGAAGGAATTGCTATATATGGAGTATAAAAGTAAATATAATTTGCGTGCTTTGTATTTTTGATTTTATAAGAAAAAGTGGCGTTGAGTTCCGCCACTCAAAATGTAATGACCCAAAAATTGAGTGGAATATTTTAATACTAGGTTCCGTCTGCTAATCCGGCTATATTAATAAAACAATAACGTACATAGTGTAGTATGTCTTATAACAAAATAAATATTTTTTAAAATACCATAATGAAATACTTCCAACCTTTTTTGTTTTAAAAAAAACTCCCTCTCTTTATCTCGCATAGCTGGCTAAGCAAAAGAATCAAAATACTCCTTTCTCCGCTTTCCACCCGAATCGCTCGCAATCGATCGTAAGTAAATTGGTGGAACTCAACACCGGTCGTTATAATATGACATCTTAATTTTACATATATAATTTTATAAGCTTCCTTTATACTATCCAACTGATTATTAGAAACTTTGTACACATTTTTTAACTATTAAAAGCATTAGAAAGGAAATAAGATACTTTTTATTGAATAAAAAAATGTTTTTTTATAAATTATAATCCTTTGGCTATAATATAAAAAAAAAATCAAACGAGCGAAGCCACGTGTAAGTCTCTAATAAATTCATAAAATGAATTTTCATTATAAATAATTGAAACAAGCAAAACGGAACAATGAAATGCATAGAAATAAACAGATGCGAGAGATATCAAGATTATAAATTAAATTTATAATAATATACATAGGTACTTGTATATATATATATTTGCATCGTTTTAAGGTCATATATACTATTCTTATAAGCTAACTAAGTGTACTATATTGGTCAGTAGAATGTCAAGGAATCTTGGAGGAAAACTACTGTAGTTATAAATAGGTATTAACAAAAAACAATCAATAATTAAATTATATTTCTTATTTTTACGTAAATCCTATATTTTGTGAGAAATACCGGTAATAAATTACTTCTTTTTACTCTTCTTTGAGCCATATATACCTATATATATGGCGAATAGTTGTGAGTTCGATTTCCTTTCGGGGGAGAGTATTATTTTCATTTGCTCGGTAACAGTAGGTATATATAGCGCGGTCTTGAGTTCTGCCTTTGGCTTGAAATTTGGGTGGTGCGTGGGGAATGGAGTGTCTCAATATTATATTTTACCCTACTCTATGCAAGAAAGAGGGGAAATTAAAAACAAAAGAAATAAAAAAAAACAATAGCCACCGATCCCTTTTCGATATATAGAGTGTTCAGTTACATTAACACAAAAATATTAAACAATATACATAACATTTTATTTATATCTCAATCAAACTGAGTATCTGCTTTCTATTCTACTGTATCTAGAATATTTTACAACTAAAGATATGGTTAATCGAGAATACCTGTTTGTTTATCATAGAGCAGTTTAAGTATACCATTTTATAGCGTTGTTCTCACGTAAGACATTTAGCGTGGAGTCATTTTTAACTTTTTAGTTCTAGATAAACTATTTATTATATAAGTGAACGGTTTGGCTTATTAGTTTTTTTTTTTTATATCAGAAGTTTTTCTATATGGACGCTAAGTTAGGAATGGAGTGTCTTAACACTAAGTTTCCTCTAAATTATTAGTGAAACTCTTCTTTTCGGGAGATAATTAAATCGTGAACAAACATACATTATCATATAAAAGTTTAAATTATATAATGTGAATATTAGAATTAATGATATTCACATATTATGCACATACGAAATTGATCACTTCCTTCTTCTTAAACACAGCTTCACGCCGTATCCCGCACACAACAGGGTAGGCAATGGGAACCTAGTGTTAAGACACTCCGTTCGAATTCTAGAGGCATTACATGTTGAGTGGCAGAAATCGACGCCGCGCATTGCTTCGAGACCAGTGCGAAGAAATGAAAATATAAATTTGAATTTAAATAAACATTTTATTTCCTATAGTGAGGCTTGAACCCACAACCAGTCGCGTTTACAGTGACACTTTGTGCTCCTGCGCCAGGCTTTTTAGTCGGTTAAAAAGTAGCTAGCTAAGTTTCAAAATTGACAAAAACTTTATTCAAATACAAAATAAATAATAATTACTATATAAATAATCTTTAAAATATTAAAATCATTCCATACCGTTTGTTATAGTTAAATACGCACAAATACTTAACTCCCTATCGTTACGATGGACGTTTTAGGCTTTATTATCCTTTCAATTACGTGAAAACCTATCGTAAATCGATCTACGAAACCTTTTAGTTGACATAAATAGGTACCGATATACGTATGTATGTCGAAATTTACCATAAGTGAAATCAAAGTCAAAACTTACAGTAAACTAGTGTAATTCACATCTAAATTATGCGATAGTATTGTGTTGTTAGCCGGTTATAGTGGGTTCGATTACGTCAGACGTTGCAAATAAGTAATAAAATATAGAATATATTCAATTGAAGTCAGGTTGTAGTCGGAACGACCGTGTAACTGAATACGGTGCGGAAAGGAGCTGGGAAAGTGTCGCCAATAAAATCATTAAATAATTAATTCTTTAGACATAGCTGGTGCGTGTTCGACATAGCTGTGGGTTCGAATTCTTCGGAAATTTTATTTTAAAGGACTGGTAATATATGTGTACTTTATTTTATTCGTATTATAGAGTCGTTTAATTAAAGTATATTGGGGCTAGTCGTGGCGCAGGGGCGACTAGTAGACACGACAGGTTGTGGATTCCTACTTGAGGAAATGATATTTTAATATTTTCATTTATTCGCTCTAGTAAAAAGGCAAAGCGCGGCGTTGAGTTCCGCTACTCAACACGCAATGCCTCCGGAATTAGGTGGACAGTTGGAAATGCAGTGTCTTAACACTAGGTTTCCATCCTTCTGTCAACCGTGCAATGTGCGGGATACAGTTTAAAGCTAAAACAAGTACATAATGATGTGCCATAGAGTCCAAATAATGATAGCAAGCTCTAAATGCCTAAGTAACAAAACTACCTGCGGTCTTCTGATCCTTAGTAAATTGACTTGTCCATGGCAAAGATATGAGATTAACACGTTCACTTTCTAAAAAAAAATCTTTAAAATTCTGCTTTAAAATATAAAAAAAAAATATCGGTCAAAAAAATAATTATTACAATTTAATTTATACAGCATAAGCAGATAGAACTTAGTGTTAATACACTCCGTTCTCTCTACATTTTCAAACACTTACCACATTTAGAATCACGAATATATAGAATATATAATAATTATTATTATTTATAGTATTCCTTCTTAGATATTCTCACATTTATACAACAATTGCGTCCGTTCCATCGGTGCCCTGACGTGTTGTAACGTTATATTACACGACGCACAATAAAGCAATATTGTGAGATACGAATTACGATGGGTTTTGTAATTAAAGTAACTTTCGTTATTGTAGAGCCCTAATGGCAGATTGTAAATCTAAACAGATATTAAGTCTGTATAGGAATAGTTGATTTTACAAAGCTAGGAAAGTTAAAAGTTTGCCTTTGTTGCGCTCAATACAGTGGAAAGTAGGCAACGGAAGTGTTTTAATGGGAACGGAGTGTCTTTGTACTAGGTTCCCAGGTTCCCTCTGGCTAGCCTGCTATGTGTGAGACACAGTGTGAAGCTATATTATTTTATATTTGTCTGTGATGTAGTAGGCTAAATGTAGATGTATAAGTAAAAAGTATGAACTAAACTCTTCGTTACGCCTTAAAATTTTATTACTTTTTCTGTTTCATCTCATAACAAATTGAAAACATATTGTAATTATTAAATCAATCCATTTTCAACTTTTTGCGTATTTTAGGCATGATGAGCTACGATGTTGAACACCAAACATTACGAAAAAAATTAAATGACGTTACGCTTGGATGGAAATTGAATGTAAATCAATCATTTCTGCACTATTATGGTTTCTATTTTATATATTAAATAACTAAATGTTAAAAATATTACACTTTTGCTTGTCCAAATATTACATATTTGTCGATCGAAGTTTATTCACATCGCACATTCGATTTTTATAACATATTTAGTCCGGTACCAGTTTTATTCTTATAATAAGAAAAATGCAAGAATCAATGTAAACAAAACAATAAAAAGGACTATCTGAACTAACTACACAGTACGGGCTAACGTGTAGGTAGCGCTTTATGATGCATTGTGATACAGAAATGTGTTAAGTTTACTGCAGATCAATAAAATTTCGCTGGAATCAGAAGATTTAAAATTTTAACCTACTTTGAAAACAGATGATTTCGATACCCGAACTTTTGGTGAATTATATGCGTAGATGTGTTAGAGATTTGTAAGTTTTCCGTAAAGTTTGGTGTTAAGAAAAAAAAAATTGTGAGATATAACATTATTAATTAACTAAGACTTAGGACTTAAGACGGTCTATATCAAAAAGGACACGACGTTAAGCTCCGCTATTCAATATCGAATTTCTAAAGGAAAGGAGCGGTGCGTGATATAAGAGTTTAATAACATTAGGATCCGTATTTATAAGTCGCTCTCAAGATGCATCTCAGAGCTCTTGAGAGCGGTGTTTATGCATTGGCCTAGGTTCCCTCTGTCTGCACTGTTATATACGGGATACAATGTGAATCTAAAAAATGTATTATAAATTAATATAAAGATGTTTCTAAGCAATGATTTTCTTATAAATATTAAAAATATAGTGTAATAAATTATATATGATATTAATATTGTTGCAATATCAAAGGAATATAATATTATTGTAAAGGAATAAAATGTCAATATAACGTTTTAAATGATGCAATAAAAATCAGAGATCGAAAGGTCTACATTATAATTGCCAGTTACAAAAATATAAAAATTAATATTTAAAATTTATTATGTATTAATTTTCAAATATATTATGTACATTTAAGATTAAATTTTAATACGATATATACTATTTATATAGAAAAGTATGAACATAAATCAATAAAGAAAATTTCATTATTTTCCATTAGCAGTATGTCTTAGTAAATATTGTAAATTTAAATTTAACGTAGTTAAGTAGCTATCTTAAAAATATATGTATTTCTTAGATCTAAATAGATAAAAAGTTTAATCGAAAATTATAATTTTTTTTCAGTTTTACTCTGTATCACTCATAACACATAAGGCGACGCATTAAAACACTTCGTTCTTCGATTAATAATCCCTAAATTCCCAATGGTACCTGACAAGAAACTCTATATTGTTAATGTTTTGTAAGAGATAAATTATTAAGAAATAAAATATTTTTACCAACATAAAAAAAAAAATTATAATGCTTTTTTTTACATATGAAATTAAGCATTTTTTTTGTTATTAATTATTTAGTATAGGATGACTAGGTAGACTTTAAAAATAAGCACATGAGCTAAATACATGACTGACGTAGTTCACTATATAAATTATTTCTCATACATGTGTCAAAACTATTATTACATACTATTGAAGTTAAACAATTTTTTATGTAAGCATAAAACCTGTTATTACAAAGTATATTGACAAATAGTGATTTAATATTTTGCTAAAGTGTCGCTTTGTTTTGAGATAGATTTTGGTAAAATGTTGTTTGAGCTAAATTGGTAATAATAAATAATCTGGTAGACAAAGCACGGTGTTGAGTTCCGCTAGTAATTACGAAATGTCTCGAAATTTAAGTGAAAAGTGGGGAAAGGAGTGTCTGAACACTAGATTACCCGCTGCCTACCTTACTATAAGGGAGTATAAGATATAAAGATATAATTTCGGATCAAATACCATTGATTTATTAAAATATAGATGTTCCTGTTTATGCAAAATTTTCGAGAAACCCTCGAAGCTCATGAGCTGATACAGGAGCTCTCTCACATATTCCAAGTACTTAGCTTATTGCTAAATTTACTTTGCTGTTATTTTTATTACATAATATTTGTATAAAAGAAAAATATAAAAAGACTGCTTTATCACATTATCATTATCACAACAAAAAAACTCCAAAATTAAATTCAAAATTTCATGCTTTCCTTATCAATGTTTTTTTATTACATTTCTTTCATATGGAATTGAATATGTTATTTTGTATTGAGCTTTTATATAAAAAAATCGTTAAATTTTCTTACAATGATTGCTTTTACGTGTTAATTATAATTAAATGAACATAATTTTCAATTTAGCTCTTACAAGTGACTTTTTGATTGTAGAGATAAAAAGTTATTTTTAATGTACTTTTATATAGTGTCCTCCATTATGGCAAATATTAAAACACAATTATAGGATAATTTAATTTGCATAAGGTCCAGGGTATAAAAGTCGTGAAAAGAGGCGTGATAGCTGAATGAGCTGAAGCACATCAAAATCTTAAGCAAAAACGTGCTTTATTTATCTCGCAATCATTGTAATCGGAGACAATGTTGGATCCCGCACATAGCATAATAGGCCAAGGGAAATTTGGAACCTAGTGTTAAGATACTCCGGTACCGATTAAGACACTTCCATTCTCCATTTTCCGTTGAATTCTGGAGAACTCAGTGCACGCTTTGCTTCTTTCCCAAACGAAGAAACGAAAATATTAAATACCTCGAAGTGTAAATCGAACCCCCAAACGTCGCATATAACCACGCTTGTACCCCTACGCCACAACAGCCTTTTAATTGCATATATAAGTATATAAACATATAAAATCCTTTTAGTAAGACAGAATAATCTCAATTGCTTTAGTATTTACATAAACGGGGTTTAACTAACGAAACTATATAAATTAGAGACATCGCGTGCCACCCCCGCTCACTGCAGATTGTCTTTTTGTTAGATATCAAGTTGTATAAAATAGCACTCGGATGTAGCAGGTACTTTGTTTAACTGATTTATGATTGTGAAATTTTATACTTGTGTTGTTTGTAATGTCTTTGATTAATATATACGTATATTTTTGTTGACGGATAGTTTAAAAGCTATATTTTTTTAATGATTAAAGGAATAGTTATAGAATGAAAGCTTAGTGAAGTTTGCTTAGAATTTTTTATTTCTTTTTTCGTTCGTACATATTTAATAGCTTTAACACTGTATCCCGCACAGAGCAGGAAGGAAGGAGGAAATAGCTAATGTTATTACGCTCCGTTCCTATTTTTTAGAGAGCTCAGACTCAGGTAGAGCTCAACGCCACGCTTATCCTCGTCATCAGAACGAAAAAATTAAACGTACAAAATCTAAATGAATATTTATTAACCTCAAATAGGAATCGAACCCATAACCCGTAGCGTCATACAGTCACACACTTGCGGCTCTACGCCACGACGAGCCTCCATAATTACCTAACCCAATATAATTTAACTGACAAAATTAAAAAGAAACTCTACACACCGTGCGGCTCGGATCTGTTTCATACCCGACCCCACACCGCATAAAACAAAACGATTATAATATTAGAATCATCATAATAATCTATAATTTTTCCTTAAACCTACATTGTTGCAGTATATTTACCACACATTTAAAACGTGGCCAAACAGGTAAACTTTTAAAGTAATTTCTTAAATGACATCGAATTTCGCATGCAGCCAGCCATACACTCCAATATTGTTTTAAACAATTACGCTCATTCCGTATTGCGGTTAAATAATTATAGGCTATTATTTACTTACGCATCCAAATTGCTATAGGAGTAACATGGGATCGTGAAAATATTGAAACAAAATAATAACATGAAGATGTTTTTTTTAATAATGCTGCAAACTTTTCAAAAATGTTATCTTATATGAAATTTGTAATAATTTTTGACTGAATAAGTGAAGCTAAAGGGTAGGTTTACGTCGTCTCAATTATCGGAATATAATCAATGAATATTGCTAAATTATTTTTAAAATTAAATATGATATAATCGACAAGGCTACATAATTAAATGTCTACAATATATATTTTTAGATTTCTGTAAATATGTCTAAGTGAAATAGATGAACTTAAGATAAGACAAAGAAAATTATCCAAAAAAGAGCAGTCTTATTTTTATAATTTATAAATATTAAATTAATAAAAAAATACTTATAAATAATATATATTATTATTAATGAATAATACATTTAATTTCATTTTAATAATACATATTAAATTACTTATAAATAACGAATATTTTTCTTCTTATTCCAAAGCTCCGTAGAAAAGACTTCAACGCATGATATGTTATGCTCGACAATATAGCAGGGAGGGTTATTTTGTAAATGTACGATTTCGATTGGAGAAGCAAATACTCATTTTAAATATATCCTACGCTTACTACTTGCTTAAAATATATGGTAATTACGATTAACATTTTGAAATGATGAACAAACTTTTTTTGCAATCATTAAAGAAAAGTAAAGTTTGCGCAGTTGTTATAAATTTAAATTGGTTATTAAAAAAAATATGTTTTGATGAAGTTAAATATAAATATATTTAAAATAAATATATATACGAAGAACGGCACTCTAAAATTAATATTTATAAAATTTAACTTTTTCGTATTGTGTTCGTTTTAGTGTATTTCTCTATATAATTATTTTTAATAAGACAATACTTATTCGGTTATTTTAATCAGAAATTTATATTTTTTAATTATTTTGTCTTTTATAACTAAAATAATGCAATACTGTTTCTTTCACACTAAAAATAAATAAACAGAAATAAATAAAACGGAGAAAAATGTAGAGTCAAAACACTCCACTGGATAGAGATATGAATATTCTTAAAAACGACACGCCGTATCGTTTCCGTGTAATATAAAAGACCACTATCACCTGATATTCTGCGACCGTTGCCATGGTTACGCATACCGATCCGCCGCATGCACAGCGACAGGTTGTAACAAAAGCCTTTGTATTACATTAATTGATTGCAGAAGTCATTCAAGTATTAAGTTACAACATCTAAATAATATGATAGTTAAAATTTTGTTATCTATCTAAGCGTGAACGGTGTAAGTTTCGACTATTTGGAATGTAATGTCGATATAAATTTATAGATTTGACTCTACATTATTATATGAGTGTATATAAAAAAAATACAAACACTATTGAACTTAGAAAGTTGATATTTGGCATGTACGAGTATGTAGGTATGTTAGGAAGTGAGGGGAAGCAATAGTAGAAGATTTATAGATTTTTTTTACTTATATTTGGATGCTTGCCTCCTAACAAATTTGTAGACGACAACAAGTAATCAATAAAAGAAATTAAGTTATATTTATTTTAAATTATGTTATTTAGCGTTAAGCCCGCCTATTGTACATTTTTTTGTATTAAATTTTGTGCAATAAAGAATCTAAAAAAAAAGTTATCTTAAGAAAAAGTATTTTTTTAAGGAAACTATAGATAAAGATAAGTAAGAAGTATAATGAATGTATAATTGATTTAATTCTTATCTAGCTCTATTATTAGAAAACAAGGATTGTTCTCTATTTTCAAATTTCCATAACAGCTTATAAGCTTTCGTAAGAGCTTTTGGAGAGAAACGTACGGAAAAGCTGAAACTAATACTAAAATTTATTCTAGTAATAGAATTTATTCTAGAAATAAAATGAAATTGAAATTTGAAAATAGAAATAAAGAAGAAATAAGTTGTACAACTTACATTAAAACTATAATTCAATTATTTTTTTCCGTTTTTGTATTTTTATTATATCATAAAGGCAATGTTAATTGACATGTAATATATTTGTATTAAGTATCCAGTATATTTTGAATACTTAATGAAGTGGAAAAATTGAAAGCGAAAGAAAACTTTTATCTCAATATATCTTTTATATCAATCAATATACGTCAAAGCGTAACTTTTATAAGAGACAAAGGGCAAAAAAAGAAAAATATTGGTGTTCCATATCGTTTATATTCTGTCAAAAGTTTTATATGTTATGTATAAAAGACGTCAATTGTATTATAATGTGTAATTCAACAATTCTATGAGGAAAGCTAGAATATTTAAATATACGTACCTACCGTATAAATGCATGTTTAAAGACTACAATTATAATATACTTACCACTATCAATTTAGTTTGAATAACACTTAGCAGTTATTGTTAAAACAAAAAGCCGTTTCACGCTTTTCCCGTAAAGCAGGATAGACAGGAAAAAACTTCATTTCCTACATTTTTCGTTTAGTTTAGTTTTGAAACAGTGTGTTGATTGGTGGTACTTAACGCGGCTTGGTATTTTAGAGAGGAAAAAGGAAAATAAGTTATACCTATATAATACTAATCATTTTCTCAGGTTGAAATCGATCCCGCAACATTCGCGCTTACGGTTAACTATTGCCTAGATTGTCTAGTTTTCGAAAAACTGCGTATTATTTGGTGGAACACAACGCCGCTTGGTATTCAGAGTGGAAAAAAGAAAATAACTTATATATAATACTAATCATTCTCTCGAGTTGAAATCGAACCAGCAATATTCGCGCTTACAGTCAGACATTATTTCACTGCGCCACTACAGCTTTGATGGTATGTTTATATAATTATATGGGTAATTATAAAAACATACCATCTCTTTTTATCCTCAAACACTTGTCAATATGTATTTTCTTTTCTTCTTAAATTTTTCTTTTAAGAAATCCCACATTATGTTTGTCACGGATTTAATTTATGACATGACAGATTATATATATGTATGTGTCATCTATGTTTAAATAAATTTATATTAATATATGCAGAATATATTTTAATTTTATTTATTTCTATGTTATTATAGTACAAACGAAATACTTATACACTTGGTCGGTAAAATGCATAAAATAGAGTTTTGTAAATAATATACTTAGGTACTGAGGTACTATGTATACAGTGCGAATAGAAAAACTTTCTAATATGATAAGTGTAGCTCATCGTAGATCGATAATATAATCGATTTATCAAAACAAAATATAATGTTTTTAAATACACTAATTGCTACTTAAATCGATACTTATCACCTAAATACGCAATTTTAAGACCCAAAAATAAAAACATACCTTGAGCACGATCGATATCACTAAAAAAGATATAAACAACGTGCGTCACTACACATAACTGTGTCACAGTCCACTGTTCACTACACTGTTAGGACATCACTAAAATTCATAGTCATATTTTCAGTGAGTTCGTAAATCCAATATAAAATAGGGATGTACGTAACAACCTGACCATTGGCTTGCGTAGACGCAACTGAAATCACCTTGCAAGGCCCACTCTATCTGTCTCACTCGTATAGTGGACGCTTCTCTTTCTAGCGGGCATTGTGCTTCCAACTGGCTTGACAATAAATTACCTATAGGAATCTAATCAGTTTAATAGATGTGTGATTTCTTTTTAATTCAGCCTACTTTAATAGTAGGCTCTACTTTGATTGAAAATGTTAAGTATAGTTAAATATTATATATGTATATATCTTCTATACATACTGGATATATCTCTTGATTTTCAAAATAGTTAGTAGATAAATCCTAATTAAATATCGCAGACTCTTCTCTTCTCCCTCATTCAATACATAGCAATTAGTGGAACTCTATTTAAAAATTTATCCATATACAATCATGATTTTTTTGATGATTTTTATTATTTATGATGTTCTTTATTATTTTAGGGATCAACGGATAATGTTAATTATTTCACCAAATATATTTAGAAAATTTCCAAAATGTATATATAAAATAACGTAGCAGGATTCGAACCTGCGCCTCTTGGCCGAACTGTCCAAGCGCTCTGACAACTAAGCCATACGTTATTATCAAGCTGCGTCGAAGTTTGACGCGCTTAAACATATTCTTTATACATGTGGTTAGTATCACTGTAGGCAAATTTTCGCTAGTTATTTTTACTAAGTAATATTATTTGGTAAAAGAAAATACTACTAATACAAAAATAGTAAAAATCGTGAGTTAAAAGAATAGTAAAAAAACATGTTTTTCTTTCCTTCACAAAAATGTAGAAAATGTAGAGACAAAAAACAGTAAGAAAAAGATAGAAGGCTTTTTGGTAAACAGATGTTATAGTTGATTAGCTTACTACTAATAAAACATTATTTATTGACTTAAATTTTATTTATCTTTATATATAAGTACCTACTAATATTCACTCCTTACTCTTACATAATATAAATATATTAACCCAAAGAGCACAATATAAATAGTAAGGTAAACACAATTTGAGCGTCTCATAATATTAAATTTTATGTGAATATGGGTAATATTTAGTAGAAATTAGCTTTACAAATCAACTTACAGCCAGCAGTTAATGCTAAACATAAGCTGTTGTTAAAGGCGGCTATCTATAACCGTTTGAGGTCGTGGGTCGTTTTCATGGAAGGATTTAAATACTTGTGTGTTAAAATTATATTTGTGATTTTATATAAGTGAATTGTAATTTTATAGTAGTTAATAACTTTATTGAAATTATCATTGTAAATGAAAACGTGACTAAAAAATTATGTAATTATTTAAGGTCATGCAAGGTTTTCTTTAATAGGAGTATTATGAGAGCACAGATTTTCTTAACTTAACTAATATATAATATGTCTCCTATTTCAGCTTTATGCTTTTTTATATATAGCAAATGGTAAGTAAAGTTTCATTCTCTACTTTTAGCTCCATTTTGGTGAGAATGCGTGTTGATAAGCGAATGGTCCTCTTACCAGAACTAGTAAGAGGAAAATAGTTCATTCTCTCAAGTGATAATCGAACTCACAACCATCACCATTGCAATTGCATGTGACACGGTTGTGCCGTTGCGCAACAACGGCCTCTACAAATATATGTACGATAATAATGCATTTTTTTTGATAATGCACTTATTTGTAAAAAATATAAAATAATAGAATTATAAATAAAAACGATGCCACATTTCTCCTATGATATTAGATATGTATGATATATATTTTTTAATTTACCATACAGGATTTTTTTTAAACCTTAAATAGAAAGGCTAAAAGTGAAAACCAAAATCATATTTCACTACTTTCTCTCTTTTCGAAAAAAAATATATAAAATAATTTCACAGAAAACCTCTAAACATTATTCAGTTCGTGCTTTCACAATTTTCCAATACAAAACGTAAACAAGGATCCATCACCGTTTTTTACCAAGCGAAGGTAAACATAAGAATACAGGAGCTCACATTAAAACTAACTATGTAAAAACTTAAGGGACAGCTATGTGAGTATAAGGCAACTCAACCAGACTTATTATCTAGCCTTTACTGGCTAACTGTTGGTTAGTGCACACGTAATGCTATATTGTATTGAAAATTATTTTTATTGTATTGTAGATTTTTATATATTTAACGCTTATAAGTACTAAGAAAAAATTGTTTTTTTTGAAAAAATATTGTATTAGATTTTTTTTATAGAAGAGCTTTTCTTCATTGACACAAAACTTAAAGCTTATACAATTTTTCTAAGTTATTCATGTTCATTACAAAATATACATACATTTTAGTAATTAACTCGAAAAATTTTTGTAAGTTTCTACCACATTATCATATTATTTATAAGTTTCGCTTATATAAGACAAAATTGTCGTAAGACATATTAGTCGCACATGCAAAAACGTGCTACAATCGTAAAGAACACCTTCAATTCCCGGGTTGGGTGAGCAATGACTCTAGAACGATGTAAGTTTTCCCTCATTACGTATTCCAAACGTATTTACTCAACGCTACCTGCAATAGGATTGCTGTAGTTTAATGTTTATAATGGTTGCTATTATACCGTGTAAATGTGAAGATTACACTTTATTACCTTATTTATATTATAATAATGACATTCTAAATTTGGTGGCGTAATAGCTAAAATGTTGCTAGTGGTAGATAGTGGATAAACTAAATTTTATTGACTTCTTAAAACTTTAAGAAGCTAGTTTTAAATTAAATAAATAGAAATATATTCTACAAATAATGAGAAACTAGATACCTTAAAAGAATCAACGAAATAACCTTAAAAATCCTCTAAACATGATTCCATAGATCTATATAAGCTTTTGAGCCACTGAAGCTCACAAAACTATCTTATCTAATACAGGAACAAAAAATAACCTAACCGTTTTATATAACAGTTATTAGTCCACCTAATTATCGATAAGCAATGTAGAATATATGTAATTTGTAATACAATGCGCCTGCGCACGCACTTGTGCGTCCCGTGTCCATGCAAAAAGTAGTCGCGCCCCAAATGGTCACAGGTTCTCTTACCAACGGATTATTCTCAGATTGTATAAGAAATGAGATGATTTTTCTTAGTGATAAATTCTTTGGAGTGCTTGTTTGTATTTAAACATATATGTATAATTATATTATTATAATAAAACATTGCTGTAGCATACGAAATGAAAAGTATGGATTTCTTATTTTTAAGATTACATCATATTAGAAACGGTTTTGTCCATTTTTTTTATAGTTATTATGGTAGGTAAATAATATATATTTATAACATTATTTATTTATATAACAGAGAATTAAGTGATTTATGTATCACTTGAAAATTGGGGGGAAATTCCCTATTTATAAAGAGAAGAAGAGAGAACAGACAATTTATAAAGAGATTTTATTGGGCGACAAACTCAACGATACATTTTACCTAACCGATGGAAAAGAATTGAACTGGTAACCATTGCGGTACGCCAAACATATTCTAATTGCAATACGATGACGTCGTAATATATTGACGTAAGTTCTTAAAAGTTATTATCATTGTAAAATCTATTGTGCAATTAAGTAACAGGTAAAAACCGAGTACAAAACATATATACCTTATGTAATGAGAAACGAGGAAAAGTAACGGTTTAACTCCTATTTATTTGATTCAATTGTGATTCGATGACGTAAGATAGATGTAGTCAAAATGTCATATTTTTTGTAGTTTATACGGAAATGCCAAATAAAAAATTTGAACGGAGAAATTGGATGGCAAGTAAAGAACGGAGTGTCTTAACACTAGGTTTCCTCTATCTACTTAGCTCTCTGATGGTGTAGCGTAAAGTTATATAAAAAGAATAAAAAAAAATTAGAGTACTTTAGTTTTAAATTAGTTGGAGAACCTTGGTTAGATAATATATTAGTATTTTTGTTTTTATAATAATTATAGTAAGCAGGAGAACACTTAATATATCTACACGGACGAAAAATAAAGAAAGAAAGTAGGTATTTATCTAAGGTAACTTGTTTGTTGAAACCATCGTGGCAACTGTATGCGCGATAACTGTGGGTTCGTTTCTACTAAAGAGTATTAAATTATTACCATTATCCCGCTTTAGTATGATTTTTATGCATTGTATCAATTTAAAGCGGCTTGTTTTAGCTTTTCCTCTCTACATTCAGGCTAGAGCGAGAATCAGCAAAAAAATAACAAAAAAAATCGATGCAATCTTTATACTATTCTGAATTTATACGAACAATCATAAATTACATATTAACATAAATTAATAAAAAATATTTTACAAATAAAATTTAAATTGCCAATTAATAAACAAACTCTCTTGCCGTTTAATGATGAATGTTAGAATTGATTCAGTGGATTGTAACACAAAACCGCAAAATCATCGCGACCGGACATGTTAGAAATTCTTTAACATATAGAGTGTCGTTTAGTAACTAATTTAGTTTTGGAATGGAGATATATATAAATTATAATTATAATGCTAAAAGTATAGCGTATAGTGTGGTACGGAGTGTCTTAAAACTAGGTTCCCTTTACACTGCTAAGTACGTAATACGGAATAAAAATATTTTTTGGTCATTTTAAAAAATGTAATATAACCGAATTTGAACTTGCATACTAAGTTTTTTATCATGATTAAAATAGTACAAACATGTTTCTGTTGTTCGTTATATTATTAAAAAAAATACTAATACACTTAAAGCTAGATAGATATAAAGGTAGGAAAGTCTCGTAAAACTTATCCATACCTATATTATAAATTCGAAAGTAACTCTGTCTGTCTGTCTGTCTGTCTGTGCCGCAATCAGGGCCAAACCGCTAATTCAATTGTAATAAAATACTCATACAGAGATACTTGAGGGTCTTCGGATGAACATAGGTTACTTTTTTTTCTCATATTTGTAATATTGTCGATATATACTAATATATTAAAATATTTTTCAATTTGACAGACAATTTATTCCACCATGTTAATAACAACCGACCGTTGCTAAGCAACGGTTTGCAAAGTTTATTTGTTGTTATAAGCAAACGTCACCCAAAATGAGCTTGCTTAACGCATACATGGCGTGCGCTGACTCAACCTTATGAGATACATAAAAATAATGTTTTACAAAAATATTGTCCTTTAAATAATGTTTAAAAAAGTCCGCGATACACATACCATGTTTATCTCTGAAGCTTGAGCAAAGTAACACAGTAACAATAAGTAACCATTTTAATTAATTTACTTTATATTTATCGGGTTTTTGTTGTATGTATTTTTTATAATTTGATATTGATACTTATGAAAATGAATATAATAGTCACTTTTAGCATTTCATCTAGATTGAAATTATAGTTCACTGTATAACATTCTAATAAATAATTAAGGAAATGTCACTGATTCGAAATAACCTAGCATACGACCGGCATAGTATGACCGACGCGAACGGGCAGATGACTTTGACGGTTTTGTAAATTTTCATACATTTTCGAACTACTGTTAATTTTTATGTAATTATTTGCTGTTTATAATTAATTTATACTTTTCTTTGGTTCTTCGCTTATTCGAGGAGCAGATTAGTTAGATTTTCATAAATTTCTTGGTGTGGTGTAAGTTGCGGCCCTGCGCGGCATCGGTGTAATATTATTTAAGTATTAAGGAGAGAATTGTTGATTATTTCATCTTGGTTGGATGGTTATCTATACCGTTGTTATACACTTAATAAATTGTGGTTTTAGTTTTCTGGGATTTTATTTGATATTGCTCGCAAAACTTATCATATTAATGTAGAAAGGATTTTAGTTATTTCATATAGTATCTATGTACACGCGCAATGAAAACGAGTAAAAAGATTTTTCCTGGGTAAATCAGTAAAATCGAGCACTGAAAGTCCAATAAAAATTAGTTCAGTTATTCTGGATATTAGCTCGGGGAAATAGAAAGACAGAAAGAGATAAAATTATTAATAATGTAGCTGGTTTTGTTTAGTTTTTTTATTAATATTTTACTATGGTTACGTTTACTTATATTTTTTTTATTTAAATTAGTTACATATTTTCACAAACAATTTCCTAAATATATCTATAAGCATTCGTAAAGTTTAAGCGGGCGAAGCCGCGTCCGGGTCCGCTAGTAAATGTATATAGCAGAATCATCACATGATCATGTAAAAATAATTTACTATTAGTAAAATATTTGTGAACAAGATTTTATTTAAATGTATAAATCACATTAGCCGATTTTTGTACGATATTGACTAACAAAACTTTATTAAATACCATTAATATAAAATTAAAGTAAACCATTGCTAAAACTAAACTAAAAAACATAAATTTGACATACTAATAAAAAAAAAATCAGCTTCACGCTGTATCCCGCACACAGGCAGAGGGAACCGAGTATTAAGACACTCCGTTCCCCACTTTCTGCGGAATTCTGGAGGCATTGCGTGTTGAGTGGCAGAACTTAACGCCGCGCTTAACCTCGACACCAGAGCGAAGAAATGGAAATATAAATTTAGGTAAATATTTCATCTCCTCGAGTGGGGATCGAACCCACAACCAGTCGGTTTTACAGTCACACCTCGTGCCGCTGCGCCACGACTGGCCTCAGACAAACTCTCTTTACTAATAATTATCTATTATACTCTCTCTCTCTCTCTTACTAATAATTATCTATTATACAGGCTGATAATTGAAAATTAAAACATAGTGTCACGTCACTAAACCTACACTGCCCACCACCACAACACACGCCCAAAGAACGCTACAGCAATCAAAAACTCCATTTCACTAATCTAAATTAGACAGTACATCGACACGAAATAAGTGGCTAACAGTAAACTCAAGGTAGGTTTTAACAAAAACACCGATCGGACCTCAATTATCTAACCAATTGTCCGATCCGACTATAAAGTTAATCTAACACCGCCATTACGTCCGACCGTATTAATCTTAGCGTTGATTAATAAAACTATAAAAGCGGAAGTATCAGAAGAATGCGGTTAATGAGGGGCTCAATCCCAATTTTATGGCTGGCTGTTAAAATGAGGTACAATTGTTTAATTGTTGACCACTAGAGGTGGTACCATCCACCGTGGGAAGGCTGGTGAAAGTTATGCTTAGGTTTTATATTGGTACCTTTATGGCGTCACTTTAGTTCTAAATTCTAATGAAGATTTTCTGTATTTAATGACTCACAAGAACGGAAAGCTCTTCTTTTATAAGATTTACGTTCTTTCTTTTTCTAATATAACCTAGTAGTATTTTTGGTTGTATATTTTAGTAAAATATATAGTCGATTCGAATTCCACAGAGAACTAACAGAGCACCTTGCCTACCTTTATACATATGTTATGTATACAGCAATTATAAAAGATAAACAAACATACTGACAAATAGTTATAAAACATTTTAAATTGTAATTATAATTATATGCTCGACGAGATGTACCGACCAGTATCCGAAATACATCTGGACATATCAAAAGTAACTGATAAGATAATCGTTGCGATAAATTCTTTGTACCGTTTTTTGTAATCATTATTGACTCTTATTAAATTTGTAAACTTGTTAACAAGCTGAAATTGTTGGAAATGGTCTAAATATATAATTCGAAAAGTTTTGAAGAGGTCGTCGTGGCATAATGGGGTAGCGTCTGACTGCCAATAAGATGAATGGAGATTCGATTCCCTCTGGGGAAACATTTCATAAAAAAAACTCTGCTCTGTTATACAACGCGTTGCGGTCATTTCCGCAAATCATCACCCAATATATTAAAAATTGAGAAGGTACGAAACAAAGTGTCGTAATAGTACGCTCGCTCCGCCTACCCTGCCACGCGGGAATACATGCTGTTTATTTTTCACAGTTTTTTAAAAGATTATTTATTCATACTTTATAGGCCTTAAAGAAAAAAATATATTGTCCACCTTTTGTTCATTAAAACATGGCATACAATGTACTCGTATACACCAAGAAACGAAAGTTAGATAGTTTCGTTCACAAATTTTTAAGAAAGAAATCACGTGTCGCCAAGTTGGTATTGCCTGCCTGTATTCCGCCTATTCTATGTAAAAAATAAGACAAATTATTTCTATAAATATTAAAACACAATTACAAATTGAAAAACTATAGTGTTTTGCTTCTTTGCTTCACGCCACACTGTATTCCGCATATATCAAGGCAGAGGGAAACTAGTGTCCAGATATTCCGTTACGTACCAACACACTGCTGAATGTTAAAGACATTGCGAGTCAAGTGGCGGAAGTCAATACCGTTTAAAATTTACAATAATATTGTAATTATAATTTTTAACCATTCGTTTAAGATTTTATAACATTTTCTCTTTAAACTATATTAAGCTTTATCTTAATGTTATGCATAAATGAAATACACACTACAATTTCTGCGTATTGGGCAATATAATGAAAAACCAATAGTCACTATTAGCCTTTAAAAATGCGTTTATTTCGATGAAATGCTTTCAAAATCTTAACTAAGTTAGTTATTGATAAAAGAAATAATTTACATAATTGTAATATGAACATGAATGTTTAAATTGCATATTATATTAATAATAAAGATGATAGCCAGTTATTAGTAGTGATATGATTAACTTTAAAATTACATGCTGAGATATTGGATTTAGATCCAAAGAAAGTGAAACAAATTTGTATTTATCAAGGAGAATTCATTTAAATGTATCATTTATGAAAAAAAGTCTTGAAAATTATAGTACATAATTATACAATTAAATTATAATGTGTTATAAAACAGTCGTAAAACACGATTATTATTATTTTAAAAAAATATATCAAACTTGTAGTTTCTGGTTTGTAAGTTTTATAATCTTAAATTTTACAGCTGTAGCCGGGGCCGATACGAATTTTATCTCCAATTATGACTATATTTTAATTATTTTAATTTCACGCGATATTGAGTTCCACTACCGTATAACGTAGCATTGGGTGTCCTCTGTCTACCCTGTCATATGCGTAAAAAATCGTAAAGCTGTAAATTTTACTTATGTGTACTCGTATTATAATCTGTGAGATTTCAATTTAAGAAATTTAAAATATTACTTTAAAAAAATATTGAAAGAAAAGAAAAAGTACGAAATATAATTATTTTAGTTTTTTCTCCCGTATCTAACGACTCAGATGCAAAATTATATGTACATATAAAATAAACCAGAACCCACATCACATTTTTTGCAATATTGTTAATACTGACATCATAAACAGGTATATTAACATTAATTAACGATAGTATTACTTACGGTCTGTTAGCTTTCGCTATAAAAAATGAATGCGCGTGCCATTAAGTAAACTAAAGCGTTTTAAGCTCTATGTGGAAGAAAAAATAAATAAATTAGCTTCACGCTGTATACCGCACTCAGCAGTGTAGGCAGAGAGAACCTAGTGTTAAAACACTCTGTTTCCCACTTACCGCCGTTTTTTTTCGAGGCATTGCATATTGAGTGGAGAAACTCAACGTTAGACTTTTGTCTTGGTATCAGAGAAAATAAAATATTAATAAGCAATAATTAATTCCTCGAGCGTGGATCGAACCCACAACCATCGCGTTACAGTCATACATTTGCGCCCCAGGGCCTTATGTGTAAGAGTTTTCTACAAAAACTGGACGCGTTAAAGTGTGAATAAAGTATAATTTTACTATGGAACGTGCGGTTAAATTGAGTGGAAAATGCGAAACGTTCACACCTAATTTTTATGTTTACATGGCCACGGGCGGGTGGCCAAGTGAGACGCCCCTTACGTCGTTAAGGATTTAGTAGCCCAATTGTAATTATGATGTATATTAATTGATATGATCATTGTAATTGCTACACAGCAATTAATTTTAATTTTAAATAGAGCCCAGTCGTGGCGTAGGGGCACAAAGTGTGACTGTAAGCCGACTGGTTGTGGGTTCGATCCCCACTCGAAGAGATGAAATATTTACTTAAATTTATATTTCCATCTCTTCGCCAGAGCGAACACCAGAGGTGTTGGGGCAAAGCGCGGCGTTGAGTTCTGCCACTCAGCTCGCAATGCCTCTAGAATTCGGCAGAAAGTGGGGAACGGAGTGTCTTAACACTAGGTTCCCTCTGCCTACCCTGCTGTATATGGGATACAGTGTGAAGCTGATTTATTTGTATAATAATTTCTATATATAATGAATTTTGTCATAACTTGAATAAATATGCTGTTTTTCTATTGTTTGTTTACAGTAAAGGATGCGTGTGCGTTCTGGCTAATTTCAGTTAGAGCGTTTTGTCAAGGAGCTTATTAAAAGGACAAAAAGGTCAATTTTAAAAAGTTCTTCTTTTCTACTCGTCCCAATAGATATCTATCTTATTTAAGACAATAAATAAAATTCATTTAATAACATTAATTGTATTTTAGTGCCTGATCTCTTATCTCTATATACCCTGCTATATGATGTATGCAACATTAAAAATAAATTATTTCTTTTACTAAAATTTGTACTCACTACCCGACTTTGTTTATAATTTGGGCATGTTTTGAAACAGTTCCCAAACCGTCAACACTAAGTAAGACCAGTTATGGTATCAAATAAGTAATTGGCAGATAATATCTTATTATGGGAGCTAATGCTAACTTTGATTTATCTATACTCTAACATTTACTACTGAATTAATATTAATTTTCCGAATCTGATAAGATTCAACCAACATTCTATTAAGCAAGTGGAGGTATAACAACGAGTTTAAGTTTGCAACACAGTTCTATTGAATTTAGTTAAAAAAAAGTAAGATTTTTTGATAGGAAAAAAGAACATGAGGCTTGTCTATGGGTTAATTATCTTAAAAAGTCTTGATTTTTTTTAAAAAACATACCAATTATTTTGTAAGTAAAATTATTGTAAGAAATTAAGTATTGTTTAAACATTTAAAAGAATAATATTTAAAATTTTAGAGTAAGTTTACTGTATAGTTCTTTTATACATACGTCCACATGAGAAATAGGATATCAAAAATTTAAATGTAAAAATAACCCAAAAGCATTAAAATATATTTAAAAATAAAGTATCAATACAATATTAATAACATTTAAATACAACTTTATTTACCTTATCTATAACTACAAAATATTCTTGATACTATCAGCCGGATGGGACTATCAGATCAAGACTCATCGGTAACTGTACATTAACTCTCACTGACAAACCGGCCGTTGGTTTTTGCTATCGTTCACCATTTAGATACGAATCTTGATAATATTTGTATTAATAATGAAAATAACTACCTAGATCTGTTTAAACTAAAGATATCTATTTATATAGTAATAGTATTTTAACATTGTTGCAAGGATAAATATATTTTTTAGCTTTTTGCTGTATCCCGCACAATGCACGACAGGCAGAGGGAAAATAGGAAACATAGTGTTAAAACACACCGTTTCCCACTTTCCTTCAAAATTCTCAAGGGAATAAGTGTTGAGTAGCAGAACTCAATGCAATGCTTGCCCCGTTACCAGAGCGAGTAAATAAATATATTAAATAATTCTCTTCTCCGAAAGGGAATCGAACCCACGTTCGCGTTTCGCGTTTATAGTCACACGATTATGCCCCTGCGCCACGACGACCTCAATTTTATTGTTATCATTTATCTATATTGTAATATTATTTTTGAGACCATCGTGACGCAGCAGCACAGCGTCTGAATGACTGCAAGCGCGACGGTTATGAGTTCAATTGTCAATCAGGTGAATGGTTTATTTTCGGTAATTGGACGGAGGGTAGAGAATAGAAATATAATAAAATAGTTGTTGAGTGTGTGACAAACGTAACAGAGTCCTATCCTGTTAAGCTTGTCATACATTCTATTTATTTAAGATCAACTTGTACTACTTGTACCTACTGATGTTCCTTGATTCATTAAGAGTACATCTTACAAGCATATATTTTAATTATTTAGTGTTATTTGTATCTTTTGTGTGTAATAGAGAATATTCTATTCTATTCTATTCTACACTAGGCCTGATAAATTCTGAATAAAAATTTAACCTGTGATAAGCATATAACATGATATGACGATCATCTCCTACAATGTCATAGTTATTAGCAAACTTTAAGACGTTTTAACTACTCGATAAGTATAAAGCTAAGCTTTTAAGTGCAAGATAAAACGATTAAATAGTCATTAAACAAGTACTCTACGTCAGATTACAATATATTTAGAATGAAAGTTCTATATTATAATACGCAATATTATTGATGGCAGTGGGATACGTTTCAAAGTGGGGTGTTGGGTAATCACGTTGGTCATCGTCGTCATCGTCGATCAGTGCATAGATGTGAGTCTCACTAAACTCTCCTTGAATAACGTGCAAATTACTTAAAACTTGGAAATACAAGTGCCTTAATAGGAACGGAGTGTTTCCGAATTCCCTCTGCCTACCCTGCTAGGTACGTGACACAGTGAGAAATAAAAAAAAAATGTTTATGTACTACGCATTATTTAAGATATTACCAAAAAAAAAACAGACTTAAAACTATCTCAATTTTTCTGCTCATCTTTCAAAATATGCGTGTTGAGAAGCGCAACTCAACTCGCTTTGTTTACCAGAGAGAGGGAATGAAAATAAAGTCTAGTCACCACGATAATCTAAAAATGTTATTACAATATACGATGAGAACGGAGTGTTTCAACCCTAGGTTACCTCTGCCTACCTTGCCATTTACGGAATACAGAGTGAAGCTCAAGAAAACAAAACAAAAATTATTCTCAGCTATAGCAATATAAACACAGGTCTATAATTCCACACGTTAAATTTCCATAAAAAACAACAATGCCCTCAGAACAAAACCATTTAATTCGACATAACTATATTTGAAATGCATTCGTACTAATTCGTCGGCCGCCACCGCGTAATAACGCATGATTACCAGTTATAAAAATAATTGTAGACACGTGTCGGTATCTATACTATTTATAGCTCTTTGTTGCCTATTATGGTATGTTAGTATAGTACGGTCAAGAAGTCGTGGCCGTCTAGAAGTTAAGTTTTCGGAACTTATGCGCAATGTTCACTAAGGAAGAAAATATTTAAAATTAAGATGAATCCTAAATCCAGCTCTGCTCAGCCATCCACAGCTTGTTGGCTGCTTGTTAGCGGCCACGACTTGTTGGCTGTACTGTAATGTTTTTAGGTCGATAAATTGCTTATAATTGTTTATTTACCGTTTAATTTGAATCTCTTAATATTTTGTATTATTAAAACATTGGTGGGTTGGTTTACCTACTTGTTTTATTAGGCTTATATTGGTTAATTGTTATTTATTAGTAGGTTAGGCAGAGGCAATCTGGGAACCTAGTGTTAAGATACTCTGTTCCCATTAAGATACTTCCGTTCTCCACTTTCTGCTGAATTTTAGAGGCGTTGCGTGTTGAGTGGCGGATTTTAATGCCGCGCGCCATTGCCTTGTAACGCATTGGTACAAGCGTGCGACTGTAAACACAGAGGTTATGAGTTCGATTCTAATTTCACGGGGAAGGAAATTATTATTATTTTTATTTGCTCTCTCTGGTAATCTGGTAACAAAACAAAGCGCAGCGTTGAGTTTCGCGCCTCAAGACGCAACAAGAGTTAGACGAAAAGTCAGAATTGTAAGTGTCTTAATGAGAACTGAGTGTATTAACACTAGATTCTCAATTTCCCTTTGCCTACCTTAATATATGCAGGAAAATATTATTTTAACTTCAACTCTATATACGAGGACTTAGTTATTTTAAAGTAAGCAAACAAAATCTTACCAGGTGTTAAATCGCTATTTATGATCAACGTGGAATGATTGAAAAATATATTTTTTTTTATTATAGTATAATACAGATACATTTTATAATACAGATTCAAATATATAATTATCAACAACACCACAAAGCATCAATATATCAAACGACACACTTTAAACTACAATACAAATAACCTGTCAAGACAACGCTCGAAATGATCAAAGAAGAAGCGAAATTAGCGTCTCTCAGCTACCTGGAGCCTTGCATACTTGTCAAAGATCTATTTGTAGGTTTCACAGCTAGTAGTTAGTAGCGCCATTGATCCGTCTGTCTGTGGACCGACAATGTGGCCTGCCTCGCCTGCCTCACCTGCCTCACCTGCCTCGCCTGCCTCGCCTGCCTTGCCTGCCCTCTCATTCCTTGATACGATGATACGAATAGTGATTGTGCAAAATAATTGGAGAGCCATTTAGAAATGTCGATTATCACGTTTAAGGTATATATTACTTAATTATTTACTAAGTGTGTTTTTGTTATGTGGTTATTTGTTGTGGTTTAGTGAAAAAATCTGATTTGGATTAATATTTTTTTCTTCAATTTGTTTGTCTTTAATGTGTTAAAAAATCTAAAATTGCCTAGGAATAAAAAAATAACAGGTTAAAGTGATTTAAATATTAGTAAGACATACAAAAAATGCTTATGGAGTGCAAAAGTTCAAAATATAGTTCATAATAATGCCATAGACAGAATACACATAAAATACGTCTTTATATTTTGAAAGAATCGAACTAAAATAATATAAAAATTGCTACAATTAAATTTGATAAGTTGATCCTTTTATGTTTTAAGTTAGGTAAGGTCCAGGTGAGAAAATAATGTAAATTTCGTCAAAATCGAAATGGTTTTTAAATTCGACGCATTTATAGAGATCATGCCTTATAATATATTTCTACCTATATCATTGACAGGTTTTGGAGATCTACGTAATTGTTTTAATTTTTTGTTAACTGTGACAAAGCGTGTGACTGTAAACTAGATCGTTCTTGGTACGATTCCCTCAGATAACATAATAAAAGTATAACGTTGAGTTCCACCATTCAACATGCAATGCCTTAAAAATTGGACGGAAAGTGGTGAAATCACTAACTAACTTCATACCCTCACAATACTAATAATCCGCTTCACGCTGTATCCCGCACGCAGCAGGGTACGGAGAGGGAACCTAGTGTAACCTAACCATACTAAAATCCCCTAAATTATCTAAATAAATATGCCATTTACATATGTTAAATAACAAATTCATAAACATACGTTCCAAACAATAAAAATATATCAACTCAAGCCCTATCGTATCAAGGCTTTTAAATTCGATTCGTATAATACACTTATGTTCTATAAAGTTTCTTTCCACTAAAGAAGTACGAACATTAAATGTATGTCTTTTTGTTTATCAATTTGTATTTGTCTCCATATTATCGGCTACACACCGGTCGGCGTACTTCAGAAGATCACGAGGGGGAGAAGTTAGAGTGGCTTTTACATGTTAAATAATATATTTTTTTAAGCCATATCAGCTTCACGCTGTATCCCGCACGCAGCAGGGTAGACAGAGGGAACCTAGTGTTAAGACACTCCGTTCCCCACTTTCTGCCGAATTCTGGAGGCATTGCGTGTTGAGTGGCAGAATTCAACGCCGCGCTTAGCCTCGACACCAGAGCGAAGAAATGGAAATATAAATTTAAATAAATATTTCATCTCCTCGAGTGGGGATTGAACCCACAACCAGTCAGTTTTACAGTAACACTTCGTGCCGTTGCGCCATGACTGGCCTCAAGAAGCATATAATCATACATATTTCATTAAGTCTTATTTTTTTTAATTATATTGTTTTTTTTTTATATAAAACAGTCGTGATATTAATATCATTTAATTATATACACATACATATTTTAAGTATTATTAATTAATAAATGTATAATAAAACTACATCCTAGATTTACAAAGTTATTGAAATCCGTTTCAAAATTATTTGTTTTTCTCTTTTCAATTTCAAACTAAATTTAACGTAACTATTTAATGTTTTTTTTCTAAATCGAAGTTTACTAATTTAATGTAAATAAGATATATATTGCTATTAAAGTTATATCAAAACGCAGTATAACCTAGTGATCAAACACAACGTTACCCAATATAATATTAGAATATAAATAAATAAAATACACAGTAGGGTAAGCAGAACAAACATAATGTTAAGACACTCCGTTCCCCACGTTCAGCTGAATTCGTTAAGCATTGGGGAGTTGACTGTCAGAACTCAACGCCGCGCTTTGCCTCGACACCAGAGGAACGAAATGAAAATATAATTAAAATAAATATTTAATATAAATTCGAATGTTGTATCAACTCCCAACAAATGTATTTGAACCATCAACATTTCTCATAAGGGTTACTACCGTCGAGGTTCATCGCACCTTTTATTGAGCGACGTTTGTTAGCGATAAGTTTTGTATTAGCTTTTATAATCCCTACGATGCCGAGTAAATACGTATCGAGTTTTTCAACTATAGTTAGATATGTATAATAGTTATGGACTATAGTTGTTTGGTATGTATGATTTAGTATGTGTGAGGCCATTGTGGCACAGTCCGACTAAGCACGACGGGTGTGGGTTCGATTTTGTTTCGTGGGAATGAATTATTTTTATTTATTTTCTTTGGGATCAAGACAAAACACGCTGTTCAGTTCAGCTGCTCAACGTGAAATAACTAGAAAATTGGGCGGCGCGTGAGGAATGGAGTATATTAACGCTAGTCTCTCTATGCGTGCATGTAGTAAACATGTGAGATGGCAAGCTAAGAAAATGGCTTGGAATAGGTTTGGTTGTGGGTTCGATTCCTAATTGAAAGAATTATTTGAAGTTATTTTTATTCATTTCTCTAAGTAGTATTTAAGACCGAGATATTAAATTAAGATAGTTATGTTAAAAAGTGATCCTAGATGTAAAATTTTCAATTTATCGAAAAAAAAGTTTGATTTGATCATAAACTTTTCATTCAAATATTTTTTCTAAGACTTATCTTTATATGTTTTAACGCACAATTGGAATAATGTAATGTTTGAGGTCATTTGTGGCACAGGGGTACAAGCGAATACGACTGAAAACGCGATAGGTGGTGGTTTTGATTCCCACTTTATAAAATTAAATATTCAATATTAATTGCCTCTCGCTGGTAACGAGGCAAAGCGCGGCGTTGAGTTCTGCCACTCAACACGCAATGCCTACAGAATTTTACGAAAGTGGGGAACAAAA
Organism: Heliconius himera; assembly: GCA_021202915.1. Lineage (NCBI taxonomy): Eukaryota > Metazoa > Arthropoda > Insecta > Lepidoptera > Nymphalidae > Heliconius > Heliconius himera. Next base: position 160,677 of record JAJHJA010000086.1, read on the forward strand.
ATGTTTTAACGATAGGTTCCCAGGTTCCTCTGGCTACCCTGCTATGGGCGGGATACATAGCGAGAAGCTAAAAAATATTATTATTATATAAATAATAATCATATATCCCGTTCTGCTTATTTCATAGTACGAGAACCAACCTTCCCTTTATATGTTCAGAAATAAAATACTTTAAATGACATTGAAACGATAATCTCATTTGAAAATAGAAAATTGAGTATCAAAAACGCAGCTGCACTTCCTTAAATAAAATTTACAAAATAATAGTGTATATATAAAATATGTCAATATTTTCGACATTTGATATTGATATATCGGCGTGAAGCTTTCCGTTTAGTGTATGTAACGTATAAAAAAAATATTATAGTAATTAACAGATGCAAAAAAAGAATAATCGAATTAATTAATTATGTATACTTACTTAGTTAGCGCATTTTACTAAGTAGAAAATTATATAGTACAGTGTAAAACATTTTTTTTTAGATTTACGCTTTAATCCACAATCAGTATGGTAGGTAGAAGAAACTTGGTGTTAAGACACAACTTTCCCATGAAGGCATGGAGAACAGAGTGTCTTACACTAGGTTCCCTCCTATCCTTAATAAAAACGAGAAAAAGGCACTGAAAAGCCAAAACCAAAAAAATAAAACATACTTTAATCCAGTCAAACCTTTTTACCAAAAACTAAAATTTTCCCAACATTTACACAACAACCCGAACTAAATCAACATACATACATACATAAATACAATATATGTATATAGTTAAACTTCAATGAGCATTGACAACACAAAAAACCATTAATGAGTTGCGTGAAGATAAAACGCCGCCGCGGCATCCACAAAGGGCAACAAATAAAAGATAACCAAAACCAATGTGAAGAGGTTTGCGTATTGTTTTATATAAAAGTGAAATAACAATAGGTAGCCCTTTCAATGGACGGTGCCGCCACAATGAGGAGTGTGAGACGTGGTTTATATGCGGATGCTGGTACTAGATTACTAGTACCCTATTCTTGAAGATATATAGCTAAATTTTGCTTTTGAAAATAAAGGTACGAACGGGAAAAGTTTGTATGTAGTACACAATTTGTAATTGGAATTGGAAATTTTGTAAGAAAAACTGCAGATATAAATATATTTTTTGACAGTTTTTTTTTCATTATTAACAAAACATTATGTTATACTACAGTGTTCTGTAGAAATTGATGACACACAAGCTTACAATACCACGAAGCATTGCCCAATTTTTATGTATTAATGTAATTTCATTTTAAATTGAATTTTAATTTATGACATTTCGAAACTAGTAGCAAACTTAACTATATATAACAAGATCGTTTAAATAAATCCTTCAATTACGATTCAAATTACCTATCATCCATCAAATTAATAAATATAATCATTTCATCAGATAGAAATCGAACTCCCAACCGGTGCTTTCCGATTTCGTCTTTTCAAGAGGTCGGCTTATATAACAAACAACATGCAAAATCATATGAACCTACTACCAAGTACAGAGGCATGTAATCTAACCACAAAACGATCTTAAACATAAGTGGACAATAGCGGACAAGGCTCACCTTGTGAACATAATGTTAATGTGAAATACTACATCACATTGTGCCGTCACCGACGCACAGTGGTTTCATTAAAGACGTGATTGATAATTTGGACTAGCTTCTTAGGAGATTTTTAAGCTCGAGGGTTTTTTGGATTGGTGCAGATTTCACTATATGAAATTTTTTTTTTTTAGTAGGGAACAAAAAATACACAGAGTTTTAATTGAAATAATGAAATTGGTGATTGTTTATCTGAACTAATATTAAATGTTTTTCTATTTATTTTTTGCATATCAGACTAAGCAGAGAGTATCTTAAATTCCTCTTTAATATATTATATTAACACTTATACTTATTTAGAAAACTTTTCTTTCCTAAGTGTGGAATAACACTTTAAAAATGTTTAAAAATATTTACACTTTTCTAAATTTTAGAAAAGTTCGTAAACACTAACAAATTTAAATTGAGTTACGGAACCCAACGCCGCGTGAAACGTAAACAATTCAAACATAATCATTCCCCAAGTAGAAACAGAACCTAAAACCAAATCGTGAACACTTAAAAACAACCACACCACAAATACAAAACAAAAATAACAACATTTTAAAATTCTTATTGTAACAAAAAACTTAGCAATAACAACAATTGAATATAAAATAGAATATCAAATTATCTTATTCCCAAGAAAGACGCAATTTTAATAAACCAAAGCTTTTTAAGGGAATCCTTGTGTCTGGAATTTTTAGTCTTTTTTTTGTTGGTCACTTGTTTAGTGGGTCCGGCCATACTCGTACTCATTTAGACCGGATTAACAATAAAAACGAAATTTGATCATTGTGGTCGAGATGTAGTGTTATTAAATTAAGGGTAAGCTGGGATTTTGAATAGTTTTGATATTATATTTTTTTTGTGTATACAGGTAAATATATTAATAATTATTATTAATATATTATTTTTTAACTTTGTATTGGTTTAAAGGTAATTTGTGTTATAATTTAATGTTAGATTTTTTTTTTATAATATTTTTTTTATTGTATTAGTCTATTAGTTTGTATCACCGATGTGGTATTTAATTTTACTCATGTTAAATAAACAAAATTTAAATTATAATAAATGAGTAGTATACCATAATTAGAGTATGAATAAGCTGCATACAATTGGTATCTATTAGGTTATTGTTCTAACATAATCATAGACATGTGTGTCCCTACGATATATTAGAAATTAATACAATAATAAAAGTTGAAGATATTAAATATATTCAAATTCAAGTATGAATTATAAAGAAAACTTTTTTTTTTCAATAAACATTTAAATTTAAAAAAAATCTATTTAATTAAAACGACAATTTCCTAATTAAATCACATTATAATAACACAAATTAACTTAAAAAAAACACACACCCACAATAATTGAACAAAATTAATCAATAATCGAACCTTGGCCTTAACAATTCAGTTATCATCCCATCTAAACCTGTCCCGCGTAAATAAATCGTATGTTTTAGTGGTCGGCCATTGCTATCCTCATTTACCCGTTTGTCTCATTAACTCGAATTCATATTACGTTATTTCTCGTTGTCGATGACAGGTTAGATTAGATTCACTTTTAACGTTCGTAATTTTGGATAGGGTTTCAAGAGAGTTTTGGATTATTTTAGTCGTATTGTTTTTGGTTTAGTGCGATTTGTTTTTTTTTTTGTTTTTGCTTTTGTTTTTGACAAGGTAAAATTGTTGTAGGGTTTTAGTGGATTTAATGTATTTGTTTTAGTGGGTGGGATGTTTGATTTATTTTTCGGTGTGGTCATAAAAATGAATATTATCTATTTTATTATAGTATTGAGGCTGTTGTGGTGCAGTGGGGCAACGACTGACGATGAGCGTGCTGGGTTCAATTCTCATTTGGAAAAATGAAATAATTTTTATCTCCTTGACAACAGGACAAAGTGCTGTTGAGTTCTTTCACTCAACTCGCAAGTCTTACGTCTTAAACTAGGCAGTACGTGGTGAACGGAGTGACTTAAGCTTAAGTGACTTAAGCTTAAGCTACGTAGTGTTAAAAATTACATTTCTCACATTGCTTGTTGAATGGATTGAACTCAACTGTTCGCTTTGCTTTCCAGAAGAAGGATATGAAAATGATTTAAATATATTAGTTTTTTCGTGTAGGAATCGAACCCCCAACAAAGCCGTTTAGACACACCACACAATGGTTTCCTTAAAATAACCTAATTTAGTTAGTAGATGTAAGTGTAAATTAATTTATTGTAATAATGTAACAGTTTAACAATTAACAATAATATTTAAAATATCAGATCATTTAAATATAATACATTTATTTGAGAATCAAAGCCTTATCTGCACAAGCCTTATATTAAAATTAGGTCATATTTTTAGAACATTCTTATAAGAAGTGGCAAAAAAAATCTTAGATATTTTACACTTAATTTATACCCAAAATCTACATATTGCTGATAAAGAAGCGACTGCATTCTCAAAACGTGTCAGTTTCTTAATAAAGTATGTCACTTTTATTATTTCTTTGTATGTATTTCAACTAAATATTTGTTTACTACTTATTTTAATATATTAATAACTTATTATTTTTATATATGTATATAACGTTAATTCGGATACAATTTAAGAAAGGAAAATATCGATATTTGCATATTGTAACCAATTACCGCGTTATCAATTATTTGATAAACAGTCAAAATGATATTAAAAATTTACATTTATAATGGAATTACAACTTGAAAGCATTCTTGAGGGTATAAAGTACCTCTTAATAGTAGTCTGTCGACGCGACTCCACACCTTTCCCTACTTTTTGAAGGAAAACACTTGTTGTAACTTTGATTTTTGCATACTTAAACGTCGTATCTGATATTATCGGAGCTAATTTAAATATTTTTGTAATATGTATAATTTACGATTTTTAAATTGTTGCATTGATTTTTGAATTCTCAAAATAAATAAATTATAGGCGCACGAGCTTTCTTAAAATAAAATAAAATATGATAATGATTGATAAAAAATATCGATGTATCCGATTTAATATATCTGTAATAATTAATATAAAAATTAAAAATTCTAGAAATAAGACCCTTTTACATACACATACGTATTATATATAATTGCCTCTCCTCTGTATTCAGTTTTGACTTAAAAAATATTTGACATTGATTTATTACATGTACATGTTTATTTTTATTAATTAATTAACCTCGGAGTTACTTGAGGTTTTATTTATTATATATAAAAATATTAAATTAAATAGATTCAGAGTTTATATAGTAGGCCTCTATTTTTTATCACACAGAAATACAAACTTTTGCCTTGTATAATCTCAAGGCACTTTGCTAATCAAATCGACAACAAGATACGAAATACATAACCCTTACTTAGCAGTCAGAAAAATGAAAATATATATTTGAAATGTATAATTTTCCAATTTTATTCATATCCATTATCATATCTATTACTCTTTAAAATATTAATATTTTACATTTTCTAGTTCTAAAATATATATTTTAACAAATTTAATATTCGACCGCCTAGATTATATTTAAATTATTTTCATTTCTGGACATTGTTAAGGCTGTCATGGCGCAGGGGCGTAAGCAGTTGTGGGTTTGATTTCCATTAGGAGTAACGAATTGTTATTTATTAATATTTTCGTTTCTTCGCTCTCGCACAAAGACAAAAGCGAGAAGTTAAGTTCCACCACTCAATACACAAATAGAGAACAGAGTGTCTTAACACTAGGTTCTGCTGCCTACTTAGTTTTTTGTTGGATACACAGTGAAATAAAAAAAAATATCCGCTTTGACAAAAAGCGGAATAAGAATCTTATACGAGAAAAAATAAAAATATATAACATCGACTCAACCCATCCCCTAGTCCGCTATAAGATTGACAATGTCCGCGGCGAGCGCAAAGCGAGTCACCGCGTACAGGTCTACAGCTCTACAGGTGATATCGCGCGTCCTTTATGCCGTCTAAGCTTGTGAACATGGCGTTATAATGCCCTTTTGTAATACGAAAATGTATTACATATTGTGTTGTATTATATAGTATTTTTAAAAATAATTATATGTAATTAATTATTTTTATAAGTTTCTTTTTTTTGTTATATGGCAAGGTAGGTGATGAACCTGGTGTGAAGGTGATCCGTTCTCAATTAGTTAATTTGAATGGATATACATGGTTTTTATTTAATTTTTAGCAAGGAAGCACAAAGAATACATGAGAGTTTAATACGAATATACGACAAAGCAAAGCAAAGCAGAGCAGTTAAATATGAATATGCACAGCAACGACGACATCTTATACTAAAATTAAGATAATTATGAATTGATTAGTTGTGGGTTCGGTCTCCACTCGGGGGAATGTATTATTATTTCTTAATATTTTCATTTCTTTGTTCTGGCACGAAGGCAAAAAGTCCGGCATTAAGTTCCGCCACTTAACACACAATGCCTCGAAAATTTCGGTGAAATTGGGGTACGGAGTGTCTTATCACTATGTTCCCTCTACCTACCTTGTTGTGTGCGGTACAGCGTGAAGCTGAAAAAAAATACTGAATTATATATAATATACACGCTTTCAAAGCGTAGTTAGAGTGTATATGACTCTAAACTATAGTGGTGGGTTTGATTTCCATTGGAAGGATACATTTAAAACATTTTTTTTAATCTATTTTAATCACTTTGTAAAGATAACTACTTTTTTAAGTAGTCTTTGAAGGACATATAAAGTTGTAGATATTGTGCTACAGTTAATTATTTATTGGAAAATGTAATATTAAAAATGTAAAAAATATGTACTATACATATATATAATATATCATTCATATATTAAATTAATAAGAACTTAAAAGTATAACATTTTTTTACAAAAAATAAACTTTTTTACTTATTATCTTAAATTAATTGAATTTGCATGAAGGCTATCACATAATTTTCAAAGTGTCTTATCTCTTATAAAATACCTCTAATTACTTTCATGTCCTTCCTTCTTTGTTAAATTTATTTTTTATTAAATGCTTCAATGTCGAAAAGATTTTATAATTATTTAATATAAGATTGCTAAAAATAATGTATATAATTGATTACCAAGAAACCCTTCTAATACAGAACTGTTAGGCGCAGTAGAGAAGCGTAAACGCGAGAGTTGTATATTCGATCCCAACTCAGGGGATTGAATTATTTTAATTTCCGTGCAACGATAACCAACTAAGCGCGGCGTTGAGTTCCACCACTCAACACGTAATAACGCAAATTCGAACAGAACGAAGTTACCTAGTTATTAAATAATACCTTTTTTATAATCATCTAAATATTTCGAAACTATATAATATATTTTAACTTACCGCTAACAAAACTACAACCACACTCTTCTTTGTAATTTTTACCAAATTCCTTATAATTATCTCCAGCGGTTCCGGCTACACACTCTCTTATCAGTGCAAACCTTTATAATCATGCAAATGTATTATCGATTTCTCTTCTTTTTAACCTTTTACGATTGCACTTTAATATTACAAACAGTTACAAAAAAACTGATAATTCTGATAATGCTTATCATTCATTATCTTAATAAACTGAAAAATCAAACAATTTCATTAAAAATGAAGAATAAAACGCGATTCGACTACCAGTTTTCGATGGTACAGAAATTAGTAAGTCTTAATTAGAGATTTTTTATACATTCGTATAATAAAATTAATACATGGCCACTGATAAGAGATAACGTCAAGTACGGGCCTAATTATATCTATGGTAGATGAGATACTTCGGCTTAATCCAATTAGTCCTTTGATTAAGGTAATTTAATTTATGAATTATACAAAAGAAAATCATGTAAAATGCTTAATTATAGAGGCCATCGTGGTGCAGTGCTACAGTAACTGACGCATTTACAATGCGAGTTCCGTCAGTCAGTATGCAATATTTTGAAATTGGACGGTGCACGGGGAACGGAGTTTCTTAACACTATCTTCCCTCTGCTTATCCTGCTATTTGCGGGATACAACGTGAAGCTAAAAAAATACATAGCCAGTAATAAGATATAACGTCATACAGAGGACTAATTATTTCTGTGGTCGATATTTTTTTAAAATAATCCCATTATGTCCTTTGATGACATTAATTAAATTTATAAGTTATGCAAAAAAAAATCACTTTTAATTATTACTTTTTATTTATTTTACAGTACAATTTGACGATTGTAGTAATTATAAGAAATTAAGAAAATACAAAAAGCGTAAAAAGTGAGATATCAGATAAAGGGAATGAAGTGGTATATTTGAAAAATATGTTTAGTAGACACGAAATATATACGAAAAGGCGTGTTGCTGTCGGGAATAAAGTTAACGGTGCCTTAGCTACGTTGATGAGATGGGGAAACGGTTTGACCGTTCACCGAATCTAATCAGGATACTCTCCACTCGTTCTCCACTTACCACCTGAATACTAGACATTGCATATTAAAAGGCGAAACTAAACGCCGGATACCGCGGTGTTTACGGCTTTGTCGGCCTTATTCGTAGAATAGATCTATCTTACGAATAAGGATCTAACTTATGTTGGCAACACGATTCTTATTCATTCTACCCTACAACTTATTTATTAGCGATCGTATAAAAGACCGCACGGATATTGTACGGGCAGTCTTGGCTCTGGTGTGGCTCGGAGCACTACTCGTGCTCTGCCACTGACTAACCTCGACTATTCGGATAATTGATTATTTAGTTAATCGATTATTATCGTAATTATGAATGTGGTTAACACCTATTTGTAATTACATTGGGCTGGAGCAGTGAAGGCGAGTGTTTGTTACAGTAAAGGGTACCCTGAAGCCTACACCTGTGGTCGCAAGTCCCAGGCACTGCTCCGAGCTCCTGAGTGTTTGTACATGTGTCATGTGTTCACATATGATTAGAACCAAAGGCCAGGACATGGCCGAGGCTCTACTCGTTTATTATTTACGCCCACCGTCGACATCAGAAGTGGGATGGACCAAGCAGGTTCATCCTCTCACGCTGAAGGAAGAAACATACCAAGGAATTCGGAGACACTCTTGGCATTGGCTAATATTCTGGAGAGTGGAGACGCTGTCTAAGCAACAACAGGCCAGTATGCAAGTTAATCATGAGTTCCTTGCAGGTTTATTTAGTAATTCAACTACAACAACACAAAGACCAAGACTGAGTGATATTGCTTCATTCAATCCAGATCCAGACTGGTGTGATCAGGTTGACCAAGCAGAAAGAAACCACTGGAATTTAAGCGAGCCGTGATAAAATATACACTAAGAGTATAATCTGGAATATTGCTCAATAATTTTATAATATCATTTGAATATTGACATGTGGGCTCAAAGTTGATCTTGGTACTCTTAAGTGAGAAAAATACTCTTTAAGAGGGAGACGACTTTAACAACTTGGAACGCTTAAGTGAGTGAAATGCTCTTTAAGGCCAAGTTGTGTTGAGCTATGAGGCTGGGTTCCTAAGTGTGGCATAGTCCCTTTAGGTTTCCTAAGTGTTGCATAGTCCCTTTAGGTTTCCTAAGTGTGGCATAGTCCCTTTAGGGTTTCCTAAGTGCGGCATATTCCTTTTAAGTTGGGTCATGTTGTCGAGCTATTTCAGTGTAAAGAATGATAAAATGAGCAAAATTCCATTATGGGACTATTTTATGATACAGTATAATTTAGGCGCACGACCAACTGCTGTTTACTGTTACAGTGATTTATCCCGACTCGTGGGGTGCCCGGGGCGGGCACCATGCAGGATGGCCGTGTTGGCAACACGATTCTTATTCATTCTACCCTACAACTTATTTATTAGCGATCGTATAAAAGACCGCACGGATATTGTACGGGCAGTCTTGGCTCTGGTGTGGCTCGGAGCACTACTCGTGCTCTGCCACTGACTAACCTCGACTATTCGGATAATTGATTATTTAGTTAATCGATTATTATCGTAATTATGAATGTGGTTAACACCTATTTGTAATTACATTGGGCTGGAGCAGTGAAGGCGAGTGTTTGTTACAGTAAAGGGTACCCTGAAGCCTACACCTGTGGTCGCAAGTCCCAGGCACTGCTCCGAGCTCCTGAGTGTTTGTACATGTGTCATGTGTTCACATATGATTAGAACCAAAGGCCAGGACATGGCCGAGGCTCTACTCGTTTATTATTTACGCCCACCGTCGACACTTATTGGAACCATCGTTTACAATCGACTCTGCCTACTATAGTCTCTATATACTGCTATTTGAAAAATTTTCGTTTTAAAGTTATTTATTAATAATTTATATAAGAATCAATGCTTATCATATATTTAAATGGTCATATTATATTTCATAGTGATCTGAACTGACAAAAAATAGTAATTCCTAATAGACTCTTAATGGATCATAAATAAGATTTAAAAATTCAAAAAATGAATGTTAAACAAAACTAACAAAATACCTATCCATGGTAAAAGGCGGTTAAAAAATATTCGACTAACATAAAAAATTAAGATATATCAATTTTAAAACGTCTTTTAAATCTTAACGAAAATCTTAATAGTGATTCTTTCTTTCCTTACCATAGAAAACGTACTTAATGTTACCCATAAAATGTTAGACGACGATTTCCAAATCAGTTACGATCATCAAGTGTAGTAAAGTAGAATAAAGTATATATATTTGCGATTGATTCTTTAGATAGTTTAGTGTCCGTTTTTATGATAATATATTTAGTTGTATGACCAAATTGAACAGTCTCACGGTAAATGCGATGGTTTTAGGTTCAATTCTCATTTAGGGAATACATTATTTTCTCTTCTGGTCCATAACGGAATAAATTAAATATATTTTTTTGTTTAGTACAGCTATTCCGAATATTCAGAATATATTCCGCTAATTTATACTTTCAGTAGGTACCTTATTGCATTATAGTTTTTAAAAGTTACATATTGGTAGAATTAGACAGAAATGCTCAATCATACAATACGGCAATATTTTTAATTGATGTACATTACAGTATTTATATATTCTAGGTCCAGTCGCAGTGGCACAAGTGTGTGACTGTAAACGCGACTGGTTGCGGATTCAATCCCATACGAGGAAATAAAATATTTATTTTCATTTCTTCGCTCTAATGTCGAGGTAAAGCGCGGCGTTGAGTTCCACGATTCAACACGCAATTAGTCATAATTAGGCGGAACATGGGGAACGGAGTGTGTGATAAGATACATGTGTTCGCTCTGACTACCTTGCTGTGTGTGGGATACAACGTGATACTGATTTATATTTTCTAAGTGAAAATCAATCCCCATGCCAATAAAAAAATGCGCGCCTGCACCACGATTGGCCTTATTTATTTTATGAGTTTTTGTACTTATATAAATTCATGAAATAAATGATTTTTTATATAATATATTTATAAAGATATACATACGTATCTAAATATGTATAACTAAAAGTTCACAAAGCCCGGTTGCGAACAATGCAGAACGGCACCTGTAAAGCACTACACACTACACCCTGATTGCCGTATTGTGCCTCACAATAACTCGATTAGAGTCGCCGCTGTCGCTGCGGCCGGACATAGGGCTCTCTTAGCGTGGATACGACTTGAAATAGAAATAATAATACTTATTTAGTTAAATATTAGATTTTTCGTATATTTATTTATTGTAATTTGTTATTATGTATGTAATTTAATAGTAATTACCGTTATGCATATTTATATTAATATTATGAAGTTAGAGTTTGTTTGGTTAAGCGCACTAATCTAGGAAACTGTTGGTGTGAATTACAAAATTTGTATTGTTGGATAGTACATTTACTATACACATTATATATAACTAATCTTAGTCATATTCATTTTACAAGGCGACTGAAGTAAAAACAGATTACCAAGAGTTATTTCGTCTTCTCTATTTAATGTTTCCGAAACAACTAGAAATTGCGCTCTAGTTCTCGCTCATACAGTTTTTTTATCATTTAACACGCTACGGTAGTATTGTTAATAAACAAAACTTTTTCTCGCATAGCTGAGTAAGCCGAGGGAACCTAGAACTCAAACCTAAACACAGTCACGTCCACACAATCCTCCCACCGAACCCCCCAATTAGGCGGGCACCGAGCAACGGCACAAAGGCAAAGATAATGGTCTGTTAACTCAGTTCCGAAGATAGTTCACTTAGTCTAACTTTATCAAATTGCAATTAAGTACGCTCAGTAATTGAATACTCTCACGGTCCATATCACAGTTACCCCCGTGAAATGGACACGCGGTATCGATTGGCCTCTCGCCATTTTAGTATGGTGACCTCTTCTCTTATTATTCGTTGAGTTATTACAGAAATATTTATTGCGTTGGAGGTGTTGTGGTGCAGTGGAACAGCTTCTGGTTGTGGGTTGGGTGGTTTGGAGTTTAATTTGCTTTCGTGGAAGTTATTATAGGTAAATGTAATATTAAACTAATTTTATTTTTTTTTTATTTTTCCGTGTCGAGCTCCGCCTTTTAGGGCATAAAGAATATATGATATGTTTCGACTTTACTTTTTGTCTGCATATATGGAATCTACAAAAAAGATGGAGTCCACATGAATGCTAAGTACATGTTGCAATGAAATGAGAAATTAATAGCATAAGGTATCAATAAATAACAAAATTAATGTCAGTAGTTTTAAAATTTAGGTTTTTTTTCACGCTGTATCTTTAATCCTTTGAGCTTAAATAATTCTGGAGGCATTGAGTTTTGATTGGCGGTCCTCAAGGACTCACTTTGCTTCGACATCAGATTACAAAAAAAATAAATATTAAATAATTCATTTCCTCTGGTGGGAATCGAACCCACCACCACCTGTTACATTTACTCAGGGGCACACTAGTGCCCCTGTGCCAATGACTGCCCTACCCCCAAAAATAAATAAGTTATATGTATTATATTATAAAAATGTTGAAGAATACGACAAGAAAATATAGAATTGCATTTTTTTGGAAATTACGCCTTACAACTCTTTATAAAGTGATTAGCTTGGTAAAATGAGTAATAAAAAATTATAACAGAATTGTTATAGAAACGAAAATTTGCGCTAACATAACAAAAATATTTGTATAAAAATACTGATACTAAAAATAGAATAAAAACTATAAAAAAACGAAAATTTTTCACGATAATAAGCCATTAATCTACCATGTTCTACATACTTCAAGAGTATCTACATCTTACATATTATATTACACTCTTCAATTATATTAATTTAAATTGAAATTTCAAAGGAAAAAATGTTATCACACTAAAAATATTAGCTAACGACGTCTTTGTGTAAATCAAATGACAGTTTCAACAGTAAATACTGAGAAATATAAAAAAATACATGGACATGAAAAGGCGTATACGATATAATATAATAAATACCTAGTAGAGTAAAGCGAATTAAAACACGAATGTAGATGTAAAAAGTATTTTACCGTTTTCTCTTTAATTACGATATGCTAAGCTAATTACGGAATATCCGTTACAATTTGCAATATACGTTTGTGGTAATAACAATGATAAAGATCGTTGATTTCTGCATATTTCTTAAAACATATAGATATTCTTATTAATTAATAAATAGAATTTGTAATTTTTTTGTCTGTCAATTAATTGAGAAACCAATTCTACGTATTGGTTTTTGCAAGGTTAAAAAAATATTCGCATTGTTCTATGCGGAGTACTTGGTACCGAAGCCACAATAAACATACAAACAATAAAATAAGATATAAAAAAGTACTGGTTGCAAAACAATAGTAGCGGCGAGATTCTTGACGTTTTTATCATTTCGAGCGGAGAACAAAAGCTGAAGGCTTCCTGTTGAGGCTGCATCACCATTCTCGCGAAGTGACTTGGACATACGGTGATGTGTGGTGGCGAACTTTTTTTAGTTTTTTTAAGTGCTTTAAATAATTTTTTTAACTTACTTGAGATTTAGGAATTGACAAAAATTCATGTTGAAGTTAAAATAACTAAATTAATGAATTATTAGATTGACGATTGTGTTATCTATAACTCTATACTAATATAATAAAGTTGAGATGTTTGTTTGGTTGGATGCGCCGATCTCAAGAACATTAAGGTATATTAGAACCATTTACTGTAAATCACAAGCTATTATAGTTTTTGCAATTTATTACATTTTAGGGTTATATATTAACCTTATACTATGTTTTTTTTATAGTTAATATAATAGCTTCTTTTTTTGTCTCACAAAATTTTTGATCTTATAAGTATATGTATCTATGAATATCGCTGCTAACTAACTACTTCATTTAACCGGGGAGACACCTATATACAGTCTTTTTATTTGTAATAGATATTTTTACTTGAAAATCTCATTTTTTTTCAATACTCCGATGATTTAAATTTCTGTTCACTGACATTATTAAAAAAAAAAAAACCTTGGATATTTTTATTGAATAATCAAAAACATCTCGGGCACATTTAGATTATATGTAAATTGAGCAATTCTTGTGACTCGAATATTTTTAATAATCTTTTAACGTTGTTTCTGGGTAATATGTATATTGAAATTCGTATTCAAACGATTTGATGGTATTTTAATTATTATTTACCAATTTTTTTGTACGTATTGTAATTAAAGTGTAGATAAAAATATATTTTAAATTTTTACGACCACATCTACTAGTATATCTGTACAAGAGTGGTCAATGTACTATTTATTTTCTCTAGACACAGCTTGATTGACACGTGGAAAAGTAATGAAAGCTAGCAAAAAGTTATGCTTAAAATGTGGTTGATTTTAAAGCTTTAAAATCTTTAATATTTATAATAAACATTTATATGTTGAAATAATTAGTGTATAGTACATGCCAAGATATATTTGAGCTATTTTTTCTTTAATAAAGCATAGATTTTCAAGTTGTTAAGCACCTAATATTTATTTTCAGGTACCTTTGCCTTTGTTATTATTTTAAGAACTTTTTTAAATTCATTACTTAGTAGAGAAATAGTAAGGTAGCACAACACAGTAAAAAGAGCGCAGTCTACACCGACAAAGAAAATGTTTATATTGAAAAAAAAGTTTAGTCTTGAAAGATAAAGCTTTTTGTTTCAAATTGAATTCATCCAATTAAAAATATTGTGATCCAAATAAACAAAAAAAACCGTCGTGGCACAGCAGCGTTAACTCTCGCAGTAATTTACTATTTAAATTTAAATTAAATTGAAGGAATTATTTGTATTTCATTTTCTACTTTCTATTGATTCTTAATTGAGGCCAGTCGTGGCGCAGCGGCACTAGGTGTGACTGTAAAACCGACTGGTTGTGGGTTCGATCCCCACTCGAGGAGATGAAATATTTACTTAAATTTATATTTCCATTTCTTCGCACTGGCGTCGAGGTTAAGCACGGCGTTGAGTTCTGCCACTCAACACGTAATGCCTCCAGAATTCGGCAGAAAGTGGGGAACGAAGTGTCTTAACACTAGGTTCTGTTGTGTGCGGGATACAGCGTGAAGCTGATTTATTTTTATTTTTTATTAAAATTCAATTACTTATTATTACTGTAACACAAACTGCCTAGCAGTGTGTCCGCCGCAGTCCAACATTAACTTACAATAGAGGTGGACGTTCTATTCATCGCACAATACAACTCGATCGTCGATCGGCTGTCGATTGGACGTGACGCAAATGTGAACCATATGGTAATGGCTCACGCAATTCTTTGGTTTTCTTTTTTATTTTCACGTATCTCCGCCACTTAGAGGGGTGAGTGGAGGGAATTTTAAGTTAAGACACTCTTTGGAAAGTAGAGGACGGAGTGTGTTGACGTTATGAAAAATGAAGGAATAAGTAAATGCTATTAATTAAGTATTTAATTTTTTTGCTCTGGCGTCAAGGCAAAAGCCCGGCGTTGAGTTCCAATCAACGCAATGCCTCGAAAAATTCAGCGGAAAATGGGAAAGGGATTGTCTTAACTGGGTTCCCCCTACCTACCCTGCTGTACGCAGGATTCAGCGTGAAGCTGATAAAAAAACTCCTCTCTTTATATATTAATTAGGCGAAATATTTTATTATATATTTATTATTTTGTTTTTTCAGATTTATATCAATAAAACATCATAATCGATCAAGAATCAGCTATTGTTCCAGCGACCTTTTCATAAAAATAGATTTTAAGAGGTTACCAAAATACATTTTAAATGTATTGTTTTTTTTTTGTTTGCCAATAATTTGCGAAGGAACAAAAGGTTATAATAAGGGTATATAGCGTTGTAAATTTTATATAAAAATATTCGACACAGCGGGATATGAATCGAGATACTACATTCAAGGTGCCCTCAGAATTGGGTCATTCATACGGTACCTACGCATGATTGTTTTTACATATTGTGTTTTTGTTATTTTTAAAGTAATTAGAATCTAATTTAAAATGAAAAAATGTATGATTTACGTAAAAATATGACCGGGATCGTTTTTTTCTGAAAAACAGAAATGATGGGAAATGGGTACAATTATTACAAATATACATTTGTGTATTTTTTCATATTTTCAATTTTTTTTTATATTTATGATGTCGTTGTAACGTGGCGACACAGCGATTCGGCGTTTAATTTCGTCGTTCATAATTCTTCAAAAATAGGGCGATGTGTGTACAACGGAGTATATTAACAATAGGCAGATCTTTGCTGCTATAAGCGGATACAGATAGAACTCAAATAAAAGTAAAGAAATAACTACACAGTTTAAAAAAAACATAATTTTACTTAATAAACCTTTAATAAAATAATTATGATTTTGTTAAACATACACTTTAAATGATCTACAAATATATTAAAAACATATATCTATTGGTAAATAAAATATTATATATTGATTGGCCAAGATTTAGTTACTTTATCGGTATAAGTGCAGTCTAGCATCGATGCAACGAATTAATTTGTGGTATTATTTGCATTTTACCTAAAGGGTCATTTAGGTACTCGTACGTAGGTAAAATATAAGGTAATGATTTCCTTAAAATTTATATGCAGCTGCGATCTAGTTGTATGTGGTTATTTTAATTACATTTTGTATCCTGTATATGATAGGAGTATGTGGAATAAAATTATTTTGATGATTTTTATATATTTCTGGCATAAAATATATATATTAAAAAATTGTTGGGTCTTCGGTGGTAGATTCTTGTAGGACTTAAAAAAAGGAAAAGCTTAATCAATTAACTAATATTATTGATTTTAACCTAAATTTCATATTGATCCCTTATCTAAGATTAAGATATTCCCTTATGTTTCCCTTAAAATTTATTTTAATTAGTAATAAGGTTATTTTTACAGTTTCACGCAACCAGCGTGGGTTAATCAGAGAGACTGTCTAGAGGCAAGATCCACGGTCTGTCTAAATGAAACATTTCGAGTTGAGTAGCGGAACTCAACGCCGCGTGACAGCACCTAATAAATTGATAAATACTATTAAACTATAGCAATATAAATTCACCTACATTCCCACCAATTTTGTAAACACCATACAAAGAAAACGAAAACAATAGCCCTTCTTATAGAATATTGACCGAAGTATCAGTTTACGTTATATCTAAAATCTCCATATCTCGATACAGAGACCGGTCGGTAACAAAACGATATAAAACAAAGAGAAATTATCGGTACGTCCAGTATTAACGAGGGATGCGCGCGAGCATTTGTCAAAAGAATATACAATGAATGCTATGGATAACCAACCTATCGGTATAGGTTGCTTAGTTAGTGCGATCGTTTGAACGTGGTTGTGTAAAGCTGGGTGTGTACTGAGTTTGATATTCAGATAATTGAGTAGTTGAGAGGTCGTCGTGTCGAAGAGGTAGCTTCTTAATATAAATGCAATGGTTGTGGGTTCGATTCTCTGGCGGTAGAATGAATTATTTTCATTTCCTCTCTGGTGACAACATAACGTGACTTTGAGTGCGACAACTATCACATTAGGCCTCCAGGATTCGGCGAAAATGGAGAGTTTCATGTAGAACGTAGTGGAGAATAGAATAAATAAAAACTTGCTTAACTCCAATATAAATACTTACATTTACTCTATTTTAAAGTGTTTTTAACAGGTCATTAAGACCACAAGAGCCTTTTAATATAATTTTGTATACAAGGCTTTAGTGAGAAATATCATACGTAAAGAAATTCCCACCTGATATGGGTGTAATTAGCGACATACGAACATTGTTATAATAAATAATGCACCTCTCTGAGAGACCTCCCGCTGATACGTATTATTCTTTCGAATCTCATGTTCATATATGTGTATGTACATACGTACCTATAAACATAAGCATATTTGGGAATCAAAACCAGTTGAAATATCTTTTTAATATTGTTAGATTTGGTGAGGAAGTATTTACCCAAGTTTACAAGCGAGCGACTGTAAACACAATGGTTGCGGGTTCCATTTCCAATCGGAGGAATGGAATATTTAATATTTTCATTTTTTCGCTCTGGAAATGAGGCAAAGCGCAGCGTTGAATTTCACCATTCAACACGTAATGCCTTAAGAATTCGACGAAAAGTGTGGAACAGAATGACTCAATGGAAATAACAGTAAACACTTCTTCTTTCACACTTTCTTTCTGCCTAACCTGCTTTTTACTGGAGACAACGTGAAGCTGAAAAATAAAATATACTTAGGAATAATGAAATTTTCCAATAAATCCCAGTGTACCCGACAAGGCACAGTGGTTGCAGTACAAATGCGTGCAGCGGGGGGCGCGCGACTGTAACGCGTATTGTACTCGTTACCGACAAATCGCCGTCTGGACCCTGTACACCGTTAATTACCGCTGTGGGAACCTTATGTTTTAGATTGAGTTTAAATATTCAAATATACCGTTTTTCGATTTAATTTGTATTATAATTAAATGATTCTTGTTTTGAGGCCGTCGTGGCGCAGTAAACGCGAAGGTTGAGGGTTCGATTGCCACTGGGGATGAATTATTGTTTATTATTATTTTTATTTTTTTTTCATTTATTTAATATTTTTATTTCATCGCCCTGGTAAGAAGTCAAAGCACGGTTGAGTTTCGCAACTCAAGACGGACGAAGTGGGGAACGGAGTATTTAACTTAAGCTTGCCTCTGCTTACCCTGCTTTGGGCGGGATACAGTGTGATTTTGGCAAAAAAAATGTTTGAAAAGCTGCTTTTTTTATTTAGGTATCCGTACGAGGAGCTAGTATTAAGTGACTCCATGCTTTATCACTACATAAGTTTTACTACTGTACATTTTGTATTGAATTCCAAATTTTTATGGAATTATCACTCATAAGCAGAGATATTTTTAAGGAAAGTATAATATATGTGTAAATTATATGAATATATTATATCGTAAAACATATATTTTTGTGCGCTTGCCCTCTAAAATAAAAAATAACTATAATCGAGTAGCCCACGTGAGCGAAGCCATGTGTCGAGCACTGGTGCTTATAGAAAAATAACATATGAAAAAAAATATACAACTCTTTTATAGCCAAGTTAAACCTTCTAACATCATGATATTGACTTGTTTACATAGCAATATATTACAAAAACGATATATTTCATTATTAAACAAGAAACAGCCACAATCAATCACACGAGAAAAGATAAAATCAAACTAAAATACTTGCACTATTCGTATAAATTATTATCAATATAAGTTCATTCCCTTCAAAATGGTTGAGACTGTCATTAATTTTATTAGCACTTGTATCATTACCGGTACACAGCGTTCAACGAACGGTGTTTAACAACGAATTTTGCAACCGTACTTCAATGGACAATAGGACCAAATATAACTAGAACTAAGGTTTGCGAAACACAGTGGCACCAGAAAGACAAATGATCGCTAGATTCTACTAACTGCATCTAAATAAACCAGCTTTGGATTTAAGAAACAATGTCGGTTCTGACGAGGCCTTAAGGCGAAGGCATTAACGAAGTACAACCTCCTTAGAAATTACGTGTGTAATTTTTTTTTATTCGTTTTTTTTATTCCTCTCTGGCACTGCACTGCACTGGTAGCCCTCCGAGTCGCCCCGGGCACATCGCGGTTTATTACCCGCCGCCCGGTAATTTATTATTGCATTTTTTTGTATTATCAATAGCCTATAGTCTTTTACTTATTTCGATATTAAAATGGCTATTGTTTATAAAAATTGCGGTGCAGATTCTTATCTCGGATGGACGGGTTTCACTCGGCGCAAAGGAAAAATAAAGTTGTCGGCTTCTGTCTTATTTTTGCTTTTCGAATTTTTGATATATGAAAGTATGTATGAAGCTCTATATATATTCATAAGAATTATTATATTTTGTGTCTGAAAGTTGAATGTAACGCAACAAGGTAACGTTTCATATACAGTTACTTAACAGTAATTACGTCAATTTGTCACCAAAAGACGTTTTAAAGTCGTTTAGTGATGTAAAATATACTTGTTTCTTGGAAAATTTTGCTTTGAGAATTTTAAGTGAGTGAAGTCGTCCGCCTCGACTACTGGTCTTCGGTGACAAAACGATTGTATGAATTAACTTACCCAATTTGGTTGGTAAAAAGTAAAAAGAGTGCGGGAAGTGACCGCCATTGTCCGTCTCAAATTCGAAATAAGGAATACGCAGGAGCAAATGGCCCAAGTTTTTGAAACAGGAACGTCGAGTTTAAAAAAGAAATCAGTTAAACGGAGGCCGTTTGCAAGTAATCACGGGAGACGTGGACTGCTGTTAGGTGAGGTTTACATGGGAAAGATTACATATAAAATATACTACTATATTATATCTACGTAAAAAAATACCTAACAATATGTCTTTAACTGACATTATTTTCCAGAACGTTTATAAGTTCTATTTGCCCTTAGAATAAAGTATTTTTTCTATCTTATTTCTCGTTTTCAGAATTTCAGATCGATAAAGTGCATCAATATTATTCACTCAATGCTCAATAACTCTAATCACGCTAACAGTTAGTTGTAAAGTTAAATGTAAAGTACTAAAAGTCTCTATTTTACTACAACTGCAAACTGCAGCTTCCCCCTTTTTTTCCACAAATTAGAATATACAAGTGAAACCTAACGTTAAATTAACGTCGCCTGTTGCCTGTTTTCCGACGAATTTTCAAGACATTAAAAATTGAGTGTCAAAACTCAACGCCTTGCCACATCAGGGCGGTTGAAAACAGAGGAGGAAAATAAAAATAAACTATAAACAATAATAAATATATATATAAATATAAACAGAAAAAAAAACCATTGACACCATGTTAAACCGTGCCTTAGATCGCGTGCAAGCCGATACAGGTGCGCACGCAGCCCGGAGCGACGCCCGCGCTTCATTCACTTTTGCAGTTCGCAATCATTTTCATTACCATAGCCACAGCCATATCCATACTGTAATGTCCATTTTGGTTATCAAAATGTTTAAGTGCAATAAAGTGCAGTAAATTTTAATGTGTGTTTGTTTTTGTTTATTATTTTATTATTAACATAATAAACATTTAATATTAGTATCCCGCACACAGTAGGGTAGGCAGAGGGAAACTCAACATTAAGACACTCAGTTCCCCACTTTCCGCTAAATTTTGGAGGAACTGAATGTTGAGTGGCGGAACTTAACGCCGCGCTTTGCCTCGACACCAAAGTGAAGAAATGGAAATATAAATTTAGATAAATATTTCATCTCCTCCAGTGGGGATTGACAACCATCATGACCAATCGATTTTACAGTCATATTTTGTGCCCCTGCGCCACTCTGCGCTAGCCTTATTTAATTTATATAGATGTTTGTCTATAAAGATGCGCACATAAAGGTGCGCACACGCACTCTAATATGTAAAATTCTAAATAGTAATACTCAAATATTATACATAGCATTACTAATATGTTTTGTCATTACTTATATATATCTTTCTTACAGGTAAAACAAGGTAACACATTTACCATTCGTCCTCCAAAAAATTAAGATCCACTACTGTCGTGTTCTATTATTTTTTTTATGGAAAAAGACAAGGCACGACAAGGCAACGATCGCACGGGTGACCACATGGTAAGTGATCACCTCCGCCCACGACCTTGTGTAACGTCAGAGGAGCTACAGGTGTATTACCAACCTTTAAGGTGGAAGGTAGACGCGCTTTTTGAAGGTACCCAATTCGTATCGACCTGGAAACACTGCCGCAGGTAAGCCATTCCACAGTGAAGTAGCGCGTGGGAGAAAGTTGGAGAGTGGGAGAAAGTAGAGTACCACGTATTCAGATGATTTAAATGATACTTGAGTTTGTGACGTACTGTGCGTTTAGAAAATTCGGCAGCAGGTAACAGGTCAAACAGTTCTCCAGAACACTCCCCACGATAAATGCGGTAGAGAACGCACAGCGAGGAAACGTCTCTACGCAAAAGCAAAGTGTCAAGCCCTGCACAGATCTTGGAACATAAAATGATATTGAAATAGTCTTAAATATTCTTTATATGTATAAGTAATTCTCAGATAAAAAGAAATAATGATACTACAGGTGTCAACTTATCTCAACGTCTCATTTGAAATGACATAAAATTTAATTAAATTGTAGTATTTTTTGGCTACCGTATCCCGTTGACCTCTAATTAGTTCGATATAGTGAAATACAGTGGTTTTTTTGCAATTATACACACATGTAATTAATTCACATAAATCATTTTTTATATTTTGTTGCTTAGACAAAGGTATTAAAAAAATATATAACATTGGCATAGAGTGTAAATATGCTAAAATTTTTTGTAGTTATGTACTCGAAAATGTTGTGTAATTTTGTGTAAAAGTGTAAAATAAAATATAAAATTGGCCTTTATTTTATTTCATGTAATAGAGAATGTAAATCAATTCTCTAAATTATAAGACATTTTGATAATATACGTATACTAATAGATTTTTTTGTCTCTCCTGAGAATTTGCTTAATAGGTTGTTAGAAGATTTACACTTTAAACGTAGATATATTTTCTATTCTATTTTATTAAACTTGTATGGACGAACTAAAATATTTTCAATTTAAACATTTATATATTTGATTTTGTAAGATCTGGTAAAAAGTCACTTAAGTATACCTTTTGATTATATTAAGAAGATACTGGACACTTGAAAGGCTTTCTATTTACTTATTAATTGCAGAGAATACTTCTATACAGAGTTAAATAAGCTTCACGCTGTATCCCGCACACAGCAGGCTAGGCACAGGGAAATATACTTTTAAATAAATATTTCATTTCCTTCAGTAGAGATCGAACCCAAAACCAGTCGCGTTTACAGTCACTTTTGTGCCCCCGCGCCACGACTGCCTCCTATACATAGAGATATATGAGAATATCACGCTTTTATTTTCAAGTTATACTGTTAGAAAGATGTTGAACTTAATAGTGTTCACATAATCACTCAGCTAATAATATCAAAACGTTCTTACTTAATAACCAGAAAATCTTTTATGTAACTCTCAATTGCTATACCTACACATACACATACATATTATGTATATTATAAAATTACGAGTTGCAAAGTGAATAACAAACAGACAACACACAGACAAAATTACTACTTGGAAAAACCAGAAATTTATATTTGTATATAGGTTCCTTACGGAACCCCTGCACTTCCTAGCTTAAGCCTAAGAGAGAATTTCCTACGGGATACGAGAAAATTACCTTAGGGAATGGAAAACAACGGGTTTTAGCTTCACGCACATAGCAAACTTAGCAGGTGGGTAGAGGGAACCTGGCAACCTAACATTAAGACACTCTATTTTGCCGCCGAATTTTGAAGGCATGTTGAGTAGCGGAACTCATCGCCACGCTTAGCCTTGTTAACAGAACAAGGAAATGAAAATAAATTAAATATTTAATTTCCACGAGTGGTAATATAACCTATCGCGATAACAAACACACACTTGTGCCTCTGCGCCACGACTGGCCTCTACATTTCATACATAGTCCACACATACAAACCGACGAACCACCACTCGCATTATATATCATAAATTCATAATGATGCATCGTTTTTATAAAGTTACGCTAAAGGAAACTATTTATAATATAAATAAAATAATTACACAGTGCGCCCGTCGCGTCGTACGGGATGCTGTGAAACGCGCCGATCAGTCATACTGAGAGGTTGAAACGATTAGAGGCGAATGTAGACTTGAGACTGTGTTGGTAAATACTTAGTTACATGTTATATTAGGTTATATAATTTTATTAATATAAATGTCTTAAATAGATGATAACTTATTCTCTTGGATTGATAGTGGCTTCTCAGTTATAGGTACTTAAGCAAACTAAGGAATTTTGTCGGTTGTACTAGTTTATGTCATTTTTCTCTTTTTTTTAGGAGAAAAAAGAGGAGGGAGCCAAAATCTGTATTACTGTTTAGAAAATCATATGCTTCATGCATGAGTAACAGTTTATTTACAATATATTGAAAACGGAGAATAAAGTGATCCATAAATAATTTCCCAACAAATATATAACAACGCTATCCACTTATAAAATTAAAAATCAGGTTGACGTTGTATCCCGCACACAGCAGGTTAGGCAGAGGAAACCTCGTTCCCTCCCGTAAGATACTCCGTTCCCAACTTTCCGCCTAAATAATTCCTTCCGCCAAAATATAAATGTAAATAAATATTTCACTCCCTTATCACTCGAGTGGGGATCGAACCCACAACCAGTCGATTTTACAGTCACATTTTGTGCTTCTGCGCCACGACCGGCCTCAAAAAATAAAATCAATTTCAATAGTAATACAATAACCTTTGGTTAATATTTATATCAGCCACCCCTTGTACTTCCTTCTACTTACTAAGCACTACTAGTCAGTCTACTTTTGTATTGAATTAGATCACCTGGATTTAGTCCTTCGATTGCCTGACTGGATATCTTAAAACTTAATGTTTGCTCGAGCATAAATGTATTTTAAAGTGAACTTTATTTTATTATAGTTAAAAGCATGTTTATAATTAAATTTAATATCTGATTGATAAAACACGGTTATTGCTATATTATTGGTATTGATATTGAAGTAAGCGGATATATAAACATTATTTGCTAAAAAGCTCGTTTTATAGCAAAACGGAACCTCGAACCGGTAGAAGGAATGGAGGGAAGTTTTCCTTCTATTTTGTATTTTGTTTAGTAGTGATTTTAATTTAACATTTTTTTTTAGTTTCACGCTGTATCGCATATAGTAAGATAAGCAGAGATAACCTAGTGTTGAGACACTTCGTTTCCCGACTTATTGTCGAGGGTTGGCGTCTTGAATGGCGGCACTCAACGCCGCGTTTCGACTTGCTATCAGAGCAAATAAATGAAAATATTAAATTAAATTAAAATTAGCTTCACGCTGTATCCCGCACACAGCAGGGTAGGCAGAGAGAACCTAGTGTTAAGACACTTCGTTCCCCACTTTCTGCCGAATTCTGGAGGCATTGCGTGTTGAGTGGCAGAACCCAACGCCGCGCTTAACCTCGACACCAGAGCGAAGAAATGGAAATATAAATTTAAGTAAATATTTCATCTCTTCGAGTGGGGATCGAACCCACAACCAGTCGGTTTTGCAGTCACACCTCGTGCCGCTGCGCCACGACCGGCCTCATGAAATAAAAAAATGAAAATATTAATTAAATCATAATTCCTTTCTCCGAGTGGAAATCGAACTCGAGCGTAAAATCACACGCTTGTGCCATTGAGCCACGATGGCCTCAAATTGTATTATAAAAATTAATATGAATTTTACAATTTGGTGATTTTAAAATTTTATTTTGAATTTTTTTTTGCTGACATTGTACATTTAAAATGTTCATCTGGAGTGATATAACTAAAATGAGAAAACAAATTTAGCTTCATGGAACGTTTCAAAAATTCGGGGGAAAGTGAGGAAAATAGTGTTTTAACATTAGGTTGTATCTACCTGACCCTGTTACGCGGAAGAAAATATGACACAAAAAAAAAACTATAAAAAAAATTGATGTCAAAAAATGGCTCAACCTATTTCTTAATATTAATTTTCTTACAAAATCAATACTTCAAAATGAAATCATTATCACAAACTAAATAATTCTGTTTCTACATTCTAAATCGACAAATAAACCGTTGAAACCAATGTTTAACCTCCACTCGGCCCGATCTGATAAAACAGAAAATTGAATTGTCAATAATTACAGGCGTCAGGTACCCTAGGTCTTAAAGTTTGACCCTAAGTGTTTCCTAGGGAGATAAACAAGGTACCACGTGATTTATGTTACGAACGTTTAATGGGTAATTTGAGATGGTTGTAAATGTAATTCCTTTATAAATTGATTTTATGTTGGAGTTTCTTTTATTATTTGTGGGGTTGTTCTGTAAATCTTTTGGTGTAACCGTAAATAAGTGTGTTTAAGAATTTTGTATTAAAAACTCAAAGAATTAGAACATGGAAAGAGCATTGTAATGTTAGTGATGAGTCACTGCGTTTTCTTTTATATTCCTGTTGATACTTTATTTGGTACCCATTAAGTGATTATTTCTTACTATAAAGAATAGAATAAAGTCGTGGCGCAGTGGCACAAAGTGTGACTGTAAAACCGACTGGTTGTGGGTGCGATCCCCACTGCAGAAGATGAAATGTATATTTAAATTTATATCTCCATTTCTTCACTCTGGTGTCGAGGCAAAGCGCGGCGTGGAGTTCTGCCACTTAAGACGCGATGGCTCCACAATTCGGCAAAAAGTGGGAAACGGAGTGTAATACTAGGTTCCCTCTGCCTACCCTGCTGTGTGCGAGATACAGCGGAAAGCTGATTTGATAAAGAATAGATAATCCTGTTTATCAACTTGCAATTTACCGCCAAAAGAATAAAAATATAAAATATTATATTTTTTTCCAGCTTCACGCTGTAACCCGCATAAAGAAACACTTCGCTCAATTCTGTACCTGTTTACCATATGAAATTACTGTCATTCACTTTGGCAAGGATATAAATCCACAATCGTCATTTTGATTGTCACTTCACACTAACAATGTCTCTACTAATTAAACACATTTCATATAAATAAAAGATGTCACGCGAAATTTTTAGAGCGTTAATATTTAACTTGATGAATATTTAATTTGACAGTATTTAGGGTTTCGCAAGTTAAAAATCGTCATCGGATTAATTTTTTTGTATTTTCTTTTGATTATGATTTAAAAAGAAAATACATTTAGTAAATAATTGATCAAATACTACAATAATAAATAGACAGTCAATATATCATAAAAATCTATTACAAAATCAGCGAAAAGCTACAAACGTTTATTTGATTTACTGCGTTGTTGTATTATTGTATATGTTCGTAATCTTACAAGCTCAATTTCACCCACTTTCAAGTGTCTCATTAAAGTAAAATTTCGATCATAAATCAGAGTTGACAATTAAACTACATATAATCTATATTGTCGCTAATCCAAAATGGCTGAAGCATCAAAATGGCGGATAACAATTTCTTAAATAACTCACCTAATATGAGTAACAAAAGAAAGAGCTTGTAAATTTCAATATACCATAAAGAAAAAACATCTAGATTTGTTGTTTTTAGAAAGCTATTTTTAATTAATATTTAATTCAATAATATATAAAGATACTGAAACAGCCAGTCTATTATTGACCGAAGACCAAATAATACGGAACCCTCAATTCGCAACACCGAACCAGACTTGACCAGTTTTTAAAATATACATGCGGAATGGACAATTTTATTATTGTTTTGTATTATGTCCATATCCACAAACTTGTTTGCAATCGGCCTCGCTAAGTATTGAATCGGACAGCGTGCAATATAAATAATTTATTATAGTTAACGGTTATTGAACTAAGATGGCCTAATGTTGGTGTTTGTTTATAGGTGATGGTGCCTTCTTAGTATTTAGATGATCCATGTGTACGATAAATTTTAATAGCTAGTCGTGGTTCAGGGGCACAAGTTGTACGCTTACAACTGGATTGTGGGTTCCATTCCCGCTTGAAAATGAAACATTTAATATTTTCATTCTTGTATTATTGTGTCGAGGTGAAGCGCGGCGTTGAGTTCCGCTACTAAATATGCAATGCCATGAGAATTCGGCGGAAAAGGGAAAATGAAGTATCTTAACATATGGGATGGGATAAAGCGTGAAGTTACTAAGTTGGCCTAATATTGATGTTTGTTTATAGGTGATGGTGAAAATGTGAAAATGTGTACGATAATTTTAATTGCCAGTCGTAGTACAAAGGCACGTAACCACGTCAGGTTGTGGGTTCGATCCCCACTCGAGGAAATTTAAATATTTAATATTTTCAAGTTTTTGTGTTGAGACAAAGTGCGGCGTTGAGCTCTACCACTCAACACGCAAAGTCTCCAGAATTTGGCGGAAAATAGGGAATTCGCCAATCAACATGCAGTGCCACGAGAATTGGACGAAAAAGAGGAACGGAGTATCTCAACAATAGGTGCCTTCTGCCTACTGTCGATTTACAGTCACACTTTGTAGGGAACATAGTGTCTTAACCCTAGATTCACTCTGCCTACCGCAGGATGCGGGATACAGCGTGAAGCTAATAAAATGTGTGCGGTACGGCTATCTTCTTTTTCGCTGGCCTCAACGATCTTCTACTTCACGTTACTCTCTTTTCTTGAATATGTCCAAATGCTCCAGCTAATAACTTACTTATCAAGCTGTAACGGTAATTAACAACTTATAATTTCAATTGCGCTAAGAAAATATAATAGTAATAGATGGAAATTGATTAAAATAACGTGACTACGGCTTTTATGACCATCAAAGATAGATATTTGTTAAGTAAGTATGAATGTTTATATTTTAAAAAACACTAAAGTAACTTTAATGCATATGTCAAAGTTTTATACCCAAAAATCTATTGGCGAGAGTGAATGCTACTTAATTTAATTTTTTTATACAAAATTTCTAATATGATTTAAACTTCCGGTATTTCAATTTTTTAATTATGACTTTAACTTATTTATAATCAACTCTCACAGCAAAAGCAATCCCGGATTATAACTCAATCGGATGCAATCTTGTATACCGTTCTCATATAAACTAACGAATCTGACCTCTTGTATTATAACGCGCCAGGTGTAGCGCTATCTTGTGAACGGAGCATGGGATAACTTATGCATATGAAATTATAAACTAATACTGTAGGCATCTATAGATTTGTTTTTCTTTTTTTTTTAAAGCTTCATGCTGTATACTTTCTGTGTACGGAACACAGGAGGGTGGGCAGAGGGAACCTGAGAACTTAGAATTAAAACACTATTCTCATTAGGACTTTCCGCCCTATTCTGGAGGCATTATGTGTCGAGTGACGGAACTTAACGCCGTGCTTTTCCTCGGTACAAGGACGAATCAATGCTTCATAAAAATGATTATCACTTCTATTTTTTTCTTTTGAGTTACAATTCTCTCCTTTTTCTAAAGATATGATTATAAAATAAAGGTTATATTACAATTTGAATTGACACATTATTTACGTTCTTTTATAGATATGATTTTCTTGTTTCTTATGCTAGAATGTATCGAATTTGTCACACGTAGAAAAATGTAAAACATGATTACTGCAATTAAACATTCATTGCCCTTTACATATTTTGTAGAGTACTATTAGAATATTTTATAGAGTAGTATTAAAATATTTTGTAGAGTCGTTCAAACAAAGTGATGTTTTATAAGTTTTTACTTAATTTATAATTCTATAGAACTCTTATTTTAAAAAAATTAAAAAATTAAATCAAGCAATTCTAAGCAGGAAAAGAGTGATACATCACTACGGCTCTAAAATCAATTCAAAATCAGCTTCACGCTGTATCCCTCACAAAGCAGGGTAGGCAAAGGGAACCTAGTGTTAAGACACTCCATTGCCCACTGTCTGCCGAATTCTGGAGACATTGCGTGTTGAGTGGCAGAACTCAAGACTAGCCTCATATTTAATTCAAAAATATATATTTTTTTACAGTTAAAAAACAAACATGATACTTTCCCACGTTAAATAAAAGATGGTTATAGTCGTAACTAATTCCCGTCCAGCCTATGATATATGGACGGACGCGCGTGTGCGTCGACTCTGTGCTAACTAGTGTTATTATATAGTCATTTGTGATGGCTGCTTGGAAGTTTTGCTAGTATCTATAAATTATATAAATTTCTTTTGATGATAAATAAAATTAATATGAAATGACAATTGTAATACTGAAATTGTATATAAATATTACAAAAAAAAAATTGCCTTATATTTTTGTATAAAGATTTTTTTTATTCATTACATATTTTTATATTTTTCCATCAAAACTATATTATAGTATGTTTTTTTATTAATGACCGAACTAGTATTTTTTTAACAATATTTGGAGATTTTCTGTAAATTCTTGAGCGTAAGCATAAATCTTATGTTTTCAAAAAAAAACCATAAATCTTTAAGATTTATACCAATAATATAAGAAGGAATATTAATTGAAAATAAATAGCAACCAAAAAGAGATACAATAAAATCATCTTCACATTATTAAACTTAGTTAATTTATGCAAGAATACATCTTGTTATAGTAATGTAAGCAGCCATCGCTATTTCGCATTCATCTATCGTTGACCAATGGCGAAGTAGATGGTTCCTCCCGCGGCTTCGACAGCCAATGGTGAGGCGCCATTTGAAAAACAATAGACTATAAAAAATTCGTCACTGCGCACGAGTTGACTGTTTAATTTGTTTGTAATAAGTGTTTTATTCCCACTATTGTTTTTGAGGATTTTGTATGTAGGTAATGCTTATATTATTTTTTTCAATTGTAGATGTGGCATGTGTTAACGTATTGGTTAGAGTAGGTAGTAAAAGTAGATAGAAATTATGAAAGACCATTTCTTCTTCTTTTTTCCTTCATTTGAGAGCAGTTGAAGCGCAGTTCACACGGAGGCAAAGCACGGTGTTGAGTTCCGTCACATAACACGCGATATCTAAAACTCAGCAATGGAGTGTCTTAACACTATGTTTCCAGGTTCTTGCTATATGAGGGCATACTAGGGAATCGAAAATATTTTAAAGTATAGGTACTTAGGCAGAAAGAATTACCCTAGTGTGAAAAGACTCTGTTCTCCATTTTTTTTTCAGGACGTTGAGTGTTATGTGGCATAATTTAAAGTCGTGCTATGTCTTGTAATATTCTTAGGGAAATCAAAATAAGTAACTAACATTACTTGATTTTAATTAATTTCATTATTTATTAAAATTTTTATTAAAAAAAATTGCTTAAGGATAAATTTTACAAAAAAAAAAATATAGTATTTTTATTTTATTTATCTGTTAAAATTATAAATACATTAATTCCAAATTCACAATATTATTTATATCAATTGATTTAACAAATACACATTCTTATCTATATTTACTAAAATAAAAAAAAACACCATTATAATTTAAAAAAAAAATACCACTTATTAAAATTCAAGCCAAGCGAGAAAAATTATTATAGAAAAAAAAAATCAACACAACTGTTCCTAAATCCAATTTAAAACACAAAAATCGTAGAAGAAAAGCAAGAATTAGGAAACGAAAGTATAAATACTCATTAAAGGCCCCTACAAAAGTATTTGTATTAGTATTTCCCGTGAGACAAAAGGCTGTAAGGTGCAGTACATCCACGGTGCGGGAACATACATACCAACACCTCAGTAGTCCTAATTAGGGAACGGACAACACCTGGGTATAAATGATACCTAGAAATAAAATAGGGTTGCCATGTCATAGATAAATTGTTAATGTTTTTTTATTGTATTTGTTAGGTGCGGTAAAGAATAATTATATATAGTATTTTTATATAATAGGTAGTTATGAAAAATTCTATGTTATAAAATTATATTTTTTCCAAAGCGTTTGGTCTTGTTAATATCGTGTTTAATCATCAGATGCAAATGCAACGGAGACATCATTTAATGATCAATGAATCAATCAATCAGCTTCACGCTGTATCCCGCACACAGCAGGGTAGGCAGAGGGAACCTAGTGTTAAGACACTCCGTTCCCCACTTTCTGCCGAATTCTGGAGGCATTGCGTGTTGAGTGCCAGAACTCAACGCGTGCTTAACCTCGATACCAGAGCGAAGAAATGGAAATATAAATTTAAGTAAATATTTCATCTCCTCGAGTCGGGATCGAACCCACAACCAGTCGACTTTTACAGTCACACCTCGTGCCGCTGCGCCACGACTGGCCTCATTTATTGATAATATTATATATATATTTGAACGTAACATGCGACACTGATCTGTAGGTATCTTTTTATAAACACCGATAGACAAAAAATGTTCAACTAAGAGTTAAAAAAGACAATTTTTTTTTCATCTAATCGAGCATTTTTATTTTAAAAAAGTTTTTAGTCTATTTTTCTTCATAATTATTACTGTTTAATATAACTAAATGACAACCCTAGCCAAGTCAAGGCGTTGCGTGTAATTAGAGAATGTATACATTAGCGAATACAAATAAAGCACAATGCGAGCGGGTCCCCGCGCGAACATTAGTCTCGGGAGGTCGGAGATACGACTACGTATGTACGTCCGGGGTACTGTTGGGTAGAACGATACTAACTAAATGAATTAACTGTCAGTTAGTTAATATTTAACTGCAATCTCTCATAATCTTTTTATTTAGTTTCACGCTGTATCACGCATATAACAGGATAGGCAGATGTAACGTAGAGCTAAGACACTCTCTTCCTTACTTTGCACCGAATTTTGGCGAAATTGAGTATTAAATGACAATATATTTGAGCCTACCGAAGTGGTACTAGACTGGCCTCGTCTCTAGACGTACCGATCTTCGATGGATCAAACACGCGTTTATGCAATTTACACATGAAAATACAAAAAAATATTCTGTGATATTGGAATAGGAATGATTTTGCCTTTATTTTTGAATAGAACGAATAATAATCATTATGTATAAGACGTATGTTTATTGTAAATTTTCTTAAATAATTTTATTTAACGTTAGTAGTTACTTAGCACATTAGATTAACTAAAATATGAAAAATCTCTATATATTTTAGTTAAAGTAAGTTTCATATAAAGAAAAATGTTTTTTTCATACGTGAAACCCTCGAATACATACATACATATAATTTATACAAAAGCTGGCAATATATTTAGTGTGTGCACATCATTAATATAAATGAATTTATATCCAAGCACCCGAAGCTACATGTTTTTCACAATATACTAGATTTATTATGTTAATTTTAGCTTATAACCTCATATGGAAAATATATTGTAATGCGAACTAAAATTAATGACTTTATGTTTTATTTGCTTGCAATTGTTTGTATATTGTTTATAGGACACGTGGTGTGATTTTACTTACTTTTGAATTATTACTAAGAATACTACCTATATACATAAATATCGTTACCATATCGAAACCGTATCGTTATCGCATACTACTGTATTTAGTGTACCTAAATGGAAAGTGGAGTTTCGTTTTTATCATACCATTGCGGATTAGACAGAAAGAACCCAATATCAAGATATTTTTTACATGTTTAAAGTGTTATTCCACGCTTATTAAGAAAACGTATAAAAAATACTTAAAACGAACGTATGGCTTAGTCGGTAAGAGCACTTGGACGATTTGCAAAGAGGCGCGGGTTCAAATTCTACGCTACGTTCAAATTTTTATACCTATTCTTTATAAGTACAGTATCAAGACATTACGTACTTGCTTGTGTTATAGGTATGAGTAAGATTTACAGCAGCAAGTGAGCTTTGGGCATAGTAAAGCTGTTAGCTGCGTCAATACTTTGTGTGGTCCTTGTTGTTGTAATATCAGAAGCATTTATTTGTAAATTAGTAATTAACTTACATAAAACCTTTAAATCGAGTTGCCTCGAGAATTTGGCGGAAAGTGGGGACTGAACTATCTTAATAAGAACAGAGTGTCTTAATACTAGATTCCTAGGTTTCCTCTGCTTTTCATGTGCAGATACAGCGTGAAGTTAAAAAAATATTCAAATTGGAAAACACTATCATTTCTGATTATCCTTCACTTGATGTATTTTCAATAATTTTTTTTTTCGATTTTAAGGAAAGATCCGCAGCTAGAATAACGTACTCATACATCAACAGAGTATTCATGTTTGAAAACACTAATCACAAAAATACATAAGTACTTTTGTTCAAAATTAAATCAGCTTCACGCTGTATCCCGCACACAGCAGGGTAGGCAGAGGGAACCTAGTGTAAGACACTCCGTTTCCCACTTTCTGTCGAATTCTGGTGGCATTGTGTGTTGAGTGGCAGAATGCAACACCGCGCTTAACCTCGACGCCAGAGCGAAGAAATGGAAATATAAATTTAAGTAAATATTTCATCTCCTCGAGTGGGGATCGAACCCATAACCAGTCGGTTTTACATTCACACCTTGCACACCGCGCCACGACTTTTGTTTCAATTACAATATTTCTAAATACGTTAAGAAATAAAGAATACCTACTTTAAACAAATCAACCAAAAGTCCTTAACTAAAGCTTAAATATAAGTTAAACTTAAATCTTAACTAAAGATTTTAGCCTCGACTTCACCGGCCCTGACAGTGGCATGGTCCACTCCAATTAACATAAACATCAACTGTGTATAACTGTCTATACTATAGTATACTACAGTATAGTATAGTATACGTTACAAACAACAGTGTGCCAAGTAATTATTCACGGAGAAAATTGCCGCAAAGATCTAGATCTTATCTCTTAGTGGAAGCTTTGTTTTATTATACGGTTGTTCTATTCGAGATATAATTTAAGCCGATTGTTTAGTTTATATATTGCGTTGCGAAAGTCGTTGTTTAGCAAAGAATATATTGTCGATTTTGTATAATATTATTTGCTAGGGGGATAAAAAGAAGAAAGCCAGCGTTAAGCTCCGTTAGCTGTTTTACATTTTAGAGACGTTGTTAGATAACTAATGGAACTTATCGCCCCGATTTATTTTTCAATATTGGAGATTGGAAACGTATAAATAATAAATACAGCTGGACGTTAATTTTAATTATGAAAATAAGTGAATTTTATCTTGTCTAAAAAAGAGACATCACGTTGCGCATAACCGGAAATTCGGTATCTTTATTGGGCAACGAAACTTAACGCTGTAGTGTACCCAATTTTAGAATATTTTTTAGCCATAATTATAAAATTATTTGTCATATCGAAAAACATGTGAACTTAGACTCGTATTTATAAATCGCTCTCAAGTCTTATATCGATCTTGAGATGCCGTTTTCATTTATAGATATGTAATTTATGAATAAATACGGCATCTCAAGACCAACCTCATACCTGAGAGTAGTTTATACATACGAGTCTTAAACACCCATCTTTCCTTCGAGCATCTATCTTATAAAGGTACGTTTGTACCAACACCCGCAGGGACCATATTTGCAGATTTGTGCCGATGAATTATTAGATTTTATTCGACATTAATCTTAGAAACGGCGATTGTACAAGTGATAATTTACATGACTGTAGCTGTTTGGACTCACGCGATAGTTGTCAACATTTCGCTATTGTAGAAAGTTGAGTTATGGTATTTATGTATTAAATAAAGTTAGAATTATAGATATTTTTATTTTATAAGAAAATATATTAAAATGAGGAAAAAAATTATAACTAAGTAAACTTGATGTTAGTACGTTTGTGACCTTCTCACATAACTCAGGAATCGCTGAGTATATCTTAGCGTAATGTATTGCATATATTACATCAGATTCAAGATTGATAACAATAATTTATTTGAGGGTCGCTGTAGTATAACCGTTCTATTTCCAATTTGGGGAATGATTTATTTTTATTTCTTCGTTTTAGTATCAGGTAAGACGCGGCGTTGAGTTCCGCTACTGAACATGTAATGACTGGAAGGATATTTGAACTCAATGTTTTAAATAATTTTAGGAATAATTTATAAATTAAAATTGTTTCAGATTTTTCAGCGTAGCGTTGTAACTTTTTAGTAAATGGTTAATTTGAATTTTATATGATAAATATTTCAATATTTACCAATTTCCTTAGCCTACCCTGCTATATGCGGTATACAGTATGTTGCTAAAAATAATAAAAAAATAGGAACTAATTCCGCTATATTTTTCAACATTGCACTGTATGTGCGAATTTTAAATAATTCATCTAAATTCTGTGAAAGAAGAAAGTAAAATATGTTTAACTACTTATTAATTATGTTAATAAATACAAAAAATTATACTCACACAGTAGAATATTAATTTTAGACTGTAGTACTACTACTAACCCCTTGTAACTATCCGCGTGTAGACAAGCTTTGTAATATGAGAATGCTTATGCTTATGTTAGTTACATACGTGCTTTCAAAACGTCGAACTTCTATGATAACTTTAATTGTATTTTTTTTTCTTTTTTTTTTCGTCCCGCTGTATTCCGCACACAGCAGGGTAGGCAGAGGGAACCTAGTGTTCGTTCTCCATTTTCCGCCGAGTTCTGGAGGCATTGTGTGATGAGTGGCGGTACTCAACGGCATCGCGCTTCGACATCAGAGCGAAGAATATTGACATATTAAATATATCGTTTCCTCGAGTGGGAATCGAACTCACAACATGTCGCGTTTACAGGCACACTTTGTGCCTCTGCGCCACTACTGGTGTCTTATGATTTCTATCTCATTAGATACATTTTCGCGTTATTATATTATATTAGTAGAAGCTTCAACCTTTTCACGTCTTTTTCCGTATAATGTAGCTCCTCTGGTGTTGCACTGGGTTGTGGGCGGCGGTAATCTAACGGCGGTAAAAACTTAACACAAACAAGCCTGATGTTAGGACTCTCAGTTCCCCAATTTCTGCTTAAATTTTGAAGACAGCCTATTGAATGGTAAACCCAACGCCGTATTTGTTACAGCAAGAAAATGAAAATAAATTAAGTATCACTTTTCCGAGTGGAAATTGAACTCACAATCACGGCGTTTACAGTCAGAGATTGTCGTGTTGCGCTACGACCGCCTCTTTCTTGATGTGATAGTATGGTTCCCAATTCCATTGGGGGAATAATATATTTTATGTTTTTTTTTTCGTTCTGGTAACGAGGTAAAGTGTGGGGCTAAGTTCCGCTGTTCAAAACACAATGTCTCTAGAATATAGAAGTGATTTAATGAGAATTTTTACTTATTCTGCTAAATTCGGAATTAAACATGAAGCTATAAAAAATAGTAAACAAGACAATTGGCTTACAAATTTCTTGGCTACATCAAAAAACTAAATATGAAATGAAAGAGCCAAGTTCAAAATTCAATAATGCATCGTTCTCAGCTTAACATCCAAAACAATTTAAAAAGTATATGGGTGCCAAGTTCATCAAGTTGTCTCTGTTTATTCCACATTTTTATCTAATTAAATTTTTAAAAAATCAGCTTCACGCTGAATCCCGCACACAGCAGGGCAGGCAGAGGGAACCTAGTGTTAAGACACTCCGTTCCCCACTTTCTGCCGAATTCTTTAGGCATTGCGTGTTGAGTGGCAGAACTTAACTTCGACACCAGAGCGAAGAAATGGAAATATACATTTAAGTAAATATTTCATCTCCTCAAGTGGGGATCGAACCCACAACCAGTCGGTTTTACAGTGTCTGCGCCACGACTGGCCTCTTATCTAAATCTCTCACAATATTTACATTAAACAATAATAAGTTCGATACAATAATGGGTAGTGCAACCTCTTTCCTATAACAACACATAAAATCAATCGTTAATAAATCGAACCGACCCCCATATTAATTAGCTTGCGTGAGCGCAACGCTACTGTACACTATTGCGTATTTATTGTTTGTCGTGGACATAAAGTTTATATATGAAAAATGCATTGGCTGTACCATTCGAGTTATCTTGCGTGTAAGACATTTCTTCTCGTTTCTGTTTTGTTTTTCATTACTTTTCATACAAAGCTGTTTGAAATTATTTCTAATTATGTTTAGATTAATTTATTAGAGTAGTTTATTAGAATAGTGGACATCTTGGCGCAGTGGAGCATTATCGGAATGAAAATGAGATACTTATTTAAGAAAAAATATATATTTTTCTATCCTAAGTGTGGAATAACACTTTAAAAATGTTAGTTGAAAATGTGATGTTCATGTCTAATAAATAAATAAATAAATCAGCCTCACGCTGTATCCCGCACACAGCAGGGTAGGCAGAGAGAACTTAGTGTTATGACTCCGTTCTTCACTTTCTGCCGAATTCTGGAGGCATTGCGTGTTGAGTGGCAGAACTCAATGCCGCGCTTAACCTCGACACCAGAGCGAAGAAATGGAAATATAAATTTAAGTAAATATTTCATCTCCTCGAGTGGGTATCGAACCCACAACCAGTCGGTTTTACAGTCACACCTTGTGCCGCTGCGTCACGACGGGCCTCGCTGTCTAATCATCGGAATTAATTATTTCATTCTTCCTCTCTGGTGAGTCAAACCGTTGCGTAGTTTTCCGACACTGAACATCAAATGTCAAAAATCGAGGCGGAATTGGACAATTTATTGCTCAATAACACTGAACTTATAAAAAATGTTAATCTTAATGTACGAGATAAAGTATGTTTCACCTCACACACCTCATACAAACATAATTTTACGGGGTAGAAGGTATCACACCTACACCTTTGCCTTTCATTTTTTTTTTGTATTTTAACCGAAAAATACCAAAAATCTCTAAGGGTATAGAAACATATAATATTTTTTAAATAAATATCTCGCTATAGATTTGTCACTTAAAAATAAGATCAAATTAGCGTCACAGTATCGCGTTCAGATGCATAAGGGCCCAATTCTACCAATTTATTGCCCTCTGGATAGCAGTAGTCAATACGATAGGAAAGCTGAGCTTCGGTGCTAATAAGAGTTTCTAAGGACGTTAAAAATAATTATTTCATATCACTATATTATTATAAAAAATATTTTCTTTGTGTATTTGAGTGGTGAACTTCAAAACCGCATTATAGTACCTATGTATATATATTTTTTGCCGTCACGCTGTATTCTGCACAGAGTAGAGTAGTCAGAGGGAAACTAGTGTTAAGACACTCCGCTTTTCACTTTCCACTGAATTCTGGAGGCACTGCATGTTGAATGGCGGAACTTAACGCCGAACTCGAGTAGATGTCGAACCTACAACCTCTAGCGCTCACAGTTACAAGCTTATACATCTGCCATCCATACCTATATTATAAATTCGAAAGTAACTCTGTCTGTCTGTCTGTCTGTCTGTCTGTGCCGCAATCAGGGCCAAACCGCTAATTCAATTATGATAAAATACTCATATAGAGATACTTTAGGGTTTCCGGATGAACATAGGCTACTTTTTTTCTCATATTTGTAATATTGTCGATATATACTAATATATTAAAATATTTTTCAAGTTGACAGGCAATTTATTCCGCCATGTTAATAAATAATCAATAACAATAGACCGTTGCTAAGCAACGGATTGCAAAGTTTATTTGTTGTTATAAGCAAACGTCACCCAAAATGAGCTTGCTTAACGCATACATGGCGTGCGCCGACTCAACCTTATGAGATACATAAAAATAATGTTTTACAAAAATATTGTCCTTTAAATAATGTTTAAAAAAGTCCGCGATACACATACCATATTTATCTCCGAAGCTTGAGCAAAGTAACATAGTAACAACAAGTAACCATTTTAATTAATTTACTTTATATTTATCGGGTTTTTGTTGTATGTATTTTCTATAACTTGATATTGATCCTTATGAAAATGAATATAATAGTCACTTTTAGCATTTCATCTAGATTGAAATTATAGTTCACTGTATAACATTCTAATAAATAATTAAGGAGATGTCACTGATTCGAAATGACCTAGCCTACGAGCGGC
Organism: Heliconius himera; assembly: GCA_021202915.1. NCBI lineage: Eukaryota > Metazoa > Arthropoda > Insecta > Lepidoptera > Nymphalidae > Heliconius > Heliconius himera. The sequence continues at coordinate 200,181 of JAJHJA010000086.1, forward strand.
ATAGTATGACCGACGCGAACGGACCATCTGCAACTTTGACGGTTTTGTAAATTTTCATACATTTTCGAACTACTGTTAATTTTTATGTAATTATTTGCTGTTTATAATTAATTTATACTTTTCTTTGCTTATTCGAGGAGTAGTTAGATTTTCATCGCGGTATCAGTGTAATATTATTTAAGTATTAAGGAGAGAATTGTTGGTTATTTCATCTTGGTTGGATGGTTATCTATACCGTTGTTATACACTTAATAAATTGTGGTTTTAGTTTTCTGGGATTTTATTTGATATTGCTCGCAAAACTTATCATATTTAATGTAGAAAGGACTTTAGTTATTTCATATAGTATCTATGTACGCGCGCAAGGAAAACGAGTAAAAAGATTTTTCCCGGGTAAATCAGTAAAATCGATCACTGAAAGTACAATAAAAATTAGTTCAGTTATTCTGGATATTAGCTCGGGGAAATAGAAAGACAGAAAGAGATAAAATTATTAATAATGTAGCTGGTTTTGTTTAGTTTTTTTATTAATATTTTACTATGGTTACGTTTACTTATATATTTTTTATTTAAATTAGTTACATATTTTCACAAACAATTTCCTAAATATATCTATAAGCATTCGTAAAGTTTAAGCGGGCGAAGCCGCGTCCGGGTCCGCTAGTAATATTATAAAAGATGAATAGAAGCAAAAACAAAAAGCAGAACAAAAATCTAGCGTTAAATAATATATTTTTTAATTTGTACAATATTATATTTTTATTATAAAATAAGGTTTTAGTGCTATTGCCAGAAATTAAACTTTAATTTCTCACATCCAGTTATTGAGTTTTACAAGAAGAGTCTCATATAAATATGTTTACATGTCAAATGTATATATTTATATTTTATAGTTCAAATCTCCAATAGTGTAAATATGTTCAACACAGATACATTCTGTAATGAATTTATACTTAGTCACTTTATGAAAATGTAATGTTTATGAAAGTATAATGTTGTATGAGGCCGTCGTGGCCCAGCAGAACAGCGTTTGACTGTTCATATGACGGATATGGGTTCAATTGCCACTCTGGGGACTCTTTCTGAATTATTTATTTTTTTCGGTTTCTGCTGACAAACCAGAGCTTGTTGCTGATTTCTAACACTCAAAACGCAATGTCTCAAAAATTGAAACAGAGTGTATTAGCACTAGGTTCCGCCTGCCTACTCTGCTTATGCAGCTAAAAAAATAAAAAAAATATGACTAACTAGATGAAGCTAGAAATATTTTAACACCTAGGATTTGAACCATTCACCTTAAAATACTAGGCTGCTCTTCAACTGTGCTACGATAACTTCTATAACTAATTGTTAAACAAAATTGCATACCACACCACAAAACATATTATAAACATCGAACAGGAAATTGATACTATTTTTGTACTCATAATCAATTTACCTCCGCTACTCCTATACTTTATCAACACTGTTGATTAAACTTTATGCTTCCATAGGATCGTCGCAGTAATTGGCTATCTCGATATCAAAGAGCTAAGATCCAAAATGGCTATATCCTGATATTAATAAAAATAAGATATTAAAAGATGAAGTTACACAGGACTCTCAGTCAGCTGCATTTTCTTAAAGCACCAAGAAAATGATGTCCGATCAAATGTTTGGTTTGTGTGGATACGACTTTTGTAATAAGGCAATATTTTTTTTCGTTGATTTTGTTTAAAAAAAAGAATTTTCCTCTCTTTACTGGGTAAAGAAAACTGGTTTATTAAAAATATAGCTTGTTAAAGTGCCGAATTGATGATGACCGTTAATATGGTAAAATAACCATGCAGGATTTAAAGCTGCGTCTCGGACAATAGGTTTATAGAAAGCTATTTTGTAAGAATCAGTTTAAAAGCTTAATATTTGTTAATAGGACACCTCTTCCTGTAAATTTTGATAGGACAGACAGAAAATAGTGATAAGACACTCCGTTACACCACTTCCACCAACCGTTCTTATAAAGCACAATGTTTTACTAAAACCAAAAAAAATATCATCATATCCATATGAATCAAATATCAAGTTCATAAAGCCAATGTGGGTAAAATTGCAGGTAGCGCAAAGGAAAGCGGCGGATATAGAACTCAATACCAGGCTTTCAGCTCAAAGCGTGGCCGCGTTGTAATAACCGGGATGTTTTCATGTCTTATTCATTATTGGAGTTCCTGAGAAATTGTGAAACGATTTTTGTTGAGAAGAGCTTTGGAGGTTTATCATTTTTAATATTATGTTTTCTAGTTTTAATTTGTTAATGAAAGTAGTGGTAGCATGGTGGTATAACTTAAGCATCTGAGGGTTGGTTGTAGGTTCAAATTCAATATATTATTTTTATTAATTTAAAATATATCCATAGTTATATAGAATTCAACGTATTACAATGTTAAAAATAATTGTAAAAAATGCTCTAAACCAATATGTGGCATTTTGACATGAAATTTGCTCTAAATATGAAAAAAAAAAATGTTTATTTTCTTCACAAACGCTATTTGAACCATTTCCACAACTGAACACGTAATGCCTCCAAAATTGGATGGAAAGTGGGGAGTGTCTTGGAGTGTCTTAACACTAAGTTCCCTCTGCCTACCCTGTTAGATGCGGGATACAGCGTGAAACCACGTATTAATCATACAAAACAAAAACTCCACACAACTCTTAAACAACCATGAGCGAGCATTTGAAATATAATCTAGAGCAATACGTAATATTTCGTAGAAACAATCAATTACAGTGGAACTGTCGAAGTGAAAACTTTGGGGAAAACAGGTAAAACAAAATATAAAACTGTTGCGAAACGAACAAAACATTGATTAATGACAAAATGCACTCGCGAACAAACTGTCGAACTTCTTCAAATACGCCGTACAAATGCCTTGAGTGTAACCCCTCGAAAATAATGGTTTCCTCCATCAAACGTTACCGAAATGACCTAAAAACCATATGAAAAACACACGAATTTCAACTTTATCCCTAAATAATAAAATTAAATATCAATTTTTCGATGTACAGTGAAAATCATCAAATATTCTACTAAGATTTTCCTTCGTAGCAGTACTTTTTTTTGTTGTCGCGCGGAAGCTAGAACCCATGTATGGACGTGTTTCCTCTTTTTTTGTTCAGAAATTGTTTCGGTGCCATTAAGCCGTTGACAGATCACCTTCTTTGAGTAATGCCTTCGATTGTTCGTCGAGGGTGTATTCATTGTGAGCGGAACGACGGTTTGGAAACGATTAGTGTAGTTCTTGTATTTTATTTGGAAGATACATGTGTTTTGGAAGAGAGTTTAAATGTCGATATTTTTTAGATTGTTTACGTATATTTTTTGTATTTTAGATTTTAAAATATATGATTTTATATTTTCTGCACAGCGGAGAAATTAAAATATTAATAAATAATAATTTACTTCCTCGAGTGGGGATCGAACTCAGAACCTGTCGTGTTTACAGGCCACACGCCTATATCCCTGCGCCAATATTGACTGACTTTTTCACATTTTAAGCCCATGTGAAAATAATATATGTCCAGTAATGTAATTTAATGCCAAAATACAAAAGTTGACCTAAGAGAGATTTGAGCCTGTAATTGTCATATAAAATATGATAATCACGCACTATCGATGTCATAACTACATATTTTTTTTCTGCTTCACACTGTATCCCGTATGTAGCAGGGTAGGTAAAGCGAGCGTAGTGTTAATACACTCCGCTCATTATTTGCCTTCAAATTCTAAGGACATTGCGTGTTAAGTAGTAAATTTTCATTTCCTCAAGTAGAAATCGAACCTACAACCTTTCGTATTTACAGTCTCACCCTTGCGCCTCTGCACCACGACTGTGTATGAAACTAAATTTAAACAAACTTAAACATAGTAAATCAATCTATCCAATCAATCAATCGAATCATAAATATTTGAACAAAAGAGTATTACCTCGAAAATTTTAAAACTCCAGGATAGTACAAAAAAGTGGAGGTATACAAATAGTAAATCTTTACTTTTGGTACATTTTTAATTAATAAATCTATCTTAACTAATATTTAAAGAAATATATTTTCTATTAACAGTTAAATAAGTTCGGATTAAAATGATGTGTAAAATCATTCGTTTTTCATAAGTTTTTTTAAACTACAGCCTTTTTTTAAACTACTGAGAGTACAGATTTATAATCTATATAGTATTGTTTATTTATATACGATATGACATACACGTACAATAAAGCTCATATACGTATAATAAAGAAGTTGATGACCCTCACGCACACAGCAGGCACCAGCAGTTCCCCTTTTTAGCCTAATTCCGGAGGCATTGCGTGTATTGTTTACCTCGATACCAGAGAAAAAAAATGGATATAGTAAATATAAAATTTCCCCGAATGGGAATCGAACTCACAACCTGTCGTGTCTGCAGACATACTTAGTGCTACTACGCCACGACTGGCCTCACTAAAAATCACATATTACTTTGAAATTGATGGCCGTCGCTTAAGTAAAGCTTTCCTAAATAAATCAATCATTGTGTTGAATATTCTGAATATTGATTAGTTTTGAATGTATCGGTTACACGAAAATAATGCATAGGCTATAAGTAAATTTATAATATATAATATATTTTTTGAGAAAAAAATGTCTTTCTCACGCATATCGTAATTTGAAATTGTATGAATAAATCAGGTGTAATGAAATAAAACTATACATATGGTCATATATTATTAAATTTGGAAAAATAAAAATGACCGATGTAATGTTATGTTAAAAGTCATAGAAAACTACTAAACAGTTAGTCAAAGAAATAATTTACTTAGAAAATATTTTTCCAAGTAATTTATTTAATAATAGTTTATTAATTTATTAAAAACATGTTTCAAGTTGTTTGTCAGGCGCACAAGGGTGTGACTGTAACGCGACGGTTGTGAGTTCGATCCCCACTCGGCGGAATCAATTATTGTGTACTAATATATTCATTTCTTCGCTTTAACAATATCCTGGCGTTGAGTTCCGCCAATCTATACGCGTTGCCTCGAAAAATTCGACGAAAAGTGCCGTGGAATGGGTGTAACACAGAGTGTCTTAACACTAGGTTCCCTCTGCCTACCCTTCTATGATAAAATGTAATATTTTAAGTAAATTATTATGCATTAAAATGTAAGTATATCGAAAAAGACCTATTTCTACAAGTATCCTTACAGTACATTTTTAACATCGTGAACATAACGTTAATTCAAAATATATTTTATGTTGGCACTTTGAAGTGGTAGAAAATGATGTATACCTACATAATTATCAATTTTTCTAAATATACAGTAATACCGCGTGCAGCAGGGTAGTATCGATTTTATCTGTGATAAGACCGAATATTCTTAAATTCTAGATAAAATATTGTTAAGGTGTGCGTAACTTAACGATGTGGGTGTGGGTTCGATTTCTATCACAAAACACACATATTTGTAGTATAGTTCTGGCCACATAACATAGTCTATGAATAAGCGTCTCTGTACTGTGTACTCTGTCCTCATAGGGCACACAAAGCTTGAGCTAAATAATAAAAATGAACACGAGGACACAGTGTATAGGTAGAGATAGATTTGACTGTAAACGCCCTGGTTGTCAACTATAAAAAAAAATGCTGTGTGGTGGAACTCAACGCCGCGTTCCATATCAGAGCACAGAAATCAAATAATTCAAATATAATAACTTCCCTGAGTGGATTCAAAAATGTCTATAGAACGAGCAGTTCTCTCTGGCTACCCTACAATACGGGAAAATGCGTGAAGCTAGAGAAAAATTAACATTAACATTAACACGCCAACACTTCCCAAGCCCATAAACAGCGTAAGGTCAAAAGCCACGTCTTGTATAGTCGAATTTTATCTCAATTGTAATCTTGTTCAGTGACTACTCTAAGCCCTATAAGATATATTGCACTGTTGATATCGATTCCACAGCTACGTGATTAAGTATTTTATTAACTTAGAACAAAAACTATGTAATTGATACCAGTGAAGACTTTATCACTGTGGGAATTTTGGTTGTTTTACTAACAAAATTGTGTAGAATTGTATTATATTATATTGAGGTAAAATGGTAGATCGAATCGAATAGCAGACTAGACAAAAGGAATCTGGAAACATAGCGTCAAAACACTCTTTTTTCCATCAAGACACTTCTTTCTCCCACTTTCCGCCAAATTACAGTAGCATTGCGTGTTTAGTACCGGTACTCAACGCCGTGCTTTGCAAAATTCATATTTAATATTTCACTCTTCCGAATGGAAATCCAACCCACAACTGTCATGTTTACAGTCGTACACTTTCTCCTCTGCACCATGACGGAATCTCAAAAGTAAAATAACAATATCACTTAAACTTTATGGAATTTCTATAATCTTTACTTCTCTTAGAATATAATATGTACATACATGGACTTGAGTGTGTAAATGTTAGAATCTGATAAAAATCAGAGGTCAGTGTATTGGCTTACTGTATATTGGACTGTATCATATTTCTATAAACTTTAAATTAACTTGCTTAATTTTATTATATAGCTAGGTATTAGTATCTTTCCTGAGGCGCTAAATATAATCTTTGGTCTTTTATTAAAATTAAACATATAAAATTTTATGTAAATCTAGAGATAGAGTGCTTTAATACTAGATTTTCTCCAGAGTTACCCAAAAATTGGCCAAGAGTTACTAGGCAAGTACTTATTCATGATCGACATAAAGTATTTCTATAACATTTTTTTAAATATTTATGAACCTCTTTTGTCACTCTGACACGACTATGTTACTTAAAAAATATATGATTTTTGTTTATTTTTTCTTGTTTGAGAATAATTCAAGAAAAATAACCTGAAAGTGTGTCATCTAAAGTACTTTCAAATTATATATATATTTATGTACATCATATCCACAACGGTGTAGACTGAAATCCGTAACATAGCTTTAGTTGGCGCTACACTATAGCGCACTATGGCGCTAGACTATATTTTAGAATGTTTTAAAATGTATAATAGGATAAGCAAAGATAACCTAATGTAAAAAAAAGTGTCAAGACGCTCCGTTCTTTACTTTTGGTTCCAATTAAAAATATTGCGCGTTAGCGAATGGAACTTAACGCCGCGCTTGGCCAATCTAAAATAAAGTCATCCCAAATGAAATTCATATCCATATTCACCGTGTTTCCACTTGGACGCCATTGCGAAACGACGTCTCATGTTAGATTAAATGTACACAAATATATTCAAGTGAATGAAAATATATGTACCAGTTTCTGTTACGAAAAAAGGAAATGATTTTGCCAAGAACTGCCAATGTATGGACAAACGCGTTATCTCTAGTAATTGGCGTCGGCTGATGGATGAGGCTAGCCGTATTGCTTGGTACAGAATCGTTATTGCAAAAAGAACTTATTTTAAGTTTTCTGTTTCCTTAGTTAATTGAAATAGATATTATGTAAGGGAATAAAAGAAATATATTACGAACTTAAATATTAAACATAAGAAGCACGGGTTCAAATCCCACGAAGTTAAATTTTTATATGTATTTGTCTTTTATAAGTGTGTAAAACAAATGGATATTTCCATGAGGCGTGTATTCAAGTCCCGCTACATTATTTTCTTTTTCCGGGTTTTAAAAATTTAAGTATTTAAAAAAAAACCGAAAAGTAAAAAAAGTCTTATAAAGCTTAGCCAGCCTTGGCAAGACATAACGCCACTGACAACACTAGAACAAGAAAATGAAACTGTTGTTACAGATTTTTCCAAAGAAATTTGAACTCATAACTATCACTTTAGGTTAACCATCCTAACCAAGTTATAATGGCGTGTTAAAATGTATATATTCGTTTTTAAATAAGGTATACGTCCGAATAGCTAAGAAACGTTTATTGGTAAAGTATTGCTTTCAAAATGCTATGTAGAATATAGATTATACTTTTCATAAATAAACTATTTATAAAATTTAATTATTATTTGTAATCACATCAAAATCGATATTATTGGAAAACGGAATTGCCTTAATTGGAATAGAGTGTCTTAACTCTAGGTCCAAGGTTCCTTCTGCCTACCCTGCTATGTGCTGGATACAGCTTAACTTTCTAACAAAAAGCCGATGTAACATAAACATCTAAAACCCATTTCTTTACTTGTGACGTCCATCAGCCAGTACTAATAAAATATTCCTTATCAAGAAAACCTAAGGATATCAAAGTCAATCTACAGTACTCACACACTATATCGTTATTTACAATCTACTCACATTATATAATATAGTATAAGAAAAGATAATGGTTCGTACCAGCTGTGGACACCGGGCCAACCGGTCGAAGAATAAAAAACTTTCTATAATAGAATCATCGACGGCTAAGGCATATATGTAGTTTTGTTTGGTAATACACGAAATAGGACCGATCGTAGGAAACAGCCTAGTTATACGTAATTAACATCTAAAGTAGGCGATATAGAGACTGTTAAGTAGTTCTACACATATGATTCACTGTTTCCATTGTGGTTTATTTAAATATGTAATATTTTTAGTTTCACTGTGTATAGATAGATATTTCTTTTATTAACGTTTAGAAAATTATAAAATTGTTTTGTATTAATTGAATGTAAAAATCTTTATATTTAATCTTTTATTTCATATGTACTTATTCATATTTTTATTTAAATATTGATTCTACAATAATATTTACGTACTTTCGAAATTTCAATTTTTCATACGTATTTAAAAAGGAAGGGAAAGAAAAGATAAAGGTTTTTCCTTCATCTTTTCTTTTTCTTCTCGGATGGCAAAATAATACTAAATATTACGTTCATATCTCTTTTATTGACAACACAAAAAAACACAAAACAATTACATACAAAGCTCTTTATAATAATATTATAATGATATTAGCAATTCAATTTAATAATTTCAATACAATTCTAAATTAAAAAAATATTAAAACATAATAATAATAAGAAAATCACCTCCACGCTGTATCCGGCACATGTCATGTCCGTCAAATCAATAATAATTTATTAACAAAAATCAAAATGACAACGTCATTTCAATTCCGTTCCAAATAACGTCACATAACAACGGAAACATGCCCGAGGTGTGGCTAGAGCGGTTTTCACTTTCTTAAAATCCGCAGGTAATTAATTAGTCACTGTCTCCACGACGGACGAGTGTTGCGCAAACACGAACACTCAGTGCTTTAGATCACTTGGAAAATTGTTATATGGAATACTTGTGGTACTTGTTTTGTGTTGTTTTGTTTGTTTGTTTGTTGTTTGTATGTTATTTTAATATGTAAGTATTAAAGTACTTTGTGGGGGTGTGTGTGTGTTGAGTCTTATTAAATTGTTTTAGTTCAGGGGGAACATGGGAATCTGTTCCCCTTTAGACACCTTCTGTTGCCCATTTTCCGCCAGATTCTAGAAGTATTGCGTGTTGAGTAGCGGAGCTCAACGCCACTCTATGTGTGTTACGTTTTATTTCTGTCTTAAGCGTGCTTTTATATAGTATTGCTTTTTTATCACTAAGAAATATTTAAAAATCTAGATTAAAATTGGGGATCTTTGGGAATCTTAACTTGCTTCTCATTGTTACAATCAGATTCAGATCTGATCAATGACCACTATCCAAATCGCACTCTCAAGAAAAAATGATGTAAATTTCATTTCATCAGAATTATAAAAATCTTAAAACAATATGCGTTATATTTACAACATTTTTATATATTTATATTTTAGCTTACAGTAAACAAAATAAATTTTCTTATCCACATAAATAAAAAGTTCTATTCAAGTTTTTCTAAAACAAAATAAGACATACATCACTCGAAGTCGCCGTCGCGTCTGGTGAAGTCTTGTATATCCAAGAAGTCTAGAAATAGTAGGGTATTCTCTATTCCTCGTGCCGTAGACGAACACTGAATATAACGATAGACCCATATTAGTAGTGTTATTATAGACTGAAATTTCTTAGAACTAAGATATAATAAATATTTTTAGTAAGGATATTTGTAGTATCCACGTCTTTATGAGGTAAATAGATGAAATTATAGGTTTTTTTAGCTTCCAGCTGTACTTTGCACTTAGCAGGGTAGGCAGAAGGAATTTGAGAACCTAGTGTTCATCAGAGACACTTCGTTCGGAATTGCTTTGAGAGTGGCAGGACTCGATGAAAATAAACATTTCACTCCTCCGAATGGGAATCGAACCCATAACCTGTCGCGTTTAGAGTGGCACGCTTGTACCCCTGCACCACAGCTGGCCTCAACAATTTGATGATTTCTTTAAATCGTACAATAGGTTTCACTTCTATACATTTCTTCACTCTATAGTACATAGCTCGCCAATCAGGAAGCTTTCACATGTCAATCACCAATTACATCACGTTTTGTTCACAATCGACGCTGGCCAATCGGTCTTCTGAATTTCAAATGGATTTTGAAAGTTTATTATCATTTTTTTACTTTATATTTGATATTTTCGCTTTTATTGTATTTTTTTCTGAAATAATAACAATATAGCTTTTTTTAAAATAATTTTAGTTGTCATTTTATCAGCTTAACGCTGTATCTCGCACGCAACCGGGTAGGCAGGGGAACCTAGTGTTAAAACACTCCGTTCCCCATTTTCCGCCGAATTCTTAAGGCGTTTTATCCTTATAAACAGCGTAAAATTATAACAAAGCACAGCAGGAAAAATGAAGACACATTCCGCTCCACTCTGTACCTGATTTTTGAGATATTGCGTGTTAAATGGTGGAACATAATTGATATGATTATCCAATATTTTAATATCATCGTCGTCGACATAAACAAATTTCTTTTTAATTTTCTTTAACCGAAAATATTACTATTCAATATCTAACACATTAGTTGTCGATGACAGTTTGACAAGAATATATTTGTTTTTGCATATAAAAATATGCTTTTTTTGTTATTTCAAAATAAACATATAGCATATTTTTTTTAATAAAATTATCATAAAATTAAAAGAATAAAATTTCCATAATAGGACAATTAATACGTGTCTAACTGCTACTACTGTATCCGGCTTATCTAGATACTACTGTAATACAATTTTCTTTAATAAAAGTGCTTATTATATGTACTAAGAAATTTCTTTGAGTCTGATTTCTAACACTATATTTATATGTATCTATACTATTATGTTGAAGCCAGTCGGTTGTGGGTTCAATCCCCACTCGAGGAGATGAAATATTTACATAAATTAATAGTTCCATTTCTTCGCTCTGGTGTCGAGGCGATGTCAAAGCGCGGTTAAATTTCTCCCGAATTCGACAGAAAGTGGGGAACGGAGTGTCTAACTAGGTTGCCTCTGCCTACCCTGCATTGTTCGGGATACAGCGTGGAGCTGTTTTTCATTTTATTTTTTATTATTTTTATACTATTATTGTGGGCTCAATTCCAACTTGGGGGAATGATTACTTTCAATTATTTTAACTATTACGCTCTGGTAGATATAGCGCGGCGTTGACATCCGCCACTTGCAGTGTCTTGAAAATTGGGCGGGAACGGCGTGTCTTAACAATAGGTTTCCCCTGCCTTTCCTGCTAAGCGGGAAAATGCGTTTAGTTGCTTTTTTTTCGTTATAAAAAATAAGAGTTTTTTTTATAAGATAAAATATTTTAACTCTTTGCTTTATAAAAAAAAACTAGTATAATAAACAACTTAAGTACCTAGCAGATGTACTGACAAATTCTGAGATACAAATCGGCTGTAGATTGTAATCTACAATGAAAGCACATGTCAAAAGACGAATCATCTATCATTTCATATATCTACACTGTAAAACAAAGGAAAATAAGCTTTAAATTTACTTAAAATAAAGCTTAAAATTGCAACATCTGTTTCACCCTATAACAAAATGCATTATTAAATAGCGATTCTATGACCCCATTCGAAACGCATTAGTAAGTATTATGTCTAATTTGCTTGTTTTAATTCGGTTTTGATTTTAATAAAGTTGAATGTTTAATTATTCTGTAAGGCGCGTCCTGCGGGGGATTTGTCACAATATGGTGTTTTGGAATTTCGGGACAGTTGATGTGGATATGCGAGAAGGTACAATATTAATATTACTAGATATAATTTGAGTTGTAGGTTCGATTTCTGGTCGGGGGAAAGATTAAATTCTAATTATTTTTATTTCCACACTTTTGTAGATAAAAAAGGTGTAAAATTCCACCAATCAACACGCAACGTCTCACTAATTTAGCATAAAGTGGAGAACACACGTTGCTTTGATTTTTTAGCAATATTTATTTATTACGGAAATAGCTTCATAGTAAGTAGATATGTATGTATGGCAAGTTTACTGTGATTTTATCTTATGGTGCCGGCGTAGAGTTCCGCCACTCAACACTCAATTCCTCGAGAATTCGTCCCTGCCTACCCTGCTATATATACAGTGTTAAGCTACTTATATATTCTGAATATATAAATTAACTGACATTTTTTGTTACAAGATTTTTATATTTTTTTAAATTCTTTTTGTAGGATAGCGATAAGTATGTACAGAAGGCAATTTCCAGATCAATATAAATAATAGTAATAATAGTTTAATTAAGTCATATAATATTATTGATGCTTACATTGCCATTAAAACAAGTAAATAGTTTAAATCTTACTTATTTATAAAACGTATAAAAACTGATCGGTTTCCAGGAGGCGCGAGTTCGAGTCCCGCTAAGTTCAAATTTTTATACGTTTTCTAAATAAGTATTTTTCTTTCCTAAGTGTGGAATAACACTTTAAAAATGTTAAATATAGCTTAAATCAATGTGAAATAATAACAAATCATTAAAATATCTTATCTACTCACACACTGATTTTGATATCATTTTAAATTTAATTTATAATTATACTAACACACGTATGTACATCAATTATTAATTAACATTGTATTATGTTGTATAGTAATATTGCAGAGAAAGAACTTGATTCTTGGCGAAATTCATATAGTAGAGTATAACAATAAATGAATTTACTTAAAAAAATGAATCTCTTGTAAAACTAAGGAAATTTCAATAATTAACCGTCAACTCTCTATGTCTTTTCTCTGATAGAGAGATAGGTAACTTAGATTATGTTATACAGGATCAATGATGGAAAGTATAAAAGAAAGCCTTATTATTTTTATTTAGGCGTTTTCTAATATTCCGTATTAGCTACAAAAAATAAAATGAAGAATAAAGCCATAATCACGTTTTACCGACAGTGCGATCAACAAATCGAAAATTTTTCATAATTTTCTTTATTTATTTTTACAACTTTTCATACATTAAATATAAGTAAATTATTGATTAAATACTCCAGCCATTTTAATTCCATCACATCATGACATACGAGCATCTCATTCTAAATTCCGTATAACGCAGGGTCGTTACGCAATAACTCATAAATTGAAGCGATTAATTGACATCATACTCGTATACGTGGAAGGGGTTGGCGCCCCTGTTGTGTTGTGACAAGCGCGCCGACGAGGGGTAGTTTAAAAAAAACGTGTTAGTGTTGTTTTATCGCTAATTGTACTTGAGTGGCGTTTGATATATATATTTTTTATTATATATTAAGGAAATTTAAGGTTATTATTATAGATTTTATTATGATGAAGAGTGATATGAGTTAATTAATTGAAAATCTAAAAGCATATATATTTATGTGTATTTATATGTCAGAAGAAATAATATATTATAAACGTAATTTGAATTTTATGACAGTGTTTGGTTTTTAAAATCGAAATAGATGTCTTTTAAGAATTATAATTTTTCCATCAAATTTAGGTGCAATATATCACAGAATAGTTGTTCATAGAATTCCTAATAAATTTAGTAGCAATTATCGTAAAAAAGTAAATTCTTCATGCAACACAGCTTTTATTAAACATCATTGTATTATTTTTAGCTTAGTTTAGTCTTCTAAGCAATTCAATAATGAGATAAGAAAAGCAAATTAATCGATTTTGTGTGAAAATATATAAAAAAGCAATAAATCTGTCTTTATAAAGCTAATGAAATTTATTTTTTTACTTAAGTTAGCAGATATATATTTTTTTCTTTAAAAGGTGAAGACCATAGTTATTAGATTTGAAAACATGTATATAATTGCAATTTCGATCTTCACTTGTAGGAACGTGATTTAAAAATGTATATATATGAAAATAATAAAATTTAAAAATATAATAGATATGTACATATTACATTTAGAAGAACCACTGAAGATGCTGAAGACCGTGCAAAGTGGAGTAAGTTGAGATTTTTACTCAACTTACTCCACTTTTTGCTTACCCTAGAAACAAACGCCAAGAGCAATCCCAGGTAGAAGAAGAATATGTACGTTCCCGGTCTTGTAATGTTAGGAGCAGCGCTGAGCCACCAATACACATATAGTGTCGTAAAAAATAATAATAAGTAATATAGTAAAGACGACAAAAGTAAGAAATTAAGTGAAAATCAAAAAATAAATAATATTTTAGTAGCTAAATATAATTTGCATATATTAGTTGATGCAAATAAATCATGAAGGACAGTAATCCGCGGCCATTTTGATGTATAACAGCGCCATCTGTGTCAACTGAATGAGTTATTATCCTTCTATTTTACTATAGGGTTGTCAGAACAATGTCATTCGATTTTTTTTTATTGTTTTAAATTGTTTTTGATATCGTATCACATTTAATTGTATTTAAAATTATAATAAGCGACTACGTATTTCTGTTTTTTTTTTAATATTTTTAAATCTTAATAATAAGATAAAAGAAAAACATAAATTTCATGCTGTAATCTATAGAGTATGTAGGGTAATTAGAAGGAACTTAGTGTTAAGACAATTTGTTATTTATGCACCGCGCAATTTTCAAGAATTCGTATGTTGACTCCTGGAATACAATGCCGCGCTTAGTTTTCTTACCACTGCGAGGAATTGAAAACAATTGTATTGGCCATTAGGCATAGCATGGCGTTGGGTTCTGTCACTCAACGCGAAAAGCCTATCTATAAAAGATATCGGCAGAAACTGGAAAACGGAAATGTTTTAATGTGAACGGAGTGTCTTAACATTAGGTACCCAGGTTCCCTCTGCTCATTTTACTCCGAGTAGCAATCGTACTCACACCGGTTGAAGTTACAGTTAAACACCCAATAAATCCAATCTTTAGTATTTTTAATTTATATGTATATAACTAAGATAAAAAATTCTATAAAATTTATTCAAATAACCTCAAAACATGAAATTTTATTATACATACGAGTATATATAACTAAAAGTGACGGCCCTACTCAAATAGGAATTGACATGATTTATATGGCAACCCTCGCAAGATTAACCCTTTATCTCAGGTCACTGAGGGGTCACGTAGAACACTTGTTCTGATGTAATTTATTGTTTTTCGTTACGCTTTTACTATATCTATTTATTGGATGATCATAAATTTATTTGGGAAATTTAATTTATCATTTGGTATTGTGGTCTCGGTAATTTCTAATGTAACAATATTAATATATTTTATATGCATCTTCTACAATGTATGTGGAATTTATTATTATTAAAAATATATAAATAAAGATATTTTCACTTTTTTCTGGACTTAGTACTTCACGAGCAGTTCACGACATTTTAGTGAAAGCACGCTGAGTAATTAGCGAAAAAAAAGTGTGGACAAAGATTTTAATATATTATGACATAAACAGCTAGCTAGCTTCACGCTGTATCCCTAGTGGAGTAGTCAGAGAGAACGGAGCGCCAAACGCTACAGTCTCTGCATACCTCTGTCACCTCGTACATTGTGATCAACCTCTTCATACATGCCCTCTGGGCGCAAAAGGTAGAGGATGCATAGTATCGAAGACCCCAATTCTTACTCTACCGCTCACTTTTGAATCATATATTTTTTTTTGCCATTCATGACGATGAAGTCATTCATGTCATTCGTTCCACGCCACTAGTCAATAAAGCTGAGCACGTTATTCTCCATCCTCACCAGTAATCTGCCATCCTGGGTATCTCTTCATACTTCTTCTTCTGTAATAAACATGTTTCGCTGTCGGTACCAACACTACATTGTGTACGGCTAAACATGCAGATTTGCAAATTTTTCGCCGTCTCATCAATGTAGCAAAGGCACCGTTAACCTTGTTAAAAAAAAAAAAATAGCTTCACGCTGTATCCCGCACACAGCAGGGTAGGCAGAGGGAACCTAGTGTTAAGACACTCCGTTCCCCACTTCCTGCCGAATTCTGGAGGCATTGCGTGTTGAGTGGCAGAACTCAACGCCGCGCTTAACCTCGATACCAGAGCGAAGAAATGGAAATATAAATTTAAGTATATATTTCATCTCCTCGAGTGGGGATCGAACCCACAACCAGTCGGTTTTACAGTCACACCTCGTGCCGCTGCGCCACGACTGGCCTCAAAACAAAACCTTGTTACCGGCCGCAATACGCCTTTTCGCAACTACCTCGTATCTTCCATCTCTAATAACTTTCAAAAATATACCACTTCATTCACTTGTTCTAATATCTTATCATTTACACTGATCTTGCATTTCGTTTTTTCTTCATTCTTTTCAAATATCAGAGACTTTGATTTACTCGCATTCAGGCTTAGACCATTATTTTGATATCCTATTTTCAGCGTGGCATGACATAAATAAGAAGTTAAAAAAATTAAATATATTTTTCATTATATTTTATTGCAAAAAAACATTCCGGGTTGAGTAGCGGAACTAAACGCCGCGCTGTGCCTCGTTACCAGAGCGGAAAATGAAAATATTATATATTTCTTTCCCCAAATTCAAATCGAATTCACAACCGTCGCGTTTACAGGCGCACGAGATCTAGATTTTAGACCAACAACAAACTAAACTAAAATTATACTTCGATATTAAACAATCCGGTAGCATAGTTGTATTTTATGCATGTTATAAAATAAATAAAAAATAAATTAGCTTCACGCTGTATCCCGCACACAGCAGGGTAGGCAGAGGGAACCTAATGTTAAGACACTCCGTTCCCCACTTTCTGCCGGATTCTGGAGGCATTGCGTGTTGAGTGGCAGAACTCAACGCCGCGCTTAACCTCGACACCAGAGCGAAGAAATGGAAATATAAATTTAAGTAAATATTTCATCTCCTCGAGTGGGGATCGAACCCACAACCAGTCGGTTTTGCAGTCACACCTCGTGCCGCTGCGCCACGACCGGCCTCATGTTATAAAATCTAGTTATAAATATAGCAATCACATATAAATATTAAAACGAATACGCACTTTTCGCGTTATTAGTTGTTATAACTAAAGGAAATATCAGGCGTTTTCTTTTAATCACCATCTCCAGTATACAAATAGGTAAAAAGATTATACGTTAGGTACAGTCAGCAGTGTTCTTCGATATTTTTAATATCTGTTTTTCCGTATTTTTCTGTTTCTGATGAGAGTTCGTGACGTCGTCGTCGTTTTCGTAGATTATAAGGATAAGTTTGTGGCCAGGTTTCCTCTGCTTATCCTGTTATGTGCATGATACAGCGTAAAGCTAAAATAAATTAAAAAAAACACTTTCTTTTTCAAGATCTTCTTCCATGTGACATAGTTTAAGTGTCAATGCGATGGTCATAGATTCAATCTTAACTAGCGGTAATTTAATAAATAATCAATATACTTTGACTTTGGACAAAGTACACTTTTGACGTATGCCACTCAAAATGCAATATGCTTAAAAGTAAAACAATCCACATCTTTATACTATTATTATATTTTCAATTAAAATTATTTATATTATTTGTTATTTCCTATTGTATTTGTATACACCGTGAAATAAATAAATAATTAAACATTTTAAAAACATTTCAATAATACTAATAAATTTTTATTATTATAATATAAGGTAGGTTTATTGGCTTCAGCCTTCAATAAAAATGTCTTCATCAAGTATTTACTTTAAAATTTAGCCTTATTCGATAAAGTTATTTTATATAATAGAGATGATGAAGATCCAAAGTCAAGACACTTTTCACACGGATTTGAGACAAACGTGTTGTGTGGCGGAACTTAACTCCGCGCTTCTTTGCGAAAATTAAAAATAATAATTTTGATTGTGAATTAAATATTCACAATCAAAATATTACCAACAATAAATAACTTAACTTAAGTTTTCTTAAACTTTAAGCTTTAAGCTTTTGAAAGGTTTTAATGATATTAGAATAATAAATCTCCCCTTACTTAGTTGCCATTTCACACAGGGAATATTTTACGCTGAGTAATTACCAATAAAGGAAGTTAGTTGTTTATAAGACGAAGGAGAAACAATTAGGTAACTTGTTAGCTATTCACTGAGATGCTCTTGCTAACGAATGTTACAATGTTTTAACATGAAGTGGTTAAAATATAAGATTTTTCTTTGATATTCGCAATTTAAAAAAAAAAAAAATCTTATCACCCGATTAATCTGGTTAAAGAATTAATATTAATATAGTAAATTTAATTTTATTTTCTATGTTTTAAATGATTTTTTCTGTATAGGTTCAATGTTGCCTACGCTTAAGTGAAAAGTAGAAAATAAAACGATTTTTAAATGCTTTCTTTTATTATTCCAAAAAAAGAAACTAGAACTGATCACCTACATAAATAAAACAAAATATATAAGTACATACCTACTCCGAAAACCTTGAAGCCTTTAAATATTTCGTCTAAATTTCGTATATTGATAATAAGGTTACCCAAAAGAATTTTTAATTGTAATTTCAAATTCAATTAAATTTAATTACAAGACTTAACGCCGCGTTTTTTCTTGTTACTGGTGCGAGGAAATGATAGTAATTTCTTTAATTGTAATGATGTAAATTTTCAAAAGGTTGTATATTGATTATTTTTATTATACAAAAGTCCCTTGAATCCCTAATTTTTTTGCAAATTGAACAAAATTGTTTAACTTTCATAAAAAGAAACGTCTCTAAATAACTAATACATACATAAACACTAGTAAGCACTCTAACCAGATATAGACGGCAACAGGTTCTAGCATCTATACCTATATACAATTAAACAACCGTTTCTTTACTTAGTAATTGTAAAATATTGAAATTTTCTTTGCTGTCCGTAAATCGCTGCGTACGGTTGCGCGGGCGCCTCTCAGCCAGTCTGATTTACTGGTGTATTAATGAAACCTGTTATGTAAGCGGAATTATTTATTATTTCGTTGCAACGAGCCATTGGAAATTGCTAGCTACTGTATTAGATAATAATTAACTTTGCATTGCAATCACGACACCCTATGTTTTATAATAACCACCTCACTTTGGTATTGTGAGAATCTTGCGAGTTGTAGCTTATCATGTTTTATATTGTGTTGAGATATTTGTGTTCCATTTTAGTTTTTAAATTATAATGCTGTAATTAATAGTTAATAAAAAACTTCTTACGGAGCACGTAAATAAACATAGAGTTTAGACACTTTTCTCTTTCTCCAAATAAATATTTTGACACATAGCGTTGTGTTGTGCAAAGTGTGCAAAGTTTGATTCATTTTGAGCTGGTGCACCCTAGTGTTAGTTTGAACGATTTGATCGCCTATAACGTAGGGCCGCCCGAATCCTTGGGGAACCAATAACCGAAAAACACTTTGTCTCTGCGTAAAGACATCTCCTTGCTATGCATTCTCTATTGCATTTATCATGGATAATGTTCTGGGGAGCTGGTTAGCTTGCCTCCGAATTTTCTAACTGTACAGTACGTCATAATCAGAAGTACCGTCCCCATCACACTATGGCGGTGATCATTTACCATCAGGTAACCCATACGCTAGTTTATCTGCTAGTCTGTAATTCTATGAAAATGAAATTTTATATGAATTATAGTTATTCAAAGTCACAATAAATTCACTGTATTTATACAGTCACTGTATTTTTTTTCAACTTCCATTTTTTTTTAAAGATCAGTCAAAGATCACTTTAAATTCTTTAATTACAGATACTATGCTGAACCATTAAAATATCGCACACGGTATTTTTTTTTGCTAGAAATTTATGACCGGAGATTTTCCCGATAAGGTATAGATCAATTTCAAGTTGATACAAAAACAGTTTCCTTTGAGGTCTTTTTAAATATCCTTTGAAATAACGCGTTTTGTAAGCAATAGTTTTGTTTATTTTGAACAAAAAAATATATAAATATTTGAGTAATGTGGTTGTCATGAATATGGGCGTGATTTCAGTTCCTTTCCCCTTTTTTAGTTTCTCGCTTTATCCCGCATATAACGGGATAGAAAAAAAATGTTAGTATACTCCGTTCTCCCCTTTCCGCTAATAGTTAAGACAGTGCGTGTTAATGGGCAAAACTAAACGCCGCGTTTTATCTCTTTTCTCAGACTGAGAATCAAACCGATGACAATCACGTTTACAGCCACAGTAATGATGTAGGTATGTGTGTGGATATAATGATGCTATTACAAAATAAATTTACTATTTTTCGTTTCCTTGTTTTTGCATAACTTCTGTATTTCAGTATGGTTTTTGTTGTTTTGATTTATTCATTGGGAGAATTTCCAATCCTATAATCTTCAACCTCTGTAACTATACACATAATAATGAAATTATGAAAAGAATTTGAAAAATAATAATTTATTGCTATAAACACTTTTTTTTATATTAACTTCACCCAGTATCGCATACGGCTATGTAGTCTGAGGGATCCTAGTGTTAGCTGTTAGTTAGAGCGATGAAATTATAATATTAAATATGTCATTTCCTCGAATGTTGATCGAACCCACGTTTACAGTCACACACTTGTGCCCTGCGTCACGACTGGCCTTAAGCTATAAACACTTAATTACCCATTAAACTTTGAACCTATAACTACTATAACTGTTGAATGAACCAGCTCCACTAAGCCTACTAAGACAATACGTTCTGTATTAACCACATTAACACTAACAACATCTATCTATAAAATTCTATAAAGAATTCTCGAAATTCCAATATCTAAACCCAGCTTTAGAAAATCTAAACAGAATTTAATGAACATTATAACAGTTATTTTTAAGAAAGATCTAACTAACTATGTATGATAAGTATAGTTAATTGTGTTATTTAAGAGGTAAGGTGTCCGTGTGTAAATATTTTGTCGGCTTCGTTCTTTATAGCCAGCGTTAGACGTCGTTTGAGTTAAAACTATAATTAATTTTATTCGAAAAAATTTTTTCGTTGCAATGCGTGGAGCGCGAGTTTCTGGTTGCTTGAAAACTTTTGTATGTTCACTCGTCTGTATGTATGTATATTGGGCTGATGTTACGTAATGGGAAATATAATTTTGTTTTTTTTTTTAAATACTGTAAACATTTCTTATAATTTCTCTTATGTTTAAAATGTTCCTACAAATTTCTACATCAAAATTTTTTCAAAATTCAAATATTAACACGTAAAACCAACGCATCGATTGATTTCAGATTTTCATTTTAAGTTTTTAAATTTAAATCATTATCCATGTCCGATGACTGGGATCATTTATTTCTTATATTTTTTAAACGATAATTTCTTCCTTCATAGTATGAAAAAAAAATTGCTATAAGTGAGAAACGGAGTGACTTAACACTAGATTTCTCATTGCCTACTCTAGTATCAGGAAAAAGCATAAAGCTCCTATTTATAAATATGTATATACAGTAACGATCTTGATATTATAACAAAAAAGAAACTAAGTTGTATCATCACCACCAAATCATTGGTCATTTACAAAATTGTATATAATTTTATTCTCTTCTAAAATGTAAATTAAACAAAGATATTATCGAATATTTCTTCACGTTAGCGTTTAAGAACAAAAGAAGTAAAGAAGGCCTTATTAAAGACGTCATTTATTAATAGAATAATTTTTCAAAGCTTATCGCGCGACATCGAGAGGCAGATGCTCGAAACATTAATATTTAAACGCCATCAATTTTGTCTATGGTATTTAAGAATTTTCAATCCCATGTTCTTGAACACCTTGGATGCATTTTTATTGCTTAAAAGTTTGTTAATTCTTATAGATAAGTGTACATAGCAATATATAATACTATAATAACTTTTGTTTATAGAAATAATATGAAACTTATTGTTGAAAAAAAACTAATTTTGAAATCTATTCCTCTTATCATGATTGGTGTAAGTAGGTCAGCGTCACATATACTATAAACGCGATACTACCAGATTTATATCACACATATGGGAATGATTATAGCTATTTCAATTGTTTTTATTCGTCCGCACTAGCAATACAAAGAGCGGCGTTGATTGTTACCATTTAAAAAAAAAACTTAATGGAATTAATTTATACCCACTCACTTACAGAGGCAGCAAGCAGCAGCAGAAATATATATTACTAAGCCAAACATCAGCTATATGCGATATTATTTGTATTTTATATAATAAAGAAATATATTACAAATTTCTCGTATAATCAATCAAAATTTATGTAAAACCAATGAGCTTCTCTTCCAAAGGAATCTGCATTGATTCCCTATTAACATGCGCGAGTGCATAACGAAGCCAGCACCAACTAGGAAGAAGATAACAAAAGCGTATCTCGAATTGGCCTGACCGCAAAAACTGCCGGCCACCAGCGCTCTAAACAAGTTGAGAAGAGCTAGCACAAGGTATTCCCACATGGAACTAAGTTCCAATGTTGTATTCCATAGACATCGACACATCGCATAGAAATTTGTCACTTGACATAGTTTTATTAATAAATATTATTATATTACTAGAGGGCGCGCGCGGCTTTGCCCGCTTATTAGGAGTGAATTTTATATATATTTTATAAGATTTCTCCATATAAACTTTCAACCCCTTATTTGAACCCTTAGGGGGTGAAGTCTTAAAAACCATGAAACACGTGTTCAATGAAATATTTTTAAGAATCTGAATTTCAAATTTTATAAATATCGATACAGATTAAAAAAAAATTCCATACAAACTTTAAACCCCTATTTCATCCCTTTAGGGTTAAAATTTTTCAAATTCCCTTCTTAGTGGATGTCCAGAATATAAAAATAAACATCTGCCCAAATTTCACGTTTCTACTATCAGCGGTTACGGCTCTGCGTGCGTCTTACCTCAGTCAGTCAGCACAAGTCCTTTTATATATTTAGATTATATGGTGGATCTATTGTGGCGCAGTGGTGAAGTAACTAGCTGTAAAACGCCATGGTTGTTGGCAGAAATAAATATTATTATTATTCTCTGGTAAAAGTAAGTGCATCGTCATCTTAAAAAAGTGGTATACAGAAGTAATCTTTGCTTTGGTACCAGAGAAATGAAAACAATAAATATTCCTTTTATTTGAGTGGGAATCGCAAGTTTACAGTCAAACGCTTGTGCCACTGCGCCTTAACATGCAACTGCCTCAAAAAAAAGTCTATTATAATAATTTCAAAAAAAAAATATTTAATAAAATAAATATTTTCAAAAAATACGTCTACATTATCTTCACTTTTAACCGACAATGCTTTACTAGCTGCTGTAGCCGGCGATGTCAAAGTCAAAGTCAAGGTCAATCGCAGTCATCAGATAGTTCTCTAGTCCTTAATAACCTTGTATTGCTGAAACTAACTAAAATGTATTATATAAATTATCCATTGCCAAAATGGTCAAAAATCAGTAAATTGAAAGAAAAAACTGACTCATCATGCCTTTGTGTCGGAAACTATGGAAACGCACAGGATCGTGTCCCCTCAGCCGTATCGGACATCGTAAGATCGATCGATGTATGTAGATCTTGTTATTTACATACGCCACGACTATTATTTCGCGAATTTAGTGAACGGCCGTGCCTCGGTATGCGGGTTAATTAAGACATAGCTGGCTTAAATATTGGTAACAATGTTATATTGTTAGAACGATGAACATGTTTGTAGTAAAAAATGTATGGTTTACTTATATAAGTCAAGCTATTACTATACTATATTACACGAGCAAAAATTAAGAATAATAAACGTCACACTTTGAAAATATATATTATTTAAGTTTCTTGGATCTAAGTTGCAAGAATAAGAAGATTCGCAAGAATTTGTCTGACGACATCTATACTTTTGCTCAACCTTTTATAAAACAAATAGATTTCCTTTATATTATTTAAGAACCGAAATCTTCGTGTACATTCAGATAATAACAAGCTCTGTTGTGTACTTCGCTTCAGACGAAGTTAAATACATCATCACATATACATAATATTAATCCTGGAGAAATTAAGACACTATCTTTCAAAAGTCTTACGAGAAAGGGTAAAAATGGGACATTCTCTCTTTTTTTTTACATTTTTAACGTGTTATACCACACTAAGGAAAAAAATACTTATATGTTTTCTAAACGGGACTTTCCATTTTACGTCACAAACACCCCCCGGGCGACGACTGTTTCAATATATAAATATAGTAAATCAATACCTTTCATGCCAGTATTCCATAAAGTTATTATTAACGAGTGGCAAATAGGAAATTGTATGTAATATACTAATGCCATTATAATAATTAAAGTGAGATTTAAGACTTATTTTACATAAGCCCTTACTTCTAGAGGAAATGTTATCTGTCCGCTATCACATTATCACACGAGCTAACTTTCCCGTACAGTGCACCACGAAACACAATCAATTATATTCCTTAGGTGTATAAAAATAAAGACTTCAATATTATTTCGTTGCTAACTGTACCTAACATATGATTAAAACGAAATTTCTTATCGGATTTTGAACTTTATGCCATATATAATAGAGGTTACACAAAAAGTCGACTTGCACATATGAACCAGTGATAGAATCATAAATATGAAACAAGTTTCTGTAATTGTTCAGGAAGGGTTACTTTAATATATATTGAAATGTACAGTACTTTCCAGTTAGCGTTAAGTAACTAACATGCCTTAGTGCAATTGGCAGGGGAATATTTATTGAGTCATAGAAGGATTATGATGTTTATACTACGTGGAAACAGTGATTTAACTAATAAACTAACAAAAGATTTAGATTTTACACAAATGTAGTATGTTTTATATTACAAAAATATGTTATACAATATTGTTAAGCGGTTTAAAAAGCTCATTTTTTATCTTTTTGCGTATTGAGTGGTGGAACTCAACGCCGCGCATTGTCTACCAAAACGGAGATATAAAAATATATAATTTAAATGTTATTCTTTTTCCGATCGTCGTCTATCCCACTATGTTAAAATACACTTCCATAGATGTTCACATGTTATATTAGTATACATATATAAATATATATACAGTATAATGTTGAGGCCGCAATGGCATAGTGGCACAGTGTCTGACGGTAAACGCGACAGCCTGTGAATAATAATGTGCATTCGATTCCTACACTTTTAAATAAAAAAAAAAAAACATTTTATCGCTTTAGGAACAACGGCACGCAATATATCGTAAAATGCATGTATGATGGGGATATCTGAGTCGCCTAACACTGGATTCGTTCTGAATACTATGCTTTATGCAATTTACTGTATAAAACCAAAAAGAAAACTTCTATCCAATAAAATAGCACCACACCTCAACAACGTTCGGTCGTTGTATCCCTATTATGCACCACAATGGTCACACACAAAATACACAAGGACCAAACGCTAAAATAACATTCAAACAACCTGATAAATCCACCCGATTGACAATCCGTAGGGAACAGCGCTTAACGACGTAAAGTTGTATGGCACAATTGCGAACACTAATTTAAGTCGGTACCTTATAAAGGGTGCGCTAAGAATCCGCGGTTGATAGGCGTTTGTATGAGTGCGACTTAAGAGTATCTTTGACGAACGCGTTAACCAAATAAGGTGGTTACTCTGAAAAATTTACTCCTCAACCGTCTTAATTGGGCGCCCAGCTGTTTTACTTGTTACATACGGTTTTTAAAATTTTATATACGGTTTTTGATGTTTGGTCACTATATATGTTCGGGATAACGTCCGATTTTAAAGTTTTGTTAGTAGTGATGTCGATTCCTAATTGTGTGAAAAATTGTTGTGTAAACTCTATCACCCTAATATAAGCGTAGTGTTTAAGTTCTGTCATTTAGCACGCCATGTCTCGGAAGAAGAGAGTGGGTATGAGATTGAAAGAAATAACATATGGAAGTCAGATTGTATAACTTTTAACGTGCTAATAAGTAAAATTTATTTATATTTTCATAAATATTTAAATGAAAAAAATGTGTGGGACTAAGATCATTTCAATTTTATAACAGAGTTTTAATAAAATTGCAACCTTTATTTTGAATATTTTTTTCCTATTTTGAAGCATTATATATTGCAGAAAGTGGGGAACGGCAATGTTTTAACGAGAATAGAATGTCTTAACACTAAGGTACCAGGTTCCCTCTGCCTACCCTCGTATGTGCGGGATACAGATGCGTCAAGCTAAAAAAATACATTGAATGGCAGAACTTAACGTCACGCTTAAACTAAATAAATCCTAGGATTTACAAATAACAAAAAGGTGTTGACCAAACTTAAGCATAAAACTTGAACACCGTATGTTTACAAGCAAGGCTGTCACTGATTTGTAGTCGCGATGTTTCTCTCAACAGGTGTGGCACTGATTGGGAACCTTGCTTATTTGTTATACGCAACGGAATTAACGATTCATTGTATCACATATGTATATACGTGTTTGTGAATGGAACCTAGGGCCTATGTAAAGGCCAGGAGTATCTTGAAAGTAGTCGGTTCTTTTTCCGTGAGTTTCTTTGGTAAGCTTACGATGGAGGAGTCAAGTATTCTGTTCTGAATGTATTTTTAAGTGTATAATTTTACGGTGGTGGTATTTAAAGACGCTATACTGTGTATAATTTTACAATTAGTGTAGAAATATTTATAATATAAAATGGTTTTTACGAGGAGTTATCGGGAGTGTAGCCCCAATGATCTATGTCCGCGATAAATGAACATTCCAATAAAGAAATAAATTTCAAATAAAGTTCCTGAGATTAGCTCGTTCAACCAGACAAAATAGTCAACTTTGTAATATTAGTATATAGTAAAGACTAGTTCAAATGTTATTTAGAAACAAAACGTTAGATTTAGGCCCACAATTATCACAATATTGTTGCATTGTTACATAATTGATGAAATGTTATACTATATTTTTTTATTTATATTTTAAGTATTGGTAAGTTAACATTCTTTCCAAATAATTATCTGAACACTCATCACCTTTCGGCGGAAGTAAGTTAAGTTAAACCATCCCGCACGATGACAAGGTTACTTTTAAAATTAAAATGGCTAACAAAATTTCATAAATATCTGTTTATTGTTTTTTTATTTATATTTGAATAAGATAAATGTATAATATTTATATACATACTTATACACTTATAAAACAACATAAAACCAACGTTATAAAACTTTAATACCACAAACATAAAATATAAATAGAAAATACTTATAATAATATACATGCATATTCCTACAAAGAAGTATTAATATCTAGAGAGAGAACTGGATTTAGACAGGCGTAATCCCGGATAATAATGACGGCAGATAACCGTTCAATATCCTGTGCTTTAATTGCGGTACTTAACTCTGTGAGGACTAAAGTTATTTGCCATATATGTAAGTGTAATTATAATTTAATTGACGTTCTTGTAAATAGAATTAATTGTGATATATTTTGTTAGTTGCTAGGAGTGTTTATTTTTATATATTATAGTTAAGAAGATAAACATGGTATCAGAACTAAAGGGTATTTTTATTTTATACTATTATATTTAAATTTTTAAATAAACATGTCAAAAGATATAAAAACTAAGTATCACAGACTGTAAATACGAAGGTTGTGGGTTCGATCCCCACTCAGAGGAAGATGTTGAAGAGACTCGGAGAAGAATGGTTCAATTATTTTCATTTTCCGAGTAGATAAACGCGGTGTTCAGCTCTACCACTCAACACTGCATTTCATAAAAAAAGTTATGGATAAATCCTAATTTCTGTAAATATTATTTTTATATATAAATATTAATAAATTGCAAACAATCTTTAGTTGTTAGACCAAAGACCATATCTTTGGACTAACAATTATAGAAGTGATACTCGTAGATAGGTTAGAGATATTGTTCGCAACTACATCAATATCAAAAAAAAATTATGACGTAATTACTTCAATTTTTATATTAAGTATTACCGTTAAAGGAAAAATTTCATGAATGCCCGTAAAATCCAATGACTTATAATAATAAAAAATAATAATAATATAAGTATTGCACATTAAATCTTACAAATTATATTTAATTTGTATTTTCACATAATACATGTGCAATTGTGGCCTTATCACTATAAATGATATCTTACAGGCAATCGTTAAGATACAGTAAGGTATTATAAAGAAACTTAAATAATTGCAAAAATGTTCAGATATGAGATTATGTTTTTTTTTCATTTTCACACTGTATCAAGCATATTGCCGGGTAGACAGGGATCCTAGTGTTAAAAAGTGTTTTAACAAAAAAACAGATTTTTCGAGGTACAGTGTGTTGAGCAGTGGAGTTGAACTCAACGCCGCGATTTGCCTTGTCACCAGAGTAAAGAAATTAAAATAATAATGAATAATAATTCATTAGTAAGTAGGAATCGATCCCACGACCGTCGCGTTAACAGCCACACGCTTGTGTTACTGCGCCACGACGGCTTCTATATATCCAGGTATCCATAACAATCTAAAATTACATAAACATTAAGTAATTATACGAAGATTTCCATGATGAGTTTTGAACCCCGTCCCACTGTAACATCATTTCCGCCCGGTATCCGCACTAATCTCCTATCTAATAGAACAATCACGACTCTAAATAGACGAGCGTTGATGCGAACGAATTGGCGAGAAGTATCACACCTACTTACTACTGTAGTGTGTCGGTTTTGATACTTTAACAATTGAATCGTATAAAAATAAATATAGTAATGTTCGTCTTTTTTTCGTTTTTTGAAGGAAGCAGCAATATTCAATATTTTTTTGATTTTTTTGCTCAATTAAATAGTTAAATTATATTTTCTAAAATTTGTTATAATGTCTGGATTATAGTGTTTCGGCACTACGTTTAGTACAGTGCTATATGCGGAATATCAGTGAAGTTAAAAATATTATACATTACTATTGTGTTCTTATGCTATACATATTCGGTACACTTTTTTTTCTATAACCTTTATTTTCGAGACAATCTCAAAAGCCTTGAAAAGATTCGATCAATTTTATAAATATTTAAATAAAAATAAACCAAGCAATCAATCAATATTAATAACAATAAAACAGATAACTAACAATAAAACTATAAATTATTTAAATAAACAGATAAATAAAAATAACTATACAACTATAAATTATTTTAAAAAAGTCTTTTCATGCTTACAATAATTCATAGTTATAATTTTTGCCAACAGCAAAACGTAAAATGTATCTAATGTCTAAAGTAAAATTAACTAATCATCGTCTGTCTTAACAAAATGCATCGTTGCATTTGCCCCACAATTTGCTCTCAGATATTCCGACATGATTTATATCTAAATGTTCCGGGAGAGCCAATATCCTCGCTCGAGTCAAAGGAGCGTCGTCGTGATGGATGAGCTGACCGAGTATTTTCAATAACATAAAATTAATTTCTACATAGAAAGTAAGTATTATGTTGAATGTTTAAGACTCTTTATTGATATTATTATATGATAGTTTAATAGATAATATTTTAATAGTATGTGGTAACAGTTTTTACTTGTACATTCTCAGAAAAAATACAATAATATACTGATAACAAAAAAATTACATCGGTCTGTATTTTGTGTTATCAATATTTTTGCAGCTTCACGCTATATCTTGCATGTAAAATAGGTAGAGAGAGACTAGTGCTAAGATACTCTGCTCCCCATTTCTCTCGTAATTCTGGATTCATTGCGTGTTGATTGGCGGAATTCAATGCCGCTTTGCCTCGAAATCAGAGCGAACAAATAAAAATATTAAATATAATCAGCTTCACGCTGTATCCTGCACACAACAGGGTAGGCAGAGGGAACCTAGTCTGGAGGCTTTGCGTGTTGAGTGGCAAAACTCAATATGTAAAATATTAAATATTTCAATCAATGTTGTGATAAATTATAAAGAATAAACCAATTCGAGTACTCATATATTTGTCACTTGTATATATAATTGAATTATCAGGATGTACATTCACTACCACGCATTTTACTTGTTCAATTATTTGCATTCAAAGTAATTTCGCAAATTAACAAAATCATACCTTTTTATAAATGTATTTTGAATTAGCGTAGACAAATTTATTTATAATAGTAATATTATTTATCCTTATTTACAAATGTAAATAAGGTCAAAAGTGTAGTGTAAATACATTTTATTTTGTGTTTGTACATTACAAAAGGAAAGAAAGAGAAAAAATATTTTTATTTGCTAAAAAAACCTTGAAACTCGTCATAAATATACCAGTACTATATCCAAAAGAAAGAAAAACATATTACATTTTACAGCTTTTCTAAAAAAAAACATGACATTAACAAAAAAAATTAAAAAAACAAAACTAATATTAAACACAAGTATCAAATCATTCTATCGCGATAGCAGCGCGTGCGGAAACAATGGGGGATCAATTGGCCGGTAATTTGCTCCCATTGTCTATGTCCCCTCCTGATACCCAGTTCCTCTAATCATAGTATCGTTTATAATGAACAACTCGTGGCCTAATTCGATATATTATTTTATTTCTGTTATATAATATTTGTTATTTTTTTTATTTTCCATATTGTAGCGGCGTTGAGCCCCGTCTGGTAGTGTCTCAAAATCGGGCGGATTTCGGTAAATACATATTAGGATTAGGTTATTTCAGCCTATTCTTATAAATGCAGTCTCAAATCTTACGGAACCACGTCAATCCATACTTACCTTAATTTTTTTTATTTCTTATTCTGATAAGAGCGTCAGAATTAACTGGTGGTGACTTTGAATTAGGACTTGCCATTGCCACTACTCTACCCAGTTATCAGTTGGCTGTTGGCTAACCTAACCTAACAAGAAAGTGAGCCAGTTTTTGAGATCAGTGAAAAGTATTATCCCTTAATAGTGTGCAAGCGTATAAAAACTAGATTGTGACTTTTGTTGTAACAGACTGTTATAACAGATATGACAACTGACAGACGAATATCACCTCAGTCCACTACCATGGCTACCACGGACTCCAAAAATTCGGGTTTCCAAAAATGTATAATACTAAAAATACGCGACTAAATCGGTTAAATTGATTAATTTAAAATGCAATTTACTTTTATTATACGAAGTAATAGATAATAAACATAGATACACTGAAATCAACACAAATTCTCAAAAAAAAAAACTGTTTCATAAACTTTACATACATTTTAAATGGAACTTGACAATGACAAAACTATACACACAACGCCTTTTAGCGGTAACAAAAACCACACAACATATTGGAAGACAAAAGTGCTTTACAACG
The DNA here is from genome assembly GCA_021202915.1 of Heliconius himera. Taxonomy (NCBI): domain Eukaryota; kingdom Metazoa; phylum Arthropoda; class Insecta; order Lepidoptera; family Nymphalidae; genus Heliconius; species Heliconius himera. The sequence continues at coordinate 231,706 of JAJHJA010000086.1, forward strand.
AATAAGTCAGTTACTAATGGAGGAGCCGACGGATCGCGGGGACAGATCTCGGTGCAATTAAACTTAACATTCCTCGGGCCACCGGAGGCAATCAAAATAATCGTCTCGATTTAACACTTTCCTACCTGAAGAGTGAAGATACGTGATAAAGGCTGGTTAAGGTTTGTGCAGATTTTTTTTTGTTTTTGAATCTTTTTTTTTAGCTTCACGCTGTATCCCGCATATAGCAGGGTAGACAGAGAAACTTGGGAAACTAGTGTTAAAACACTCCATTGAAGTGTTTAGTTTTTGTTATAGGTATATATTTGTTTTATACGATGCATTTGTAGATAAAATAGGCAGTGAGTGCCAATATCGCCACATTAATTGACAGCGCTCAATACTTATCTGAAATTATAAAAAAAACAAAAATTAAAAAACAAAATGTTGATATTTTTAATGAGATGCTGTTATATATAACACTTGTAACAACCACTTTCTTACCTTGAGGTCATCGAGGCGCAGTGGTCAGCTTCTGCCTATATACACTATGGTTCAGGGTTCGATAAATAATATTCATTAAAATTGTATTATCTCGCTAGCTCTGGCAAGATACTACACGGTGTTGATTACCATAATGTAGACTGAGTAAAGTCTACATACTTTACTCAGTCTACATTATGGTAATCAACACCGTCTGTCTTGACACTAGGTTCTTTCTCTATCACTCCCTTCGTATTTATCTCTAATATTTATAACAAATAATTCCCTAAAACTTTCAACCCACAACCACCGCGACGAAAACCAATACATGCATAACAAAATAATCAAAACACATAATAATATTAACATATTAGATTATTTCTCAGAAACACTAATGTGCTCCGATCTTATATTCTTATTCACGAGTCATTATCAAAGCAAAAGTTCGTTCGCGTTGTGCGTGTGACCTTTGCTGTGGTGCGGTAGCCGAAATGCAAATGGAAATGCAAGACGATGCAAGCTGTTACGCAATCTTATTATTTCTTTTTCTTATTTATTCGGAACATTCTTTGCCCTTTTTTGCTTTGGATTTAGATACAGAATGTTAAGGCTGAATGTCATGGCTTAAAGTACTTTGATTGTATTGAGGCCAGTCGTAGCGCAGTGGCGCAAAGTGTGACTGTAGATGTTACAGGTTGTGGGTTCGGTACCCACCCACTCGACACCAGAGCGAATAAAATAGAATTTTATAATTCTATTTTATTCGCTCTTGTGTCGAGGCAAAGCGCTGCGTTGAGTTTCGCCACCAAACACGCAATGCCTCCAGAATGCGGTGAAAAAAGGGGGAACTTAATGACTTCGCTTATTTTTATATTATACCCGAATCATACAACATTTTTACATAAATTATAGCCTATATGTTATTCTAATGTAGTATAAGCTGTATTACTAAAAAAAATCCGCAAACATTCAACTTAACAAATTTTCAAATGTATAATATTAGTAGGATAATTTTTCACTTTCTCTTGTCTTTCGCTTTTTTATAATACATTAACAAATCACTTAACTCTCCACATTAAAAAAAACTAACAAACACTATCAACAATTAGAGCATTACAACCAAAGTTTCCAAAACTTATACCTATCTATCTACATACAAAATAAAATAAAAAAAAAACTAACAAAAAGAGAAGACCTTCTCAAAGTTTATTACACTACACATCCTTAATTTATTACATTATGCATATTTTATTTACCGGTTAGTGTCGTGCCTTGATTGGCTTCGTGAGTTGAGATATTGTTCTTTTAAACGCACCGCTCTGATTGAACGCTTTAAAAGCATTCTGCATTGTCTTGAGATGGGCGATGGGAAAGAGGTTTTAAGAGAACGAAATAAGGATAAAAGAATGTAATTAAATTCGTTAATTAGTGTGTGTTTAGGTATTTTATGGGTATTTTAGGGTTTTGGTGTGTTTTTTATTGTGTTCACACACACACTAAAATATTTGATATTTTCATATGTTTGCTCTGTTTTTGTGGCAAAGTTGGTTCTAAGGAGTTGAGTTCCACGACCCAACACGCAAATATCACAAAAATTAGGCGGAAAGTTGGAAAACGAAGAGTCTTAGCACTCTACCTTCCCTGCTATGCGGGAAATGGCGTGAAATCCTTTTTAATTCCCTTCACAATTATAACAGAAAAATATATTAAAAAGTAAAGAGGTCCAAAACCATATTATGGTTTGTATATATTATCTATACACAAACAACTAAAGTCTACGCGTATAAACGACCTTCGAATACTTCTCGAAAAAAAAAGCAACCTTAATTGCTTTATCATTTCTGGAAACCATCGCCGTATCCTTATGACAACTATTGTGAGTGGAAAAACCAAGTAAATTCTAGGACAAAGCAAAAACTTGTCTTTTTAACCAATTAAGATTAATTACACTAAAAGGATTTGAGTCACAAATTTATAGTTTGGAGACTAAACACTTGATAGTCCTTTTATTATTTAACATGTTACTACACTAAGCCAGTCGTAGCGCAGAGGCACAAAGTGTCAAGCAAAAATCGTCTGGTTGTGGGTTCGATCCCCACTTCAGGAGATGAAATATTTACTTAAATTTATATTTTCATTTCTTCGCTCTGATGTCGAGGCAAAGCACGGCGTTGAGTTCTGCCTCTCAACACGCAATGCCTCTAGAATTCGGCAGGAAGTGGGGAACCGAGTGTCTTAACACCCTACCCTGCTGTGTGCGGGATACAGCGTAAAGCTGATTTATTAATTAATTTTAATTTATGTTACTATTAATTAATGGTAGTCCGAAATTTTGTTTATGTGATGTATGAATAATAAAATCAGTTTTTTTTATGTTTCGGATGTAATTTCGTAAAATGCTCTACAAGTGATCCCTTATATTTTCCAAGAAATTTACATGCCTTACATTACATTTTTTTGCGTTCTACGCCGCTTATGCAAGCAAGTTGTTTGTCAATCACTCAGTAAGGAAATAGCTTTATATGTAATGAAATAAAAGAAAGAAGAAAAGAAAATAATGTATTGACCACAAAAAGATAAATATATTATTTCATTTGTAGACTTGAGCGATATAATATATAGTGTTTTATTATTATTTTTTCTTTTTTATTATTATTATAAAAGACTTTTTTAAATTACTTACTGAAAATTATTTGCATATATTTTTATTTTAAATTCACTAACAGATTTTTTATTTACTTTCTTAGAAACATTTAATAAAAATGTGTGTCATACGTCTCAACAAGTTGTAATCATGCCACAATATTTTCTCACGTCACTAAAATAACATACTTAGAGAAATTCTGTTTGATAATTTCAAATAATAATTTATCAATATTCTTAGAATTGCAAAACAAAAAATATCTAGAAAAATATCTGAACTAAAGTAATATAATATACTTTATAGAATTATACATTCGTATACCTATATATACGAGTGTTGATGTATGTATTAAATGTAATTAAATTCAAAAAAGTGACAAAATGTGTATAACGTAAGTGTCAGTTCTGTATAATACTGTATAATAGCATATTAAATTTATAGAAATGCTGTTAGAATTTGTCTGTATCACTTTATAAAACTTAAAAGTTAAAATTAAATAAAAAGTTCTATTGTAAATTTCTACTTTGGTTCTAAATGTAAACCAATTGTGTAAATAATCATTATTATTGTTAGTATACATGTTTATATGTTTAAGTTTGACGGAACTAAATACGCTATATAGAAAAAAATCTATATATATGATATTAAGAATATACTAAATATCTTAACCTTTGGTTTCCAAGTTTCGCTCTACCTAACCTCCCATGTGCAGGATACAACGTGAAGCTAAAATAAACACTATATTACCGTAAATATAAAAAAAATACATAAGAATGTAAAAATTATGTACCTAACATCATAATCCATTTTTGCAGTTCAACCCGTCCGGCCTTGCATTTCTTTTCCTTATTGACACTCGGTTTAACTACCGTTAAAATAACGCATATTGCCAAAAAAAATATACGTATGTATCAAGAACCTCTATCTCATCCTTTAATATCTCAGTAATATAGTAACAACAAAATTCATTGATGCTTGGAGTCCAACGGTCCAATGTCAGTTATAATAGTAGTAAAGGAAGATTTAGAATATGTTCGTAGTATACTACGAACATATTCTAAATCTTCCTTTACTAATGCTCAGTCACACCTATCGTTAAAGTTAAAATCGCGTGAAATCAAATAAATAAACGTGTATGTAAAAAGCTTATTCACTTTTGCACAAACCTAAGATCATATAGAAACATTTTATAACTACTAAGTACAAATTATAACAAGAATATTTTCCATAATACGATCCAAATTCTAGGTCTTCCCTAATTATTACAAAATCTACCCTACCCTTAAAATATAATCCCTTAAAATATTTTCTTTACCATATTTTAATTAAGCATAACTTAAAAGTATACCATAATAATCCATTCGTCCTTGCAATATAATACAAATTATAAGTAGAATATCTAACATAATACCTAGTTTTGTAATACAGACTTGGATTCTAGGTCTTCCCTAATTAATGCTCGGTCTAACCCACCGTTAAAGTAAAATGTCGCGTATTGCCAAACGCGACAGTACAACGACCTGCATACCGACAACCTGATCTATGTGATGACAGAGTAGTTGTTAGCTGGTTTGCGTGTGGTCTGAGAGATAAGTGGAGCGATTTTATGCAGTTTTTTTTTATTTTTTTGTTAACGAACTATGAAGTGGGGAAGCCAATAAGTTAGTGATAAATCTGTTTTGTCTCTGATATCGCCTATTGATGGGCGCGACGGTTGTGGGTGCGATTCTCGTTTCTAGGAAATATTTTCAGTTCCCTTGTCTGGTAACAAGACAAATCCTCCCTGTAAATCCTCAAAAATAGTGTACTATTTTTAAATATTTACTTGATACTGGGTGCCCCCTGCCTGTCATCCTATTTGCGGGGTACAGCGTTAATTAAAAACTGTCATTGTGTTATTGTGCTTATAACATATAAGAAATATTTTTTAATGATTTCAGATACGGGTTATTTCTTCCGTTACAAATAACAATTAAGGTCTATAATATATTAATATAATTTTATTACTTGACATATTATTTGTAAAATTTACATAAATATTTTTCTACTCATTTCTTTAGCTTCACACTGTATCCTGCACATGGTAGGGTAAACAGAGGAAACCTAGAAATCTAGTGTTAAGACACTCCGTTACCATTAAGACTTTAAGTTTTATATTCCATTTTTCACCGAATTCTGGAATCATTACGTGTTAACGCCGCTAATTATTTTACTAAAAATATTGCATATTATTACAAATTCTAAATTTTATTCACGAAGCCATGAGATAAAAGATGAAAAAATAAAAAAAAAGGTTATTTTATAGGTAACGATTGATGGATATAATATTTAGTAAAAAAATATCTATGATTTATGGATGTAAATAATATTATTGAACGATTTCTATAGATAATAAAATAAATAAATCAGCTTCACACTGTATCCCGCACACAGCAGGGTAGGCAGAGGGAACCTAGTGTTAAGACGCTCCGTTCCCCACTTTTCGCTTTTAATTCTGGAGGCATTGATGCATAGACGCACCCACACCAGAGCGACGAAACAGAAATATAAATGTAAATAAATATCCTGCTTCGAGTGGGGATCGAACCCACAACCACTCGCGTTTACAGTCACACTTTGTGCCTTTGCGCTACGACTGGCCTAATAGAGCTTATCGCTTAATAATAATTATGATTTAAATTTATCGATTTCATCGATTATGAAATGATTTTCATAATTATGAATATTTCAAACCTTATAAAATTGCAAGTGAAAATATACAATAAAAAATTAAGATTGTTTTCAAATTTAAAACCAGGAACGATTTTTTCAAATTAAATATTTTTTTTCGTTCAACCTGTTCATAAGACTTTTGTTGTTCCTATTAAGTGTTTTGTTAAGTGTAAAATTGTTTTCTGATTATATTGTTCTTGTTGCATTGATTTTTTTATATTTTAAAACATCAGTAAATTTGGACCAAATTAAATAAAAATAAAAAAGTCACATAAAAGTTTTAGAAATAGTATTTCTTTGCTTGCATTTTGTCTGATGCCAAAAGGAATAGACTATAGTGAGTATATTTTTACATACATATTGTTTTCTTTATATTTTAATATTTAATATATGAATAAATTCCAGTTTATTAATTTGCAAAAAAAATATTAAAATCTAATACTTATCGTCATTTGACAAACTCGTACTGACATACTGATTTCTTACTTCTTAGACCACAAATTATGTAACTGCTATGGTCCATTCATTTTCAAGATAGAATAAAAAGGCTCGAGCTTATTTTTCGCTTCATTTGCAAACTTGTAGTATTAGTCATTTCAAAAGTATATAACATGAAGCATTTCTTACATTGTATTTATTTACTATATTTATTTACATCAAGAATTCTATAGTATTATGCAATTAGTTTATTATTGACATAAACCTATAAAGAACACAGCAGTTGTATGTAATAAATAAAGGAACAGAATAAAAATATATATCTTTTATTTATAAAAAAAAATTACAATAAGAATAATATCATATTAATTGTAATTATATATTATATTAGTGGTAGTTAGTGATGAACACAAGTATAATAATAGGAACGCTAAATAGGTAATAAGTAGGTAGTAAGTTTCCGGGTTCCTTCTCCCTATCCTGTTACGTACGGCCTAGCTTCTGGGAGTCAAAAGAACAGCTTTCGAGAGTAAGAAAAAAATATGATTTTATATATTCTGACAAATAAGTTAAATTCATATCAATAGCTTTGCTTTTACTATATTCAAACATGATCTCGATACCAAGAAAAAAATAAATTTCAGAATTTAATTATTTTATGTTTCATATCAGAAGAATAATAAAAAACAGAAAATAAAAGGAACATACATACAAATGACTCACAAAATTAAATTTCCATCCAATTCTACGTAATTAGCGGACTACCAACCGACAGCAAATACAAATACGAAATTATAATATAACATTATAATAATAAATCACTTGGATTCACTTTCCTAAATTGATATTGTAATCTCGCATTTAGTTCTTGTTGTATTGTATATTGAATAAATGAAGCTGTGACGTGCCTTCGTTAAATTGCTATCTACCTTTTGTTTTGAATACGCGGAGTGGCTTGTTTTACTTTCTTTTTTTTTGTTTGTTACTATTTTTTTCTTTATAATTTTTTTTTTATTTTATATTTGACTTATGAGGCCGGTCGTGGCGCAGTGGCACAAAGTGTGACTGTAAAACCGACTGGTTGTGGGTTCGATTCCCACTCGAGGAATGAAATATTTACTTAAATTTATATTTCCATATCTTCGCTCTGGTGTCGAGGTTAAGCGCGGCGTTGAGTTCTGCCACTCAACACGCAATACCTCCAGAATTAGCAGAAAGTGGGGAACGGAGTGTCTTAACACTAGGTTCCCTCTGCCTACCCTGCAGTGTGCGGGATACAGCGTGAAACTGATATTTGACTTATGTCACAGTGGGCTGGAAGAACATGTCCAGTAGGTACTATAGACTAGATACAATAAGATATAAAAATAACTGTAAAAAAAATTAGATAATGACTTAAAAATACAGTTTTGAAATCTTTTAGAATCTCGACCCTCAATAACTGAAAAATAGAGAACACAGAGATCAGTCACTCTATTCTCTTTTTCTATCTACACTAAAAAAATTGATAAACGCTACCAACATTAATAGGTCTGATACTTTAAATACGAGTCTCAGCTCTTTCTCAAATTGAATATCAATATCTAATCTGCTGTTTTGTTTTTGTTGTTCGTCGAATAAATGAAGACGTTCTGATGCGGCTTCGTTAAATTGCTATCTCCCCTTGTTGAAAAGATATGAAGTGGACATTTTTGTATTTATTATTAATAATTTACTTTGAAAGGAAAATATTTTTTAATATTTTTTTTTTTGGACATTAAAGAAATTTGAACCGTCTTAATATAACGATTTACATTGTCTAAATAAAAATACTTAAATTATAAATATAGATATTATCGAATGAAAAATGTGTATTAGAGGTTAAGTAGGTATTTATTAATTTTAAACTTATTTGTGGAGTTATTTAAGTAGTTAATTGTTATTTTTATAGTTATTTGAGGCCAGTCATGACACAGCGACGCAAATTTTGACTGTAAAATCGACTGGTTCTAGGTTCGATCCCCACTAGGGGGAGGGGAAATATTTATTTATATTCATATTTTCATTTGCTCGCTCTGCCACTCAACACGCAATGCCTCCAAAACCCGGCGGAAAGTGGAGAATGGAGTGTCTTAATACTAGGTTCCCTCTGCTTATCTTGCTGTGTGTGGGATATAGAGTGAAGCTGTTTTTATTTTATAGTTATTTTACATATAATAGCATTTATAAAATGTCGGTATATACATTATACGCTATGTAATTACAATACACATAAAATATAGAATATTTCATTACTCAAAAATTATAATTTAAATATAAGAAAAAACGATTCGACTCCACAGTTTTACGCACCGCTTATTGATTAATAGATAAAAGATATAAAAAAAATGAATACGATCACTCATCATACAACCGACTTGTGTCCCGCGATGTGATATGTTCATTCCGACAATAAATATTGGAAGCCAATTAAGACCAAATGGAATAAATAAATGAACTTTTGAAATTTACTATATTCATCAATATTGTAAACTTGACTACTGTTTTGCGGTATGTTATTTTGTTTCGTTTCTTTTTTATTTGGTTTTATCTCTTGGTCAGATTTTTGCATGGATATTTGTTGTGCATATTTAAAAATATATTTTTATTACAAAAAAAAATAAAGAGAAAAATGTATTAATTATTATTTTTTTTATTTCCTAGTGAAATTTCCTTTTCTTATACTCCAAATATTTTATATATTTTGCTGTTACTCAGCATTTTCGTAAGCAAGTAGAAAAACAAAAACATTTTAAATGTAACTAACTAACTCATTACCTTACATTCGTATATACTTACTATTCATTTATTTATATATCTACACACTTAACCAAACCATACAAACATAAAAGACTCTACAGTTTCTATATTCCACTTATCGCAAACTTCGATACAAAATGGAGTATCACAAGGTACAGAAGCTGACTTATGTCCCATCGCCGTCCTCGTGATGTGTTCATCGGAACAATAAATATTCGAAACCAATTACAATCTATAACATGTTATAATGTAGTCTGTATAATATTTTTTGTATTTATATCATACAAAAGCTTCACGCTTCACGCTTTTTCCCGCATGGCAGTGTAGTTCGAAAGAATCTAATAGAGAATTTAGTCTTTATTCATCAATATTGTAAACATTAATAAAATAAATCAAAAATAAATCAGCTTTACGCTGTATCCCGCAACAGCAGGGTGGGCAGAGGGAACCTAATGTTAAGATACTCCGTTCTCCGCTTTCCGCCGAGTTCTGGAGGCATTGCGTGTTGAGTGGCGGAACTCAACATTCGCCGCAACTATAATGGGACGTAAAGAATGGTGATACTTGTCGAGTGGCGGAATACAACGCTGCCTTTTGCCTTCCTAGAGCGAGCTATTTGATTTACAAATGATTTATTTCTCTGTGTATTCATTGAATCCACAACCAATCTCGTTTACAGGCAGATGCTCCTTTTTTCTACCTGTGAAGAATTTTTTTTTAGTATTCCCTAGATTAATTGTGTGAGAATCGGCCCATTGCCACGCATGGAGAGTAGTAGCAGTAGAAGTTATGATCCAAGTGTAGGCCTAAAAGTTCAAAGCTTCTTTCTCTACCTAACCAAATTCGAAACTATTCTATTAGATAGCGCCTTCGTCGAAGTATGTTGATTTAATGTTACAAATTAATGTTACTAGCCTGGGGAACAGTATCTTATCACTATCACTAGGTTCCCTCTCCCTCGCATAAATACGCTTTACACGGAAAAAAGTCAAAAGTATGAATTTATAAAAAACTCTTCCGTTCCTAAGTGACTACACTACTACTACAAACGCACAGACAAAACTACGGGACTTTGGAAGTTGAAATTTGTTATGTAAGTAGACTAGGGAGAGGCGGCAGGGTAGGTTAGATGAGAACTGAAAGAGCATTTCTCGAAAGTTTATGTCTTGAAGTCCACTCAAACAAAGTTGTAGGTGACAACTAATGTGATATATGGTAATACAGTTAAAATATATACATATATATACATATTTTTTCAATATACTTCCAAGAAACCGTTTAGTTTGTAATTCGCAGAAAGCACGAGTATGCGCTACTGCACTTCGAAATTGACATTTTTAATTATTGATATCACGGACAGACCCTTTTTTTTCTCATAAAGTCATATTTTATACATTAATTGGCGGTTCTTTTAAACGTAAAATTGAGCGATAAATCACTAAAGTGGTTTGTTTAATTAATTATTAACTAATAAATACGCTTTTTAAAGTTGTTAGGGGAAATTTTGTTTTTGTTATACAAGAAGGTTCTATTATTAAAAAATTTAAAATGTAATATTGTACTATAATTTTTCCTCCGTTGCCTAGTAACTGACAGACAAAGTGAATCGAAACTAGGAAAGATGGAGAGAAATGGGCAATAAGAGATGAATAAAAACCCATTTTACAGCTTACAGAAATACGTTGCGGCTTAAAAGTTCATCTTATTATAATATAAAATTAGAATACGTATGGCAGAACTTTTATACGGTCACGACGTATTTACAAAAATATAAGAGTTGGAACTCGAACTTGCATTTTTGAAAAGGTAAACTTTAAACAGCGATTTTTTTGATTCTAAAAAAAAACCAACGAAATTATAAAAGATCAAGTAAGCTGCATTATCTATCTTATAGATATGTTACATTGATTTCAACTAAAAAACCCACAGGTATGGGTTCAGTTCCCGCTCCGGTACCAAGACAAAGCACGGCGTTTATTTCCACCACTCAATACCAAATGTCTCAAAAGTGAAGAGGCAAAAGTTCAATATATATTTAATAAATAAAACAATATAATACTTTCCACTGTTTCTATAAAACAAACACAATCTGATAATCTCATCTGCATATAACACGCGAGTAGATTGAATTGTTCTGCAAATCGATTAACTTCTTCATCTCGCGCCGACTCTGTAACGATTCATTATTATAATGGTTTTGCCTTTTTACATTTATATTACATTTTTATATTTATATCAAATATTAACGATTAAGAATTCATTTAGAGTATTTTATAATTCGTTAAAAAAATGATAAAGAAACAATATTAAATAATAGAGACACATGCGCGGCTTCGCCCGATTCTACGTATTGTATATTATAGCTAAACTATACAATATAGTCAAACTACACAACATTTTTACATAAATCGTAGCGTGTGTTATTCTAATATATAAACTATATAATTAAATTACATCGCTTTACTTACTTTAGTTAGTATATGTTCGGTACTGTTTTACGTGAAAGTGGAACAAACATCCCCACAAACTTTTGCAATGTTAATACTAAGATCATCAAAATTGTTTTTTATTTTACTATACTTCAATACTGTTACAACTCGCAATGCCTCAAAAATTTGGCGGAGAATGGGATCGGAAAGTTTTAGCACTAGGTTCCCTCTGCGTACCGTGTTTTATGCGGGATACAGCGTGAAGCTTAAAAAAGCTCTTTCTTCAGTATCGAGCACGGAGTGCTCTCCGCTTTCCGAGTTCAACACATTGCGTGTGTTGCGTGGCGATATTCATTACCACACTTTATTTCGATTAAAGAACCCACAATCATTTTAATTATAAACACTTTATAACTACGCCTCAATGTGGTTTCTTAATTTAAAATTTATTCTAAAAATAAATACTATGAAATAAAATATATATAATTTAAATTAAACACGTATTTTTTAGGTATAATTATAACTTTAGTGCAATTTAAGGTGAGTGTTGTTAAATTGGTCACTTACGTCAATTTACTTTATTTACTTTCATATTTTCATATCATATGTAATACGTATTTCGATTATGAAACGTTATTTTAAATTCGTTTTTTTACCAAATTTTTACACCATTTTTTTAGCTTCACTATATCCCGTTGCATTGCAGTGTAGGTAGAGGCCAGGTACTCTCTAGGACGTAGTGCTTAGACACTTTGTTCTCATTTCACAGTGCTTTTTCCTACTTTCCGCCGAATCCTGGAGGCATTGTGTGGTACAGGAGCACAAGCACAATCAGCATAATTGAGTAAATGAACTATTTACCATTTTCTATGGTTTCATAGTTCATGCTAGGATTATTGCAACATTTGTAGTTAAAAATGTAATATAAAGAGTACCTAATTTTAGCGTTTTGTTTATTTTCTTGTACATCTTTTACCCGCTGTTTCGTATACTAGTTCACATGAAAATAACTTAAAGTTGTGCATAATACCCGATATATATTCTAAGTACCTACCAAAGGTAAGTCTGATCGCACTAACAAATGGGTTATATCTCTTTTCTATTCTCGATAAATGGACTTTTAACTTAAAAATATGTTTTAATGCCAACCAGTGATTCCTGAAATAGCAAGTTCAACAAATCTAAATCATTCTTCAGATTTATCACATTTGTTAGAAATGGTCATTAATAAACATATATTTTTTAAAGACATAGACAAAAAGGTAGGTAGAGGGAACCTACAATTAAAACACTCCTCTCCTAAGATTGTGGTGAAACTTAACACCGCGCTTAATCTTGTTACTAGAGCGAGAAAATGAAATAACTCTTTCCCACAATCAGAATTGAACTCACCACCAAACTAACAGTTAGACGTTGCCGCTGCGCCCCGATGACCTTTATATTAATATCGTAATAAACGTACTAAAACAATACAGTTATTAAGAGGCTGGTTGTGGCGCAGAGGCACAAAGCGTGACTGTAAAATCGACTGGATATGGGTTCGATCCCCACTCGAGGAAGTGAAATATTTATTTACATTTATATTTTCACTTCTTCGCTCTGGTGTCGAGGCAAAGTGCGGCGTTGAGTTTCGTTACTCAGCACGTAATGTCTCCAGAATTCGGCGGAAAGTGGGGAACGGAGTGTCTTAACACTAGGTTCCCTTTGCCTACCCTACTGTGTGCGGGATACAGCGTGAAGCTGATAAAAATGATAAAAAAAAAACAATACAACATTTAATTTATACATATATTAATTACAAATTTTCAACTAAAGAAGATGTTCCAGTAATCAATAACAGTTTTAATGTAACGTTGATGTGGTACTATTCGTGTCGTGTCAGAACGTTCACGTTCAGCTATTAGAATAAAACAAATAGGCTTTTACTGACTTCTTGACAAATTGATTGTTCCTCGTTGCCCGGGTCACTTGGGGCCAATTGGCCAATGTTGGCGCCAAGTTGAGAGTAAGGATGGAAAATTTCGTATTTGTATTTATAATTGTTTAATTACATTTTTCTCTAATTTAAACTAAGAGTTTTTTGTGATGATTCAGCATAATTATTTTACATACAATATTCTTATTAATGAGTAAAGAACAAAGTGTCATCATTTTATTGTCTCTTTCTACTCTGTACTGAAAACTGAGTATCATTTATGACGCTAGTGAATTGTCTTTTTCTCTATAATTAATATCTTTATAAGTAATTACTGTACTGACAACTCAACCGGTTCTGATTATATTTGATGAATTTATGATCTTTCTCAAATTTTTCTCTTGAAATAACGATGCAAATACAAAAAATATATATATTATTAACCAACATTTTCACCACTCCAGCCTCCCATCACCAACTAACCACACGGCCAACACCACAAACAAATTATAAAATGTTAATAGAATCGTACCTTTGACTCTGAGCCACAATACATCATTGTCAAGCTGATCCGGTTCTACATAAAGCGAAACGGACACTAACACGACTTTCTCTTATAAAGGTTATTTTGTACCGTTGCATCATATTTTCCTCTGCTGTTTTAACTAACATGTACTATATATTTATATATATGTATGTACTTAAGTTTAATTTCGAAGTCGTTTTAAAAGTTGTAAATAATTGTAAGTCACGACTTTATTTTGCTCGTGGTTTGTAAAAAATAACATAATTGAACGGATTCAGGTCACGCTGTCACTTGTCATACGTCACTCTTGAGTAAAATTTTGTAAACGGACCATTATGGGTCCAATTAGATACATTTTGGTATGTTTAAATTTAAATTGAATATATTTTTATATTAAAATAGCTCCGATCTAAATAAAGCTTCGCATGAATCATTATTAATATATTATAAGTAATTTAATTTTACTTTTTTTAATTTATAATATATTTGGGTTCTAGAATTAAGAATGGAGTGACAGCAAGTCAACACTCTCTTAGTTTATAAGGTAAGACTTTAATCAAAAGTAGTTCATTTTCATTAAAGTAACGTCAAAAATTAATAAGCAAACTGTCACATTAAATAAAATGTTATTTTAAAAGCTAAAAAAAGTCAAGCCAAGCAATAAAGCACTTTAAGTAATATTAAACAAATATTATATAAAATATCATTTTGGTCTATTATAATGTAATGTAACAGTGTGCGTCGCTATCATTTTTTCTATTAGAGCTATTTAATCGTCCAGTTCCCACATTGAGACGTAACACGTGAACGTAAACCTTAAACTCACGACCTTTATTTGAACTGTCGGATAAACTATAATAAGTATTAATTCATTATTTATAAATTATAATGAATACTCGCCGATGCAACTGAGAAATAGTTAAGAAGTATCTGAGCGTTGGTTGCGGGTTCTATTTTCGCTTGAGAGAAATCTTACTTGAGCGGAGTTAAACACAATTTGCAATGTGGAATGATTAGAACAAAATAACTTATTTCTTTGAGTACTAAGGATGTTTTAATTAAAAGAGAAATGAAAGTAACTGTTTTTTGGAATACATTTTTTTTAATACACACTTCAATAAACACAGTTTTGTGTTAAACCACTTAAAACGGAGATGTCATTGTTTAAGCGGAGAGTGGAGAGCACTTTCACTATGATATATTGTTCTAGTCTATAAAATACATGTATCTAAATGAATCTATATACATAATTGAATAAAACTCTTCCGAACTGAGTGACTGGTAGAGAACGACACAAACCAAATTATAGGACTTAAAAAAAAATTTGGCGTGTAAGTTGTTTAGGGAGTGTAGGGTAGGGTAGGATTTCTGAAAATGTATATATGAATAGAAAAAAAAACGGAAAAAAATGGAGGCGACGACTAATACGGTATTATATATTTAAATTTGAAGAATTCAACAAGCGTCAAGCAAATCGACTATTAAGGTGATAAAGAAGTCGATTCTGTAGATTCTTCAAAAGCTCGTATACATATATATTGCGTGATAAGTTTCACGTAGCTATAATAAATGTTTAATTTATAGTATAATTCACGCGTAATGGCAACTATTTTTATTAAATTATTATTATTATTTGAAATCATTTAAACGCACCGCATTCCCGCTTTTATATTGTATAATATTTTTTTTTATAAAATAATGTCATATCGGATTTATTTGAATCAAGTACTTCATTTTGAGGCAGTTGATGCTCAGGGGCAAAGTATGTAACTGTAAATTACAGTTCGCGATGGTTGTGGGTTTTGGTTTTGTTATGAGAAATATTTTATATTTTCATTTTGTCCTCTGGTAAGGAAGCAAAGCACGGCGTTGGTAACGATTCAATACGCAATACCTCATGTATTCGGCGGAAAACGGGAAGCGGAGTGTCGTAATGGGAAGCGAAGTGACTTAACGCTAGGTTCCTATGTTCCCTGTGCCTAAAAATAAATAATTTATTCTTTTTTTTACAGATATACTCACATTCCATATAATACGATTAACCTACTTTAGCGTGCAATACATGACAAGTAGCAGAACTTTGTCTAACTATAAAAATTACCTGTGTAAAATATATTTCTAATCTAAAATTATATTTTTCCACAATTGCTTATGTAATGTTTGACCTGACGTACATAGTATTTTATAACTTTCTGAATCAAGTGCGTTATTATCGCAAAAAAAAACATTTAATTTAACACTAATACTATTCAAACCAAGCAATATATCACAAAGTCCAACGCAATAAAACCCGAAAGAAGACGAATAGCTACTGAATACCACAATAAGTTCCCATAGCTCATTAATTGAAATAATCTTTACTGGTATCAAAGTAATGTATGTATGGGAGAGTGCTACCATCTACAGAACAGTTGATAAATGTTTATAGTAAAGGTCAAAAAGCCTCCTCTATTGATATTCCTTAAGTGTACAGTAATAGTGACTTTTGAACTGTGATAGCCTTTTTAAGTAACTCAAATTGATATTAAAATTATGAATAGCTATATCTAATATATGAAAATCTGTTAGAAATTTCCATTCTTAATATCATAATTTGATAAAAGGATTTTATTTAAATTCAACATAGTTTCCTTTATATTTTTAACTATTATTATATTTAAAACTAGCACCCTATGTGGCTTCGCCCGCCTTATGTGGCTTCGCCCGCTTGGACTATATGAAAATTTATTCCATACTAGCTGTACCCTTTGCGCGTTGCTACGCCAACAACTAAACTACATTTAAAGGAAAGACATTTCAAAAATATTCAATTCATTTTGAATCATTTTATAGTTTTTTTTTTCATGTCGAAAAAAAAAATGTGACATTGCAGCGTTTCATTTCAATTCGATATTTATTGAAGTGCTATGGGATACACAATATTTCTTGTTTTCTCGTCTGGTGCGTAAACGAATAAATAAGTAGATTTTCCGATGCGTGAGCAGTCCACCTGTCACGGTAATATACGACATTCATTGGAATAACAGTGGCGTCACCTGTCAAAAATTGGTCGTACCGACTCAGAAGCCTTCGTGAGCTCATGTTCAACGACTTTGCTAAAGATCGTCACATGATCAAATACACAGTTTACGATTCTATAAATGACATAGAGACAAACTTTAATTTTTATATGTAAAGAAGAAAAAGATTATTTCCGTTTATTAAGTTCCTAAGTAAGTTAGCTTGTAAGACGCGTAACCACGAAAACAAACTAAAATAATTTAAAAGATCGTTTGATTTATTTATTTCTATCTGGCAATGATATAAGGACAAATACATATTAGAAAACGTATAAAAGAATTTATGTAGCGGAATTTGAACCCGCGTCTCTTTGGAAACCGTCCGTCTAAGAGGCGGGGGTTTAAATCCCACTACATTCAAATTCTTATACGTTTCTACTCTT
The DNA here is from genome assembly GCA_021202915.1 of Heliconius himera. Lineage (NCBI taxonomy): Eukaryota > Metazoa > Arthropoda > Insecta > Lepidoptera > Nymphalidae > Heliconius > Heliconius himera. Next base: position 249,052 of record JAJHJA010000086.1, read on the forward strand.
AATAATATTTTTTTTTAAGTGTGGAATAACACTTTGAAAATGTAAAAATATATAAGGACACTTTGTCCTATACATTGAATTGGTGAAAATAGCTTAAATTAGCATTAGAAAAGTCCGATATGCGGGGAAAAAGAAAATTTTATACAATTTTTATATCAAAACAGCCGTTGAAATCATGCTGTTACTCAAATAATCTAAGTACTTATGACAAATTATAACGCCATCCCAAACTACGGCGTTGAGCCACGCAACGTCTCAAAATGTAACGGACAGTAAAAAATAGGTGCCTTGGGTTCGTTCTAATTTACCAAGTGTTAGAATACTTTCAATATAATACTTTTCTTTTATTTTGTACTTTGTACTTTTGAGGCCCTGTCGTGGCGCAGGAGCACAAGGAGTGACTGTAAAATCGACTAGTTGTGGGTTCGATCCCCATTCGAGGAAATGAAATATTTATTTAAATTTATATTTTCATTTTTTCGCTCTCGTATCGAGGCAAAGCGCGGCATTGAGTTCCGCCACTCAACACGCAATGTCCGCACTCCGTTCTCCCCTTTCCGCCAAGTTCTGGACTTGGTGGAAAATGGGGAACGGAGTGTCTTAAACACTAGGTTCCCTCTGCCTACCCTGTTGTGTCCAGGATACTGGTACATAATACTTTTCCTCAAAATATTTAACGTAATCAAGCTAGCCCCAACTAATTGTTACCTAGAAGCACACCTAAAAGCGATAGTCATCTGACCTCTGACTACTATTAAACGAACCACACAAAGCACTTAAAGTGAGATTAGCCGCTAAAATAAATCAAAACATTAATGTATTTAGCGCTATAGCGATACATCTTGAATAGGCCATTTTGTAAATATCTAAATCTTTATAAATTTGGTCGAGGTACCTCTGGAAAGATAGAATACATTATTTTTGGTATTGATTGATAATCGAACACAGTATCACAGGACGTGACTGCTGAATATTTATTAGTTATTTTAGTTTTTTGTGTAGTTTTCGTTTCTTATACATTAAATAAATGGTATAGCAGGATAAGCAAAGGTAATCCATTTTTTCACTTTCTTCTAAAATTCGGAACGCTGCGTCTTACGTTGCTTGAAAGACATTTTTTTTTCTTCGTATTTTTTTAAATTTAATATATATATAATTCGGTTCAATTGAATTCTGTTGCCGTTTTGCGTAAAATACCTATTTTTTTTTATTTTCACATATTTTCGGAAAAAACATAAAAGTCACAATATTTCAATATTTCACAATATTTATGTTAAGCTCTGCCGTTTCTTCGTTTTCCGAAGTTGCCTCAGTAAGAAGATTACAGACGGAGCCGAGACGATATCTACTGGACTTAGAATTAAAAAAAAAATTGCATGTAAGAGTAGAAAAATGGAACTAAAAAAGATTACTCGAAACTCGAGAACAGGAAAAAGTTTCCCATTTTAAATTTATCGGGAACAGGAACAGGAATAGGTTTCATTCCATCCATTTTACATCTTTAAGTCCATACTTACAAGCATCAACTTGTGTGCGATTCAAGACAAATCAATAAAAGAAACCAATTCAATTCATATTTCAAAAGCATCATAAACAAAATAAACCTACTATATAATATAATAAATATAAAAACGAAAATTAATTTCTTCCATACATAAAATTAAAAAAAATGAACAGTATACCATCCCAAAGAAATTGCCTCGGTAAGTCGATAAGGCTGCGATAATAATAGGTTTATAATGCACGTCTCTCGAATTGCGATTGTTCTCACTTGTGCGGGTGCGACGCCGCGGGCCTCTCTCCTCCTCCCTCCTCTCTCCTCTTATAATTTGATCATATTTGTGCTCAGACAATGCTGGCCCAAAGCGCGAGATGACAGATGAACTTTGGAAGCTGTGGAGATGTTCGATATAATGTTTCATTTCGTTTTTTTTTTTCGTTTTGTTTTTTTTTATGTTTTCGGTTGGCTTGAATGTAGTTTTGGGGTTCTCTTGCTGTGTAAACCATAGCAGGTTTAATAAAATTAGCGAAATGTAGTAAATTTTATATTGAAGGTTATTTTCAGGTTGTCTCGTAAAACCTAATTATGGTATGGAAAAATAACAAAGAATCTTTATTTAAATTGTATTATGGTCGTAGAGCAATAATTACTTTAAAAATATAAATTATGCATTTATCTAAATAAACAAAAGAACTTAAAAATATTTCTATATCAAGTGCCATGAAAAGATCTTCCTAGTTATAAATTATATAAGCTGAGCTTGAGTGGTTTGAAGAGTTCTACTATTATGGCACTATTTTTAGATCAGCTCGATGATACTATATTATTGTATGTACCTAAGTTATGTATAACTGCCAAATTTAATGATGATTAGATTTAGTTTTTTAGATTTTAATTCATAGTGACATACGTCAACATACATAAATCAACCCAATAAGAACTTGTAAAAAATAGGGAGTACTATTATAAAAAAAGAAACAGAAAAAAAACTTAAAAACAATCTTAATTTCTCGATAAAATCTATAAAAAATTTGTCTACATAGTAAAATCTTACAAATCTATCCACTCTAAAGCCATCTAAAACCATTACACGAACACGACTCCTTCAGTGGGGACGCCGGGGGCTACCACAAAGCGCGCTACTTTTTCCTTCCACAATAAACATTTGTATTCCGTACGACGTCCGACCCGGGCAGTATTTAGCCCGGGGCAACATGTAACTTGGATAGGCAATATCTCCAACAATTACTTAATTTTGTTCCTGTGAGGTGTAATGTCAGCGATAATGCTTTATAATAATGGCTAGTAATAACAGAGGGTGTGGGTTCATTGTTTTGGTACTTTTGTGCCTTTTTTGATTCTGCAAACGATTTAAGTGAAGTTTTATTCAATATTCGGTTGTGTGATTTTGATTTCTTTTACGAAGAAAACATGTAAAGTTTTTTTTATTAGCTTCACGCTGTATCCTGCACACAGCAGGGAAGGCAGAGGGAACCTAATGTTAAGACACTCCGTTCTCCACTTTCTGCCAAATTTTGAAAGCATTGCGTGCTGAGTGGCAGAACTCAACGCCGCGCTTTGCCTCGACACCAGAGCGAAGAAATGAAAATATAAATTTAAGTAAATATTTCATCTCCTCGAGTGGGGATCGAACCCACAACCAGTCGGTTTTACAGTCACATTTGTGCCACTGCGCCACGACTGGCCCCAAAAATTTAAGTATTTTATTACTAGGTAATCAAAAAATGTTTTCTTATAAAAAATATTGTTTCGAAGTTCTTAATGACAATCGTTAATATAAAAATCTCAACTAAAATTGTATTAGACACCAAATGAACCCAGAACCGTCGTCTTAATTAACCTGTTCCATTATATATTCTTTGCTCCAAATATTTATAGCGCTTTCCATAATTTGAATACGACGATAAGCCCGCCATAGAATTTGGTAATAATAATAAGGTTTTATAGTGTGAATCCAATTTGAAGGTGCGGCCTATTATTTCTCTTGTTGTTTATGATATTGTTGTGTAATTGCGATTTATGTAGCACCTGTTGTGATTGTTGTAGTTGTTGTTGAACCACCGTTTGGTTTCAGATGTTTGTTGTTTATTTATATTACAACTAGCTTTAACCTGCGACTCTACCCGCGTGATACAATGGAAATAATTAAGGGGGTATAGCTGATTTTATTGCAATTTAGGGGAAAATAAATATGTTATTATTTAGACTCGACATTAGAATTATTATAAAATGAAATTTAATAAAAATATGGGCACAAGCGTAACGGCTATGTGTTAAATAATCTCTCAATTACCTTATTACTTAAAGATTAAACGAACTGATTTTTATTTTTTTAGTAACCCTTTTTATAAGTTTTTAGTAACGCGGCGCCATCTAGTAACGAGTTGCGGTACAATCCAACATAATGAGGGAAAAGAAATTCTAAAGTATAATCTAAAGTTATAAAGATGATGATTTTGTTTAGTTGAATGCGTTAATCTTAGAAACTACTACAGGTTGAAGTTGGAATTACAAGTCCTTATATTATTTATTTTTTAGGTAAAATAAAGAAACACTTTTTTTTACCCATATTTATAAAAAATCTTCATTTTTAGTACTGTCAAGATCGTCGTGGCACAGCAGTTTAGACTCTAACTGTAAATGCGGATTCGATTACCACATGGTTGAATATTTCTATTTTCCCCGCCCTCGTATCAAAACAAAATGCGGCGCCGAAATCCGACACTTAACACGCAATGTCTTGAAAATTTATGCTCGAAGTGGGGAACAGTGTCTCAACACTAAGGTACCCTTTGCCTTACCTGCTCTTTACCTGATACAACGTAAAGCTAATAATTTTATAATCTAATTTGCTTAAGCTACATATTTATAATGGATGTAAATGACCGTGGACTCCATCAGATGTAATTTCTATTGTTATTTAGTACAGCACTTAACGACGGCTTAGTTTTCGTAAACACGTTATATTACTTTTTTATTATTCATATAATAAACGTTATACTTGTATCAGTCTCTTAAGAGATAATAACCGCGTTGTTACAAAAATCTCCAGATTTATATTACGTTGAATATGGTTTAATCCGATCTTCTTTTTTATATATTTAGTGATTACATTGTGGAAGGGCTCTTGGACTGTATGGAAATTATATTTTTTATATTATTCAAAGTATTAATTTAATGACATCAGTTTTATTTTCTTAGTAGTGATAGTACGGTAAAATATATGTTTAAAAAAAAAGGAAAGTATGCCGTTAACGTTTAAATGTCCTGAAAAAATGTATACATAACATTGACTATATTTTCTTCCATAAAAAAATTATCTCAGCTTTACGCTGTATCCCGCACACAGCAGAGTAGCAGAGGGAAGCTAGACACTTAAGACACTCTGTTTCCCACTTTCTGCCGAATTCTGAAGGTGTTACGTGTTGAGTGGCAGAACTCAACGCCACGCTTTGCCTCGATACCAGAGCGAAGCAATGGAAATATAAATTTAAATAAATATTTCATTCCCTCGAGTGGAGATCGAACCCACAACCAGTCGATTTTACAGTCACACTTTATACCCCTGCGCCAAGACTGGTCTCCATCATACTTTGTTAATAAAGCCGGAGAAAGAAGAACCCTGATATTTAGGTCAATGTGGCTATCTGTCCACTGGAGCAGTGGAACAGCTATGATGTGGGTTCAATCTTCGTTCATATAATTAATTATTTTCATTTACACTCTTTGGTAAGACAAAGCGCAGAGTTGAGTTACGCTATTCGACACACAAAGTCGTAAATTCGGGCGATCACATAACTCGAAAAAAGAGTACGTAAATCAGAAGTATTACGTTGATATTGCCAATTTAAATAGGCATTCAATACCGATACACTGCAATACTAAACTGATACGTACTTAATTTATTACTATTAATTATAAAGAGTTCTGTGAACAATGTGAACGTAAATTACAGGTTGTAGGTGAAAGGCGAAATTTTCGCCCATACTTTAATATTATATGCACAATGATTAATGAGATCTTGTACGTATGTATGTCATATTATTAATAACGTTGTATTGTGAATATGACTTTAGTATATCGATATTTTTAAATTAAGTTAAGTTTATAATAAGAAGTTTTTAAAAAATATTTTATAATAAAAAATAAATAAATCACCTTCACGTTGTATCCCGTTCACAACAGGGTAGGCAGAGGGAATCTAGCGTTAAGACACTCTGTTCTCCACTCTCCGCTGAATTTTCAAGGTATTGCGTGTTAAGTGGTGGAACTCAACGCCTCTCTATGCTTCGACGCCAGAGCGAAGAAATGGAAATATCAATTTAAATAAATATTTCATTTTCTCGAGTGGGAATCGAGCCCACGACTTAAAATAATTATTAATATACTCATTAAAATAATGTGTAAAATGTAACATGTCGTTTTTAAGATTATGTAATTTTAAAATATATATTTTTAAAGATTATCGCTATCAATAGTGATCGTAAAATGACACCGCGACTTATGTTGTTACTTTTAACGGAATGGTCGCAAAATCGTTTTCTGTAAGCAAAAAGTAGCCGCCGTGGCGCAGATACACAAGCGTACGTCTGTAAATGTGACTGTTGTCGGTTCTATTTCCACTCGGAGAAATAAAATTTTAAATATTTTTTTCCTCATTCTGGTGACGAAGCAAAGCGCAGCATTGAGTTCCGCTACTCAACACGCAATGTCTTAAGAATTCAGTGGTAAGTGGGAAACAAGTGTTTTAATAGGAAACAAAATGTTTAAATAATTGTTCCCAGGAACCTTCTGCCTACCATTCTATGCAAAACTTAGCGTGAAGCTAAAACTATATACAAAAATGGAATAACCACATATGTTTTCCATTATCAGATAAAATTTGTTATCAGTTTAACCGAGATTAACATACCTACATATACCTACCTAAGTAACAATTGATATAAATTGTTTAATTATTTCCCTTTAATGCACAATAAACTATCATTTATTAACATCAGAGAGCGTATAATTAAAAAAATAATTTAAATACGTTTCTTACTGATGTTAATCTCGGTATGACCGCGGCTTTATTCAAAAGCTCACGCCACCCGACAATTTGCGAGATTCATTACACAATACCCTCGTATTACTGTTGTTTTATAATTATTATATACTAGCGACACAAGCACGGCTTCGCCCGCTTAAACAATAAGTTTACAAAAATTGTAGACTATGTCTAATTCTGATTTATAAGCTGTATAACTGTAAAGTTTCATGTAAATCCGTTCAGTAGTTTTTGCGTGAAAGTGAAACAAACATCCTCGCAAACACTCACATTTATAATATTAGAAGGATAGGAAATATATTACTTTCTGTGTGAACAGTGACGGGTTAACACAATAAAAAAGATGTTTAGTTTTTAACAGCGGGCCAATATTGAGATATTATATTGACACAATAATAAACATTTTGTAAAGGTTTTACGCTGTATTCCACATATAGCAGGCTAGGCAGAAGGGACCTTCTGTCAAGACACTCCGTAACAAGACAAAACGCGGTGTTGATTTCTATTTTTCTACGCATAGGAATGGGAGGAAAGCGGAGAATTTGCTTGACACAATGCTCCCTCTTTCTATGGTATGATATATAGGGAAAAACGTTTTGCTTAACAAATAAATATAGTAACTATTTCTTTGCCTTTACGAAAAGGTTATGCGGTGAAATTTTAACTTAACTTGACTATATTATACAAGTAATTAATTCATTATACTATAATTGTAGTTCGTTTCATACAAAATGAGTGTATATGCCCGCAGACTTAAGTTTGTCAACATTTATAATTTATACTCGATAACCTACAATCCTGAAATTGCTACGGAACCCTCGGTGGGCGAGTATTTTACTTATAAAAATGTTTTTGTCAATAAAGAGCAGTGCGTAATGCGCTATATTTACATGATTAGTAAATGAAGCGTGCCATTTTTAGAATATACAATGGAAAATTCAAATATGAAGTGAGCTTCATTAAAACTTATTGTGTTATTATAAATATTAACTAATTTGAAATAAAAATAAAATATTATAATCGCAAATTACCAAACAAAACGTCCATGGAAAGAATAAATTTGTAAAATTATTTTTTCCTACCACTCGGAGCGTGCACTGAAACCTGTATTAACAAGAAAAAATATTCACAGAAACGTATAATGATTAATGAACCATTTCATCATTACAATAAGGTACACTTATTTTCTTATCGTAAGTCTAAATAAAAAATTTTTTTTAAAAGTTTAAAAGACAAAAAAAATCACGTCTTCTTAAGATCAAACTGGACAGTATTACACCATGTATAAAAGCCACTTTATCCAGGACCCTCGTCAGGTCTTTGACGTCATAAAAATTGAATAGGATATATAATCCAACGAATTTAATAAGCTCAAACTCTGTGATTTTGCTAAAGCTAGCAAAACCAGTTTCAGGTCTCATCACCTGATCAATGCAGCATCATTATATCAGCAACAGCAGCAGCCTCGACCTAATAAAAGTATGTTAAAATCATATTCAAAATCAAAGTCAATCAGCTTTTGAACATGAACTAATTTACCTTCGATTTTTAACTTCAATAATTCAATTTCCGATCCATTATATGTTCGGAGGCTGTAACTAACTCTGTAGTTTTTTTTTACTGGAATGAGATATGAAAATAATTTAAATATTTCATATTTTGGCGTCAAGTTGTATTCCGCACATAACAGGGCAAGCTTATGCAAGGGATCTTTTGAGTGGCGGAGCTCAACGCCGCGCGTTGCCTTGTTACGAGAGCGAAGATAGAATGAAAAAAATAAATATTTCATTCCCCCAAATGGGAATTCGACCCACAACACTCGCGTTTACAGTCAAAATATTGTGTTTCTCCGCTCGCCACTAAGACACTCACGTTCCCCATTTAAATTTAGCTACCTTAAATGTCGGCAACGCACCTGTAGCTCCTCTGGTGTTACACGAGGTCGTGGACGGCGGTGACCACTTACTATCAGGTGACTCGTACGCTCGTTTGTATAAGAAAAAAAAAATGAAAAGCAAACCCCCGAATGGGATGGCGGATCGAAGCCCCAACAACCGCTTTCAAAGTCAGACACTGTCCCATTTTAAATCGAAACATTTGTGATATTCTCACACATTGTAACAAAAAAGCTATCATAAAAAAATTATTACTTTTTAAATGCACTTGTTATTACTACTACAATTTGGTTCTCATTTAGTTGAAACCAAAAGTAAGTAATAAAATCAATATTTATTATGTAATTATCATTGAATATACGATGTTAAATTTTGTATTTAAATCCCAATTTTAATTATAAAAAACAATAAAAATGTAATAATTCCTCAAAATATGACTTAATTTTAATTTACTTTTCGAAATAAATTATTCTTATATAATTAAATATATATATATTTAATTATATTTTATAAATATATATAGTCTTTACGTCAATAAACATCGATTTGATTATATTTATCTTTATTTTAGTTTCCCATTGTATCCTGCGACTAGCAGGGAACCTGGAAACCTAGTGTTAAGATACTTCCCTTCCCCACTTTCTGCCACATTCTGGAGGCATTGTATGGCATTCTTGATTGATCAAACAACCTGTCGCGTTTACAGTTGAATGTTTATGCCCCTGCGCCACGAGTGGACTATTCGATGATATGTTTATATATATGTATATATATACTAAAAATATGTTTGAGTCAACAGAGGCTCTGTGGGTTCTCGCACACACGTTTGACTGTAATAATAAAAGCTGTAATGCCGGTAACGTACCTGTAGCTTCTCTGGTGTTACACGGGGTCGTGGACGAAGAATAATAAGATAATAAATAATAAGTTGGAGTAAACGAGTTTTAGAGTGGAGACCACGCCTCGGCAAGCGTAGTGTGGGACGTCCTCCAGCTAGATGGAGTGACGATATTCGCAAAGTGGCTGGCATCGGCTGGATGCGAAGAGCTCAAGATAGAGCTCAGTGGCGTGCCATTGGAGAGGCCTATGTCCAGCAGTGGACTAGGACAGGCTGATGATGATGATAAAAGCTGTGGGTTCGATTTCTAACCTGGGTAATTAATTATTATAAAGAAAAAACTGCGTTTTACACTAAGTTTTAGGTAAACATGTATGATATTTATGAAGCCTAGATATATATACATACATTTATCTTTAAGTGTAATACAAAAGCATCTATATTTGATACGCAATAGTAATCATAAATCATTAAAAATATAAACCATTTCATTTCGCTACCGCACCGACTACCGAGTGTTAGCCAAGAATTTATTCGCAATAAGAAAAGACTAAATCGCCCGAAGCATTACTTATAAGTTAGAAATTGCGTACATAAAAGGCGGTTTGTAAGATAAAATTATCCGTTTATTTTATCATATTCTCAGTAGGTACTGATCGATCGGTCTCTCTATGTATACTTTTGTCACCAATAAGAAACTAAAAAATAAAAATCAGCTTCACGCTGTATCCCGCACACAGCAGGATAGGCAGAGGGAACCTAGTGTTAAGACACTCCGTTCCCCACTTTCTGCCGAATTCTGGAGGAATTGCGTGTTGTGTGGCGGAACTCAACGCCGCGCTTTGCCTCGACACTAGAGCGAAGAAATGGAAATATAAATTTAAGTAAATATTTCATCTCCTCAAGTTGGGATCGAACCCATAATCAGTCAGTTTTACAATCACGCTTTATGCCACTACGCCACGACTGGCCTCAGAAAATAAAGTAAGGCTTAAAATTTCATATATAATAGAAAAATAGCTCTAAATCATTGGAAAATAGTTTAAGAGTGTAGATTTATGTTAATATTATAGGCATTTCGTCGGCTTATTTAAACAATGTAGACTTTAGGTGCTGTAACATTGACTGAAACATTGACTGGACCCTCAAAGTCAAGTATGCAGAGGGAACCTGTCGTTTAGTCACTCTGTTTCCCATTCCAATTTTCAAAAGATTTTGAGTTGAATGGCGTAACTCAACAAACTACGTTTTTAATTACTTTACAAATTAAAGTTAAAATATACAATAACTCTGTCTCAAAATTGAACCAACTCCTACCAAAACTCTATACATCATGGCCCGACCTCAATAACTTCTGTTCTCCAATATCAGTTGTCCAATCTCTTTATCTCGAAATGGTTTAAGGCTTCTGTATTTTTCCATTTGATTGTTTATGAACACTCATAATTATAACAGTGCCTTACAGCATGCATTTTATCGAATCAATCGATATTGGATTTTTAAAACATGATATGCAGTCGATCTGATAAGAGTTTTGTGTTTTATAATTATTGTTATCGGAAATAATTGGGGTAGGATGAATCATTTAATAGTATGTAGTTTTTTTCTCATTTTTCACATCTTGCAAATGATTTATTTTTTGTTTTTTTCAGCTTTTCACTGTACCGACCCCCCGAGGAAATTTAAGTCTCTTCATCAGCTGGAAAACAAGGGACCAATAAGGATTTTTTTGATTGAACATAAGAATAAAGGTGAGATCATAAACGCAAAATCTCTGTACCTGTATATAGCAGGGTGTCCAGAGCTAGCATTAAGACACTCCATTCCCCATAATTTCGAGACATTGCGTATTGTGTGTCGGAACTCCAAGCCACGTTTGTCATGTTACCACAATGAAGACATAAAAACAAATAATTCCGAGTGGTAATCGAACGCACGATCGTCAGGTTTACAGTCTGACGGTGTACCGCTGCTCCACAACGGCTGACTTGGTTAAATGTTCTTTATTTACTCTATTTTTTATTTACGCACCACTTAAAAAATAATAATATATTACGTATGTTAATGTTTCGATGCTACAGTTTTTTAATTACTCTTGAACATACTATAACCTCAATTGTATACTACCTTGATATCAGAACTCTCCGCACTCCACTTTTTGAATTTGAATTCAAGATACTTCAATTGACGGAAGTAGTTCCGTTCCAACATACTTCTTTTCATATATTTTTTATCTATATGTATTCAATAAAGCTAAAAATTTTACTTGGTTGAAAGAGCTGATCCCAGGTTTAAATTGAAATATTACTTTTGTATTTAAAAGTAAAGTACATTAACTGAGGAAATCTATATATTACATCACTTTAATCGTTTTGATATAACCTTCTATAACTGTGGTCACAGGTTTCACTGACACTTACAATACGTATGTGTTATGAAACTATTCTTAGTTATTGCACTTTCACCACAAGAACAAAACTGCAGTTAAAAACTAGTATAGTACAAGCAAAAAAGTGATAGAATAAAGAATATTTTACTACAGATGTGGTTATAATGACGTTTTCAAAACCATATAGAAATTTAGAAATAAACCTCGTGTCTTCGTATATGCTACGTATAATAGAAATGTTCAAACTTGGCTATATACCTACATATCATAAAATATTTGACAAAACGTAAATCGCAAATGTCTGATGTCACATTTTATCTATTATTTATTAATATATAAGTAAATCTAAGTATATCTATAACATATTTATATTTTTTTTGTACGGCATCCGTTCAATATAAGTGCATGTACGTATTAATACCATTAAAATATGCATATCTCAAAATGCCTATTTATTTATACAATATTATCCTACGCCTGTCCCAAGTTTATTTCCTGTATTATGATAAGTGACAGCGTTGTAACTTTATGTAACGAAAGATTAGCATAGCATATCGTTTACATTACCTTTTAATATTTAAATTAAAAAAAGATTTCATTTTTCCTTTTAGCTTGTAATAGAACAGATTTTTGGGGCATTGCGTCATAAGTTGCGGAACTCTTTACCGCGTTTTATCTTAATACTAAAGGAAAGAGATGAAAATATAGAAATTTGAGAACATCCATCGGCATTCAAAATATATTTATTAATATTTTCTCTACTTTGGATATGAATTCTTCGGATATAATGTGTAACTAAATTCTTATATTTATAAATCAACATTAGGAAAGGTAAAGGAGAAGTAGCGGTGATAGAGGCAAGGGGAAACCTCGGTTGACCTACGAAAACACAGCATCGATTATGCTGCAGAAAGTTAATGTAAAAATCCCCACGGGGTCCCCGGAGGGCATGAAGACTCCCCGGAGGGCATGTATGAAGAGGTTGAGGACAGTGGACTGGGTAAAAGAGGTATAAAGCGCTCCGTTCTATCTGGTTACCACATTAACTACATAAACCAAAGATAAATAATCTAAATTAAAATTTACAATATGAACCAACCTTACGAAGGAAATTGCGAAAATCCTCGCCGGCTATTGTGACCAGCACAATAAATTACAGCAGATATATAATTATTTACTTGAGTTATTTTTTAATGTGGCAATTTTGTATCAACAGGTGTTGTTTATACGTAATATGAAAGATCGATTTTGATTTAATAGATAAATCAAATTTATGTAATACTTTATAAAAGCAAATCTCAGTAGACACATCAATATTTTAATATTTTTTACATATGTTTGACATTTCACAAGACAAAATAAATATAACCGTCGTAGCGGTCTATACTCAATTTAAAATGCAGTAGGTTATCCAAAAAGGCGCGGGACCGGAAAAACTTATTAACTTAATTTGAAGTTTATGCATAATAAGCTTTATATTTTGTTATCATTACTAATAGGCCAGTCGTGGCGCAAAGGCACAAGGGGTGACTGTAAACGCAACTGGCTGTGGGTTCGATCCCCACTCGAGGAAATGAAACATTTATTTAAGTTCATATTTTCATTTCCTTGCTCTGGTGCCGAGGCAGAGCGCAGCATTGAGTTCCGCCACTCAACTCTCAATACATCTTGCAATGTGACTTGACACTAGATTCCCTCTGCTTACCCTGTGTGCGAGATACAGCGTGAAGCTGATTTATTTTTTTGATTTTAATTACAAAGTACTAGTAAGACTTGAAGAAGTAATAAAAGCATATTAAAAACATATGTATGCGGTGATTTTAAAACATCTTTTAAATTTGATCTTTTTACTTTTTTATTTCTCGAATATTTATATAGGACTAAATAATAAACAATGGCCGTTGTGGCGCAGTAGGACAACTTCTATCTATAAACGCGATGGTTTTGTTTTCAATTCGGATTTGGAGAGATGATTGTTTAACTTATTCAGATTTTTCCGCACTGTCAACTGTTAACCTAAGTTAAAGCGCAATATCCTAAAATTTCGTGAAAGCTGGCGAAAAAAATTATCTTAACTCTTCCTGTTACCTAACCTACGATATTGGAAAAAACGAAGTGAAGTGATTTTTTCTTCTTATATTTTAGACGTATGACAGCTAAATGGCTAAAACCAGGCAGGTATTCACTAAAGACATAACTGGAAATATATAATATTACAAAATTAACCAAGTTATTTGTAAATACAACATTAAACAAGTCTAAGGCGTTAATTGATTACTTATTTATGAAACCACTTCCTACCTACAAGCTCGACCAATCGTGTAATGGCATAAGATATATTAATATTAATGCGAATATTACCAACACAATAGTGTTAAAAACGCTTTTTTTAAATATTTATTGATTAAGATTCCGTATCACAATCAATCTTATAGGATCACTTTGTGTGTTTGTCTGTAGGTACGTCTGTTAAGATCATTTTTTTTGGTCGAAGGAGTATCAAGTCGAAATTAATTAAATATTTTTCTACGCTCCCTTAGATTACATAAAATATTAAAATTCTTAGTCGGCACAATTAAAAGTAAAAATGTTTATGTTTAAAACTCCTAGGCAATTTCCCGTAAATATACACTTTTGAAATTTGGCAACAGGTGAGATTATATAAATTAAAACAAATAATGAAAAAAATATGCAAACTGGAGATGTGTGAGTAATATCAATGAAAACATCATTATAAACTTATATTTGTCCTTAAATTGTACATTTTATTTATTTACATTTATATTTTCATTGCTTCGCTTTGGTGTCGAGGGGAAGCGCGGCGTTGAGTTCCGCCACTCAACACGCAACGCCTCCAGAAATTGGGGAACAGAGTGTTTTAACACTAGGTTCCCCCTTTTTACCCTGCTGTTTGCGGGATACAGCGTGAAGCTGAAAAAAAATATACAAAATGAATGCACACGCGGGCAAACTTATGTTTTTTTGGACAATTTCGTAAGTTGTACCTCTCGGTGACGATAACAAAAATTGGTACGGAACTTTCAGTCCGCCTGACTCTTCATCAAGTTTTTTTTTTTATATATTTTAGGTATGTAGGTACATTTAAGTATAATACACCTGTAAAAAATAAGAAATTACTCTGTCTATGAAATTAGTCTGACTTGACTAAGACTAAACGTCTTTATTCAAACCAAGTGAAAAAGATTGAGTTAATAAGTATTTTTTTAGATACGGTTGAGATGTGCAAGATTGATCAAAGCGGTTGTAGGTTCAATTTCCGCTTTCTATGCTTAATAGTTTCGATAGTGCGTTGTATTGTCAGTCGTTTAGTAATGAAGTGAGAGTTTTGTATACATATGTACTAGTTTTTGGATATATACTAGGTAAAATCCCGGTTTCCACAGCAAAAAATCAAATAAGCGGTTAACTCTTAGGCTGAACGGTCTTCTTTTAAACAAAATATGTTTAGATTTTCACCAACACAGTGTTTTGTATTTTGTAATTGCTTCGGGAACGGAAGCTCCCTATAACAGAGCGAAGGCTTTCCAACTCTTCCTGCTCGCTTTATCCTTTTGCACCGGACCATTAATTGATGGAGATACATCAATTATTAAACCAATTATTAAAACGAAAATTACCAAAAACTTAGTTATTCCATAGTCACAACATTCTATAATAATTCAAGTCATAAAATATAAACCATTTCAAATGATCGAGGTAATTCTGAAGAAGATATATCGAAACCATTATCATGATACTTAACCTATGACCTTAGCCTAATTCGATATATGTACTATACGATACTAGAACAAAAATTCGAAGCAGTAGTTCCTGAGATAGCGGGTTCAACCAGACAAATTCTTGTGTATTAAGACGTTTCGACGTTTTACACAGATATGGGATTTAAAAAATTGCATCAAGTATTTACATATACTTTGTAAATAGAAATATAAATAACATAATTTATAGTAGGGCTGTACCGAGTTATATAAATATATTAATACATTAAAAACCTATTAATATCTCGACTATTTATTCTAGACCAGTCATTATTTATTATTTCTTACATGAATGTTCAGAATAACAAATGATTAAAGGGATTTTTACATAAAACGTCACACTCATATTTAAATATTTTTAAATTAATGTAATTATTGTAATAAATAGAAAATTAAAATAATAGAAAATAAAAATGTTTTTGGGAGGTATGTTTTTTTAATAAGTATTGTTTATTCTATTGTTAAATCAACAATAGAATAAACAATACTTATTAAAAAAACACCCTTTATTTTGCACCCTTATGCTTTTTTGTCGCATAACGGGGTAGACAGAGGAAACCTAGTGATGAGACATTCCGCATTCCATTTACAGTCCAATTTTCGAGACATTCCGTGCTGAGCATCACACGCACTCAACACAGCGCTTTATCTAACACAGCTGGGAAGTAAAAAGAATTTAAAATTATTAATTTCCCTGAGTGAGTATCGAACCTACAACAGCTTCATTTACATTTTTTAAAGTGTAGTGTACATTTAGGAAAACAAAATTATTAAGAAAACGTATAAAAATTTAAACGTAGCGGGATTTGAACCGCGCTTCTTTGGAAACCGTCCAAGCGCTCTGCCATACGTAACTTCGACGTAGCTCAATCAAAACGTATGGCTTAGTTGGTCAGAGCACTTGGACGGTTTCCAAAGAGGCGCGGGTTCAATTTTTGCTACGTTCGAATTTTTATGCGTTTTCTTAATAAGTAAACTTCATATACAGTCAGAGGCTGTCTCATTGAGCTACGACGGCCTCACTATAGCAATATTTATAATCACAATTAGGCGCCATTAATATAGTCCAGCTAAACCTTAACTAAATTAATTATATCATAGTAGCTTATGCATAATACGTAAATAGGTTAGTTTGATAATACTGATTATAATAAGGATTATGTTCATTTAATTAATTTGCTGTATAATAGTAATACCATGTACATACTATGTAGGTATTCGAAGAAATTAATAAATAATAAAATAAATTTAGAATATAATATTCTGAATATGTACGAGGCCAGTCGTGGCGCAGTAATAATCGTGTGACTGTAAACGCGACAGGTTGTGAGTTCGATTTTCACTCGAGGATTAAATATTTGTAATTTGGTCTAGTGTAATTTGGCGGTAATCACTTACCATCAGGTGACCCGCACGCTCTTTTGCCTTGTCCTTTTCCATTAAAAAAAATAGCTGTCGAAGTAAAGGGCGGCGTTGAGTTTCGCTACTCAGCAGGCAATGCCCCCAGAATTTCACGGAAATCGTAGAGCAGGTGGAGCCTAGTGTTAAGCTTGGCTCCACCTGCCTACAGTGCTGTATGCGGGATACAGTGTGAAAAAAAAATTATGTAGACACTGCACGTTCAGTTACGTAGGTAAACTCCGCGCTTTATATTAGTAAACTTGAAGAAATATGGCCTTTACGCCCCGTTTAACAGGACAGAGATAACGTAGTGCTAAAATACTCCGTTCTCCGTTTCCCTCCCGGCTTTATATATCGCATGTAGACGTGGCGTAATTCGGCGCCGCGAAAATATTATTGAATTCAACAATACAAGACAATAAATACAATACAATGTCTTTAATTCAGAGAAGAATTAAGCGAATGTTTTGACATTAGATTCTCACAGCCTAAGTCGGGCAGGCAAATAATGAAGCTACTAAGTGTAACAAGTCAATATGTGCGTAAAAAAGCTCATCCTACAAAAATAGAATGTTAACAACAAAAATAGGATATTAAAAACAAATGAGGACATCGTGGCGTAGGGGCCCAAGTGTGTGACTGTAACGTGACGGTCGTGGGTGCGATTCTCACTCAAGGGAATGAATTATTATTACTTAATATTTTTTTCTTCGCTGTAGCATCAAGGCAAAAGCCTGGGATTAAGTTCCAGCAATGCCCCAAAAATTAAACGGAAAGGGGAGAACGGAATATTTTAGCACTAGGTTCCCTTTGCCTACCCTGCTGTATGAGGGATACAGCGTGAAACTGCTTATTTAATTTTATAAACAAGAAAATAGGTTGTTAAAATACTACTTAACTACAAAAGCTCATCGGACAAAAATAGGATGTTAACAAAACTATGTCTTCCCGTCGTAAGGTGGTACATAATGAGCATAATAAAACCATCGCCAGCGGCGACGGTGGCTGGGATGTGCCAATCTTTGATTTCTTCGAGTTAGGCTTAGATAGAGCTGGAGGAGGCCTAGAAAAATAAATAAAAGTGGCAGTTGACAGCGATTAAATGTCAATTTCAATGATTAAATGTCAATATTTTTTCCTGACAGATATAAATAATAATATCTCAATAAAAAGATCTTGAAGTTCTTCAAATCTTTATATATAGTAGATATTATTATAGACTTATTCAGTTATTATCATATTGATTTATGAACAATTAACTTATAACTATACAATTATAATAATAATCGAGCTTTTAATACCTAAGCCAAGCTCAATACCATATAAACCCAGCTATAACGCTCTCCGTACGTAATATACTATTAGAAGGAGTCAACGCACCCGTCTAACTGCGTGTATTAACAACAGCTACTGTTTTGAACCGGCTGAGCTGGGAGGCAAGCCTGGCCTGGCCTGGCATGGAGTTGCTTTGGAATATATGTTTATATTTACATTTTATGTGGAAAATCAAGGAAAATTTTGATTTTAAATTGTTTTTTTTTTAAATTAATCTGTTTTTATTTTTTATTATTTGTATTAAGTCGATTGTTAATGTTTTTAAAGTCGCGATTGTTGGGTTTGATTACAACTATAGACACGATTGATTTTCAATTCTCTGCTCAGGAAAAAGTTTCACTAAGCGTTTCTTCTCTACACGCAATGTTACAAGCATTTAAGCGGAAAATGGATTACCTTGAGTCTAGCTTCACTCTGCCTATCCTGTAATATGCGGGATAAAGCGTGAAACTATTTTATAGTTGTCAACGTGGTGTGGTAGGGACAAATTCTTGCAAAAGGTTAGATGCATATTGACTTCCATTAAATAATGTGCAATATAATTGAATGAAGTGAAATCGGTTGATAAAGAGATTTTTGTTACTGAAGATGCACTATATTAAAAAGAAGAAAAGCGTCTCTTTTGGTCAAATATAATATAAGTGTCTAAGAATAAGAATACTGTAAAAAATATTTAGTATCTTTACTATGTCATAATAAAAAGCTATCTAACCAACAATTGAATATCTTTCAAACAAGATTTTCATACAATAACCATAATTTATAAAACTAATACTATAAAAGTATATTTGAAGTCTATAATTTTTCTATGACTTCCTATACAGCTGACGCGATGATAAAGCTGTTAATAGGACGTCGTTGTGACAGTTTCTTAGAAATTTCTATAAATAAAAAATATTATTTTCAACACAACACATATTTTTCTCTCTATTAAGATAGTTAGTGTCAGCGTTTCATTATTATTATTTCCCATGTAAAAAATAAACCTATACATGTATTGAAAAATTGAAGCTGGATCATGGCGTGGTGGCGAAGCATCTAAGTGTAACACTCCTATTTAAATTATTGTCATATCTAAAAAAACCAAAAAAAAAAAATAATTTTTTAATATAATGGCGACATCGTGGCATCTGAATTCTATAAATGTTTACATATTGTTTTCTACTGAATTATTTATCACCAGATAAGGGTGAGGAACAAAATGAGACTTTAAGTCAATTGTAATTGCTTTAAATTTTAACTATTATTTATTTTCCTCGTTCTGGCAACGAGGCAAAGTGCAGCGTTGAGCTCCGCCATTAAACACGCAATACTTAGTCTAGAATTCGACAGAAAATGGAGAACGAAACTGTCGTAATCGGGAACGGAGTATCTTAGCTAAGTTCCTAGGTTCCATCCGTATAGGATATCGGCGTTGAGTTCTGCCACTCAACACGCAATGCCTCCAGAATCCGGCAGAAAGTGGGGAACGGAGTGTCTTAACACTAGGTTCCCTCTGCCTACCCTGCTGTGTGCGGGATACAGCGTGAAGCTGATTTGATAAGTATTAGTACTAATTCCACCATCCAAAATACAAAATATGTTATCTCGTATGTGATGTAAGCGACACCCATCCGCACTCGCAAGGCGCAAAGTGCCACAGCAAGTGAATGATGTAACAACAGGTTGCGTTTATTTGTCAGTTGTTGGCCGCACAATAACCGCTACTTACATTTCTTGCCGCTAGAGAATTATATATTGTGATTAAAACCTTAATAAAAATATGTTTAAAATATATTTTTTTAGATAATACATAATAGTATTAGATAAGTATCTAGAAGTATTTTCAAGTTAAGTATTGAAGCTTAATTTAACGACGCCTTTGGCCCCCCTCATCCTGTGCATGCGTGACACAACGTGTGACACGATGGTTGTGGACTCCATCCCTACTCGTGGGGACGAATTATTATTTATTAATATTTTAATTTTTTCGCTCTCGTTAACACTTAAAAAGCGGCGTTGAGTTCCACCACTCTTGCGTTTTGAGTGGTGGTGCCTCAAAAATTTGGCGAAAAGTGTAGCTTTTCTGTGCCTACCTTGTTATGCGGGATACAGCGTGAAGTCCAATAAAAATAAAAGTGCAAAATATATAAAAAAATCAATATTCTTCCACGTTGTCACAGCTCTCGCAACATAACCGATCGCAATTAGATCGTCAATGGACAAGTGTCGCAGGACCCGTTCCGCAATGGTTATAACGTTACAGCGACCACACGATAATTATTGGCTAGTTTTCTAATCCAAGGGGGCAACGTACTCGTCCTACTAATTCCTTTATAAATAGACTTTAGAACAGCAAGATTTTATTGAGATTTTACTATTTTTGTATATTCTGCTTAAAGTTATTTTAGAAATTATAGCCCACTACTTTGATTACATAAAATATAAAATTCTAACAAGTGTCTTGGAACATAGTGCGGTTCCCCACTTTCTGCCCAATTTTCGAGACATTGCATGTTGAGTGGTTAACGCTGTGTTTTGTCTTATTACCAGAGCGAGGAAAATGTAATTATAAGTTATTCCTCAAGTGGGAATCACATCCGAAACTGTAGCGTTTACAGTAAGCCGCTGTATCCCTGCACTACGACAACCTCAAATATCTTTTTTCTGCAACCTCATATGATATAACATAAAAATGTTTCAAAATGAAAAAAACAATCAATATTCATATAATTTACCCTTTAGCCATATTAAAGTAAAAGTTATTTTTTTTAATAATGTAAACAGAGGCCACACAGGTATCGGGTAATCTCTATAATGCGGAATGAGATTGCCGGACGTGTCCGATATACGTATGTATGTACTATTGTTTTGTTCTGTACGTACATTGTGAAATTGCATGTTTATATTATAGCGGGTACGCGACTGAATTACGCAGTTCGATTCTGACGTGAGAATTGTAAGGATATTCCTATATTTTTGGGATTTAATTAAATTGATACATTCATTTTGAGCCCGGCGTTGAGTTTCGCTACTTAACACACAATTATTTTAATTTGGGCTGAAAATCTCGTGAAATGAGGTATTAGGAATAAAACTGCTTATATTAAAGTGTGCAACTAAATGAATAGGTGGAATAAATTTGAAAACAAAAAAAAAATAAAAGAACATTTCAAAAGTCAAACCACTATTAAAAGCTGACGGCCATACTTGTACATAAATAGAAACATTTGTCTCCATCATTTGATATTGACGATCATTTTCCTATATTTTATGATTTTTGGCTTATTCTGTAAATATATAAACTGACTGTAAACACAACTTTGATTATTTTTGCTCAAATCGAATCGATCCATTCGATTAAGATGAACCGCCATGATGTTTAGAAAATTCAGCAGAAAGTGAGAAACAGACTGTCTTAACACTACTCTGCGTCTTATATACATGAATGTTAAAACTTAAAATGCACCGCAAAGTCTTTACTATGACCAACGTTCTATAATGATCGGTTATGAGGCCGGCTCCCGATGTTAGCTCTAAAATTGGCCGTTTGATCAACAAATCATTCAATTTCACCCGCATTACTATCATTTGTGTATAATTTATATCAGTTGGATAACTTTATAATGATGTTTTCTCTCTACTTTTGCGTGTGGTAGTGGAATTGGGGGTAGATTTGGGCTATATAAATAAAAAGATTATATTAATTATTTAAGGGTTATTTTTTTTAAATTGCAAACCATGAAGCTAAGAACTAAAATTAAGGATATTAACTTAACTTAACTTAACTTAGCTTCACGCTTTATCCCTTGCGGGGTAGTCAGAGAGAACGGAGCGCCAAACGCTACGGTCTCTACATACCTCTTTCGCCTCGTCCACTGTCATCAACCTCTTCATACATGCCCTTCGGGGGGTCCTCATGCTTTTTACGTGACCTTCCTCCAGTATCTTTGATACTGTGTTTTCGAAGGTCAACCGAGGTCTCCCCCTACCTCTCTTACCGCTCACTTTTCCATCATAAATCTTTTTTGCCATTCTTTCATCACTCATTCGTTCGACGTACCCAAACCAGCTGAGCACGTTCTTTTTCATTCTCACCGTGATATCCTCGCTAGTACCTGCCATTCTGTGTACCTCTTCATTGCGGATTCGATCAGCTAAGCTGACTCCGCATATCCTACGAAGAGATCGCATCTCCACAGCATTCATCTTTCTTTCATTCTTCTTCTGTAATACCCACGTTTCGCTGCCGTATAACAGAGTCGGTACCAAAACTGCATTGTGTACGGCCAAACGCGCAGCTGTGCTGACGTTTTGCCGTCTCATCAATGCAGCTAAGGCTCCGTTAACCTTGTTACCGGCAGCAATACGCCTTTCCACATCCATCTCGTATCTTCCATCTCTACTGAACATACTTCCCAAGTATACCACTTCATTCACTTGTTCTAATATCTTACTATTTACACTGATCTTACATTCCGTCCTTTCTTCATCTCTTTCAAAAATCAGATCATTAAATGTCTCAATATCGCGCTTTGAAGAAATTGAAAAAAATTGCAGTTGGTGCGCATTGATTAAAGAATACTTTTGCTTAATCTACAAGAAATTGCGCTATGTGAATTTGGCTACGTCTAAATTTTTTATTTATAATTTCAGTACGAAATAGCAAGAATTTAAAATGTGTCAATAACACTATAAAATGTTACAATTTCGAATTATATTTTAAATAAAAACTTATTTATAATATAATTCGAAATAATAAAAATATTTCAATCTCGTTTTTACTTAAATTATGATATTGACAATAGGATTGTTGAAATGAACAAAAATTAGAAAAAAATCCGCTATAAAACCGGCTGGTAGTGAGTCCGTTCCCCACTTGGAGATGAAATATTTATTTAAATTTTTATTCCATTTCTGCCACTCACGCAATGCCTCCAGAATTCAGCAGAAAGTGGGGAACGGAGTGTCTTAAGACATGGTTCCTTTTGTCTGTCCTGGTGTGTACGGGATACAGCGTGAAGCTGTTTTCTTTTCATACATATATAGATAATCAGATAAGCGGATTTAAAAATCACTTACAAAAGATTGAGATAAAAATACTTAAACTACAACGTATAGACATGCAAATCTCTTCCGTTGCCCACTAAATCGTACCTATCGGTATTCGGTCATTCGGTCCCGAGCTCTGGTCATCAATCACTGGTGATTGAACGCGGAGGAAGCTACTAGAATATTCTATTTAAGATGTAACGCCGTTATTACTTTCTTTTTGAGGGTAGTTTTTATGCCCTTTTACAGTTAAACGGTTGGATGCGATGGGATCGTTATTTATGAATTTGATGAATATATTGACTTTTAATATGTTTAATGTATGTATTATTTTATTTTCAATATTTTTTTAATATCAACTTTTTAGCGTGTTTTTTTGTTAAAGTAGTTCTCTAGCTTAGTCTTAGGCTAAAAGTTTACATTTATTTATTTTTATACATAGTTATGTATAAAAGTAAATGAATATAAACTTATACCTTAATAAATAGTTATTTATTACTATCGTGTCGTAGTTAAAGTATTTTCGGAGCATATTTTATTTCAACGTTTTATTTTTAGTGATTTAATTTGACGGACAGACAAGGCATAGCCGAAACTACGAAACGTAGATGAAATTTGTCATATAAGTTAATTTGTGAATGTATGGGAGCACTGAGAAGGAAGAAATTGGTTTAAATTGCTAAAAGGAACAAGAAAAAGTTGAAGTCTACTTGTTAAGCTAAAAAGACCCCGTAAATGAATTCCAGTATTTTCTAAGTAATCAAAATCATCTTTCAGTTTCTATTTAATCATTTATTTCTAGGAAAACACATATTAAATTAACTTGTAACACATAAAATATCCATAGATTAAACACAGTTTAAATTTAAACAACAACAATTTTATACGAAAAAAATTCCATTAATCAACTACCAAAAAATATAATATCATTTTAAAAAGCATATTGCATTAAAAAAATAAAAAGCACAACGTAACCAAATACAGCTCTAATATAATGCATCACATATAAAAGCTCGCTTCCAATTATCAAAAACAATAAAATATACGTCGATAAACACTCTATCCAATACGTATACGTAACAGTAAAACAAAAATTATCTCCACAGACAGACGCAGACAGTATTTATTTAATATATGTTAATTCAACCTGTGTTCGTGTATACAGAGTTCCCACGTTATTTCAAAAGAATAATTAAACAAGAATAGTTCGTCGGTAGAAAGTGCAGCTGGACACTTAAGCGTATCTCGAAGATTTTGATTACAAATCGAAAAGAAACTTGAGAAACGGTGTGTGTTTTTTTCTTAATTCTAATTAAAAATTATTATTCAATTAATATTCATTAATTATTATAATTTATATGCTTTCTTAGATTACTGTTGTGATATATGCCAGATGGGTCGGCTACTGTGATTAAATCTGTTTTTTTTTGTAGCTTCACTTTGTATCCCTGGTCAGGGAACCTAGTATTAAGACACTTCGTTCTCCACTTTTTTAAACGTTTTCAAAACATTGCGTTTTGTGTAGCAGAAATCAATGCCGTGCTTTGTCTCGTTTGCAGAACGAGGAAATGAAAGTAACTCATCGCTACGGATGGAAATCGAACTAAAACTGTCGTGTTTTACAGTGGGATGCTGTGCCTGAGCCACTATGGCCTCATTTTATGAATTGTTAAATAAGAGATATTGAATAAAAAATCGGAATTTGAATTTTAGATTAACCTTTTAAATCACATAAATAAATACATATATTCAACTAAACACAACAAAAAATCTTAAAAAAGCATAAAGAAAAATCTAAACTACTCACCAAAAAATATAAAAAAGGCCTCAAACCAACATGTAACTTTCGCTGCTAAGGAATACCACTACACTTATAAATTTCAAGTTTCCCATAAAAGTCCCATAATAATACTGTTCACGTCATTTTGTCAACATTTACATATCAATGCCTATGTTAGATCCATACGTTCATACAATAAATCGACTCTCGATAATCCCGATTATTTTCTTAACGATTTTTATTCGATACTTTACTGAAATCCGATTGATATCTCTCGATTATATTGATCAGATTAAATTTCAATACGAGTGTGAGAACCCAATTAGTCGTACGATATATTGTTTTAAGATACAGTTGCTGTAGTTTTGTTTTCATTTCTTTATATAGAATTATTTTTCCCTATGTTGTGGTATATAGGGAAAGTCAATTGTAGTTTAAGAAACAGAATATTATTTTTAGCTTTATACTGTATCCGTCGTACAGCAGGATACTTAGTGGAAACCGTTAAGATATCCTGTTCCCCTGTTCCTCACCCAATTTTCAAGAACGCCATTGACGTCCTTTATAGTTTTACCACTGCACCACGACAGCATCATTATTTAACATGAATTATTTGAATATATTAAAACACATTTACAAAGCTTACCCGGGAACCTGGTATTACAAAACTCCGTTCTCATTAAGATACTTTCAATTTCCACTTTTTGTTACGCTGCACACTCTCACAGATCAGCATAGACAAAGGTTACCCAGGAACCTGGTATAACAAAACTACGTTCCCATTAAGATACTTTCGATCCCCACATTCTGCCAAATTATCGAGACACTACCCATTAAGTGACGGAGTTCAATGCTGCGCTTTACTATGTTCGCAAAACAAGAAAATGAAAATATTTATTAGTGGGAATCGAACCTACAACCATCTTACAGTCAGACGCTGTGCCGTTGCGCCACGACGGTGTCATTATTTGACATGAATTATTTGAATCCATTAACATAGGATACATTAAAACACGTCTTAACTGCGCCATAACGGCGTTAGCGTTAAACGTTACTAAAACAACAGCTAAATTAAACACTACCGTTACAAAACTGTAATCAAATTACAACTTTATTTTAATAGAATATTAAAAAACTCTTCTATATTCATATTAGGGCCATTTTAAAAGTTAAATTTAATTATTACTTGCCTACAGCGTTTAGATATAATAATTGAGAAATATTAATAAATTATATATTTATGTTTACATATTAGCGGGAGTCCGACGTTAGACGAAAATAACACTCACAAGAACCTCGGTTAAATATTCAAATTTGTAATTTAATAAAAAAATTAACGTCATATTAAATATATAGGCCGTTATGTCCATTTGACTGTGTTAATTTTGATATCTTTAGGCATATTAGGCATAATTTAATAACTTTAACTTAACTTGATGTTTACCAGTATGGTTGAACCAATGATTGTGACCTTTTCACCGTCGCCACTTGCTGAGGAGCTAAATTGTAGTAAATAGTTGTATAATAGATGAATTTTCATTGATTCGTATACCTATGGTTAGGGTTCTTTTTTAGTTATTCCAAAAAACTATAATTTTACAGACATCTGGTCTATATCTTTTTACTACTTTATTATTTTGCTTGCTTTTCTAAATTATGTTATTCAGATCATTACTATCTTTGATGTAGTTGTATAGGCAAAATATCTCAAACAATTCTACCGATTTAGAGACATTGTGCTTCGAAATGAACGGTTTATTAGATAAAAAATATATTATATTAGACGTGAGAAAAAATAAGAAATATAAACTTAAGTGCCACGACTGGCCTCAACAGTAAATAGTATTACGTTTAGGCACAATACTCAAGGGAATGTATTATAATAATGAGGACGGAGTGTTTTAACACTAGGTTCCCAGGTTCCTTCTGCTTATCCTGCTATGTACTGGATGCATGAACCTAAAAAATAAACGTTTACTGTCAACAAATCGTCACAATTCTAGAAAATAGACGACTGTGACTTTTCACAATCTCACCGCACGCAGCGCGGCTCAAAAATGCTTGAAATACACAACTTTTAATATTGAAAACGTGCGCGCCTATTGAAAGGTTTCGTTTAGAATCTATAAACAGACACGACCGTTTCACTATACAGTTATAAAATTCAAATATATCTTGGCATTTTTTTACAGCGTCATTCTTTTATTGTTGCAGCAGAGTAATCAGAGGATATCTAGTGTTAAGACAAAGATTTTCAAGGCATTGTGTAGCAGAACTCAACTCCAAAAAAATCAATTTTGAGAAATACCTTGCATTAGGCTTTGATTACAAGAGTGGGAGTGCGGATCGAACCTACAACCATCACGTCTACAGTTGGTCGGTGTCCCACTGCACAATGACGGCCTCGTCGTATTATTATTATTATTTTTCTGTAATTGTGACAACGTTATAAGTCACAATACATACAGAACGATTCATCCAGAAGTACATATTAGAACAGATCAGTGGTAAAATAACTAGAATTGAAACTTAAATAAAGTAAAACAGAGAATAAAGAACTCGTGTGATATATAGATGTGAAATATGAACTATAGATACACTCGCCAGCTAGTGTCAAATACGCTTACGAAAAGAAAACATCAGGAAGGTAATATATTCTTCTTTAAAGATATAATTTTTCACTACAATTGGTTGCAAGTGCATAAAATATTGATGAAAGCCCATACAAAAGTGTTCTGTTCAAACTTGTATGTATGTCTATGAAAACTGCGCTATAAAACATTGCACTTATTTCGTTTTAGGCTAAAACATTCAAAATCATACCTTATTTGAAATCAATAAGATATATTTTCGTATATTGCAATAATAGGCAAATAAAAGGCGGAATAAAGCACGATAGTTTCGCCTTTGTGCTGTTTTGATTGAATGTTGATGTACAATCATAAAGTTGAATCGACTAATACCTGGAAGCGATTGTAATCGGCATCGATAATGGAGATGAATATCGATTATTGTGAAAGTAGTTCTCAGCGATGTTAGAAGTGGTTGTGTTTGCTATTGAGTTATTTAAGATAAATCAAATATGATTTTATCTTTAAAAAATGTACATATTTATATTAGTCCAAATGAATAGTATATGAATCATGAATTTGAATCCTTTTCAAAAATCAAAAGCTTCTACGGCGTGGGATTTCTTTGTAAATTCTTAAAAACGTATATATAATATGATATGTTTATGCATGTATACAACGAATTATTAAAATTAAAAAATATCTATCTAAATATATTTTAACTTTACGCTATATCCTGCATACAGCAGGGTAGGCAAAGGGAACCTAGTATTAAAACGCTTTATTCCTCATTTTTCGCTGGTTTCTGGAGACATTACGTATTGACTGACGGAACGTAACGCCTTACTTTATTTACCTCGGCACCAGAGTGAAGAAATTAATCTCTAAATAGTACGTGAATAGACATGTCTAAATGCAGTATGTACTGCTCTGCTATAATAAAAATGTATTTATACTGTAACAACGATGTACAGATCATAACAAATCGACCTACATATAAAAAAATACATAAAAAATAAATGGCCGTCGTGGCGCAGGGGCACAAGCGTGCTACTGTAAGCACGACAATTGCGGGTTCCATTCCCACTCGAGGGAATTTAAAATTTTGGAGGCAAAGCGTAGTGTTCAGCTTCGTCGCTCAACTCGCAATGCCTGAAGAATTGGGCGGAAAGTGGATACCGGAAGTATTCATTGGGAATAGAGTGTTTTATCACTAGGTTCTCTGGTTCCCTCTGATAGGATACAGCATGAAACTAAAAAAAATAATAAAAACAAAACGAAAACTAAAAGAATTTTAATTAATTGTCACTTCGTATACTGTTCTGTGGAACAAATGCTCGGCTTTCCTATAATGTTATTCAATATCGTCTAGATAACTGGATGTTGTTATGCTAAAAAGATATTATACATTTAATTTTTATAAAATTTACTTATTTTATTGTTACTAAGTAAATTAAATTTTAAGTATAATTCTTCTTTGATTTTAATTTTAATTTTAATTTTTTTTCTTCTTTGTTAAGCAAAAGCATTGTTAATAAATAATGCTTAAAAATACGTCTTTACTTACCTTTTTATAAAGATATATAATTTAGAATTGTATTAGTATTATATATATATTATTTACTGCGATTACGATTGGATTCTTAGAATGTGTCAATTGTCATACACAACTGTTTTTATGTCCCCCTTTTTCTTTTTCCTTCGGATCGTACAGGCGAAGCCGCTTGTAAAAGCATAAAATGATGAAATTTAAAAAATATATAAAATTGAACCGACAAAAACTTTATTATAAAAAAGTTAATTTAGCTTTAGTATAATTCGCATAACACCATCCATCTCTTCTCATCCTAATACGTGTTGACGTGGACAGGTGGTGAAACGTCTTCATAATGTTATATTAGAAGTGCATTTGGATCTTGAATAGTAATATTTTTATAGGAATTATTTTTAAATGTAAATTTTTACATCTCCATTATATATAAAAAAGTATTTTTTTAATTTAAAACTGTTTGTAAAAATGGATACGAATTAAAAATTTCTGTTATTTATTCTAAATTTACTTTAGCATAGTTGACGATTGATTGAAAACGATTGTATGAATCTCCATTGTATTTGAAAAATATTATTTTTTAATAAAAGTTTTTCTTTTATCGTTGCTTGTTAGTGGCAAGTAACGATAAAAGAAATACTTTTCTTTTTTTTTACCAGTCCACATAAATCAAAGACGACGGAAGTTTAGAGAATACAATAATAATATGGAAAAATACATTAAAAAAATCACTCACTGCTTTTTTCAACTATGATAGGATAGGAATATTTCCCATTCTCAGTCTAATTTTTGAGATACTGCTAAGACACGGAATTCGTATTCGAAATGCGAAGTGGAGAAATGATAATATTTTTTATGTAATCAGCTCGAACAATCGAACCTACAATTATCACGTTTGCCTCCAACAATGGCAAAATAAATAATTTAATATAATTTAATTTATAATATCTTTGATTCATAAAAAAATATCTTATTCATAGCTTTTGTTTAACCTGACCTTCCCGCGCCATATCGCGCGTCCATTTGAATACAAAATTATGTGACCACGAATACTTCCCAAGATAATGTATACGATTTGAAAACTAGACGATCGCATCGTTCACGCGAGCATCCAATATTATTTAACTATTGATGATTGGCATAGACAAAAATAAAATAGAAATATTACAATAACTACAACAACATCACATTATTATCTGTTTTCATTTTGATTTTAATAAACTATGCAGACAATTTTCAAAGATTAAAAAATAATAAAATAATCGTTTATATGTACGAAAAATAAAAAAAAAAAGTGATCAAATGTGCAAAATCGAACCTACAGCCGCTATTCCTCTGCACTCTGATTAATACTGCATATCAAAATGTATGCTAAAAATAAACTGATACAAGTAGTACCTAGTAGTAGAGTAAACTCTGCTCTGATAAACAACAACACTCTACATTCACAAGATCATATCGACACACGACAGAATACATTGTATAGTGAGACCGTTGTCATCGTTGCGCCGCCATAACGATAAAATGCCGATTTCAAGCTTGCGCAGTAACATGATTTTAATATTTTTTTAATTTGCTTAACTTATTTAGGTGTTTCGGAAATATATATATATATATATATATATATATATATATATATATATATATATATATATATATATATATATATATATTGAAATAAATAAAACTCTTTCGACAGACAATGCATAGATCAAAATACATTAGTATGTTAGGGAGTGTAGCTTCACGTTTTAATATAGTAGAGAAGACAGAGGAAAAACTAGTTTCAAGACATTTCAAGATATTTCCGCGTATCCTGTGGCGAAACTCAACGCTACACTTATCTTTGCTGAAGTGGAGAAATTAATCAAAATTAATTTATTCCTTTATGTGAGGAAATTCAATCTATAATAATTACATTTACAGTACGATACTGATTCACTGCACCACAATGTCCTCTATATACTAATATTAAGTTAATATAGAAAGAATAAAAAATGTTAAATAAAATATTTTAATAATAAAAACTTTACAAAGCGTCCATTTAAATCTATTATTTTTAATTTACATTCAATTGAATACAATGTGCTGGCATTATTTAAAAAAAAAATAGTGAAACCCACAAACTTTCAAGAGGGATGAGGTCATGTTAAAACAATTACCCCCGTATGTAAATAAAGGAGGAGCGGCTAATGAGTTGTAGAGCCACGCTGTGTACGATGAGAACATATGAATTGTAGTGATGTGTAACAATAGATGTCGATAGCTTTTTGTTTATGTTATTGTTTTTTTTTATTTGTAGCTCATTCAACATTTCTTTCTTTAATTTCTGCTCTATTTTATAGTGACGGAAATTTATTGAAACATCATTTTAGTTACCTAAATATCTTTTAGCTTCTGATAGAAACTTTTACTCGAATGGTCATTGATATTATTTTGATTGACTCATTTTATCAATTAAAACATGATTATTATATTTATCTTGTTAGAATTTGGACGTACAATGTGAACGAAAAACGTTTTTTAGGTTACTTATTAAGTTTCTTTTCATTTTCAACTTAACACATCACTCTCCTCTCTCGTTGAAATCGACAAATCGTAAGATAATCTTGTTTTATCTATGTATATTACAGTTAGGTATATTAATAATCGTGCATCAGGTATAAATATATCTTCTATCTCAATTACCTTTACCCAACCGATATATCCCAACAACATCGATACATCTTCCACCCATCACTACGCACACCGGACGCGGGTCCATCGAGTGGTCGGATGCGTAGTGCCACACCGCCGCTGTAATTGGTTCTACCTGCTGATTTTTATCATCAATTATTGAATTTTCACGCCAATTAAACATTATATCGCAGGAAGTGGATACGCGATATCATTGTTTGTGTTAACGGTACCTATGGTATTACAATGTATTGGTTGTTAATTAACTTATAATATAGTTTTCGTGATTTTGTTGTTGGTTCGATTTCTATTTGGGAAAATTACTATTTTCATTTTTCTTCTCAGACAGATGAAGCGCGTTTTTGAGCTCCGTCATTCAATACTCGTAATGTCTCGAAAATTTGACAGAAATTGAAGAAAGGGGCGTTTTAAAGTTAATATTGTTTTATTATAGTTTATTTGTACATTGACTTACTAGAAATATTTAAATATAAAATTAAAATATAATAATACATATTGGCTGTATAAATTGAAAATAAAATTTAATGAATATAATACATATTAACTGTATACAAAAAAACCGCCATAAACAGCTGACACAGCTGTATTACAGAGCCTATAACTGCGGTGATTAAATAAAACGTCTTCACATATTCCAAACAATAAAAGAAAATTTATGATCTCACGTAACTTCTTTCACCAAATTCTATCTATTCAGAGACACTCCAAACTAAGTAATAAAACTTAATACATTGCATTTTCTAGCTAAGAATTTGAACGTACGACCATCACACTCACTTAGTCCCCGTTATACAACAAAGGCGATCATATAAATCATGAAACTACACGTCTGTCTTGATAATAACTGAGGCAATTAAACCTCTATCAAAGCTTAGCCAAGCAAAAAGCCTAAGTACAGTCGTAACTAATTTCAAGTTTTTTCTTACAATGACCGATTGCGCGAAAGTCCAGTACTAGTTTTCCGCATAGACTTGTTGGAACAAGCTTCATACTATCTCTGATACATTCAGAACACGCAACGCTATGTATTTAATTAGATTTTATTATGTCGTTCGCTTTGTTGAAGGCATTGCGTTGGCTGTTGAATAACAATTGAGTTTTGTTTTATAGAATTTTTAATTAATTAATTATTTTTTAATTTATATCATAAGTGAAGCCAGTCGTGGCGCAGGGGCACAAAGTGTGACTGTAAAACCAACTGGTTGTGGGTTCGATCCCCACTCGAGGGGATGAAATATTTACTTAAATTTATATTTCCATTTCTTTGCTCTGGTGGCGCTCTGATGGCGTTGAGTTCTGCAACTCAACACGCAATGCCTTCAGAATTCGGCAGAAGTGGGGAACGGAGTGTCTGTCTAGGTTCCCTCTGTCTACCTTGCTGTGTGCGGGAAACAGCGTGTAGCTGATTTATTTGTTTTTATTTTTATATCATAATTGATACGTGGAAAGATATTTTTTATAAAGAAAAGATTTTTTTATCTATCTGTCTGTTTCAAACGTTTCCAAATTCAAAAAAACCTAAATTTCAATCCAATTAAAAAAAATGATAGTTAATTACGTTACATATCAATATCTGGTCACTATGCATATGAGATAACAGCTTTCATATTTTACCATTGAAGTATACTATCTTTTTATTATTTTTTTAAAGCTTCATATTATAACACGCATACAAAATGAGCAGAGTAAGAGAGGGAACGTAAGTGAGACACACCGTTCCCTGATTTCTTCCGAATTTTTGAGATATTGTATGTAGGTTGGCAGATCTCAACACCGCGCTTAGTCTTGTTACCTTAGATCAGAAATGAGAACCCTTTTCCTCGAGCCACGTGAGCCACGATGACCTCCAATTTTAAATAATTTTAAAAATAATGTAAATAAAGTAGCGCAAAGTATTTTTATTAGAACCGATCACAATAACTACTTATAAATAAAGCATTATCTGCAATAATAAGTTGGTTGAATTGAGCAAAACAATGGGTTGCCAGTGTGGGCGGCGGATAGCATCAGACTATTGATGAGGAATAGTACTCTAGGGTTGTGTTCACCCTTTTAAAAAGTTAAATACGAATTAAAATAAAAAAGTACTAATAGCTACTTATCTTTTCATATCACACTATTTTACTAGAATAGATGTTTATTCTATTTTTCTAGACTTTCCGAGATATTTATACAGAGTTCTCAAAGTGCATTCATCAACTGAGGTCTCCGCCAGCCTCTCTTACCGCTCACTCTAACATCTTTAATCATAATCAAACAAATCTTTTTTGCTATATTTTCGTTTCTTCTTCTCTCTATGAAATCCAAACCACTAACACTATAAAACTTATTTCTATACTTTTTTAGAAAACGTATAAAAATTTGAACGTAACGGGACTCGAACCCGCGCCTCCTGGAAACCGACCAGGCGCTCTGACCGCTAAGCCATACGTTCTCATCGAGCTACGTCGAAATTTTTATACGCTTGTTACAACTTATTTATGTTGTTAGCATCTCTGTAGGGAGATGGAGATATTTTAAAATTTCCGCAACCCAAAGATAATTACTAAGAAATTATCGTTTGGCAAGAGACAATACTATTTTTTAAATATTTTTTAAACATTTTTAAAGTGTTATTCCACACTTAGGAAAGAAAAATACTTATTAAGAAAACGTATAAAAATTTGAACGTAGCGGGACTCGAACGCAAGGTAGATGCAATATCCAACTGCTATAAATGGTGAATAGCAGCAAAAAAAAAAATACTTAACTAATTATGTTTTTGTAAATTGAACTGTACATTCTAGGGCTAAATCATTTAATTTTTATAGCAACTTATAATACAGAAGCTTCTTGCCTTATTACTTTTCCATATATGGGTGTTTTTAAAGTGTCATATATTTTCTTGGTACGTAAACCTGGCAGGTGTTTATTAAATAATACATATCCTTCTGGATATCTAGAACAGTTAACGATTATCTTAAAATATACATTGAGACAAAACATGAATAAATAGTGTCTTAACACTAGATTCTCTCTCTTAGTTTATTAAATGTAAGTAGATATGAGAGATTTGTTATTATAAAAAGAAACTATTATTTTTATATTAGTATTACGTTCACATTTAAAAATGCTATTCACGAACTGGAGAAGGAGATAATTAGTAAGACGTGAGAAATTAGGTAAGAGGTGTTTTATCGACTTTATTAAAACAAACAGATATGTACTTCACTATGGTCGCCAAAAAAATTACCACGGTTGAAGCAAAGATTAATGTATTAATCGGAAAGTTTGGTATAAAAGAAACGTTACGATAAGGCAGAGAGATATCTTCCACCAAGAAAGAATATATGCAAATTTGAAAAAAATGCAATATTTTACTTTCATATAGTGACTTCAATTATTTGAATATTTGGTGACGAGATGCTACCGTTCAGTTCGTTGTGGCAAAAATAGTAAATAGTAGCAAAAATTCGGCAGAAAGTGGAGAACGGAGTGTCTTAATACTACGTGAAAAATTGTATACTATTATACTATTAACCATGCTATGCGAGATACAGCGCGTTTTATGAATTCTTGAGAACATTTCTAACCAATACCGCTGCCAAAAAATTTTAAATCAATGTATAATTTATATAAGCAAAAACAATCTAAATATTTATAATATGTAATATCAAAATCTTATATCGATAACCAAAAACTTGTAAGAAAACATGGACTTATATG
Source organism: Heliconius himera (assembly GCA_021202915.1). Lineage (NCBI taxonomy): Eukaryota > Metazoa > Arthropoda > Insecta > Lepidoptera > Nymphalidae > Heliconius > Heliconius himera. Next base: position 284,590 of record JAJHJA010000086.1, read on the forward strand.
GAGTATAAGTATTCGATCAACATTCTCAAGCTCAACTCAATTCAAGTTGAGGCCAGTCGTGGCGCAGGGGCACAAAGCGTGACTGTAAAATCGACTGGTTGTGGGTTCGATCCCCCGTCTAGGAAATTAAATATTTATTTACATTTATATGTAATATTTATTTACGTTTATATTTACATTTATATTTTCATTTCTTCGTTGAGTTCGGCCACTCAACACGCAATGCCTCCAGAACTCGGCGGAAAGTGGGGAACGGAGTGTCTTAACTAGGTTCCCTCTGCCTACCCTGCTGTGTGCGGGATACAGCGTGAAGCTGATTCTCAATCTCCAATAAAGTAACAAATACAATATATTAATACTTGCATAAAACCTTTGTTCGTCCCAAGCATTGTTATATACTATATCTATACTAAGACCTATAGTAGTCTTATTTAATTGTGGGTGGAAGTTAATTGGCTATTGTCTGACAGTATTGGCCCTCGGTGCCCTGTGCGCGCAATTGTTCTATAATTTACTTACCATTCGATGTATCAATTTACTTATTAGTTTTCGCTTTATATTGAAACACCATTTGTGGAGTCGTTAAAAATAAATTAGTGAAGTGACTCTCCGATTTTCCCTTTTTTTTATTTAGAGATGTTATGTGCTGAGTATGTTTTATGTCTAATCAGAACCACATCGAATATCTATCAATAATTACACTACACAACAATTCCGCTTTGGACTTTCCCCTGAATTCTGGAGACATTATTTGTTAAGTAATGGAACTTAACGCCGCGCTTTGCACCGTTTTTTTTATTTCTTCGAGTACGAACCGAACTTTACGTTACGTTTGCATTTTATTTCTTCGAGTTGGAACCGAATCCACAACCTAATTTTATATGTAAACATAGTTTTGACTAAAGATAAATAGACACTGAACAGCGTGATTCACAACCCTACAATCGAAGGTAATGATATAAGTGAAACAGAGTGATTTGTCACTTAGTTCACTCCTACTAAATTGTATTTGATACATTATCATTGCTCTGTGTCTATTTAACTTGTTTATATTAACACTATTTGAATTTTGAATACAATTTAAGAAAACATTACTATAAAATAAATGATCCTTTATCCTGTTACATTTCGTCATATTCTTCAACCTTCATGTTTTTCTGTAGCAATATGCGAGAATCAGAGAAAGCGATATACAGGGGAAAAACTAAAATAATTCAAATATAATCAATACACCGAATTCGGATCGAACCCAAAGGTTGCGTTTACGTTTAAATGTTTGATTATGCTACAATTAATTGGTCATATTAAAAAAAAACAGCTTCACGCTGTATCCCGCACACAGCAGAGTAGGCAGAGGTAGGTGTTAAAACATTCTGTTCCCCATATTTGGCCGAATTCTGGAGGCATTGCGTGGTGAGTGGCAGAACTCAAGGCCGCGCTTTGCCTTGCCACCAGAGCGAAGAAATGGGAATGTAAATTTAAGTAAATATTTAATCTCCTCGAGTGGAGTTCGAACCCACAACCAATCGATTTACAGTCACACTTTGTGCCCCTGCGCCAAGACTGGCCTCAATATTAACTTTACACTGTACACGCACAGATCAGAATAAGCAGATGAACCTAGAGTTAAAACACTCCGTTCTTTGCTATCTGCCGAATTCTGGAGACGTTGCGTGTTTAGTGGTTTTGCATCGTTACCAGGGCGAGCATATGAAAAAATGAAATATTTCATTTTCTATAGTGGAAATCGAACTCACCACCTGTCTTGCATTATGTATATAAATAATATAATAAGTGGTAAAAGAAGAAAATGTGAAAAATAGTTAAAACAGTAAACACAGTGATGTTATTACTCCACACTCTCCCTCCACCTGGCAAAATATAAAAAAATCCATACAAAATAAAAAAAATATCTAATACAATTTTCCTATTACCCTACGTATCTTGTTGCATTTAGATTTATAACGAATCTCTATTATAGAAAAGCTGATTTAATTGTAGTTAGCGTTAATTGGCCATTGTTCGAGTGGCCCCCAGTGACCCGCGGCCGCACTTACCGCCTTTGTCCGTAGTTTACTTTCAAGCTATGTTTTAATTTACATTAAGTTATGATTATAGCTTATCTAAACGGAAACCATTTTCATAGATCTTTTGGTAATATAATATTATTGTTCCAGTTAACGTTACAAATTCTAATTAAAATTCTTTAACTACAATTAAGTTGGGAATAGCGCAAAGAGTATAAAGTTATATTGAGATATTGAGATATAATAATAAAATTTTATTTGAAGGTATAAATGTTTGTATTTATTCATTTGACTTTTGAGAAATTTGAGACTTGGTCTTTCTATATAGTATAGTATTTCCTATCTACTCTAGATACGTGTGTAAGAAGTTAAATTATAAGTCTTCAGTGTTAGTATAAAAACATAAGTAAAGCGGTCAAAATTTTATAAGTATATTATTATAAATATATTATTATTCTACATACATAAAATTATAGTTTTATAAGTATTATACAGTTGAAGCCGTCTTGGCGCAGGAGCATAAACGTGCGACTCTAATCTCGACGATTCTGTATTCGATTTCCACTGGGGAGAAAGAAATATTTTCAATATTTCCATTTTCTCACTCTGGTAACTAGGCAAAAAGTGCGAGGTTGAGCTCCATCTCGTAAAGCTTCATGATGGATATTCGGCAGTGGTGAACGGAATGGTCCTAACGGAAACGGAGTATCTTAACACTAGGTTTCATGGTTCCCTCTGCCTACCCTGCTATGTGCGAGCTACAGCATTCGGGCGAAAAACGGAGAACGGAGTGCCTTCACACCCTTCACAGATTTTCTCTGCCTACCCTGCTATACACAAGATAAAATATGAAGCTAAAATAAGCTACCATCTAAATACTACAAGATAATAAAAAATCGACCATTTAATATCAAACATCACTCCAGACCACATTTCCCCAAACAAAATTATACTTCACAACAAACGTTCAAAACAACAACAAGTTAATTACAAGCTTATCTCTATTTTCGATCTCAACAATAGTGGTAAGGCAAAAACAATGAAGCATGAAGAGAACAAAGGCAGACCAAGTACTTGTCCATATTCCGGGCTATAATAATGATAATTAAGTGTCGCAATAAGGCTCTCCTTATCAGCCGGACGCTTGGATGAGGCTACTGACCACATCATGTCATTATATAAAAAAACCCAACTTACACTATATTATAATATCTTAGCTATACATTTCAGACTGCCATCTTAGTTGGTTCTAGCTTACAATAGATTTAACGCAATGTATGACGAATTATAAGAAAATATTGCCAATGTAGGGCCTAGTAGAGTGATATGTCAGGGAGAACCAGTTAGGTAAATTATCGGGCAGGAATCTGCGAGTCCACCTGCCGGTCCACTGTGTTCATATATTCATTTATTCTGGTGAGTTTTGTTTGGTGTGCGCGATTGTATTGTTTTGTTGTTTGGTATCTTGTATGGTTAGTGGTGATTGTGCAATTTTATAGGGGTTGGGTAGGGGTTGGATAATAGCTAAGGGTCAGTTATTTTTGGTAAAAAAAAAAGTTTTTTCCTTAAATAAATTAAATAATTTCAATTTTCTTTTTTTTTTTATTTAGAAACACTGTTTTGTGGAATCAGACAAATTTTAAGACAGCTTTACATCAAACTCAAATGAAATTTGTAATAATGATATTTTTAATAAAAATATATTTGTTTTGGATTGTCTACGACTTCGTATAATAATATATTATAATTTAAATATTTTTCATATTATGTTCACATTTAAATTTACATACAGAAATATATTACTACTTTTACAAACTATAGTAATATGGTAATTCTCATAAACAAAGATTAATTAAAATAAAACATATCTCTTATTAACTATAAAGTAATCTACTTTTAAATTGAAACTCGAAATATTAATAATATCCATTACTCGGTTAAGAACAATATAAAGTATTTCAAAAAACAAACCATATTTTAAGACGCTTTTTGAATGTCTAACGGATTTTTCAATCGAAAGCTCAGCGTGAAGCCTAATTATAACTATAATGATTTGAATGTTATACAAATATGCATAGCACGTTATAACAAAATCATTTAAGATAGATAGTGGCCGTGGTAGTGCGGTGGAACAGCGTTTGACTGTTAATATGACGAGTGTGGGTTCGATTCTTATTTTGGAAAGTTAATTTAAATTATTTACATTTGATCGCTCTAGTATCGCTATTTAATATTTAGTAATTAATGTAAAGTAATCGCTATTTAGTAATTAATGTCTTGAAAATTGCGGGTAAAGTGGCGAATAGGTATAATATACGCGGGATACAGAGTGAAGCTGCTAATTTGAGATACTAAATTGCTTTTTCTCAAGTAGTAGTTTGATTGATTTCTTGATTTATGATCCACCATTTCAGAAATAGGAGAAAAGTTAAAATTGTGAAACATGAATATTCGAAATAGGCAGAGTATATGAAACCATTTCAAAATTTAGAGAAGGAAGAAGAAAATGGGAAAAGAAGTGTCTTCACAATATATCCCTACTCTATTTTGAGCAAAATACAGCGTGACGCTACAAAATGCAAAAAACAAACAAAATATTAAAATTAGATAAACCTTCAATAATTTTCAGTTGTATTATTTTTTTTAAGACAATCTCATTTAATTCGAATCAAAATTAACTCTTTAACAGCAATAAAATCTATGACTCAACCTAATGTGGTGTTAATTTATAATGTTTTAATAGTACAGTAACATAACATTTTGTAATGTACAATTAAATATCCGATACAGATAATAAATTATTTAGAGGCCCATATCTCAGATTTACTATTATGGGTGTGACATGACAGAGTGTTTAATAATTCCACACTTAATCCAAGTTAAGTATTCATTTTGAATTTTATTAATGTACATCAGATACTTTTAAAATATAGTCATATCATTGTATCGCGCACACAGCAGGGTGAGCAGAGGGAACCTAGTGTTAAGACACTCCATTCCCCACTTTCCACCAAGTTCTGGGGGCATTACGTGTTGACTGGTGGAACTCAACGCCGCGTTTTGCCTCGACACTAGAGCGAAGAAATGAAAACAAATATTTCATTTCCTCGAGTGGGGATCGAACCCACAAACAAAAGACGTTACAGTAACACTTTGTACCCCTGCACCACGACTGGCCTATTTGATCTTATATATTAACCGACATTTAAAAAGGGATATATGATGATCGATTTAAATTTCGTAGCACGTGTGCTAAAATTTCTATGTTTATTTATGTTTCTATACGTATATACAATTTTTTCGAAACTAAAAATAATACCAAGATCATGTCTTTTTTTATATAAGTCGGGCATAAGACTTAGGGAACCGTTCAAGTTAAATTAAAATCAGTTTTATATTTTTAGAAATATAGGTTTCCTCGTGTTTTTGGCAGAGGGAACTTAATGTTAAGACACTCCGTTCCCCACTTTCTGCCGAATTCTGGAGGCATTGCGTGTTGAGTAATAGAACTCAACGCCGCGCTTTGCCTCGACACCAGAGCGAGAAAATGGAAATATAAATTTAAGTAAATATTTCATGAATGACTGACCTTGACCGACATTTTAAATCTATTTCATATATAATCTTTACTATGAGATAATATCAGTATATAAAATTACATTATACATTACACATACAATAAAATACAAGAATGAAAATTTGTAATAAAAATGCGCAAAACATTATGTTACATTATAAAAACGCGTTTTTATTATTTTCATTATAAATTCCATATGGCTTTATGATTTAATAATACAACCACTTTATTTAATTTAAATTAGTGACATACATTATATTCACCTTTTAATGTCTCCTGCATGAGATGGGAAGACGATAGTGACATATCATTATATTTTTTATTTTTCCCTCTACGCTATTTTTGTACTATTTATGAATATATTTTTATACTGTATACTTGGCGTGGAATAATAGTTTGGAAATGTAATAAATACCTAGTATCTATATATAGATTGAAGAAGCTTAAGCTTACTGTTTGTACAAAGAAAATAAATATTTCATAAGAAATCTTCAAAAATAAAATAGGATATATAACATTATAAGTACAGATGTAAAATGCAATGTAAATGCTTATACAATTATAAATACAATCTGTTAATATCAGAATTATTAACCTTCTATTTCAAAGTCGGTTAAAAACAGTTCTTCATTGCTATCAGACTTTGACATTGTGTATTGAATTATCTAAACTCTAACACACAAAAACTTGTACTACAGAAAGAGCCACGTTATATCGAGGCAAATTTACATTAAAAAACATTTTTAATCCATTATCGTGGGATTTAATGAACCTTTAGTTTATGTTGTAATTAAGAAGTTTGTTTATTTAAATTTATTAGAAATTGAATATTTATCTTTTTGTTACAACACTAGAGAGTAAAGACTACGCTGGGTTAAGTTTTGTTTCGATTTCCAAAATTCTGTTCTTGATTGTATGTAAAATGCACATATTATGTGTTTAAGTTGTCATGATAGATTTACGTACTACATGTTGAGTGGCGACGGCAGTTTTGGGTTCAATTCTCACTCTGGGAAATGAATTATTTAATTTCCTCACGCTGTTACAGCACGGCGTTGTGTTCCGCCACCCAGCACACAATGTCTCGAATCAGTAGGCAAATGTGGCCGTTTCATACTTTTTGCAAATAGATAACTTGCAAATAAAATCAAATAATAATAACCAGGTTAATATATATGGGTATATCATGACATTCTTTAAAGTATACCTTAACAATATTCGATATTTATTCCCATAATATATTAAATACAGATCCTCACTAATGCGGAATTTGAACCAACGACCGCATTTTATGTTAACTACTACAATACAATGTAACATGATACAATAAAAATAGTAAACACCTTACAAGAACCGAACAAACTATAAAAAATAAAAGAAAAAACACGGATAATAGGGTATTATTTTTATATTTTTATATCAATCGATATAAAGGTAGCGTTGACTCAATAACAAAACAAGAATATGAAAATGTTTGAAAATGTCAAAACGCCTGTACCAGCCGTAATGAAGTATACAAATGAAATCGCACACTTAGCGCTATCTCTGTTAAGGTGATGCGGGCAAAAGTGATGTGAGTTAGGCTGATTGCTCATAGATAAATGGATATTATTTTTTAGGATTTCGCATATGGCAGAGTATCCAGAAGCAACTTAGTGTTGAGACTCTCCGTTCTTGATTTTTTTTCAGATGATTTTTTTTATTGTTGAATGGCGGAACTCAATAACGCTTTTTGTCTTTTTACTTACGAAAACGTAAACATAACGTAAGCAAGAAAGTGAAAGTAACTTAAGACCTCGAGTGGGAATTGTTGTGAACCTAAATAGTCTGCAGAGGGAAGTTGTGCTGATGCATCACAGCCATCGTGGGAGCGTATCAGCCTCACTTTATAGCTTTTGCTTTTGCTAAATTGTTAATCAATTGAATTCCGCCACTAAAAGTCTAGAAAATTGAGGCGGTGCGTGAAGAAGCGAATGTCTTAACCAGATTCTTTTGCCTTGAAATCTCACATATTGCGGGATAGAGCGTGAAACTAAAAAAAAAACATATATCCCTAGCACTACGATATGCACTCACCCTTCGAAGTGCTAAAGCGATGCATAGTAATATTCACGAATAATCCTCAAACAGGTAATAGTATCCAGGGAACTGAGAACTGCGAGATAAAGAAAATATCAAGACTATTATAGCCCGTCGCACGCACGTCGCTCTCGCGTTCGCCTGTATGTGGATACGTCTCGAGTGGCTTTTGTTTGTTTTTTTTGGTTTTTTTTTATAATGCATTTAATACATTATAGAGTCCATTGCAGTTCATTAGTACAGTGTCTGATTGGAATGTGCTGGTCGTGGATTCAATTCGAATAGATGTTTAAGGTAGGTATTTATATAATATTTCATTATTTGATGAAGATTTCATTAAGGCATAGAGACTTGAAAATAGTTTAAATTTTTTACTGAATTTTATTAACTTTTCAAAAAATTTAAGATGTGATAAATTAAGAACACAAAATATAATTTTAAATGCTATAGCGTATTATTTATTTTTTTCCTATAAAAAAACGTTTACGAGATACCCCAGAGCATGTCTACAAAATCACAATGCGACGTAGTCATATCTTTTGTAGTTTCGCATGCAGCGCTGTCACGCGGCGAGCCTTAGCGAATTAACAGTGGAGTGAAGTGTATTACATATAGCTTTGTAACACCGGTTTTGGAGTACTACTATATGGAGATTTTAATTTTAAAAAAATCTGTAATTTCGTATAAATTTAAACGAAGAAAGAATAGAAACTTATGCTTACCTTTGTTTGTTTGTTCTAAAACTTTAAATCGTTTGAGGCTGTCGTGATGCAGAAGTAGAAGAGCTTGTGGATTCGATTCTTACTTGAGGTAGTAAATTATTTTGAATTTGTTAGCAATGGTAGCACTACAGCGAAGAAATGAAGGAACACGGAGTTGACCATGCAACATCTGCAAAAAAGATGCTTTCCTTTAACATATACATGAGCTCCATCATGTATCCTGCACACAGCAGAGTAAGCAGAGGGAACCTAGTATTATGACATTCCGTTCCCTCCTTTCCGCTCAATTTTGCAGGCATTGCGTGTTAATGTGTGGCGGAACTCAACGCTGCGCTTTGCCTGAACACCAGAGCGAACAAATGGAAATATAAATTTAAATAAATATTTCATTTCCTCGAGTGGGGATCGAATCTACAACCAGTAGCGTTTATAATCACAGCTTGTGCCCCTGCGCCACGACTGGTCTCGATTTATTAATTTTAATATTTACATGTAGAGTAAATAAATATTATTTTAATATTGTTGCAATTTCTTGGTATATGATTGTTGGCCAGTAGTTTATAATTTGATTTACTAGGTGGTACATACCTATCGTAGATATTTCTTACTTAAAATTATATTTGAGCTTTTAATTGAGTCAAAATAGAAAGGAGAGATCCATCACTATGTTACATCCAATTTGTGTATACGAGAACATATACGAGTATGAAGGACAATGCATAGAAGAAGAATTGGCCACGAATGTATATTTGGAAGTGAACGGAATTTATATCTTAAAGGAAACCAAAATGGAATTTATATCTTAAAGTTCACGCTAACTAAGTTTCAGGAATGATTAGTTTATAATATGTGTATTTTTATTATTTAAATATCTTCGGTCTAATAAAACAAAGAAAAGAACGATATCTTATTAACTGAACTAAAACGTTATAGTTTTTTAACGTCCTCATTAGATTAATATACAATTTCGGTAGATACACTTTAGCCAAAAATGTTTAAATATGATGAAAAAATATTGAAATAATGTATATTTAGCTGTGTTCTATATTTCTCTTCTTACCCTAACGATTTAATGTAATATTTACAGAGAAATAAAGGTAAAAGTATGTCAAACTGTACAGATCAAACAAAAAATAGTAAACACGTATAGTACATATCTAGTGGCTCTAATAGTATCAATTTATATAAAATACCTCATCGAAGTTCAGTGAAGATAAATTAATTAGTCAATTAAAATGATTATTTCTTCCTTATTTCGCTTCGGCGCAAGTAAACGCCGTAACTCAGTCTCGTATTTGAGTTTCTAAGACGGATTTATTAGAGTGTATGTGGACGTATGTGTGTGACTACTTGTGGTTCATTAAAGAGGCTTAAGACATTTTTTTCCAATTTGGATGAAGGAACTTTTTAGTTTCCCAAGAAACTAAGTTTGGCTTCGTTGTATTGCTGAATAGGAAATTTATTTATATGCATAAACATATTCACATTAGCTCAACACTATAAAAAGCCTTAATCTGTTCTTGTGTCCAAATCTAGTTTAGTATATCTAAGTAACCTAATTTCTATATACTTATTTATTTATTTTATTTTTATTTATTTACGTCAAATGAAAGACAGTATAGTATTTTTTATTCAATGAGTGTACTAATAAATATAATTTAATAATGTTAACATATATTGGAGATAAAGTAACCGAACTCAAAGATGTCAAATAGCGTTTAAGTTGTTACTTAAACGCTATTTGACATCTTTGAGTTCATTTAATGTTTTAAATAGATTTTTTCTGTTGTGAATGTCAAAAGACTTCAAAATAAAATATCCAAAAGTCATATAAATCGAATACATCATTACACGAACAAACAATTATAAACTAATCTCTGTCATCAAATGTGAAGGAAGCTAAGGCTACAGTACAGTTAGGTCGCACAAAGCCAGTAGTATCGTATAAAAATATCATCCTGGCCTTATATGCGGTACAATGGCGGACGTGCTCGATGTACACCAGGCTGGGACGTGCAGCTTCATATCTATATTATATCTATTAGAGACGAGAGAAATTAAGTTTTTATATTAAAAGGTTTTCTCTTTTTATACATCACTCTAATTATGAGTGATTTAGCTCTCCACTTTTCACCTATTTGAAGAAATAAGTTCTGATATAATATTGGTTTCTTTTTTAGCGTTTCTTCTTTATATTCATTGGCATTATTACTTAGATTATGTTTATCCGATTCTAAATATTTTTCTTAGCTTTACACTATATCCCGTATCTAGCAAAGTATACTGAAGGAAGATTGTGATAAAATATTTCGTTTAGTTTTGGCCAATTTTTTTTGAACATTACATATAATGTCGCAGAATCCTAAGACCGAATTGTGAGAATCACCACGATGACCTTTTTATTGTTTTTTAATATAATATTTTAAATATTTTTTAAGCATTCAGCGCTTAAAGAAACGACAACTAAATTTAAATTCCACACCACCGTGTGTCCCAAAGCATGAAAACCACAATTTATTCTTAGATGACGAGCTATAAATCTACAATATACACCTATTGTGATCTATTGTGGTTTATTGTAAGATAATTGAATGTTGTATTTACTATGGATTTTAGAGCTATGTCCTTTTGCCCAATTTGGTTGTGAAATAGAAGTTTGCCACCGTTTCTTGTTTTGATAGAGGGATTTTTATATATTTTATCTATGAAATCATTTTTTTCTTAAGCTTAAGTTATATTTCTCTTAAAATTATTATATAAACACACTTAAAAATTTAAGTGCATGCATATTTATATTTTATTTATACGCAATTCTCACATTTCACGTAAACAGTTATTAGGAGCTGTCTCTTTTATTGGATACTGTCTCCTTTTTTTACTTTCATTTAATAGTGAAAACTTAATTACAATATAAAACAGAATACAATTTAAATGCGTAACCACAATATTGAAATATACGAATAAAAACAAATAAAAAAATATACTAAAAAGGTATTTAATAAATAAATTAACTAAACTTACATAGAACTTATCTCGCCATCAGAAGCCAGCAGCTTAGCTTGAACTTATAAAGATATAAGTAGAGTTTTATTTTACCACAAAAGATGAATGTGCGACGCCACTTTGAATAATTCCCATGCCGGGTGTGCGTTGTTTTGTCGCTAACTTACACAGAACATAATGTTTTATAGAAGTTATATCAATTACAAAATCTGTTAGGATATTAGTAATAAATATATACTTTTTTTATATCCTCGAGTGGGAATCGAACCCACAATCTGTCGCGTTTTCAGCTACGCTTGTTCTCCTAAGTCCCGACTAGCCTCTGATTGTACATACTCGTATGTATGTAAATTAACACCTTATAAAAATTAATATAACCATTTAAAAATGCCGTGTCACTGATGTTAAAGCCAAAAAATGGAGAACTGGGTAATGTATCAAATAGCACTTAATTTTAAAACAACCACGAGTTACTTAAGACCATATAAAAGACAGTATAAGACTGTTTTGTTTTTGATTTTTTTTTTCGTTTCACACTACATCACGCAAATAGCAGGATAGACAGAGAGAAACTTAAAACTTCTCTCTTAAGCTTAAAACTCAACCCAATTTTCGAGACAATACTGATTCGTGGAGCTCAACGTCGAGATTTCTTATGTTATCAGACTTGGAAATAACTGGACTTGGGCTTGGAAATAATTAATTTCCTGTGGTGGGAATCGAACTTGCAATCGTCGCACTCACATTTAAACGCTGTACCGCTGTGCCATGATACGGACGAGTCTAATATTACAACACAAAACCAACATATCATTTCTATTTTTCCCATATTCGAGACCAAATTAAAAGAGCAAAAGCACGCTAGGCATTTTGCGTTATTTACTTTGTTTTAATAAAAATATTTTGCCCATAAAAAGCGTTTTCGTTGGGAGGCGCCGCGTTCGCAAATCATTCAACGTCACCCACTCCCATACGAACAATTGTTAAACATAATTTATTTTACACATTATTATGATAAATTACCGTCGGACATGTTAAATAGCGATACCGTTATAGTTGCTATGGAAAATAATATATTTTGTGTAAAGCCTCGAAGGACTATGATTTTATGTTGTGAATTTTAGTTAACATAAGTTATTTTATTTATTTTCAGCTTCACGCTGTATCCCGCACACTGCAGGGTAGGCAGAGGGAACCTAGTGTTAAGATAGTCCGTTCCCCACTTTGGGCTGAATTCTAGCTAAACAGAGCAAAGAAATGAAAATATAAATTTAAGTAAATATTTAATTTCCTTCAGTGGTGATCGAACTCGCAACCAGTCGTTTTACAGTCACATTTTGTGCCCCTGCACCATGACTGGCCTGGCTATATTATTATATAGATTTTTATATTAACATTTTTATAACAAATAACATTGAAGTGATGCCAATAGTGGCGCAAGAGCACAGGAAACGTGACCGGTTGTGGGTTCCTTTCCCACTAGAGGAAATTAAATACATATGTATTTATAATGTTTTATGGTCAAAATACTTTGTTTTGTGGTCAAATATCAAAATAACATCAAAAAATATCGAAAAGCAGAAACTATAAAGTAAATTCAATACGATATGACTAAAAATAAACTCGTCTCCCTTAAATAGCCAAGAGGCTGCCTTCTTTGAACTATTAAAGATCTCTTCTCAAGAATATGTAAGGTCATAACCGCGTTGACATTCGATTGCTATCGGACATGTTCGATTTTATAGCAATAATTACTTGCTATCATAACCCTTTGAAATCATGACAATACTTACTCATAGTCTAGGAGGCAGTGTTAAATTTTTTTGCATGATGTATTCTGTTTTTTTTTTGAGAAATTGAGTGTTGAGTATTTATGTTGAGACTAATATATTATATTACAGCTAAATTATACAAAATCTTAACACATTAACTGTAATCTATTCTATCCTATCTATTCTGATCTATAAACTATATTACTGTAAGGTTTCATTTAAATCAGTTTGTTTAGTAGTTTTAACAAGTATTTTTATCTTCCGTTACTTACGTTATATATATATATATATATATATATATATATATATATATATATATATATATATATATATATATATATATATATATATATATATATAATATATATATATATTATATTATATATATATATATATATATATATATATATATATATATATAAGTAGGCAAAGAATAATAAACTTTATTTGAGAATCATTCCGTATTATTTAACACCATGCTTTGTTAAATAAGGCTAAAATGTAAGAAACAAAAACAGAAACGGTGCTAACAAAATATTATATCATAAGATAAAACACAAGATTATTTTTAAATCAATTCTTAAAACTTATTTAAGCTTAAAAGTTTCAAGTCTTAGACTCATCGTAAAAGTATAAATAGTCCCTAGTAGAATACCAGAACAATTTACATCTGGAAATTAGTCGCCAATAAATGCGACAAGAGAATACAATAAAGTAAGTATTATATAGCGTTTGTTGGTCACAATCCCTTTTATTATTCTTGATATGCTATTCTTGAGTTTATCTTATGGCGGAAATATTTTTAAGTGGTTGTTTCATTTCTTTTTTTATTCTATAGCTTAAAAGGGTTAATTGAAGTTTTACATAAATTAAAATGAGCTTCACGCTGTATACCGTGCACAGCAGGGTAAGCGGAGAACCTAGTGTTAAAACACTCGGTTCCCTACTTTCCGCAGAATTCTGGAGGCATAGCGTGATCAGTGGCGGAAATCTACGCCGCTCTTTGCCTCGACACCAGAGCGAAGAAATGGAAATATACATTTAAATAAATATTTAATTTCCTCGAGTAGGGATCGAACTCACAACCGTCGCGTTACAGTCACACGCTTGTGCCACTGGGCCACGACGGCCTCAGACGGCCCTAAAACTGTTAAAGTAGTTAAATACTACTGCGTCAGTTAAAGTACCTAGTAAGGTATAGGAAAATTGTAAATTCCCAATTCCAAAGTCCAATTTTCAAGAAATTACAGATCTTATCTCATTACCAGATCTTATTACCAGAACGAAAAGAAAATCAAACCCACAACCACCGCGTAAGGCTATACAGTCTGCCGCTATGCCACAACGAGCTCAAAATGATTTATCGTCAATATTATAAAAAAAACATTTAACATTACAAATAATTTTCAATAATAATTACATTAAGCACAAGCCGTTTCCCACTACAAATTTCATCTAATCAGTTAAAATTACCAACAGATACAAAAGGCTAGTACGTACTCTAGTATAATTACTGAGGCCATTACTTGAGACAATTAGCGTCTTTCATACTTTTCCCTTAGGCGCGGTAATAAGCGCTCGCGCACCGTAGCCGCTAGCTATGCTTCTGTCTGCACAGTGATTGGTAAGTGCGGTGGAAGTGGTATGGATGATATTAAAGGTTCAAAGATTTTGTGTGTATTATTTTTTTATCAGCTTCACGCTGTATCCCGCATCAGTAGCAACATAGTGATAAGACACTCCGTTCCCTACTGTCCGCTGAATTCTGGTGGGATTCCATGTTGAGTGGCAAAACTCAACGCCGCACTTCGCCTCAACACCAGAGCGTCGAAATGAAAATATAAATTAAAATAAATATTTCATTTCTTCGACTGGGAATCGAACCCACAACCAGTCGCGTTTACAGTCACACTTTGTGCCACAGCGCTACGACTGTTTTTTCTACTGCTCTATTTTTTTAGTTTTATATTTACTTGTAAAGAGACTCTACCCAAGTCGTTTTATGTTTAAATTCAGGCAGCATATAGAGCGGTGGAACGGCAACGACGCATTTTGCCTTTAATAGTAAAGTAATTCAAAACAACATACAATTTCTAGATAATTGGACGGAAATCTTAGAAGAAAGTCTTAACACTAGGTTTTGTCTGCCTTCCCTGCTGACTGAAAACCTGTAAAGCTTCTCTTTTATATAGCGTATAATTAAATTTTAATATTACTTCTTCACAATAATTATTATACATATCGTCGTCCATACCATACAGGCAATCGCGGCGCAAGGGTGTCACCGAAACGCAACGATTGTGAGTTCGATTCCCACTCGAGGAAAAAAACGATTATTTAAAAATATTTTAATTTCTTCGCCCTGGCACGAATGCAAAAGCCTTTCGTGGAGTATCGTCTATATTCAAGACACAATGCCTCGAAAAATTCTGTGGAAAGTAGGAACGGAGTGTCTTAACACGCATATACGCGGGATACAGCGTAAAACTGATATATTTTAGAATAATTATTAATAATCACATGGTATATAACATTTCTAACCAAAAATATTCTCTGGAAACAGCCATGACAGCGTACATTATTTGTATAGAAAAATAATTGTAATCTCATTATATTATCACCGTGCACCACGCCGCCATCGCCACCAGCACCACGCCGCGCCGGGGCAGTGGGTGATTTGTTTTCGTAGAACCATATAATTATTTTGACGTTTCTAACCTGGTTTTCAATTGTTAGTCATTTGCTACTGTGTTACTTACTAAAACTACTTAAATATTACTTAGTTATGGTTAAATCATTTGTACGTGTGAATGTATGTTTGTGTGTATGTGTGTGTGTGTGCTTAAACTGATGTTTTTAACCACTAGCGCAAGGAGGAGTGTTGTTAGTTTGACGTGTCTGTGCGTCTGTCTGTGGGACCGTAGCTCTTAAATTAGTGAACCGATTTGAGTGCGTTTTGTTTATTTGAAAGCATCGTTCATTGTAATCGTTGTTAGATATACATATATTATGAAAATCGGATTTATAGCTTCAGGGCTACAAGCACTTTGCCAAAATTTTGGGCCGAGTTTTTTTTAAATTTTTAATTTATGAATAAATAAAATAATAAACTTTCTTATATATTATATACACATTATATTTCTTTATTCTCATAGTTTTCATTACACAACAATGGGTTATCCCGTTTGACGTCCCTTCTTACTCATACATAATAGTACCGACAATTTCTTAGGCATCTTAAATAGATCTTTGTTAGATCTGTTCTTAGACTCCAGTCATTTGTGTGGAACGTTAGAAAAAGCATCATTAAGGAAGTCTTCTACAATAAACTGGCTTAATACGTTGAGAAAATACATTGATTTTAATAATGTTTGGTCTCTACCGATATTAGTATAGTGTGGGTATAATTTAGTAGTGTTTAAAATCACATTTTCTTTTTTATTTGGATTACAAACTTACAAGCGATTTAAAAATCGATTTTTCTATATTTACCTTGAGGTAAATATAGAAAAATCCTTGCCTTGAGGCCAGTAAGGTTTTATTAAAAATATTTCAATTGTAGTTACGGCAACTGATGAGCTTCTTATATTATTTAAATAAATCAGCTTCACGCTGTGTCCCGCACACAGCAGGGTAGGCAGAAGGAACCTAGTGTTAAGACACTCCTTTCCCCACTTTCCGCCGAATTCTGGGGGCAATGCGTGGTGTCTTAACACTAGGTTCCTAGATTCCCTCTGCCTACACTCCTATGTGCGAGACACAGCGTGAAGCTAAAAAATATATGAACAAACAGCTGAACCAAAAATTCACATGAAATATAAAACTTAATAAAGCCATATTCATTACACTTTCTTTCCATACATTTAATGGTACATTAAGCGCAACTCTTCACTCTCTAATAACAACTTACATACACACGTCTTAATCAAACGTACGGAATAAAAAAATCCTATATTAAACACAAAAATATAGTAGTAAATCAAAAAAAGAACCCAAGCACCCGACCGCTTATTACCAAATTACACGAACAAGTTTTTAATATATGAATATGTAACAATATATTACAAAAAGCGAACCAAATTCTCATTCTTGGAACAAAATTTTAATTAAGCATATTGCGTTTTATCTGCTGGAGAACAATGAATGCAACAATTACAATCGACTCGTGCTTACGGGACTTGAAGGGAAAAAAGGCGAAAACCTGACCTGAATTGATCTTTTTTTGGTGCTTGTGCGATATAGTTTAGAGGCAGCTTTGTCATGTTGAAAGTAAAATAAATTTATTTTTATTGTTGGCTTTAAATCATGATTTTGATTTTAACGTAAAGCAATAAGAGTTTTAATATTAATGTTTTTAGATAAAAAATATATTACCTATATTATGTTTATTTGCAGTCGATAAATGATATAGTGTAGGTACATTATGAAATTATGACGAGATTTTTCGAAAAGCTTGATAGCATCACCACACTGGATATTTTATGCTCACCCAGCTATGCGTAAAGCGTGAAGTGTACAGCGGAGTCCCACAAAATGGAAATATAAATTTAAACAAATATTTCATTACCACGAACGGAGATAGAATCCAAAGCCAGTCACGTTTACAGTCACATATTGTGACACTGCGCCACGAGTGTTTTTCCTACTGCTTTATTCTTTTTTGTTTTATATTTTGTTACGCCTGTTGCAGAACAGGCAGCGAAAACGTATAAATTTGGCGTTGTGGGTTCGGGGGGTCTCAGGGTAATTAATTATTATTTATTAAGTTTTCATTTCTTCGTTCTGGTAAGTTTCCCTCTGTCTACCATGCTATATGAGATACACCATGAGGCTGATAAAAATCACTTCAGCAAATCAGCAAAAAAAATGAGCAAAGTACTTTTTATCTATATTAATATTTTAAGGTTTATATCTTTGTTTAGTTGAACACGCTTATCGCAGAAACTACTGGTTCAAATAAAAGATGTATGTTGTGTTGGATTACTCGTATGTCGCAGAAGGCTATAGTACCTTCATAATATTATTCCATAAAACATTCCAATGTATTCCTTCACAATTTAGAAAGGTGCAAAACAAAAGATATTTCTGACACTTTGCTTTAAAACGTGTAAACACAAAAATAACCAAGCTGCTCCAACATCCCAGCTACACCACAACGTCCGAAAGTAGCTGAAAGCAAAACATTTCGGGGTCAATTTGATTTATATACGGTTTGATACAGTTCCACGGCTCTCTCGCCCGACGATGCTGAACTGATGGAAATGGAGCTACAAAAATTGTCTTAAAAACAGGTTCCCGAATAATGCGGTGCTTATATTAAAATTACTATAATTTTTTCATTATTTTAAACGCAGCCGATTGTTATCGGAGATCGTTAAGATGCTTATACTGAATACTTCTCGACTATTTTGGACGTGAAATAAATAAGTGTACCAAAACTGTCGCGTTATGTATAGAGTTATGTATGGAAATATTTATAAAGTAGCTAGAGGAATGTGCGTTAAAAATTAATAAAAGAAAACAACAAATGTATAATATTGAAGTTTATATTATTGTTTGTTTGTTTGTATATCTCTTAAGTCTATTTTGAAGTAACCATATAAATGATATAAGTATTTTTTCGATTCAATTAATATCGTTGTAGCGCGTGGGTTAGCAACCGATTGTATACGCAGTTATTATGAGTTTGATCTTCACTCAGAGAATAGCTTTATCTTTTTTTCTACTTCCCCACTATTATAAACAAAAAGACGCCGTTGTGGCGCAGAGATACGAGCGTACGACTGTAATCACGACGGCTGAGGGCTCGATTCCTTCTCAGGGGAATGAAATTTAATACTTTAAAAAAAATATTTAAAAAATTATATATTGCCAAAAGATCTTTGGGCAAAGGAAATTTGTAAAAATCTCCCTACAGTGATGCTAACAAGAAAAATAAATTGTAACAAGAATTTCAACGTAAATAATGAGAACGTAAAGCTTAGGTGGTCAGAGTGCTTGGACGGTTTCCAAAGAGGCGCGGGTTCAAATCCCGCTACGTTCAAATTTTAATACGTTTTCAAAATAAGTATTCATTCCATGTTCTGGTAACTAGACCAAGTGCGTCATTGAGTTCTGTCACTCAACACACAATGCCTTAAGAATTTCGCGGAAATAGAGGAACGTAAATATTTTAAAGCGGAACGGATCGTCTTAACCTGTATCTTATACGTGTCTCCGACGATTTTCGACTCATAAAAAATCACTCCGTTCCCCACGGAGTGATTCGAAATTTTCGACTCATTTCATCACTTAATACGCAATGTTTCGGAAATTAGGAGGTAGCAATCTGTCGGAAGAGAAAATGCGTATAGTATATTTCTTTAGATAGAATTTATTACAACTCATGAACACAGACTACATAAAAACAAAAATCAATAAAATATCAAGCAATACTTTGAAACACTTTTAAACTATAAAAATAAAATAATAATAAAATTTTAAAAGCTTATATAGAACATTATGCTTTATTTTTATTGTTATTTAAAGTAAAGCATAATGTAGAAAACCTACAGTTTACAAAAAATAGCATGAAGTGTGAACTTACAATACAAATAAAGGATGAAATCCGAAGAGAGAAAATTTATAGGTATTTCATAGAAAAAAAATTGCAAACCTATCTGTTCGTTCATTTCATACAAAATAGTGCAAACGCCCAAAAACTTAAGTTAAGTTAACTTTTATAAATTGTACTTTCCGTTGACATACAATACGGAAATTGATACGGAAGCCGGCTCACACTTGACCGGTTTTTATTGTCTCTATCATTGACATCAATAATTAAATGACGACGACCTAGCCACTGTGAAATGCAGCACAATATATTGTAGTAGTATAAATAAACAATGTTTATGTATCTATAAACATTTTTTTTAAATCAATCAAGAAAATAAGAAGTTTACCGTGAATAAATTTTTATTTAAAAATTTAAAAGAAATCACAAATGCACAAAAATATAGATAGTAAAAAACTTCGTATATGTTCCACTACCATTGCTTATAGAGATCCCTTATGTCTTCCTCTAGAAGGTAGCAATTAAAACGAGTTTAAAATCTCGTTCCACTGACAAATTGCGATATATAAGAACTTGGATACTCTGCGTTTTACTTACAAACTGTAATTTTTATCCCTTTAATGTGTTGTGCATTTAATGTGTGCGTTCATATAGTGTTGCATGACTTATTTGTTATACTGTAGGCAGAGGGAGCCTGGTGCCTGATGGTGCTAAGACGCGCCGCTCTACATTTTCTGAGATATTTCGTGTTGAGTGGCGGACCTCAACGTCGCTCTTTATTTTGTTACCACAGCAAGGAAAAGAAAATATTTTATTTCGTTGACGTATTGGTCCTCCAAGTTATTATTTTATTACGAACATAAAAATTTGTAAAAGTGATGACACACAGAGGGATTTTTTTTTATTTTTTTACCCGACTACGGTGAAGCAAAAAGGAGAGTTATAAATTTGATCTACTACTTATAGCAAAACAGATTGGTTATAATAATAAAATAAAATAAAATTGGCATACGATCACGTACCCTCCTTTAAACATATTTCTATCGGTATGATGTATAAGCCAGTAATTGAGACCAGTCGTGGCGCAGAGGCACAAAGTATGACTGTAAAACCGACTGTAAAACCTTTATTTAAATTTATATTTCCATTTCTTGGCTCTCGTGTCGAGGCAAAGCGCGGCCTTGAGTTCCACCACTTAACACGCAATGCCTCCAGAATTCGGCAGAAAGTGGGGAAAGAGTGTCTTAACACTAGGTTCCCTCTGCCTATCCTGCTGTGCTTGAAAAAAATGACGTTGATAAATACGTTAAAATATGTAAGTAAGTTGTTTATCTAATAGTCGGTAATTTTTTAATACTTTGTACATAATAATTTCAGCAGAGACTATTTTCTTGTTTCGTACTTTTTACAGAGTGTTTTAGTTTTAAAACTTTTTCATACTGCATTGTTTTATTAAAATCACATTGTTGTCTCTCAAAATGGCCGAAATTTGTTATAATTAATTAAATATACCTTTACTATCTGCCCACTTTTTACTTAGTTTATAGTAAACCTACGACCATTTTAATATTCGCAACAAATATACAACAAAACTATTATTGTTTATAGTAGAGCCGTTAACCAGTTAAGTAGAATAAATCATTTCTACATTAAGAGACTGAATTATTATTTGTATGTTAAGTGGAAATCTCTACCGGCACCCTGTAGTTAAAGATGCGTTAATGCTTGAAATATTCACTTTATATATAGCTTGGTATCGCTAATGTCTTGTAAAACAGAAGCTGATGAGATACTACTGTACTGGGAATAATAGTAAATATTCTTATAAAGTGGTAGTTTGAATTATGTTGTTTTTTTTTAATGAAGTCAGTTCAGTTAAGTCTTTTGATTTAGGGGTTCCAAGTGAGCAAATATATATATATAGAGTTTGAAATAAAAT
Organism: Heliconius himera; assembly: GCA_021202915.1. Classification (NCBI taxonomy): domain Eukaryota; kingdom Metazoa; phylum Arthropoda; class Insecta; order Lepidoptera; family Nymphalidae; genus Heliconius; species Heliconius himera. Next base: position 306,262 of record JAJHJA010000086.1, read on the forward strand.
AAGCTGATTGTTTGTTAAAATATAACTTTAATTTTTAAATCGCTTGTTTGTGTTGTTTTTAATAAATTATGTAATTTAGTTTTGCAGCTTTTGTTTATCATATGATGTGTAGCAAATGCGTAAATATAATTTTATTTTTTAATTTTGCAGCTTCATATTTTTTTCTGTAAAACAGGGTAGTATGCCTAATGTCAAGACACTCCGTTCACCAATTTCTGATCAATTTTCATTTGAAACATTGCGTGTTGAGACGCGGAATTTAAAACAGCGCTGTGACTTGTTACCAGAGAGCGCGGAAATTAAATTTATTTATTCTCTCGAGTGGGAATCGCCCTTATAACCGTCGCGCTTACACTCCGATTTACCGCTGCGCCACGACGGCCGCAAAATTCTTTCTTATGACCGAAAATACATACAAAATAAGTATACCTAGTTATATGTATATACGAACAACGAGAGCTACCCCTCGAGAGTAGAAACCCGCAATTTGACATATTTCATACAAAATGACTTCACACTGGAACAATCGGCCACACCTCCTCATTGGCTTTGGCACCCAATTCGATCTATTAGGTATCAATCAAAGGTATGAAAAGCTAATACTCGATTTCCCTACCCCTGTTGCGGGTAATTTTACAACGGATATTGTTCCAATTCAATAATAAATGTGTTGCATTGCATTTTTTTTTATTTTGTAATAAATTTTAAATGGCTTCGTTTTTGTATATTGGCGTGTTTCTATTGTAATCATAATAATTATTGATAATTTATTAATAGTATTTTAATATGAAAGTTTATATGTCTTTAATAGGTATATATATTTTAATAGGAAAGGAGTATGGATGTTTCCACTTTCAGAAGGTAGAAGGAACCTAATGTTAAGATATTTCGCGCCCAATTTCATACTGCGTATTGAGTGGTAAAATTCAACACCGTACTTTGTCTAAGGTTTTAATTTAATTCATGCAAGTGTAAGAGTCAGAGTCTCAACTAATTTAAGTGTAATTTAAGTACAGCCGCGGTGCAGGGACAAAAGTGTGTGACTGTAAATGCGACTGTTGTGGGTTCGATTCTCATTAAAGTAAATGGAAATAATTAATATTTTTCAATACTTAACAATCGCATACACTTGGACTGCTATCAGGCGCAATTTCCTTTTTAGAAAACGTTAAAAAAATCTCTACAGAGATGCAAACAATATAAATGAGTTGTAAGAGACGTATAAGAATATCGACGTTGCTTGATGAGAACGTAAGGTTCAGCGGTCGAAGCGCTCGGACGACTTCCAAGAGGGGCAGGTTAACATTCTGTTACGTTAAAATGTTTATAGATTCTTTAAGAAAAAAATATATCTCTATTATAAATAAAATAATTTATCTAAATAGATATCGACCATGTTTCAAGACAATTCCCCATAACATAAACATTTCCCACCTCACAGCTGTAAAATAACTACAGTACTGCTTATTCCAGTATAAGTGTAATAGGTTAAGTAAAAAAATAGTTTACTTAAGATATTTTTAGTGTGCATTTACTTAGCAATAACGCTTACAACGTACTCTGTGTCAAGTCATGCTTCGTTTATGCTTTCCTGTACACAGCTTAACTCTTTTTCCCTCGTAGGGTAGACAGAGGGAACCTACTGTTAAGATATTCTGTTTCATATTTACCGCCAAATTTTAGAGACATTTGCTTACGGAATGGCGGAACTCTATGCGATTTGTCAACCAAAGTACCGTTTCCTCGAGTGGGAATGGAATCCATAATCATTAAGCTTGCATTCATATGCTTCAATGCGCTACGACGCCCTTTATTATACTGTATTGTTTAAACTAGACTGATATTCGGCCAGTAACGGTCAAGGAGCAGAACCTTGGGAATCTTGGAGGTATTAGGATGAAGTTATTGGGATGGCCTACATCTGCCAGTCCATTCGTGAGTCCCACATAACCCGTTCAAAGCTCGTGACTCGTGAAGGGTACGGCAACAAAATTACTTACCAAGGGAACTCTATCGCTATCCCAAAATATATATTAAATCTATGTGCTTTCAAAGCATCCTTTAAACGGCTCTATCTATAGCTTCTTTATGAAATATTTTCTAATTTGTATGTAAAATAAATTGTAACAAACGTATAATAATTTCGATGTAGTTTGATAAGTACGCATAGCTTAGTTATCAAAGTGTTTTAAATCAAATCTCAAACCTTAAAATATTATTTTACGTCAACTATTTCTTAGTTAATGTATTATGCATTCAGAATAAATAGAACAAAAACGAAAAGATACTTAAAAAATTAAATAAATATTTAAAAGCAGCAAAAAATATAAATATTAAATAACAAAATATCCATGTCTGAAGACAGCATAAAAGCCGTTACCTCCACACTGGCGCTATCGACGCCTGCAGCTGATTTACACGGCCGACGTGAACTCATCAAGACGTATTATTGTTAACGTTTTCTGTGTTATTTAGAATCGTTTTGTAGTACAATGCCACTTTAGAAACCAGGTTTAAGACCCCCCATTCTCCACTTTCTCTCCCATTTTAATACATTCCGTATAGTTACTGTGCCATTTAATTGTAAACGCGATTGTTAAATGCTTATTCACAATTGGAGAAATTAAGTATTTTAATTTAATCGCTTTGGAGATAAGGCGCGGTGTTGAGTTCCACCACCTATAAGATTGCCTTAACCCTAGGTTCCCTCTGTCTACCCGGCTACATACGAACTGCGTGAAGCAGTTTAAGTTTTTCCAACTACACAAAAAAAAAAATTAAAATATAATCATTTCTCAAGTCTTACTCCAACAACTCTATTTGATCTCTATTTAATCTATTTTTAACTTCTTTAACCATCTCAAGGGAACAATGGATTTCCTACAATAATCATGACATAAAAAAAAATTGTTATATACTTATATCTTTTAAAAAAAAATCTACTATAATTGTTTTCTTACTGAAAATTTTTAATATCGGGAACATACAAGAATGTATGAACTAAATAACATCATATAAATTATAATAGCCAGTCGTGGCGCAGAGGCACAAAGTATGACTGCAAAATCGATCCCCACACGAGGACATGAAATATTTATTTAAATTTATATTTTCATTTCTTGGCTCTGGTATCGGGTTAAGCGCGGCGTTGAGTGCAATGCCTCCAGATTTCGGCGGAAAGTAGGAAATGGAGTCTATTAACATTAGGTTCCCTCTGCCTACCCTACTGTGTGCGGGATACAGCGTGAAGCTGATTTATTCATTTTAATTATAATAGCTAATTAAATTCCAAACAGAAATTTCATTATAATTTATTTCAAAATCGAACCCACAACCTATTACTAAATCTACATGACACCACATCATAAAACAATCAGCCAGTAGATTTCCATCATCTGTCAATTGTGGCGCGGAAATTCCCTCATAGACGCCTGATTGTGGCGGCGAGGCGGAAATGTAGCTATTGAATTGTCAGGCTTATAGAGAACGCGGTGTAGAGTCGAACAAACCGACGGGTTGTATTGTCTTAGTTGGTTTATTATTGTTTTTTTTTTTAATTTTTTTTGCAAAGAAAAAAAAATTTTTTTTTTCGGTAAAATATTTTGGTCTAGTTAATAGGTGTTTACTAATATGTATATAATTTAATTGTATAAAAGCACAAGCGCTTCAGTCGAAAAATTTCTTTTTTAAATTGTACTTGTGTCAATTTATATGTAACGACTGTAATTATTTAATTTATTTTGGTAAGTAAAACGTATAATTTTGGTAGAAATTGTAATATTTGTTACGACACAGCAGAAATTTGCGGTTGACTCCTTTACTGTGTTTTGCGATTATATCTCTAATATATGACATTTTTTATTAATTTGCTTGTTTTTTTATTTATACGATTATGAAATATTTTTAAAAATAATTATTTAAAATAATTTAACACATAATTTATTTTCCAAGACAACGTGCTCAGTGCATAATCTAATATCTTCGACTTCACTATACATATCACGACTAACACAATAATATAATATTAAAAAATCCCATACTTAATCAGAAGAAGAAATCCTCTCTTAATGCTCACCTACACTCACTACATTCCAAGTTTCAAAGTTCTAAGGGCAGTAGTCTTATCTGTGCTTTGTCACTCACTCTCACTCTCTTACTCACTTAATAATGGAATAATTTTATATTTATACATATGATATAGTGAATATGAACAGCGTGCAATATGATTTCATGCTGTTTCCGCATGTAGCGCGGTTAGGCAGAGGGAACCTAGTGTGAAAACACTCCGTTCCCCAGTTTCTTTCAGTTACCTGCTTTGCTTTGTTACCAGAGCAATGAAAGGAGAATGTTAATAAATAATAATTCTTTCCCCGTATGAGAATCGAACTCACAACCGTCACGTTCTTCGTAAGAGCTTCGAGTTATGACAAAGTAATATTATCAATATAAAATTTAATTTATATAAAATTTATGTGTTGCAAATATTCTATTCTATTAGTTTAAAACACTGTTATCTCTAAATCTCTAAAAGATTTTGCGTTTTTAATGATAGTAATGATAAAGAGATTCTAACCACTAGGCACATCACGGGTCAGAGTTATTTATTAAAATGAAATCAAATCAGCTTCACGCTGTATCTCGCACACAGCAGGGTAGGTAAGGGGAATCTAGTGTTAAGACACTCCGTTCCTCATTTTCCGCCGAGTTCTGTAGGCATTGCCTGTTGAGTGGCGGAACTCAGCGCCGCGCTTTGCCTCGACACCAGAGCGAAGAAACGAAAATATAAATGTAAATAAATATTGTATTTCCTCGAACCCACAACCAGTCCATTTTACAGTCACATTTTGTGCCACTGCGCCACGACTGACCACAAGCCTCAGTATTCATTTGATAATTTAAATTTATAAACACAGTATATGTACTGTGTTTAACTGACAAGCCATAAGTAAATATAAACCTAATAACTAACTACTTACTAGAATATCTATGTGCGTAATAAACGTTACATTTCTAAATATAAGGAAGCTATAAAGAACGGATGCAGATGATCGGTGTTACATGATGGAACTATTATAACGAGAAGAAGGTTATAACAAAATTTGCAATTTATTATATTATAATTATATGACAAAATTATAAATTAAATGATTTATTATATTATAATCATTTTTAAATAAATATATTTATTTTTATTTGAGTAAAGGTAACAATATTTTTCTTTACCTTTACTCAACAAGATTAACTTTAAAGATTTATTCTTAAAAATTATCGTTACTAAATAATGATAGAAGTATTCTGATATTAATCAGTCTAATCAGTCCTTGAGTCAATACATATGTAGGTACTTACATATATATGTTATTATTATAGTAATATTACTTTAAACGTTTTTAGGTTCTGTTTCTCAAAAAGTAAAAACGGAACCCCCTTGAAGGGCAGAAAAAAACTAAGTCATAAATAAGAGTATTTGCTGCATTTTGCATGAAATTTGCCGCGTGCCTTCAGATATAAAACTTCTCACGAAGTGACTTTACAATATAAATATAGGAAAAAAATTGAAAAGTGAAAAATTATATATAAAAATCCGCATTGTTTTTAATTACATATAATTAAGAATAATGCGGATTTTTTTACGGAATCCTCTGTGGTAGAGTACGAGTCGCACTTGATTGGTTATATTGTTTAAGTGTATCAAATATTTATGTAAAACAAATTAAAAATCAGCTTCACGCTGTATTCCGCACACAGCAAGATAGGCAGAAGGCATTTAAGCAGAGTGTCTTAACACTAGGTTTCCATGTTGCCTTTTTCTTCACTGCTATGTGCGTGAAAACTAGAAATGTTCAAAATTTTAACTTTATATACGCTTCGGAACGTATTTATATATTTATATAAATCAATTATGCCATTAGACGACTCAATCACCGATATTCGCCGACACTCCCGTCAACCAAGCGGAACTGGGACATGACCAGTTATATCGAAACGCGGGCAATTGTATACCAAATAAGATCTTACATTATTACTAAATAATTCAAAATAGGATAGGTATGTGTGCTAAATACACACTAAATAGTGTTATTGTGGCTGTCGTGGCTCAGTAGCGATGATTGCCTGTGTACGTGATAGTTTTGGGTTCTATCTTGGCTTTGGCAAAAGAATTAATGTAAATTGTTTTCAGCACGTAATGTCTCGAAGATGGAAAATAGAAAGTTAAATAATAGAGTACTTTTTGCACTAGTTTTTTGAATGATATTTAAAAATAAATATTTAAAATTTAATTTGAATCATGAATATTTTTTATTTTCGACAACATAACAATCAATGTCACTTAATTATTATATTTCATTATGTTTTCTCCATTTTTACCACATTAAAAAGATACGTGATAATGTTCACTAGCTTTATTAACAAAACAAAACAGCAATAGCAGGGTTGACTATTGATCAGACAATAATGGTACTATAGGAAGGTCACGTATTAACATGATGGTGTGGTGGTATGTATAAGAGATGGATGACAGTGGGAGATGTGAAAGAGGTATGCAGAGACCGTTAAATACAAAGAGTAAAACTAAAAAACAAACAAAGTCAATAAAATATGACAAAATTATTAATAATTATAGCGAATATGCTTCAAAATATTCCAAATGTAGATCAAACATAAACCAGTTAAATTAAATACAGCTAAATATCTATGCACATAATTTAGACTTTGGTCAATTTTCTCCAGTAAGGTGCGCAAGCTAATCATTTAGAAGTGTCCATAAACGTCGAACGAATGTGTTACTTCAAATAAAATTAATTTACTATTAATTTTGCGAACGAAAAGCACGTAATAAATAATTAATGGTTGATATAAATATTTGGCTAAAGCCGTCGTGGTGCAGGGGCACAAGAGTGTGATTGTAAGGCGACGGTTGTGGGTTCGATCCCACTCGAGGGAATCGATTAAATTATTTATTAATATTTTTATTTCTCCGTTCTATCACCAAACCAAAAGCCCAGGGCTAATTTCCGCCGCTCAATATGCAATGCCTCGAGAATTCGGCTGAAAGTGGGGAACGGAATGTCTTGACACTAGGTTCCCTCTGCATGTTCCCTGTGCTGTGAGCGGGATACAGCGTGAAGCTAAAAATAAATATTTGAAATAAATTCAACTTTTACATCTGGTTTCATTGTGAACATTGTTCATTAGACTAAGAAACCTGAAATGAACGTGAATATCTTTCGATCGATAATAAATCGTAAACGCCGATAACAAGCCTAAATTATGACAACTCTCCAGAATGTTCATCAGCTCAATCAACTGATGTAGGACTAAGAAGGAATTCTAAAACGGTATTTTTTTTTTATTTCACATTTTAACTTGCATATAACAGGGTAGCCAAGAAACATAGTGTCAAGACACTCCGTTCTCCACTTTCAGCTGATTTTTTCGAGGCATTGCGCGTTGATAGGGGGAACTCAACGTCCATGAGGGTCTCATGTAAAAAAATTTTTGTAAATAAATTAAATGTGATACTAGCGCACTCTATGGAACGCTTTTTATATTTTTTTCAAGAAAAGAGGGCTATAATTATTATATTAATATTATAGATGACAGCAGTGGTTATTCCATAGTTATATTATAAAACCTAAACTCAACACCGGTAAGTACTATCAGGAAATATGACATTAATTGGAGTTATTTTGACAATTATAAGGTAAATAAGCTGCACAGAATATCTAACTTTCGTTAAATTATAAAGATTTTTTCTATATTTTATTCAGAATAATATAAGAAATGATAATGTTATTCATTGCCAGACATTTAATACGGTTCTACCCTTCTGTCAGAAACCCCCATAATAAACTTAAAAAGCTGAATTGTATAATTAACTTGACTACGAAAAGACAGTTGCCAGAAGAAAATCTCAGGTAGCTTTATGTTTTGGCAGCATTTAGGAGAGTAAAGACACAAAAAGGAAATTAGAAATTTGCTCATATGATTTTGTATTATATAAAAATTCCCATTTATGTCGATTCATAGCTCTATGGTGCCGCTCGTTGTATGCAAAATGGGCAGTGAAAGAATTATGCACTGTTCTCCACTCCTGCCTCGCAAATCTGTCGCTACGGCCATCTTCTGTTAGTTATTGATAACACGTTTGTTTTAAAATATTATTGTACAATCTTATTTGTATAGCTTTTGTACGTGAAAGCGTAAAATATTTATTAATTTTGTTGATTTTTAAAGCTCTAAGTCTTTGTCAATTATTATGTACTTACAGCTTCTTCTTTCTGGTGAGATTATTCTATGTGAAAATCTATACTTTTATACTAATATTATAAAATTTCTTTGGTTGAATGCACTAATCCCAGAAACCATTGGTAAGTAAACTATATCTCTTTGTTAATTAGTCTATATAAAGCGTAAAAGTATTGAGAAGTAAAAAAACATGGAGTATCATAGTCAAAACTGTTATCATAATAATTGTCATATGTTAAAAAAAAGTACAAAAAATATATTTCAAATACTCTTTAAATAATAATAAATATATCTTAATAACAAGAACTGGGTCAGTACTGACATGTACATTATACACTTTCTTGGCATGATTAGTCAAACCAAATATTATTTACAAGATGATTTATTTGCATTTTGATAAGAACCAATTCTTATAAACTTAAACAACTAGCATTGCCCATCTACATAGATAGGACCAGTGGGTTTTACTTGAACTTTCAACTTACCGATATATATATATAAATATTACTTTTATCACAAATTAAATAGTATATATAGCATGTACTTCAGCATATTACATCGCAGACAGTCTGTTCCATTATAACAACGATGTCTCGTGTCGTTTTATTTGGTGTGATTTTCGGGATAGTGCTATTTTCACTAGGCTGTGCACACGAAGGACATCATAGAAACCATCACAACCACAACCACAGCGACCATCAATACCACGGATACCACCATGGTTACCACCATGGTCATCACAACCACAGCGACGACCAGTACCACGGCTACCACCATGGTGACCACAACCACAGCGACTATGAATGGCATCGCTACCACGACCATATTGACCACTACATTTCGGATGAAGTTTCATTAGGATTCGCCATCAACAGCATCAACAGATTGTACTCCAACGCTGAGGCATCCCTTAGAGGATTTTGTGAGCGAAACACTAAAGTGACACCAAAAATTTTATTCGGACAAAATGCTTATATTATAAAGTACGCACTCCCAAACAAGGACAATTTAAATGTTACCGTCAAAGCTATCAACAGACTTATAATAACGGAAGTGAAGGAGCTGGGAGATTTCAAAGGATTTCACGATATCAGAATTTTACCGGAAATGTTGGATTTACAGAGGAGTGTATGGTCTATTGAAGGGTCTTATCTGCAAATCACGTTGCCGTACAAGGTCACTTCAAATGCTGAGTTTGATGCTGAATGCCCGCAAAGTTACGGTGAAGTGAATATCAGTTCCTATTTGGTATTTAATTTGCCAAAATTTCTAGTAAGATCTTATACAGAGCAACAGAAAGGATCCAATAATATTAAAAATTGATGAATTATCAGGAGAAGAATCTCATGTCATCGAATCTTAAAAGAAGAAGAGATAGCACCGTACTGTTAATATACAAAGATGCATAGCTTATTATTCAATAAAGTACCTAATTACTATACGAGTATCTTGTGTTTTATTTTATTTTTTTTTTATTACGCAACAATTGGCACTATACAAAAAATAATAATTGTTTTTTTTAATAATACTTCAGATTTCCTGCATGAAAAAAATCTCATATACTGGCAGGCAGGCAGGCAGAGGGAACCTAGTGTTAAGACACTCCGTTCTCCATTTTTCGCCGAATTCTGTAATAATTAATATTTCATTTCCTAGAGTGGAAATCGAACCCACAACCTGCTGCGTATATAGTAATACGCTTGTACCCTTGCGCCACGACTGGCCTCACAATGACATGTTGATTGAAGTTTATAATATTAGTTTCCAGCGTTTTTGTAATATAACTTTCAGTTGTTTCCTTTTCACCACTTCGGCGAAGGCGTGTGAAGTAGCTACTATAAAAATAAATTTTGAACCTATTGCTTCTGACTAACGTAACAGATTACAAAAATACAATACCATCAATCAAATTACATATTTTAATAATAATCAAAGCTATAAAGAAGCCTAGGGCGAATAAGACTTCCTCTTGCTACGAAAATGTAAGTGTAGCAAATGTTTTATATTTATAATCTACTGTACCGTTAGGTGTAAAGCCATATATAATATATAGATATATAATAAAGTAGCTATAATCACTTATATGTATGTTTAATAGCTTGTGACGGCTTGTGTCTGACCGTAAAAGATGGCTGTAGGATCGATTTCCTATCGGGGAATGAAATATGTAATATTTTCGTTTCCCTGCTCTAATAACAAGGTAAAACGCGGCGTTGAGTTCCGCCACTCAATACGCAATGCGTCAAGAATTCCACGGCATGTAGATAGAGAAAACGTGGAGTCGTAGAAAACAGGAACATCTAATATTAATTGTAGGTAATTTGAGGACCTAAAACAATTTTTAAAATGTTAATTGATTTTTCTATTGGATCTTGTATTTTATTGATATAATTTTTTTTTGTTTTACCATTGCACTCAATTTCTTATTATCTTCAAATAATTATAAAATGTGACTTGATTCTTTTCTCCATCAAAGCCAATATATATCGAGTTCCGATAATAAATATGTAAATCTTTATTAGCATCTTGCCATGGTTATATCCATAACAGTGGTTCTAACACAATGTGAGCTATGCATTTCGTATCTCACAGCTATTATATGCTAGTTCACGTCTCAATCTAAAGGTTAACCGTATGTCTGTTACTGTCAGTTCGCGCCCCGCTGAGTGCGCCCGCGCATCCTTATATGCGACGTGGTCTAATTTTAAGACTTTTTTCATATATAAAAATGTATACTATTATTACAGAATGATTTTTATTAGTAAAATTTTAAAATTTTTAATAAAATTTACTACTACTATTTTACTATTAAAATTACTATTACTATTTAATTTTACTATTTTAGTAGATTACTATTTATTCTCTTTTTTTCATATAGGTATTTATCGATATCGATGATAGGGCTTTTTGGTACTCTAACCTATTGAGATCAGGCTGTTCTCTAGAAACAAAACCAAAAATATATACTAGGTATATTTTAATGAATTATATAATTTATTATTAGAATTAGTTCAAATTTAAAATATTTAAATGCCTTGGATAGTTCATGTATCTATAGGCTTATGTCACAACACGTCAATCATTTTGGTTTAACCTACAGTACCTGCAAGCCTCGGGCACTTAGAACAAATCTATGGAGACGAAGCCGCAGGTAAAGCACCTCGAGTGGGGATCGAACCCACAACCAGTCGATTTTACAGTCACACTTTGTGGCTGGTTGGCCTCAATAGTGATAATGCCTTCAATATTGTAGCTTATGTCTCAATACTTGCACCAAACGTATATAATTTGTTCTTGTAAATTATCTTTAAAAGTTTCGCTTGTACGTTGTTTATTAAGCACTGCCACGGGTGGTTGATTTGTAATTGTGAATGTTGGTAAGAACAAACAGCATTAGACGGTGTTTAGATATCATGTTATGATACTGACAGATATATTGGGAAAAAATAAAAATATTAACTTAGTAATATTAGATTACAGCCGCACTATATTGTACTCGCTACATGTATGATGCCGTCGTGGAGCAGTGGCACATGCACAGTGTGACTGTAAGCGTGACTGATGTAGATTTGATTTCCGCTTGGGGAAATGAATTACTATTTATTAATATTTTCATTTCTTCGTTCTGGCAACAAGGCAAAGCGCGGCGTTGATTTTCGCCACTCAACACGCAATGGAACGGAACGGAGTATGTCAGAATCCCTCTACCTACCCTCTTATATGCGGGTCTCGACGACTAAAAAGTGGTTGTAAATTTTATTTTTATTTTATTGTGGCATTAGCATATGTTAAGAGTGACTTTCACTTGTAGTTAACAAATTATTACTTGTTCTTAAATTTCTATTTTGACGTTGTTGTTCTTTTTCTCAAATATATCTCTAGCCTGGTTGAAAGAGACAACTTATTGGCAGGTCACTCTCTTCATCTTGTTTACTTATCGCTCGTTCAGAGGAGGTATGTAATGGGTGTTATCAAGCCTAAATCGGGACCTTATCTAGGTTCACCCATATACTCGTACTACTGATAAAGTTAGTATTTTTTCTCAATTTTCTGACATTCTAATTTCATCACTTAACTTTCAATTTTATTGATCTAATATAATTTGTAACTTTCTATTAGATTTCAATTGACTCTATCTTGGGCAGATGAAATTAACTAAATATACTTTAAAAAACTCAACATATGTATGATATTAAAATAAAACATTATTTACACAATTTCATTAACTTTCTTACTTAATATACATTTATAGCTTTTGTAGCAATATTTGATTAAATAATTAATTCATAAATCTCAGCATAGTAGAACGATAAAGAAAAACAATAGCTAATATAAAGGATATATTTATTAGCCTCCTTACTACTACAGTCCTGTCAGACCCGGAAAAGGAAAATGATTTCACTATTACCATTTCCTTGATCCGAGATCGAACCCACAACCATCACCACGACTTCCTCACGTCTATATAAAAAAAAGTAAAACCCTAATAACATCACGTACTAACTAGAATCATTTTAAAATATACTTAAAATCACTAGATTCCATCTCGACATCCGCCGCTATGATTGGCGCTATTTCTGTAATCATGTGCAATGGGACATATTTTCACGACATTATTGTACTAGAAAGGGTGTAGGGTGATTGTGTTTTTATTATTTTACATATATATTGTATATTATTTTGTTGGCTTCACGCTGTATCTCGCACATAGCAGAATAGGTAGAGGGAGCCAGGGAACCTAATGCTAAGACACTCCAGGTTCCCATTAACAAAATTTTCGACCGAAATCATGAGCCTTTGCCTCCTTGCCAAATCTTGAGGCATGATCTCCGCGCTTTGCCTCAGTACCAGAGTGAAGAAACGAAAACATTATACATTTTATTCTCTGAGTGGGAATCGAACCCACTATAATTATATATTATTTACAATTGGAAATTAATTTAAGTATGTGAAATTTAACTTTACATACTCCTTTTATTGACTCGACTCGACTCGAACTACGCTCGAACTACCATAAACAAAGAATTAAATAGATTTTTATACTATTAGAATATTTAAAAGTATTTAGCAAAAGAATTTAATACATGTATAGACAAATATATAAATCCACTCTCCTATTTCTATCCATTTTAAGGACACAGTGTGTGGCATATTGTGAATTATAGACAAATAAATTCTTTGTAAGGAAAAAACCAAACCAGAATATTATTATACCTACGTAATTTTTCTCTTGATCACTTACTTGGAATCAACAAATTTGGTCACAATGTGAAAGTTCATAAGAAATATAAAACACACAAACATACTTACATACGACTTAATGGTTACCCTAAACAAAACAGAACCTAGTTTCTTTCTTATATAGTATTTTATAGGACACAATAAATGGCGAAGCGAGACAACGTTGATAGTATCGAAATCATTTTAGTAACTAGACTGAACGATTGTCGTTATGCGATATGCAATACTGAAAGGAACCAAAAAGTTTTCTTTTTTTCCTTTTATCTTTACAGAGTCCCTCATTTTTATAATAAAAATAATCTAATGTGAAGATACTCCTTTTTCTGTTTATCGCGATTTTTATATATAGAATTTGAATAGTTCATTCTTAGTCACCGATTTCGCATCATGGTAATCGAGAAACTGACCGAAATGGCTATATATTTATACTTAAATTTATTTAAATCTATGTTTAAACGTGGGGAACGAGGTGTCTTAACACTAGGTTCCCTCTGCCTACCCTGCTGTGTGCGGGATATAGTGTGAAGCTAATTTAATTTAATTTTTTTTTCTATGTTTAAATTAAACAGAATAAAACAGCAGAAGAATGGATCAATCTAGATCTAAACTAAAATAAAAAAATATAAATCACAAACATTTTTTTTATATATCAGCTTCATCCCGCAAATAGTTGTTAGAGATAGAGATCTAGGGGCGCGCTTTGCCCCGACACTTGCGACTTCGCTCTAGAAGAAATTAAAATATACATTTAAATAAATAATACATTTCCTCCAGTGGACGAACCCACAACAAATCGATTTCACATTACAATGATTTTAATTTTTTTTTATATTTTTTTTATAACAAAGGACATCTTACATAAAGCTCTCCACCAACAAGCAGACGGTTATACAGAAAATTGTAAAATGTGTGGGACAGAATTATTGTTAGCGGCGCATAATGGAGCGTGTGCGACTTAAAATACTACTACACTCAATTGCAAAATATCTATAAACTATAATATATTACGCGTTTAACGATTATTGCTTAAGCAATTTACACGAACTCTCACAATAAGTAATTTAACTGATAATTTAAAATTATTACATATAAAACTAAACAATAAAAACAGTAGCCATTATTAGTTTTAGTTAGTTAAACTGTTATTAAAAAGCTTTAAATATAAATTATTATTATTATTATTACATTTACTGATCGCAATTACTTTGAAGTAATGTTAATTATTTTACAAAGATAGATTTATTATATACTTGTATAATAAGATTTAATAATATTAAATGGTAGACTGTATGAACGATGGGAGGATGACGTCGTAAAAATCCTTCTGCCAGAATGGATACTACCTTATAACCCAAGATCATAAGAATTTTGAAGAAGATGCTAAACTAAATCAGTAGGAGAAAATAAAAAAAATATTGTTTTAGAAAAAAAAATCTCCATATAAATTGTAACAATACTTGTAAATTGAAAATAAAATCTTTTCACTTCTTTATTTAATACCATTTAAACTGCTCCATTGGGGAATGCACACGCACTGCTGAGAATTTTAATTGGAAAAGACAGCTCATGACCACGACCACTCCGACAGCAGCCTACTACTAAGAAGAAGAAGAAGACGAAAAAAGATTAAAAATATACAACATAAATTTATTTTCCATATAAGTATTTAATGTGTATACAAATTTTTGTCGCCAAGTGTACACTAGTAACGACTAACCGAAACTCACGTGCAAGCATTATGCGTCCGTGACGTCATCACCGTCTCATCACTTGTCAAGCTCACACGCCTGAGAAATCTCAGTGGAATTCCAATTTGACATGCCTCGTTGGATATCGATGTTTGGTTGTGGACATGAGTGTATAGTATCGATTATTTAATAGTTTAGATAATATCGATTTTTATGTCAGGCTTCTCATTTGAATTTTCTTTTAAGTATATTATTTTTAATGTAAACATGAAGTGTACAAGCTTAGAATTATTTATATATGTTTTATTTTTTCCCAATATTTTTTATTCTTCCAAATGTAATGTAAGTAGTATGGATTCGTTGGTTCTGGCGCAAGCGCCAGAACCAACGAATGCCAGTGTGCCAGACCCCGCGAGTCGATGCGTCGGAACTAAAAAAAAAAAAAAAAAAAAAAGGTTTAGCCCCCCATTTGAATCGATTGCGCTGGGTCCCAGAGCTCTATCTCTAACCATTCCAAAGATAGCTTTTCGATTAATTAAATCCCACTAGTCGCTTATTAGTACCCTCATTAAGCTCACGCACAGCCTAATCACTCACTTCCCCGAATTGCTAACGAAGAACCTACGTCACAGTGCAGTGTTGCTGTCTCTTTCTTGCATTACTCATCACCTAACGACGTCACAGTGCCTGTCTCTTTGTCGCTATGTTAAAAAATAAATACTTGCAATTTCTCTCATTTTAATGTGAAACAATATTTTGTTTATTAAAAACTTCCCATTTAATATACATATATATTTTTATGAAATCTAAATAGTTCTATTGTATTTTTTATTATACAATGTTTGAAATAATGGCGCGCCGGTGAAACAATATTTTGTTTATTAAAAACTTTAGTTGTTATTGTGAAATTTTAAACCTGTTCAAACTTCTAACAGATTTTGTCATTATTACTAATGGCATTGTTTCTTTATTACTCATAAGTCATAAGCATTAGTTTGAATATTATCGTTATCATTTGCGGTAGTTTAATAGGTTTGTTCATTTACATTGTCTAAGTTAGTATAAAACGACTGTGTATCTTTTTTGGATTCATCACTAAGTTGTTCAGTGTCTTCTTGTTAAGAACTGCTGTGCGAGTGTTGTCTAGTAAGTGCTAACCACATGGAAACCATTATGGATGTGAGTATTACTTTTTATTCATGTTATTTTGTATTTTACTGTGATTATTTACAACGTGTGTTTTTTACCACTCTCTAACGTTTTTTAGATAGCATAGAAATTTATTTTATTTTTATACTCATTTTCCTTTGTATTCATTGTTGTAGCTTACGCGCTGCGTGGATGGGAATAATGCAGAATACGAAGAAAACATGTATAAACAGTATTACTTCTCAACATCTGACGATGAACCTACCTCGCCATACCCTATCAAGATACGAGAGAGATCAAAGAGCAGTGACTCTCTAAACGAGTTCTTTCAAGAACCTCCGAAGATAAAAAAGACAAAACTACATTCTTCATCGGTGGGGCGAGCGACGAACGATGGTACCTCATATCTTACTACCAACGAAGATGACGGATCCAATGCAACACATCTCATAAAAATTGAGATATTTGAACTGAAAAAACTGGTTGATATACCACCGGAGGAGCACTGGAAATATGCAGATGTGAGAGTCAAATATTATAACAAGAAAAATAGCAAAAATAGCCACCACCAAATTACACGAAAGTTGGTACATAGTATCACCAAAGAAATTTCTAGTGCACCAAACCTAAAAAAATATCACTTTAAAAAAAAGACTAAATAAATTATTATACTAAAATTTTACTTTGTTTTATTTTCATTTTAAAGGCATTTTAATAAAACCAAATAATATTTTTTACATTAGCATTTATTACATAATAAATAATGTTTCATACATATTTTTTTACATAATGCTATCCTTATTTAAAATATTATAAAAGATTTGAACATATCGTTTAATAGAAGATCATTATTATTATTTGTATCTTGATTAAACATTTCAACAAAGTTAGTGAGAGACATACCTCTACGCTTAAGATATATATATACAAGACAGTATTCACCACAAAAAGAAGAAAAAACATTTTGAATTATCTTATTGCTATATATCCATCTACTTGTATTTCGCTTTAAAAATGATAAATGATAACTATTTGGTTTTCGACCAAAAGTATCGAAATATTCTCCAATTCCATTTGTACCTATGTAAATTGCTATCCAATGTGAGCCTGGTTTTGTATCAGGATCTAAATTACTGATCAAATAAACAGGAGTTGACATATGAACCGGCAATCGATTAGCAGCAAAAACATTTGACGTTAAGGTGGGATGTATTGCTTTTAAACATTTACTTATCTCTAAAGTATTCATGATATTTACGTCTACAGCACACAAAAGTTATCAAATATATATAACATATGAAATGGAGAATGTTATTTTATAAGAAGACCTACAATCTATTAACTACTAAAATCTACACTAACGTTTCTGTTCTTGTCTATTTCAATTAAATTATCAAACTCAGCATAAACAATGCAATTTATTGTTTGAGTGAGAGCATTTTCAAACCTTACTTCTAACCTAACACTCCCATGTTTGATTAAATTCCAATGTGAAGAGGTGTTTGCAGCTAAATCAGGAGTTAGATCAAAAGCCATCAGACAATATCCTTTTGGATATCTATCTCTGTTGATGCCATTACCCTCATTCAAGAAGTGAATACCAGTTCCCGTAAATAGTGTATGATACATAAGAGTATGAACTCCATTACTAAACGCTGGTTGTAAAGTTTTTGATGGTATTTGCATACCATCGATATATATACTAAACGTATTAATACCAAAGTTATCAAAATCGTATGGGTTTTTAGTATAACTACCGTTAAAAGCTGTGTTATTAACAAATCCAATAATACACCGTTTAGGTATCTGTCCAAGGAAAACATTGTCAAGTGTTTTACCCTGAACACCAGATGGAATTGTTAAGACTTTTACTTCAGCTCTTGTGATTGGATATTTTGCAGTTGTAGATGCTAAAACTTTTTGATGAGCAAGCAGTACACTCGGATTTATTCGAGCTTTACGAATCATAAGAGTAGCATCAGTGATTGATACTTTTACTTTTATATCATTTGTTGAAGCCATGAGGTTAAAAGAATCTCTTGATCTAACTAGTTTTACACACATTTCAACACCGTTTATCAAAAACTTTTCTTGATTAAAAATATCTCCATGTAAATGTCCAATCATTTCCACTTCTTTACTTTCCTTTACATATTTTTGTCTTTCTGTGAATCCTTTATTTGCTTCATCAGTATTGTTCATTTTCCCAGCAGTGTCTTCGTACCACAATCCACATGTAAGATGTGATTGTTTCGCATGTGGAGCATAATTTAATAGAGTTTCTATGTAAGCACGATATCCATATGTATTATTTGGTGGAGACATAAGTTTTTGATTTAAATAGACATCTAATTGACTAAAAAGAGAGTGAAGCCAATAATTGACTGGAGCTACAACAGTTGTATCCTCAAGAGGTGTTAAATCTTGATTTACTATTTTTGCTTTGACATGAATTAATGTATGTGACAAATCAATGTAATCATCACCAGATCCAGGAATTTGAAATTCTAATGGTCCATCGTCGCTGAGTGATGAAATTGGTTTGTAGTGAATCCATTGTCCATTTTCTATGCTTGTTTGAGTTGATGGTAAAGCGAATAAATCCAGTTCGGATTTGGCACATTCACAAGAATGATTATGTAAAAACGACATTATTTTTATTTGTTGAAAATATATCGTTGTAATTTAATTTAAAATTTCTTTTAGCTCTTTTTAATGTTCTTCCTTTTAGATTCTCCGACTGAATGAGACTTTGTAGGCGACGTCTACTGTTTTTGTTACCTGATCCTGTCATCACTCGATCTATTTTATCATCAGCTTTTCTTTTTAAATTTGAAGTAGCTTTCTTAAAACGTTCTTGCACTGATTCATTTAATGGTTTTGCCTTTACCATGTCTGATAAAAGTCCTACACCAGCATTCAATGCCTCTTTTGCAACCACTCTTGTTCCATTTGACAATAGAGGTAGAATTGATCTAAACAATCCACCCAAAAAACTTCCAATACCATGACCACGCTGATGTGTTGTACCTTTATAGATAACCCCAATTCCAGTTCCAGCTTGATGCATGTAATATTGTTGATATGGACAAATATTATCACTACGTTTCTCATACATCATTTTATTTAAATTAGTTGCGTTTGAAATGTAACTTAACACAGCTCGTTCCAAATTCAAATGGTATATTTTCTCCGGTGTTAGACCTTATATCTATTTCAATTGTGTCAAACTCTCTACGCATTACTGGAATATAGTGCGGTGGCGAAAAAACGTGCATTTTGTTCGATCCATATGCATATTTAACTGGATCCAAGGAAATAATCCGTAACAATGAACACATTACGTCTCCCACTATTTGAGGTTCTACGATATCACAGTAAATTAATAGTTGTGATGGTAAACCTAAGTAAAGGTTAGCTGGAAATTTACCTGTAGTTTTAGTTCTTACATCAGTATTAGGATCAAAACCAAGCTGAAGACTTAATTTTGAAGAAAACTTAAGAGAAATGAGGTCATCGATATTTCCGGTTAAAGTGATGTATTTTGAAATTTTATCGTAGCGTAGTTTAAATGATTCTCTAGAATTCAGTGCTGATAGAACATCATCTATATTTTCATAACTAGATGCTGGGATATGATTTTTATAAGTAACAATCTGTGGTT
Source organism: Heliconius himera (assembly GCA_021202915.1). Lineage (NCBI taxonomy): Eukaryota > Metazoa > Arthropoda > Insecta > Lepidoptera > Nymphalidae > Heliconius > Heliconius himera. Next base: position 326,254 of record JAJHJA010000086.1, read on the forward strand.
CAGCTTCATTGGGAACCTGCGCTTTTTTACTTATGTACATTATATTTTGTTTACTTTGAACAGTAAACATAGTACATGGATACTGAAATTCAACAATTCCTACCGACCATTCTCCTTCTAGTTTGATAGATTTTGGAAGTTTTGTTGAAAAATGTGTTGTCTTATTATCAGGAAAGTATAAAAATGAGCTGTTACTAAGTAGCGTTAAATAAAAATCTTCGTTATTCATGACTCTAAGCTCGATGCTAATATCCAACTGTTAAATTTATTCGGATAACCTTTCCACTTCACGAACAACTCCTTTGTGAGACCTGAATACCGAGTACGTATAATTTTATCTATTTTGTGTTTTGTAGTGGGATCATATGTTACTTTTTGTAACTCTTTTTCATAGAATGTTCCTATTATAGGTTCATCTTTTAAATCTTTTAAAGTATACACTAACCACGGTGATCTCTCTATGACTGATGTAATTATAAATATTTCATCACTCCAATTTGTTTCATATCCTTTTTGAAATATATGTTTATATTTTGTTATTCTAACATGATCACCAATTTGAAATTTAGGAATGGTTTTATACTGACTATTTGTGTTACCATACAAATTACGCCAAACTGTCATTATATTATTTTGATTAACATCACAAGGACGCATCTTAATACTTCGATGAATGCTATGGTTATATGAATAAAGCAAATCTTGTAAAATGTCAACATATCGATAAGTATTTTTATGTGTAAAATATCGCCACATTTTCATTTTCAATGTACTCTGAAATCTCTCAACAATACTGGCTTTGATATCAGGATTGTTCGTCGTATAGTAATTAATATTTCGCATTTTTAAAAACTGTTGTACATCTTTCGATATAAATTCAGTACCTTTATCAGATTGTAAGTGTCTGGGAATAGTGTTAGCTTCTAAAAATATACTTGAAAAACATTTTTTTATAGATTCAGAGTTCTTTTTTTGCAAAGGTCTAGCAAATGCGTATTTACTAAAAACATCGATAACACATAAAATATATTTATTTCCATCATTACATTCACTGTAATTTCTCATGTCACTTAAATCAGCTTGCCAAAGATCGCTAATATTAGATAAAACATATTTATTTCTCGAAAATCGTCGCTGAACAGGTTTATGTAGGGTATAAGTTTCTTGAGACTCCAACCATTTTTTTGTATCTTCTTTAGTCATTTTACTTTTCATTGCTTCAGATAATTTATTTAAACTACTATAACCAGCAGGATTAGAAACATCATAATAAATATTTTTGATTTCTAATAAGGGGTCCATCTTTCCCAAGCAATTTTTCGTTTTACTTTTTCTTCGTTCGATTTTGGATATGTTTGGGGAGTTAATTGATTTGCGGTGCTTGAAGATTCTGTCACAGCTTGTGATGTTTTCCCAAAATCAGGTGTCTTTGACATGACATTTATGAAAGTCGCTCGTTTTGGATTTCCTATATAACTCAATGGTACTTTTAAATCCTTCAAAACTTGCGAAAATTCTACCCAACCATGTGGCGAACTGTTTTTGAGTGGTCTTACAACATCATTGATTAAGTCAACAATATTACTTTTATAAACTTTCTTGTTGTCTATAAAAATTGTACCGTCATCGTTCCAATTAATCTTATTTTTATTTTTCAATAAAATATCAATTAACAGCTCACCTTTTATTTTATATGTCTTTGGTATGAGTTGAAGCAGTTGAGATTTAGTGTAATAGTCATTACTTTTGTGTGGAATATTCTCATTAATCGGTCTTTCGTGTGTTTTCATAGGCTCTTCTTTAATGTCTGCAGTTTTCTTTGTTGTTACATCTTCTTTTATATAATTTCCCGACTCACCAAAATTTACTAAGGGTATTTCTATTGGTTTTCGATCTTTAGCAATAAAATACAAATATCTCTGAAGAGTTTGTTGATAAAGTGACCATTTCTCTCTGTCGTCTAATTTAGTTTTTAAAACTTTACTCATTTCTTCATCAAGTTGTGATAAATTGTTAACGGTAGTATTAGCATTATCTTTCTTAAGTCTCTCTATTGCTTCAGGTTCAATTAATATCATTTTCTTTGCGTTCTCCATTTTTATTCTAAATCAATGAATTAAATAGTGCACCCAAAACTGTACTCAAGATAATTGGTAAGAAAGTTCCACCTTTTTGTATTATAATATTTTTTCTAGCTTTGTTCTTTGTCTTTGAAACAAGCTTTCTTAAAACATTCTTATACTTATCTAATTTATTTTTGTGTTCGTCTTGCAGTGGAATTTTCCCTTTCAAAACATTGTATATGCACTCACAAATACAATCGATTTCTTCTTTATTACAAGCGCCAAGTAAAACTTTCCTATATTTTGGTTTTAAGCAATGTAACGCTCTTAAAAACTCTTTATGTGCCTTTACTCTATGCGTCATTGTTTAATAGTGATGGAATTGTCTTTAGAGTTATTGTATTTATATCCCTTCTTAGGAATGTAACAAATAGTATATTCATCAGGAAATATGTTAGTTTTCATTCGGTAAATATCATCTGTATTTTGTTTTAAATCTATCATTAAGTATCCATGTGGTTTACTAGTGGCATCTTTGTATGCTTCTTCAACATATTTAGGATTCTCAGGTACTATTTGACGAGCAAGAAAACGTATTTGAGTTTTGTCTCTAGGATTTTTAAAGTAAATGATGTAGCTAGAATTTAACGATATATCACGTTGTCCTTTCCCTTGATGAAACAAGTTTTGCGTTATATAGAATACACTCAAGTTTCTATGATGACTCCCTTTAGTAAAAATATCAACTATGCGCCCATCAGATTCTCTCATAAGATCGTCGATTATAATCAATTGAGGATACTTCCCATCAAACATGTTCAAGTCAGGAATTCCTTGATAGTAATTAACTCCATTTAAATTGTATAATGGTTGCATTTCATCGTAACACCATAAGATAGTGTTAAATTCTTGATTACAAACATGATTTATGTTTTTCAAAAAATCACATACGAACTTTGATTTTCCGCAGCCACTAGGACCCGCTATAATAGCAGTGAAAGGGTGTTCAAAATGAAACATGTTAAATGTAGTAGGATACGTCTATTCAGTTAAAAGGTAAAACTAAATATGTACATATAAAAAAATACATAACATTTTATTATATTTTCTTAACTAATACAATAAAAATGATATCTTAATACTATCTTAACTTATAATGACCCCAAGCTAATGTATCCATTGAGTTATGCAAAATATGTCGCTTGGTGTCGTTGTATGACAAACAAATTTTATTATTTTTTTGTGTAAATATAATATGTTTGATGCTTCTAAATCTATACATTTCAGCGAGTTGTATTTTTTTATTAAATAAACATGATTTATAGTCACTAACATTTAGTTTCTTGGTTACACTTCTATTAACCCCTTTAGCTTTGGTGATAGTACGATCTTCAACACTCATTGCATACATTTTTGATCGCAATCCAACAAATTCAGTAAGAATTTTACCGTTGTTCTCGTCTTTAAAAAATCCTAATTTCTTTTTATTTACTTGAGGAAAGTGAAACTGATTATTTGAAGGATAATCAGAAGTATCGAAATATGAATTTAAATCTCCCTTAATTTCTTTGTAAAAATCATCGCAAAATATTTGGTATATCAGACTATCAGTATCAGTATATAACAATTTTATGTTGGTAAATTTATTTTTCATGTACTGATAGTGAAAGTCATACATTAAAGTCTTGGATATCTCTAATATGCTAAAACCTAAATATATGGGCTTATTATAAAACAATTTAGTTTTGCGAAGTTGGACTGCGACCAAATTTTCAGAAAAAATGGAAAGACTGTGGAATTCGGGGCGAGCAATGAGACTCTGAACACCTTTGATTTTTCCATGATTTTTCCAATGTGTTAATAACTTTACGTTTACTCTTTTTTCGATATTTTCCATTGTCTTTCCAAATACAGAATTATTCATCAGCTTATAAAAATCTTTTTCAAAGTCGGATGTTGCTAAAGTTCGTAATTGGGTGTTTAATTCAATATATTTTTTTAACCAAGGTTTTTGCTTGAATTTTAATACTCTATGAACTTTTTGTACTCGCAAACCATATTTCTCACATTGCAAAAGATTTCTATAATGTATAACATATTTTTTTTTGTTATATAAATTAGTAACTAATTTAGATTCTTTCGAATTACCTACACAAATATTTTCTGGACACAATGGAAAGTCGGAATGAGCATCATGTAAGCTATCGGGGTATTCTAGATCTACTTCTAAAATATATCCAATATCAGAGGTGATTGGTACATTATAATTTACATAAGGATCTTCCCATTCAAAATTAGACAAAGGCAAATATTGAGACATAGCCCACCCATATAAATTGTTTGCATCAAGATAAATTAAATATGAAATAAGATCATTACTATCAAAAGTTTTCATGTGTGGATTATTTGCTTTTGCATAGCGATTACTGCATTGCGATATGCCTCCTCTAATACTGGATTTGACAAAAGCAATTTTATCAAAATCTGTTAATAATTCTAGCTCAACTTTGGTATATTTTAACAAAGCATCCCAACTTAACCCTGGAGCGGTATAGTAATGAGCAGGATCTAAATCGTAAGTCTTCATGCAAACATTTCTAAAATTTTCGAAAATATCACATAAAAGTATTACATCAGTTTTTAAATAAAGATTAGAATAGTCAGCCATATTTTGACAGTGGAAATGAGACCATACTTTTTGAGCATGATTATAATCATCAACTGAAATGCTTTCACCAGTCAATGTACTAGCGAAACACTCAATTGATGGCAAAGATGATAATTCTAATGATTTGAACGAAGTCATATGTTCATATGGATAAACACCTTTCCGCTTTAACAACTGAAAGTCTTTATCGGAGGGATATTGTTTTTTCGTTTCTCGGAACTCATCGTCATTAAGATTCTTAGCTAGTGAATCTAAACTACTCGATAAAAATTTAAAAGAGTCAATAAACCTCAAACTAACCTTTTTACCATTTACATTCAGAATTTTTGAGAAGGAAATATACTTTTCTTTATTTTGTGGAATGATTTGTACCTCACCTTCGACAAAATTTAATGCATGTACAATAAAATGAGCATCGTAATTGCTCAGATTATGTAATATTATAGGAATAAATGAGATGTTATGAATTTTTTTGCTACAATTCTCATGGCATACACCTATAAAAGTACCTAAATGCCAGTCGTGATCGATATATCGTTCGTCCTTTAATTCACTCTCACATATGTAACATATAGAAGCTTCTTGTATTGTTTTGTTGTCTATTTCTGATAGAGGAAGAGGACATTTTTGAAACGAATTAGCTCTACAAATAATTTCTATATCTTTACGTAAACTTGTCAAAAATACGTTAGCACAATTTTCGCCGGTATAAGTAACATATTTAGAAAGCTTATTATCATATGAACATTTGACGTAATAACCAAAGCTGTACTCATCATGTCTTTGAACGTTGGTAGTGAAAGATTTAAAAGGATCATTGGAACATGAATCGATTGGATTGAGAAAAGATTCAAAATCTGCGTAAATCACAAAGGGTACTCTCTTTTTCTTTTCATAACCTTCGAATTTTATCTTATCACTTGGTACATTTTCACCACGCCAGTTTTTTTTACTTATATTTTTATTTCGAAGATCGGTTCTGACATGTGTGCAATCATTCAATCTATGTCTATCGAGAGCTTCCTGACTGTTAAAATAAATAAGGCAGCCGTCACAAATGTAAATGGCATTATTTCTTGATGTAACCTGATGACTCACTAAACGAGATAAGTTTTTTATATAGCAATAATGGCCATTACTTCCACTTGTTATGTAAAGTAAATTAATATGAATAGGTTTGAGACACTTTGTAAAATATAATGGACCAACCACAGAGTTAGACTTACTCAAACCATTGTATTCCAGTCCATAAACGTTAACACTCAAATTATTCAACTTTTCGATTTTATGAATGTCTGTTAACTTCACAGGAAAAGGAACACCAACAAAATTTAACTTGTTTTCATATTTTGAATATGAAGAGACTCGATCTGAACTTTTATTTGCTGGGTACAATGCTGAGAGTAAAGCCCACTTAAAGCACTGAACATCGCTATTTTTTACATTTATTACTGCCTTTTTGTTTCGTATGTCGTGAGGCAAATCAATGTATGAAGATCCGCGAAGTGGATTAAATTTATTCACATTCATATCCAAACTTAATATTTTCTGAATAGACCAACCGCTGTCTTTCTTTTCAAATTCAGTTATTTTGTTTGCAAATGTTTCATTTAAAGAATCGAGAAATTCATTTAGATTAACAGATTCGTTAATGACGACATTCGGAGTTTGAAAATCAAAAGTATTTGTCAATTCTTTACATTGTTGAATAAAATTAGCTTGGAGTATAAAATTAACTTTAAAGGTTTTCAAAGCTACTATACTCTCACTAACTAAAGTAAAAAGAGTATCTCTGACGGAATTTAAAAACAAATTAAAATCTAAAAGCTCATCACTAACGGAGAGTGGAGTTATTCTGTAAGTATAAACACGTTTTCCAAATGCTTTTTCGATTAATGTTACATTAGGAAAACTGTGATGAATGCGTAATGCATTATTTTTATGAGTATTGCTTCGGTAATGATTTGCTAAATATCTCCTTTTAACAAGTATTTTGCATACCTCACACTTGATCATGTCAATGTTTAATGGTTGAACTGATGATTCTGAATCCCTCGAAGTTGAAGGTTCGCTTGGACGTCTCATTTTCACAACTTTTTTATTGTTATCTTGAGCTACGCGTTTCAAGCCTCTGCCAACTTGTAAGCTGGTTAACAAAGAAAAAATAAGTTTTAAATTCAATATCTCATAAATTTAAACAGGAAAAAGAAGAAATAAATAAAAAAAAAAAAAAACATTAATAATCATTATTACTTACTGCTTTTCCACACTTTCACTTATGTTGAACAAAGCTTCATCAAATTGTGAATCAAAAGTCTTTGACTCAATACTTGTGAATTTATCGTTGAAAACTTCCATAGCACATTCTGCTGATTCAACAATCTCGCAAATTTCATCCAATTCCTTGTCAGTCCAGCAATTACTTTCAATCTCCTGTTCTTTAGTAAAAAACACACTAGTAACATGATCACAGTTCGACATTTTCAACTACTATTTAACTCAACACGAATTAATGTACCGCAAGATGGTTTAAAAGTGAGTATGTTAAAAACGTTTTTGGCTTATATAGATTCTTTATAAATGAACAAACCTATTAAACTACCGCAAATGATAACGATAATATTCAAACTAATGCTTATGACTTATGAGTAATAAAGAAACAATGCCATTAGTAATAATGACAAAATCTGTTAGAAGTTTGAACAGGTTTAAAATTTCACAATAACGACTAAAAAATAAATAAAAAAATATATATCAAATCGAGACCTATTTAATAAACGTAAATATCATGAATACTTTAGAGATAAGTAAATGTTTAAAAGCAATACATCCCACCTTAACGTCAAATGTTTTTGCTGCTAATCGATTGCCGGTTCATATGTCAACTCCTGTTTATTTGATCAGTAATTTAGATCCTGATACAAAACCAGGCTCACATTGGATAGCAATTTACATAGGTACAAATGGAATTGGAGAATATTTCGATACTTTTGGTCGAAAACCAAATAGTTATCATTTATCATTTTTAAAGCGAAATACAAGTAGATGGATATATAGCAATAAGATAATTCAAAATGTTTTTTCTTCTTTTTGTGGTGAATACTGTCTTGTATATATATATCTTAAGCGTAGAGGTATGTCTCTCACTAACTTTGTTGAAATGTTTAATCAAGATACAAATAATAATAATGATCTTCTATTAAACGATATGTTCAAATCTTTTATAATATTTTAAATAAGGATAGCATTATGTAAAAAAATATGTATGAAACATTATTTATTATGTAATAAATGCTAATGTAAAAAATATTATTTGGTTTTATTAAAATGCCTTTAAAATGAAAATAAAACAAAGTAAAATTTTAGTATAATAATTTATTTAGTCTTTTTTTTAAAGTGATATTTTTTTAGGTTTGGTGCACTAGAAATTTCTTTGGTGATACTATGTACCAACTTTCGTGTAATTTGGTGGTGGCTATTTTTGCTATTTTTCTTGTTATAATATTTGACTCTCACATCTGCATATTTCCAGTGCTCCTCCGGTGGTATATCAACCAGTTTTTTCAGTTCAAATATCTCAATTTTTATGAGATGTGTTGCATTGGATCCGTCATCTTCGTTGGTAGTAAGATATGAGGTACCATCGTTCGTCGCTCGCCCCACCGATGAAGAATGTAGTTTTGTCTTTTTTATCTTCGGAGGTTCTTGAAAGAACTCGTTTAGAGAGTCACTGCTCTTTGATCTCTCTCGTATCTTGATAGGGTATGGCGAGGTAGGTTCATCGTCAGATGTTGAGAAGTAATACTGTTTATACATGTTTTCTTCGTATTCTGCATTATTCCCATCCACGCAGCGCGTAAGCTACAACAATGAATACAAAGGAAAATGAGTATAAAAATAAAATAAATTTCTATGCTATCTAAAAAACGTTAGAGAGTGGTAAAAAACACACGTTGTAAATAATCACAGTAAAATACAAAATAACATGAATAAAAAGTAATACTCACATCCATAATGGTTTCCATGTGGTTAGCACTTACTAGACAACACTCGCACAGCAGTTCTTAACAAGAAGACACTGAACAACTTAGTGATGAATCCAAAAAAGATACACAGTCGTTTTATACTAACTTAGACAATGTAAATGAACAAACCTATTAAACTACCGCAAATGATAACGATAATATTCAAACTAATGCTTATGACTTATGAGTAATAAAGAAACAATGCCATTAGTAATAATGACAAAATCTGTTAGAAGTTTGAACAGGTTTAAAATTTCACAATAACAACTAAAGTTTTTAATAAACAAAATATTGTTTCACCGGCGCGCCATTATTTCAAACATTGTATAATAAAAAATACAATAGAACTATTTAGATTTCATAAAAATATATATGTATATTAAATGGGAAGTTTTTAATAAACAAAATATTGTTTCACATTAAAATGAGAGAAATTGCAAGTATTTATTTTTTAACATAGCGACAAAGAGACAGGCACTGTGACGTCGTTAGGTGATGAGTAATGCAAGAAAGAGACAGCAACACTGCACTGTGACGTAGGTTCTTCGTTAGCAATTCGGGGAAGTGAGTGATTAGGCTGTGCGTGAGCTTAATGAGGGTACTAATAAGCGACTAGTGGGATTTAATTAATCGAAAAGCTATCTTTGGAATGGTTAGAGATAGAGCTCTGGGACCCAGCGCAATCGATTCAAATGGGGGGCTAAACCTTTTTTTTTTTTTTTTTTTTTTTTTTTGTTTTTTTTTTTTTTTTTTTTTTTTTTTTTAGTTCCGACGCATCGACTCGCGGGGTCTGGCACACTGGCAATCGTTGCTGCGCCAGACTGGCGCTTGCGCCAGAACCAACGAATCCATACTACTAATGTAGTTAACGAATCCTATTAGTAAAAACATGACTAAAAAATTATCCAGTTTTAAAATAAATTGCAAAAAAATATTGTTTATAATAAGTACAAAAACAATATTTTTAATACTTTTTTTTCTACAGCGTGAACAGCAGTATCCCGCACAGTAGCAGAGGGAACCTAGGAACCCAGTGTTAAGATCATAAATATCTAGAACAGATTTTACCCTACAAAATACATATTTATTAGGTAAACTCGAACCCACGTAGGTAGCTGTGAATAGACAATGATGTATTTACTGCTAAGCTTCTATTCAGTAATCATAACCACTCGATCTTAGTCCACTTGACGCGAGATAAGGACCAGCTAAAGAAAATACCTGTTGCAGATTCCGCTGATAATAATGTAACTTTGTCCTAAGAACAAGTTGCGAAATGTTATAACGGTTAATTATATTTTATATTGTATGCTTTGGTTTAAATTTACATAATAGTATAAAAAAGACATTAAACATAGGTTTTTGAATCTTCACGTTGTATTCTGCATGTAGCCGGGTAGGTAGAAGGAACCTAGCGTTAAGACACTCTGTTCCCCCCGCATTGCACAGTTTTTATTTAGTGTTGAGTGTCGGAGCTCCACTCAACGTTTCATATTAGTACCAGAGCGAGACAATGGAAATACAGTACAGTCAATAAATGTTGTAAATGTTGTTACACGATCGTTGTTTATGGAGTCTTAACCTAAATCTTTTTGTTCTGTACCTAATTTAATATACATATTATTTGCATTTTCAAAATCTGATTAAATATTACTTATAAATAATTGACCGCAAATTTATATTCAAATTATATATTATTTTTTTATGTAGACTATATTAACAAGGAGAGTACTTATAATATGTTTAACATTTTATAGTGTTATTCCACATTTAGTAAAGAAAAATACTTGTTTAGAAAACGTATAAAAATTTCCGCGGATTTCATGAGGCGCGGATTCGAGTCATTTTTTCATACATTTTCTATACAAGTACCTACAATATATTTTTCATATTACATCCTATTATTGTAAAGCCTAGTCCACACAGGCAAAGCCGCAATTCTAACACTAGTTGAGATTATATATAAAAGTATTGTATTGTTGATAATTGTTTATTTCACTTTTTTTGAGTCTGTCGTTACGAAACCGCACTGTAACTGTTAACCCACAACCCTTCAAAATATTTTTTATTTTCCCACTGGCCCATTGTGGACTACTTTGAGATAGCAAGAGTGAACCTGCATATTTGAAGTTCCACCAATTAGAAAGAGTTGAAAAGAGATCTTTGTTGATGGAAATCTAAGCCTATCTTATTTAACAGGAGTCCGTTCCACCTAAGCATTACCCGTTCATTTCTCTCTCACGGTGTAAACTAGATCTTAATTCCGTCACTCAACACGCAATCTCTCTTTTTTATCGAACTTAAGGTTAATGCTGTAAATCCTATCGACTTTTGCAGCGATCCTGTTGGATATGAAAGAGGGTACTCTGTCCATGAAAAAATGCAATAACTACGTGGCTGCTTGAGAAGATGATGTCCCCTTTGGGCTAACCTCGGCTAACCTCGGCTTGCGGTCGTCGATCGGACTGGGAATAACACAAGCATACTCTCAAAAAGTGAGCGAGCTTTATCGTAGATACTCTGAAAACTAAGACAACTATGATATCAATAACTCTATATAAAATTTAACTGCATTTACTATTTCTATAATTCCAAACTCCAAGTACTCTCAAAGTACGTTATTACGGGATTACCTAGACCTCGACTCGTATGTTGTAATTGATCACCGTCCTAATAACACTTAGAACTTTATGTGCTTTGTACTCCGTGATCTGACAAGCTTGTGTGACAGGATCTTGCGTGTAAAATGTTAAATTGTTAATATACGAGCGTCCTATAATATTTCTTAGTATGTAATATTTCCTTTTTAAAGTTTAATTTGTGTGTGCTTGTAATCTTTTATTTGACTTGTTGTGACTGCTAGTGTAAATATGGATGGTCTTCCTTACGATTTCGTTTTTAATGCCAATAAATTTGCATATAATCAATATCGCTGCTAATCCAAAATGGATACAGCATCAAAATGATATAACTCTCTACTACTTTTTTTATGGAAAAAGACAAGGCAAACGAGCGTACGGGTCACCTTTTGGTAAGTGATCACCGCCGCCCACCACCCCGTGCAACACCAGAGGAGCTACAGATGCGTTGCTGACCTTTAAGGTGGAGATAGACGCGCTTTTTGAAGGTACCTAGTTCGTATCGACCTGGAAACACTGCCGCAGTTAGGCCATTCCACAGTTGAGTGGCGCGTGGAAGAATGTTCCTACGAACCCGCACAGTAGTGGAGTGCCACGTATCCAGATGGTGTGGATGATACTTGAATTTGCGACCTACATTGTGGATAGACAATTCTACTTTATGATACAAATATATATTTTAAACATAGTTAAACTGTACTAACTAAAAACAGCTTCACGCTGAATCCCGCACCGAGCAGCGTAGACAGACGGAACATAGTCTTAAGATACTTCGTTCTCCACTTTCCGCCGAATTTTTCGAAGCATTGCGTATCGACTGGCGGGACTCAACGACAGTCTTTTGTGTGGTGCCAGAGATAAGAAATGAAAATATTCATAAATAATAAATTGAATTTCGAGTGGGGATCGAACCCACAACCGTCGCGTTACAGTCACCCTTATGTGTCTGTGCCATGACGACGTCTGAATATCTAACCAAGAATCCAATGAAGTATACATCGACCAGTTCAAAATACTAAACTACTATTACTTTAAAATAGAATAAAAATACACGAAAAAAACAAATGCCAAATATTAATTTTAATTTCGTATACAGCAATCAATATATTTATAGGTTCTCCCCTAAGACAGCATATACCAACAAAAATTATAGTGGCAAAACATCCCCATTTATTATTTTTCGTTTGAAAGCAAGACATTGCATGATGTATTGTCAACCTAATCATCATATGTGAACATTTCAACATCAGCTTAACTCTGTTTTCCGCATATAACAGGGTAGGAGGAGAGGGAACCTAATGTTAAAACACTCTGTTTCCCACGTTCCATCGAATATTTATTTTTATTTTACATAATTTTATCAAAAATCAATTTAAACACACAAATTACAAAACTAGTTTTTAAAACAGTGCCCTCTATAAAATTACTTTAGAACTAGTGTGTATCATAACCGTATAACGTACGAAACGTAAGTATGAAAGGCTATTGTAGTATATATTATTTCCACTAGATGGCAGTAAATCATTAGAAATATCTTAATAGTTCTATCCTATTTTAAAAGATGGCGGATATTTTTAAAATAGGATAATTTAGGTGGCGCTACCAGTCATAGCGCAATGGCACAGAGTGAGATTGTAAAATCGACTGGTTGTGAATTCGATCCCCTCTCGAGGAGATACAATATTTGCTTACATTTATATTTTCATTTCTTCGCTCTGGTGTCGAGGCAAAGCGCGGCGTTGCGTTTCGCCTCTCCACACGCAATGTCTCCAGAACTCGGTGGAAAGTGGGGAACACTGTGTCTTAACACTAGGTTCCCTCTGCCTGCCCTGCTCTGTGCGGGATCCATCGTGAAGCTGATTTTAATTTTTTTATTTGAACTTTGCTAAAGTGACGTAGGTCTAGAGGCCCTGGGATCTTGGGCTATTATATTAGTGTGGTAAATTATAAAAAAATATTTCTTACATTTAATATAATAAGTAAGAATAAAATATACTTAAAGCCACAAGATATTCATTACTTACACGATACTACGATGTTTCAGTCAAATTGGGACCAGGGAAATATCATATACAACATCATATACAATTCCCATGCAAGTAGCTAAAATTTGGAGGCCGCCGTCTTGGTGTAGTAGAAAAACGTAGGACTATAAACGTGACAATTGTGGGTTCAATCCCTTCACTTGATGGAATACTTACGTTTGTTTTCATTTGCTTGCTCTGATAGACAACACACGGCTTTGAATTCCGCAACAACTCGCAAAGCTTGGAATATGGAGTCAGTTCAGTTTACAAGGTGCCCTTTGCTTATAGGAAAAAATGTGTTGCTGAAAATAAAACAACAAAACGCTTTAACTAAATAGGTACCAGGATGTGCAAATGAAAATATTTTATATCCTGGAGTTTAAATCGAACCCAGAACCTTCGGGAATATAATCACGTAGGTACATTCAACACTGTACCTATAATTACTGTAAAACAATTTAATTTAAACACTTTATTCACGTTTGACTCGTTCCACTTTACTATAAGTAACAAGGTGACAAAGCTAAGCGAATTACGTCTCCCACACGTAAGCATGGAACAAGGCACGTATGGAATTCCAATTAAATGGACACTCAAAGCGATCTTATCTGTGGACCGTGATAATACAATATATCACATAATTATATAGTTAGTGAATAGGAGGTTTGATGTTTTTTTTTGTGAAAATAATATAAATTTGCATTTTTATTAAATAATATAATGGTCTAAGCCTCAATGTGAATAAGACAAAGGTTCTGATTTTTGAAAGAGATGAAGAAAGGACTGAATGTAAGATCAGTGTAAATAGTAAGATATTAGAACAAGTGAATGAAGTGGTATACTTGGGAAGTATGTTCAGTAGAGATGGGAGATACGAGATGGATGTGGAAAGGCGTATTGCTGCCGGTAACAAGGTTAACGGAGCCTTAGCTGCATTGATGAGACGGCAAAACGTCAGCACAGCTGCGCGTTTGGCCGTACACAATGCAGTTTTGGTACCGACTCTGTTATACGGCAGCGAAACGTGGGTATTACAGAAGAAGAATGAAAGGAAAATGAATGCTGTGGAGATGCGATCTCTTCGTAGGATATGCGGAGTCAGCTTAGCTGATCGAATCCGCAATGAAGAAGTACACAGAATGGCAGGTACTAGCGAGGATGTCACGGTGAGAATGAAGAAGAACGTGCTCAGTTGGTTTGGGCACGTCGAACGAATGAGTGATGAAAGAATGGCAAAAAAGATTTATGATGGAAAAGTGAGCGGTAAAAGAGGTAGGGGGAGACCTCGGTTGACCTTCGAAAACACAGTATCAAAGATACTGGAGGAAGGTCACGTAAAAAGCATGAGGACCCCCCGAAGGGCATGTATGAAGAGGTTGATGACAGTGGACGAGGCGAAAGAGGTATGTAGAGACCGTAGCGTTTGGCGCTCCATTCTCTCTGACTACCCCGCAAGGGATAAAGCGTGAAGCTAAGTTAAGTTAAGTTAAGTTAGTATTAAATAATGGGAAGTTGCAGGGCGAGATCTCGGTTGACTTTCGGGAACACAGTATAGAAAATACGAAAATAATTTCGGATTTTTTTTTTATTTGTGTTGTAAGTTCTCACTTCATGCTAAATTTCATAACTACAGGTCCACGAAAAGAAGTAGATACTCTTTAAGTTTTGATTTCGCAGTGAATTTCATACAAAATGCAGCAAAATCAGTGCATGAATGCTGAGAAGCTTAATCTTTTCTGTGCTTCAAGGAACCATAGACGTTGATATTTGGTATTAATTTTAGCCTAAAACCAACACGCGATCTCGAGATAAATAGTCTTGACAGACAGACGCACGAATGGACAACAAAGTGATCCTATAAGGGTTCAGTTTTTTCCTTTCGAATGAAAAAATGTCTTTCTGTTCTGTTTCTGTTTCTTATTTTATGGCTTTTAGGCGTGCCAGTAGAGCACAGTTTATTTCGCCAATGTCACGTAGAATGGAGAAGACACGATGAAGATTGGTAAATTAAAAACAAAAGAAAATATCACTTAAAAGACTGAATAAAACGTATAAAAATAGAAGGTCTAATTAGATATACCACCACCTAAAAGAAAAAAAAAAAATGTCTTTCTTTTGCGCACTTTCCACTTAGAGAATTGAGTGACAAGAAAAGTGTCAAAAAAATATTTTTTTTACTTTTTGTATTATAAAATTAGACGTTAGTTGGGAATGTATCTACGTTCTTCAATACTTGAAGTCTCCCTCTTCTTAGTTTACAACTCACCATGTATCTAATTAAATTAAATAAGAAATAAAAAAAAAAACAAAAATTAAGTACATCATTAATTGTATATCAGATTGGATTAAAATCAACCACCAGCGCAGTGCGGTGCAGTGTTGCATTTAAAAAAAAATAAACAAGCATAAAAACTTAGGTACGCAAAGTAATCCAAGTTTAAGAGTTATTATAGGATTTTCCTACTTGAAACACTCAAACACTGGCAACTTGAGTGCTCTAGACCTTCGAGTGGACTGGAAATGAGCAGACCACTTAGACGTTAACAATCTACTTTTAGAATATGCTGGAAAGATTCGCCTCCTTTGCTTTCTTTATTTATTTTGATTATTAGGCGGCCATTTTTTTCTGTTATGTTTATTTAATTTGATATAAAAGTTGATTAGGATGAGATTTTGTGGTGGATTTGATTTGGATTTTGAAGTGTGTATATTGAGTTTTTAATATGATTGCAATTTTATAATATGAACCAAGAAGATATTCAATTAGTAGTTATTTTTAAATGCATTTAAAAATATATATGTATTTAAGAAAAGCATTGTTTTTAAAAAATACTAATAAATTCGTTATAGTAAGCAAAAAAAAATTACATAATTGCTTAATTGACTCCTGATAATCATATGAGCTCAACAGCTTCAAGCTTACCTATAGTAAGGTAGGTTCAGAAACAGCGTTAGGGTAAACCGCCTCATGTTGAAAAGCGTCATTTAAATATAGGCATCCCCATAATTAAGACTTGAAGTCATAATCCGCACATAGCAAAGTACAGGAAATCTAGGAACCTAGTGTTAAGACACTCCGTTCCTCACCAAGACACTTCCCCACTTTCAGCCGAATTTCTTAGACATTGCGCGTTGAGCGAAAAAACTTAACGATTGTTAAGTGCTTTGCCTCGTTACCAAAGTGAATAAATGAAAATATTAAATGTTTCAATTCCCCTAGTGAGAATCAAACCTACGACCATCGCGCTTATATTCGCACGCTTGTGCTCCTGCGTCACGACGAATATCTATTATAAAGTTATTAAAAATATTTTAAATTTATAGATATATTTACATATTCATGTCATGTTTGTTTAATATAAGTGCTAAGAAAATCAAAAACTAAAAAAATGACATGAGATACAATTTTGATTAAAATAATGTAATATTAGGTATAATCTTTAATATTTACCTTTTTTTTATTAATAAAATGTACCTTCTGCATGTGTAGACTCTGCTACATTTTTTTATCTGTGCCTAAATATTTTGAATATAATATATAGGAATTATGAATTTATAAACATCAAAATATAATTATTAAGTATAATATAATTAACAAATATTTTTTTTAGTTAAAAAAAATTAAAATTAATTATAAATAAAAAAACAAAAACAAAAATTAGCCTCAATATATCACAATAAATGCTCATATAATACTAGCCTTCAATAAATTCAAAACGTCATTTACTAACTTGAAAAAAAAAGACAAAATACAAATTAAGAATCCGTAGCCATAGCGATTTCTATAACAAGAAGCTATCGAAAAACGGAAAGTTTGACGTGCGCGAGTTTTTTGTCCAAAAAAATAATTGAAATACAAATAAGTGAATATGTTCTCGGATGATGAAATAAAAGAAAACAGCCTCATGCGTCCCGGAGATGAGATAATAAGGTCAATATAGATAGATAGACATTTTTTTATATAATAATAGAAAATTATTAAATACATATTTTTATGAATTATTAATTATTATTACATGTAATTATTAATAGAAATCACTGTGTGGTGTGATTATTTACATAGTTTATAGATTTTTTTATTTATTACCATAAATTAAGAAAAATTAACTAAATAATATATGATATATAAAGATATTATTATAAAGTTAAAATGTCAACGAGAAGTAGAGATGTAACAAGTTCCGTCCACCTAACTGTGCTGATAAATAAAATTATAACATGACAGTCTAGGCTAAAATTTATATGTGTATTAATATATTATATCATTTATATGTATATTTTTAAAGTAGATACTTATTACTAAGGAAAAAATGTATAAACATTTAAACGTAGCGATGATTTGATCCCGCGCCTCTTGAAAACTTTAATAATTACCAAGAGACGCGGGTTCGAGTCCCGCTAAGTTAAAAAATGTATTCATTTACTAAAAGTATGGAGCACTCAGGCTTACTATTTTTTAAATTATTCATCTTTGTGTTACAGTATCCAAGAAGTCTGTTTAATTAACAAGTATGACCGAAAATATTTTGAGAGCGAACCTTTGCTGTCTAATACAAGTCGCAATGACGTACGTAATTATTAGCCTGTTTTCAGCTTCATGCTGTATGGGGCCGTTCAAGTATTACGTAAGCACTGTAGGGGGGCGGGGGGGGTCTTGGGTTTGCTTATTTTTGACGTTTTCAATGAAATATTTGTAAGAGGATTGCTTATTTTTGATGACATAGGGGAGGGGGGGTCAATAATTGCAAAAAAACTGCTTACGTAATACTTGAACGGCCCCTATCCCGCATTTAGCAGGATAAGCAGAGCGACCTTAGTGTCAAGACCTGCTTTCCACTTTCCACCGAATTCTCGACGCATTGCGTGTTGAACTGTGGAACTCAACGCCGCGCTTTGCCTCTACGCCAAAGCGAAGAGATGATAATATAAAACATTTAATTTCTTTAAGTGGGTATCGAACCCTCAGTCCCAGTCTTACATTGATGCCCCAGCGCCACGACTGGCTTTGAAGTTAAAAGAAACTGAGATCTCTTTTAGGATTTGATACCGCTATATATTTGGATGTTGTTTTCTTACGAATAGGTAGGTATAACTAGTGCAAAAGTAACTTTTAAAAAAATATTCAAATTTTAAAGCTGGAAATGCCTCGACTATTCGCTTGGACTGAAGAGGACGGTAATATAGCGTCACTCATCTCAGAGCCGGGGTTTGGTTCCGCCGGCCAAGCTGCCTTCGAGAAAGATCTGGATGCCGCGTTAAGCAGTGACTTGAAGGTTACTTAGATAGCTTTTACGTAAAATATTGTTCATCTTCATGTATTTTCGAGACCAGGAGATGATAACGTCTCCACTGGTTCATGTTCTCCTCCTGAGTGTTGGGGGTTGAGTAGAGAAATAGAACTTGGAATTAAAATGGTTTCCAATTTTTTCAATTTCCCGTAGGAATCCTCAGAAACAGTTTCAAAGTTTCTATTAGGTGCCAGTTACGTACAACGTAAAAATTTTATTTTAAATAATTTGTTAAGAAAATATTATCTACTTAATAAGTCTAAATAAATTATTTTATCATTTATTTTCTTATAACTAGGAAGCAGATACGTCCACTTCTACATTCGAGGCTATGAAAAAGCAAATGTCCTTAGAAGATAAGACATACAACTCCCTCGTATCGTCTACTTCGTCTTCACAACATTCGAATATATCAAGTTAGCCTTTTATTATAATTTAAACTCATATTTTGAAGATAAACAGTTTGTTTAGTTGATAGCTTATTTCTAAATAATATTAAGAATCGAAAAAATATTTTCGAAGAAGGTATATACCTAAATTACATAAGGTTTAGGACAATATATAATTGTTTATATATGTTATAGGCCAGTTGTGGTGCAGGGTCGCAAAGTATGACTGTAAACGCAATTGGTTGTGGGTTCAATCCCCACTCGAAGAAATGAAACATTTATTAACATTTATATTTTCATATTTCTTTATTTTCATGTTGACTTCCGCAACTCAACACATAATGTACCCTGCTCTGTGCGGGATACAGCATGAAACTGATATATATATATATATATATATATATATATATATATATATATATATATATATATATCTATATGTGTGTGTGTGTGTGTGTGTGTGTTAATATATATGTTAATATACTAAAACCACTGTACCTACGACCAGAGTTACCTAGAGCTCATATGTCATAATAACTCATTTGACAAGCCGCAACTAAAAGCTAATTTACTTATAAAAAATATAAAAACGTACTACGTGGTACTATGCGAAAGTGAAAATTTTTTTTTAAAACGTTGCTACAATTAGAAATGTTGTGATTCTACGTGATAGTTATAAGTTCAAATCATGACGAAAGAGATGGTCTTATATTCTGGGTACGGAACGTCTTTTTCGGTCTATGTAGACTAAGGGTAGCGTCCCTTCTTAATTTTGTCAATAATTGTTTTTTTTTATTTAAAAAAAATGTTGATTCAATGACTCCTAAACGTATAATTAAATTTTTAATTGTCAAATTAATTTTATATTGTTTAAATTAATCTTTTATTTGTATTGAAAACGTATACTATACATGTATTTTTTTTTATTTATTTCAGATATTTCTACAAATGTCTCGAAAACTCGTAACAACCATAAGGTGGATAAAACCGATCCTCGCTCTAGATATCATTACGTGAAATATGTTAAACGTCACGGAAGGACAGTCAAGCTGTGGGAGTGTGGAATATGTAAGAAGTTTCTTCTTATATTTTTTTCTAGTCCATATTATATATTATTAATTATATATGCTAATGATATTATTAAAACATTTATCAGCTTCACGCTGTATCCTGCACACAGCAGGGTAGGTAGAGGGAACCTAGTGTAAAGACACTCTGTTCCCCCCTTTCTGCCGAATTCCGAAGGCATTGCGTGTTGAGTGGCAGGACTCAACGCCGCGCTTTGCCTCGACACCAGAACGAAGAAATGGAAATATAAATTTAAGTAAATATTTCATCTCCTCCAGCGGGGATCGCACCCACAACCAGTCGGTTTACACTTACAGTCACATTTTGTGCCCCTGCGCCACGACTGGCCTAAAATATTTAAAATATCATTAACACATTAATTATAATAATTAACAGATTTTCAATCCCCATCTCTTAGATACCAAGAGAAGCGAATTGAATTGAAATTTTACTAAGTAATTTTTTTATTTGTCACAAGTCAATATCTAGAAAAAAGACATTTTCTTCTCGCTATACTTTGTAAATGGTACCTTTGTAGTTATTATGCGGACTTTGTTTCATAGATGCACAATATTTAAAAAACAAAAACATTTAAATAACACAATTTGATTATAGTTTAAGTGAGATTTTATTTCACTAACATTACATTTGACTTTTTATTTTATCTATATATATAAAAGGACTTGTGCTGACTGACTGAGGTAAAACGCACGCAGAGCCGTAACCGCTGATGGTAGAAACGTGAAATTTGGGCAGATGTTTGTTTTCATATTCTGGACATCCACTAAGAAGGGATTTTGAAAAATTTTAACCCTAAAGGGATGAAATAGGGGTTGAAAGTTTGTATGGAAAAAAAATTTAATCTGTACCGATTTTTATAAAATTTGAAATTTAGACTCTTAAAAATATTTCATTGAACACGTGTTTCATTGAATTTTTAAGAATTCACTCCCTAAGGGTTCAAACAAGGGGTTGAAAGTTTATATGGAAAAATCTTTAAATTGCCATCGATTTTTATAAAAAATTTAAATTCAGACTTAAAAATATTTTATGGAACACGTGTTTCGTGGTTTTTTTAGAATTCACTCCTAATAAGCGGGCGAAGCCGCGCGCGCCCTCTAGTATGTTATAAAAAAATCAAGCATAAACGAATTAAAAATACCAACTTATTTTATTCATCGGAAATCAAACTCAGTACCATATTTTTTCTATTACTTTCCACGTCTTCTATTTTCCATATAAAGGTGGTAGAGAGTTCCAGCACCAGTACACGCTAATGCGTCACCTCCCCACCCACACCGACGAGAGGAACTTCCACTGCGACGCATGTTCGAAGAGCTTTCGACAGCTTTCCACTCTGAGCCAACATCGTGCCATACATTCTGCTGCTCGGCCCTATGCTTGTGAGGTGAAATTTAAATATATATTATTTTCTATTTAATAAGAGATTTGAGGCCAGTCGTCGCGCAGGGGTACAAGTGTGTGACTGTAGACGCGACTGAATGTGGATTCGATTTCCATTCGAGGATATGAAATAATGATTTAAATTTATATTTTTATTTTTTCGCCCTGGTATCGGGCACCGCACGATTCAACCACTCAACACGCAATGCCCAGAGAATTCGGCGGAAAGAGGAATGCGGAGTGTCTTCACACTAGGTTTCCTCTGCATACCCTGCTGTGTACGGAATACCTTTTAACAACAGACGTAGTAGTATGGATTGATATTATAAGACAGTACTAAGAGAGTATTTTGTTTTATGAAAATAAAAGAATGGGAAAAAACGGTTTCTACATTTTTTTACATTTAAACTAAATTGAAGTCCACAACTTGTTTTTAATATATATGTATATAATCATCCCATATCTATCTAATTCCCTCAATAATAAAAAAATATTCATATGATTAAAGTAATTCTATGATGTAAATTGTTTAACTAAGCATATTCCTTAATACATTTAATATAAAATTTTCTTAATAATATATGAGGATATGAAATATAAGGAATTATTCTAGCTTCTTGTTGAAACAATAGTAAAAATTACAAGAGATTTTTATAAATACCTAAATAATTAATTGCCCTCGCCTATACATTATCTAAAAAGTGATAGTAATAGAAAGTTATTTTTTAATATATAATTATAAAGTTGGTACTCAGGTGTGCAATAAAACGTTTAACCGCGTCTCCACCCTCATCTCCCACCGCAAGACGCATTCCAATGAGAAGCCCTACAAATGCCACATCTGTCCTAAGGGCTTCCATCAGAAAGGTTATATTCCCCTTTTGCTGTATTATTATAATATCATGTTTTTTTAGCTTAACGGTGTATCCTGCACGTAGCAGGGTAGCCAGAACCTGGGAACCTAGTGTTGAGACACTTCCGTTCCCCACTTTCCGCCTAATTCGGAAGTCATGGTGTGTTTAATGACGGAATCAACCCCGAATATCAGTTCGTCTCATTTTAATGTAGTTAGTTAATATTAAACATAATTGTGCACCCAAAAAAATGGATAAGATTCATTTTTTTGACATAACACCAGAACAAAGAAATGGAAATATAAATTTAAGTAAATATTTCATCTCCTCGAGTGGGGATCGAACCCACAACCAGTTGGTTTTACAGTCACATCTCGTGCCGCTGCGCCACGACTGGCCTCACTTATATTATAACTATACTTTATATTATTACTTTATATTTAAAAAAAATGTTGAAATGTTATGTGGAAACACAATTTTAATAATGTTATAAACATAGTCTGATTTTGCTCTTCCCATTCCTGTTATCTCCCTTCCGCTATCCATCACTTTGCTTCTACTGTTTGTAAAAAAATAAGAATCAAACGTAGCAGTTTGTCTAACCACACTAGGAAAAATAACCAATATTACATAGTGAGATTCGAACCTAAAGTTTCCACATCCAGTCTGAATAAACGTGCAATATTGTAGGTAATCTCCGCAATCATCTCTTCACTCACACCAACGAGCGTCCATACCGCTGTAATATTTGTTTGAAAGGATTCAATCAACAGTCCAATCTCGTCTGCCATAAAAATAAGGTGAATTGCCTCTCTTTTTCATTTATTTCATAAGAATAAAGTTTCAGAAGCAGAACAAGAAAATAAGTATAATAATTATAATTTTTAAGAAAATAAAAACCGACTTCCATCGGTTGCCATCCTTACTAAATTCTCCTCAAATTACCCTTTAAGTATTTTTAAACATTTTTAAAGTATTATTCCACACTTAGGAAAGAAAAATACTTATTTAGAAAACGTATAAAAATTTCAACGTAACGGGACTCGAACCCGCGCCTCCTGGTCGGTTTCCAGGAGGCGCGGGTTCGAGACCCGCTACGTTCAAATTTTTATACGTTTTCTAAATAAGTATTTTACCCTTTAAGTACATCATTTTCAATAAAAAAGAAATCCATTGAAATCGATTGGCGTGATATTGAGTTATTCATTCATTTGTCACGCACAAACCTAACACAAATTTAAGACTTATATATGATTTTCTCTTGTATAACACTGTCAGAAATGGATCAAATTAAAACGGACCACACCGGAAGCACTAGCTTTGAAATAAAAAAAATAAACATCAAAATCGGTTCAAATGTCAAAAGTTCTGAGGTAACAAACATAAAAAAAACCAATTAAATTGATAACCTCTTCCTTACAGAAGTCCGATTTGCTTTACATTTTACGTTTTTTGCCTAATATCAGAAGAATAAGCCAAGAGAACCTAGTATTAAAATACTTTGTGAAGAACAAAATTTTCTGCCTAGTTTTTGAGACACAACACAACGCCGCGCTATGTCTACCACAGCGAGGAAATGAGAATAGTTTTAACAATTTGTAGATCTAGAAGAAATACCCTGTGGATTTTGATTGTCATATTTTATAAATTTGGCGAACTTAAGTTTGCGGGAGAAGATTTTCCCTTTTTTGTATAATAAGATTCTGTGTGCCAAATTTCATAACTAACATAAGGTCCATGGGAAGTACCCTAAAGTCTTCGAAAACGATGCTCGTATTTTTGATTGTATTGACTTAGAAACTTGATTTTTGCTATGCTCCAAGAGACGAAGAGAGAATGTAGCTTAAAAAAGCTAAAAAAGCTTAAAGTGAACCTATAAGGATTCCGTTTTTACCTTTTAAGGTAAACCTAAAAAAGATTATAGGTTTTTTTTTGTTTTTAAACAGGCCCATCCAGATGAGAGTTTCCTAAATACAACTAGTTCCAATAAAAGCAACAACGCCGTAAGACCTCTACAATCTCCCACTGAGACTCCAGTCGATGCGTCAAGGTTACTCACTACTATATTTATACTTTACAGTCATTTTATTTTTGGTATTTTCTTATTTTCGCTTTCTCTTCACATTTTTTCCGCGAATTTCCCCATTTATTAGAGCGAAAAGTTGAAAATAAATTTTATCCCGCTTGAGATATATAACTAAGGCTGTTGTTGCACAGTCATGCGTCACGCATTCATATATGAAAAAAGACTTCCTAATGTTATATTTTGGGAAGTTATAAATATAGGTTAAATTGGAGTAATCAATTATAGTTCTTAATATAACATTCATAATATGCTTATAATTGACTCTACATAACCTACAAAAGACATAGACGTAAGTTATTTTATCATACTATTATATTTTAAAATGCGATTTAATTAACTCTACATACGTTTAATCACAATCGTTATCGTTTTTGTTAATATTATTAATAAATATTAAAAACAATATTACATTCTCCGTTAAGATGCGAGGCGCGCCTAGTTGTGGGTTCGATCTCTACTCGAGGAAATGAAATATTTATTCAAATTTATATTTTTCAACATTTTTAGTGTAGTGTTCTTTTTTATTTATTCTTTCAGGCCACCCACAGAGCAATGCGAGGTTACGTCAACAGTGCCCTACATACCACTAGAGCCTCCAATGCTCTGGCCCAAACCTGCATGGGATCTATCCAAACTTGATACAGACATTTGGAATGAAAATGTATGGGGAAGCAATGGGGTCATAGTAGACCCCATAAAGACTTACCATATGGGGGTTGCTCTGGCTACACGACAAACACCCTTTGCGTTGCTGAAATCTGATAATAATACACCTGTGCTCGTGAAGGTCGTAGATACGAAGCTGCCTGGTGGAAAACAGGTTTCACAAATTGTGTTCTTAAGTAGTTTTTGGCTTAAATTGGGTTAAAGCTTCACGAATAATGTTTCTTTTGCGTAAACATTATGAAACAGCTTCACGCCTTTCCCCCGATAGCAGAGTAGGCAAATGGTAGTGAGATAAAAATCCTTCGTTCTTCACGTTTTGCCAAATTTTCGAGACAGCCTGTTGAGTGGTGGAACTCAACGCTGCGCTTTGTCTATCAAAAAATGATGATGATGATAAGTGGTGAAAGGAAAATAATTTAAAACTTTATCATTCACATTTTATATTTTTTTTACTTTTACAAAGTGCAATATATGTTCTTTGTATATATAAAAATATTACGAATGTTTCTGTTTATGAATTATAAATAAAATTACATTTTAACGTTTCTTTTATAGATGCTTGTACCTGCAACGGCACAAGATTTGAAAATCGGTGGCAAAATAATTCTTAATAATGAAGAAAATTGCGCCGAACCTCGAGTAAGCAAAATAGTTTTACATTCCTGCGAAAAAAAGACAACAGAGTATTTTGACACTTTTGGGATAAGTTTACCCTGTGATATACTATATAAATCGTAAAGCGGAAATAAGAAAATTGAGGCCAGTCGTGGCGCAGGTGCAAAAGTGTGACTAAGCGCGACTGGTTGTGGGTGGTTGAGCTCCACTCGAGGAAATGTAATATTTATTAAAAATTTTATTATCATTCATTCGCTCTGGTGTTAAGGCAAAGCACGGCGCTGAGTTTCGCCAAAATTCGGAATTTGAACTCACGAATTCGACGCAAAATGGAGAACTAATTGCCTCTGCCAAGCCTCTGCCAAGCATGATGTGTGCGGGATACAGCGTGAAGCTAAAAAAAATGTATGACATTTGTATATATTTTGTTGTGTGTTTGTTGTGAATGTTTAATAAATTCTATGTTTCAATTAGAAAATAAACGTGAAAACTCCACAAGAAGTGAACACGGCGCTACAAATTCGTGTCCCAGTGGTCGCCACCGTCGTGCCGAAGGTGAAGCCCGGCGGCGGGTTACAGCTGTCCGTTGAGGAACCACATCACGATTATTCTTCGTTGGCCAATGGTAACCTGTACAATATTTTTGAGTACTAGCTGTCGCCCGTAACTTATAAAACAAATAATTGTTTACATAAAACGAAAAATCTGATTTTTTTCTGTTCCGTTCCGGAGTTTCTGTTCGGTTCCCGGAGAGTATCCTGTATAGTTTAATTCCTTGCGTTCAGTAACTTTATGTGTACGTTGTCTGTCAGTCAATCAGCAACAGAATTTTATATTATATAGAAGATTCTAGAAAATCTGTAATTTTGCAAGCTACTCGAGAGTTAGACTGATTTATCCTATGGTTTTGTAATTATTGTATTACCTGTGGTTAATCTCATGACAATATTTTTATTTATATAATAGTACAAGTACCGTTTTCCAATACTAGTCTCCAGATAACGGAAATCCTTAAAAATTAATAACACAGATTAGTAATTATATATATAGGAACAGATTATTTTATATCTAATACCTCTTTCTGAATCCCTTCTTATTTAGGAGAAGAAGGGAGCTCAAAGGCATGCACAGTAACTACGTCGGCTTCGACCGCCAATATGCAACAACTCGAGTCCAATACTTTTGATCCTAATATGAAGCCTGGTAAGAAAATGAAAATACAATTCAATTATATATAAAATTCAATTATATTATATATAAATTATACATAAATGACTAATACTTAAAAATAATATATACCTATTGGGTGTCGCCATCAATGCCGAAAATGCGTAAAATTAAAAATCTGTCACAGATGAATTTTGTTATAAAAATATATTATATTTACAATTTATAACAAATTATGATCTATTATAAGAATAAACATTTGAAATACAACCAGGCCGTGCGTGCACTCCTCCGCTGGATCTCATCTCGCTTGATCTCTTCGAGCCAATAGGATGCATTCCTTTAGGTAAATATCATTTTATATATTTAATATTCATTTTATCAATTTTATCAACAAACACATATCGCTTCAACTCTTTATTCAGATCAATAACAATTCCCAATTTTATCACAATTCATACAAATATATGAATTGTGATAAAATTGTGATCTACATACTACATTCATTTTTTTTTCCCACTCGAAGAAATTAAATACTTATCTAAATTTATATTACCATTTCTTCGCTCAAGTGTCGAGGCACCAAAGGGAACGGAGTGTCTTAACACTAGGTTTTTTCTGCCTACCCTGCTGTCTGAGGGCCTGCTGTTTGTATAATTAGATTTCTCTAAGCTGTTAGAAAAAGATTTAGTGTAATAATTAATATATAGTTTGTAAGTACTAGTAATCAAGGATGCTTGTTACTAATTTATTTCAAAAATAAGTAAAAGAACGTAGTTAATTTTTCGTTAAAACGTTTATTAAAATTGTAAACTTGTTTGAGCAGGTCCACAAATTACAACAGTGGACAACATCGACCAACCCCCGAACGATCCTGATATATTATTTATAAGGAAATTTGAAGTAATTTCATTATTGTTATCTTTTGCATCTTATTTATATCTTGAGACTATAACCGCTGTAGTTGTAAATTTCATCTATCTAGTAAGAAAAATTGTGGTGTTGAGCTCCGTTACTAAGCAAGCATTGTGTAGAATTCAGGTGAAATGTGGAGAACGGAGTGGTTTGTCTATAGGTTTTCTCTATTATGTTATGCTGAAATAAAAAACCACAGAGTGATTTCATAGTCAAATTTACAGATGTTAACGTCTATGTACTTATAGATATATTACTTTCTGAGATAACGGAATGAATTAAAGTCTATATATAAAAGATAATTCTTTTATATTCCAAAGAGAGATAAAATATTATCAAAAATTCATAAATAATGTATTAATTTTCAGGAAAGCATCCCTTTATCTGATTCTGATTGAATGAAGATTTTTAGTTAAATGTTAATGAAGTTTATTTTTAAGTATAATAAGTAATATTATATTGTTATTTCTTCTGCTGTTTAAAAATAAAATATTTTTGATATAATGTTTTACTTTATTTCCCTAGTGGATGTAAATTTAAATGTTTGCTTGGATAAAACTCCTTTCGGGGAGAAAATATTTTATATTATAATAGGTATTTTTGTCCTGTCCAATTAGACAAAATGCGGCGTTGAGTTTCACCAATCAATACTAATATCCCAAAAAATATCTGTAAACCATCACTAAAAATATTAACTCTCATATAGAAATAATAAATACATTTAATAACTACGAACATATATTCCCTTCGAGATCGACAAAAGGCAATTTCCTGTTAACTGTAAATAATCTCATATAATGAAGACGTCCTATTATTTAGCTTAAATATCCTTTCGATATCGCATTGTGATCGCCACGTGAACGGAAATAAGCCCTTTGGGGTGCCATTAGTTAGGAAAATCGATAACAGATGGCGCTACTCGCTTAGCAATGTGGCATTTTCTACTTATAAATAATTTGATTTTTTTTCACAGCTTCACTCTCTATTTCCGAAACGATAAAGAATTCGGAGTTTGTCTCAACTTTGTTTCAAATTAAACTTTTAAAACAAAATTTCAACTATAAGAACATAAGATCATTTTTATTTTTTATAGTTTTTTTTATTTTAATTATTATTAGTTTTTTTATTATTATTTTTTATTCTTGGTTAATAAAAACATGTTACTATATTATATTCACTATTAATGAAAAAAAAACGCTATTAAAACGAGGCCTACTTTCAATAAAAAACAGTAAATATTTATTCAATAATATTTATTCATATTTTTCGATACAAATAATAATTTAATATAGTTTTATTTAATATTATCTTAAAAATAATTTTGTTTCATGCAACTTAGTCACAGATGGCGTTAGCAGCAATGTAATATTTTTTATGAAAATGTCTTTTAGAGAAAAGATTTTTTTTGTTTTAATATATATAATTATTAGTTTAATTGTCCATTTATATGTAAAATATATGTAAGTACACATATAAGGCTATAGTGTCTCACTATAAAGTGGTTGTTTGCTTCCACTCCCACTCACAGAAATAAATTATATCTATAAATTACCCATGTTTGGTAAGACGAAGTGTGGTGTTGAATGCTACCTCAGCACGAGATGTTTTTATTTTAAGCCGATAGTGGACAAATTCTCTTTGTCTTTATTTTTGTGTATTTTCCTCTGTAACAACTTTGAGTGCAATAAAGTGTTTCTATCTAAACACATTTAAATGTAGACTATTTATCATGATTAATTCGTAATTCCACATATTCAATTACACCCAAATCAAATTGCAGAACAAAACAGCCCAGCTTAGAAGCAGCCAACTTTAAACTACACATCGTTAGTCCAATTCAAAATCAGTTAAATTAGAAATAATTACAACATTCCCTGTACCATTAACCGCAAAAAATATATGCCATAAAATTAACAAGTAGAATGCTACAATAAAATGCGAATTACTCTCGTTCAGTTTTTTACCAAAGGCCCGCGCGTGGCGGTCACGTGTCCGAAAATATTAAAACTGGTGTCAGATCTGACACGCGGCCTTTCCCACCAATAAATAGAGAAATCTTCTGGCAACCTTATTCATCTAAATAATACGAAATAACGATCGAAACTAAACTTTATTTTGTTATTGCTACAGTATACATTGCTAAATCTTAAAAATCTTAGATCTAATTCCATATAGCTATAGAAATTTAAGCTTTAACTGCAAGTAATACGGTGAAAAATGGCTTGTTTTGACTTATAGTAATATAAGGGTTGTCGTCAATGATCTAATACCGCCCCGGACGGTTATCAAATAATGCTAGCACGTGTTGATAGAATGGAGGTTTTTTATGGAATTTTTATGTCGTGCGAATCAGAAGTGGCGTCTGGTACCGACTGCCTTACAATGGCACGTTGTGGGAATTGAAATGGAAGCATATATAAACTATTTTATTAAGCTTAAAGCTTAGGAAAAGCTCTTTAATTGATAATTATTTAGAAAATTATGTATATGATTGTAAAAATACAATATTATTTACACATATATATGTAATATAATGTATTGTATAACTCTTAAAAATTTTGATATCTAATCTAGTTAGGATTTGTCGTTTCTTAACATAAATATTAATCAAAATATGAACCTACGCTTACGTTCTCTGTAAAAAAAGCCATTTCGAAAACCTTAATCCATTTACAACAAAATAAACTATCAATATCATAAACTATCCTTCAAAAACAAACACGCGTCCGATCCCTCTCGAGCTCCCCCAATAAATTCATATTTTGATTATGATATCAATGTCGCTCATTTTTTTATATCCTTTCTCTATTGTCGTATAATACACATATTAAGCCATTAAAAGTCGCGTGCCAATACAATATAATATTTCACACGTATAATGGATTCGATTCTTTGTTAGGGCTATTTATGAGAAATGTGTTTTTTTTTTCGTTTGTTTTATTTGTTAACATGGTGATATGTTAACATGAAAAAGAGAAATCACGACGATTTCTCTTTTTTTAGTCTTTACTAATTTTTTCCCTCGGCTTGCCCCTTTGATCAAGTGGAAATAATTAAACGCTGTGTGACATGATGCTTTTCAATTTTCTAAAATAACTCTGGCTGCCTTCACACACCTTCCCTTGGTAAAAGGACTATTCAAATTATTATTATTTTTTTTCAATTTGAACCAGTAGCCCTTGAGATTATCGCGTACAATCAAGCAAACTCTTCTGATTTTCATAATTATAATCATCTCATATAAGATAATTTAAAATTAATTCGATAAGAATTTACAACGCAGCACTTTGCCTCGTTACTAAAGCGAGAGAGTAATATCACTCTTTTATTTTTTTTCCATTTTATATACTATGTGATGAAGATGACGTCTGTGTAGTAAACGTGGGAAATATTATTGAAAAAATATATATTCAGTAATATTGTTTAAGTATAACTATATACATATGTATATAAACTTTCGAGTAGAATTGAATCCACAACCAAAAGCAAGCAAACATTTTCCTTGTGCAACACGGAATTCTTTTTTTGTTACTATAATCTTATATGAGGATCATCACGGTGCTGGGGCACAAACGTGCAACTGTAAATGCGTCAGGCTGTAGATTCGATTTCCGAAAGAAATTAAATATTTCATATTTTCATTTCCTCGCTCTGATACGAGGCAAGATGCGACGTTGACTTCTGCCACTCAAAACTATTGAGTTTTGAGTCAGAGCCACCAGAATCAGGTAGTAAATGGGGAAGTGTCTTAATGGGAACAGAGTGATTTAACACAACATTTCCAGGTTCCCTCAGCCTACCCATACGGGATACAACGTGAACCTAATTTCCTGCAAGTCATATCTGTCAAAAAACTAAACAACACTGTCATGCTCCATCAGTATATTAAAATGCAGGGGCCAAGTATGGACGTATAAAGACATCCAATGTGACGAACGAAAGCGGATAATCCGCAGCGTGCGCCGGACGCGTGGCCGAGTCCTTAATTACTGTCAGATATACAATTGGTACTAGCGAGGACAATAATTAAAAAAAATTCTATTTATTTATTTATTTTAAATCAGCTACACGCTGTATTCTGTATACAGCAGGGTAGCCAGAGGGTACTTAGTGTTAAGTCACTCTGTTTCCCACTTTCCGCTGAATTGTGGAGGCATTGCGTATTGAATGACAGTATTAAACAGCGCGCTTTGTCTTGACACCAGAACGAAGAAATTCAAATATAAATTTAAATAAATATTTCATTATTATGCATAAAATATATAAATTTAAATAAATATCGAGTGAGGATTGATCCCAAATGAAGAAATGAATGAACCCACAACTAGTAGCGTTTACAGTCACACTTTGTGCCCCTGCGCTACGACTAGCCTACTGGCCTGGCTCTGGTCTTTATTTATTTTTATGTTTAAGAATAATAATAATATCGTTTAATAATAATAAAAAAAGATTTTTTATCAGCGTCACGCTTTACGTAAAAAATAACAAAAAAAATACAAAATTTCTATCTCATCGCAATTATTTTGTTGAAAAATCCTTCAAAAGAATATTAACATTAAAAAACAATCAAATCCAATTAAAAAAGTTCAAAAAATAAAGCGAAGAATAGATAAATAAATAAATATAAGAAAAAAAAAATTAAAGCCATAAACTTTATATAATTGATACTCACTTTTTTGTAAGTACAAAACTTAAATATTTCAAATATTATCAAAAACTAATTAAAATGCAAACATTAGGTCATTTTATATTGAACAATAATAAATTAAACATACAATTTAGCGTTTGGTGTCACTGTCACTTTCGTATTGTAATGAATGAATGATATTCAACAGTGCGTGTTAAACATGTCACTTCTAACACTGTGTGTGATTAGCTTCAAATATTATATCGTAAATGAAATGGAAGCAGGAGTTTTTGTTATTTGAACAAACACTCATACAAAATTAATTTATTCTGAGTTTAATTTATTCTAGAGGCCAGTCGTGGCGTAGCGGCACAAAGTGTGACTGTAAAACCGACTGGTTGTGGGTTCGATCTCGAGGAGATGAAATATTTATTTAAATTTATATTTCCATTTCTTCGCTCTGGTGTCGAGGCAAAGCGCTGCGTTGAGTTCTGCCACTCAACACGCAATGCCTCCAGAATTCGGCAGAAAGTGGGGAACGGAGTGTCTTAACACTATGTTCCCTTTGCCTACCCCGCTGTGTGCGGGATACAGCGTGAAGCTGATTTTTTTTATTCTGAGTTATTCAAAACGGAGGTTTTGGTGAGACAAAATGTTATTGAGTTAACTTAACAAGCCATATCCTAAATTTGGGCACAAAGAGTCTTACAGTGCATATTTTCTACCTAAAACAAAAAATGAAGCTTAAAGCCAAAAAAAAGCTTAACAAACTTACAGAAACATTCAATTCCGACCACCAAAGCTCCACAACTATAACTATATACAACCAAAACAATACATTATATGAAACAATACAGAACAAAACGAAAATGCAAGCTTAAAAAATCAATTGCTGAGGGAGGATTGTGCCGCCGTATAACACGCATGGGCGGAGAGGCAAATTGTTCGCTAACCTGATTACAACTAGTGCACGTTGTCTTTACCCCCGCCCCCTGACTTGCTACCTACGTGCCACTGGATCTGGCGGTATATTCAATTTTCTAGTAAAATTAAACGCGAAGGTCGTGTATTCGATTCCCAGTCAGGGTAACAAACTGTTTTCATTTCGTTACTGTGATAACGAGACAAAGCACGATGTTCCGAAACTCAACTTGTTTTTATTTAACAATAATCTATTGCTGCATAAAAAAGAATAAAAGTAGAAAGTGTGTTATTATACGCAATAGAAAATTTAATATCTTTTAATAGATTGTATATGTATATCATTTTCAAACGTAATGTCTCTCCAATAGTTTCAAAATTGCCGATAAGTGAGAAACATTAACTTTTTACTACTACATTTATAATAAATCAACACATTTATATTTACTTATCGTTAATCGTTAATTAATAATGGAATATGGTATTTTTTTTAACTTCACGTTATAACTCGTACATAGCAGAGTAGACAAAGGGAACCTGGGAACCTAGTGTTAAGACACTACGTTTCTATTAAGACATTTAATTTTCCCACTTTCCAAAGGATGGAGGCATTGCATGTTGATGTTTTAATGACAAAAAAAGATATTTAATATAAGAAAGTCCAATATAGACACAATGCGGCTACGCCACAACGGCTTTAATCCGGCAGATATACCTAGTGCACTTCAATGAAATCTTGAGGAACTGCGTGTTGAATGGCAAAATCGTGCTTTGCATCGTTACCAGAGCGTGGAAATGAAAATATTAAATATTTCATTCCCCCGAGTGGGAATCGAACGCACAACCGTCGCGATTACAATCACACAATTATGCCTATCCACTACGACCTCCTCACTCCAGTCTACTACATATTTTTTATATACTTTCCAATATCAAATCCACTGTCCAATATCAGAATTTATCAATACAAAAAAACATCAAAACTGCATAATATTCTAATCACAACTATTTTAATATTACAATAGATCGGGTCTTGTGTGTACAAATTTATTATAATGCCGCATTCGCAGCAGGGATGGGATTTTAGTAATTTAATTTAGTGCCTCGAAATAGAGTTACATTCTCTTTGAGAGAACAACATATTATTTCATATATTATTAATGAAAATTGAAATGAACGTGCAATATAATGTTAGTTTATTGGTATTTGAATATACTGACTGATTTTGGTTAGTTAAATGCTTTTCTAGTGTTTTAGAGTGACTTTTTCGGGAGTAAATAATTATAATGCATTTTGTAATATATCTTTAACTGTTATTATACACTGAGGATAAAAAATATTTTTACCCACGTCTTATTTTTTATGCTTTTTCTAAAATATATTGCAGTAACCTTAGAGATAATACAATCAATAAAAATACCGAGTATAGAGTATATATATTTGTATATATACATATACATTGAGATTTTCTTTTATACAAAACAACTAAAAAAATGAAGCTGAAGAGTTCATTAATCGACACTCATTGTTTAACAATAAGAATGTGTCATACGACCTCTTAGTTACATCCATTTTACCACACAGACGAAGCCACAGGGTAAAACCTAGTCTATAATACACATGAAACTAAAAATAAACATTCAAATGAATATACCTCTACCACCAAAAACATTTTTAATAAACAAATAAACGATACAAAATAATATAATAGAGTCACTTTCAATACACGAACCACCCTAAAGTAATAAAGATCGGGTGGACTTTATGCAATAATTGCTAATTTGATTTTTATTTTGATCTCATTTGTACCGCCGTACCCTTGATTGTCCCCGAGGGTAGGTTAGCGGTGATATTATATTTGACTAGCTGATGTCCCCCGACGTCTGATATTAATAAGTATTCAAAACTATTTTTGTATTATAATGTATGAATTTATGAATATATAATGTATTTATGAAGATTTTTTTGTTAATACATATTATCGTATATAAAACATATTATTTTTGGGATCGTTTAATGATAAAATATAAACTGAATGCTGTTATGACTAGGCTACTCACGAAATTATCATGTAAATTTTATGGAAAGAGTCCATTACAGCGTTTGACTGATAAGGTGTCGATCGTGGGTTCGATTCTCATTCAGAAGTATTGTCTCTAAAATTTGACGGAGAACTGGTGAACGGATTGTCTTAATATTAGATTCCCTCTGCCTTCTCTGCTATATTCGTCAACCTATCAACATTTTTTTCACTTGCTTAATCATAACTTCCGCGATGTAACACTAGTATTAAATTGATTGTACTTAAATGTTCGAAGTCAAATTCTGCATTTTGCGTCTCAATTATACGAATATGTACCTACATTTTATTAACTCCTGTTATAATAATTACATATTTCACTTTACCTCAATATCAGATTTCAAATAACAACCACCGTTTTGTACCACATAACATCGCTCTGGTATACATCGAAAGCTTACCAATCAAACAAAAAAACCTGTTCTGGTCTACAGCTGGAAATATACCTCCTCCAGAATGCGCCAGAGCCCCCGATTCTCTGCTTCAGTCTCACCCAGTCGACGTCATAAAGTTTTACGTGTGGTAGAGTCACGTCGCCAGCAATGGCAACACGCATGGGCAGACTTGACCGGATCGTTACCACCGGCGTTAAGTAGTGGCTTTATGCCACTGCGTCCGACCCACCTTAAAGACAGGCAACGCAACTGTCGCTCCTCTGCTGTTGCATGGGGTCGTAAGCGGCGGTAGTCACTTACATCAGGTGACCCGCACGCTCGTTTGCCTTGTCCTTTCTCATAATAAAAAAGTCGTCGGTCCATACGCGATCTCCACTCAAGAAGTTAAACAACTACTCAGACAAAACTAATTAGAAATCTTCATTCATTCGTTCTTTCTCCAAACAATAGAATCTACATACATTTAAAATCACGTACACAATACTAATAAGAGAATTAAAAAGCAAACTTCAAAAACATACATCGTTGAATCTTTCAAAACAGAAACCTTTGTGTCACAAAAACACTCAAAGCACTTGTCGACTGATATAATTATTTGATAAAAATATTTTAAGCCATTTTATTCTTTATAACTGAATGATAAAGGTGAAAATAGATTGAAAGTAATGATGTGTTATGTATAAATCTTGTTGTTTTTTGCAAAATATGTAGATAAAGAGTAATTTAATTTGTTTAGTTCAAAGGGTGCTTAGTGATATAGCTTTGTTAGTAACCTGTCTTTTACATTTTTTTAAGCATAAGTATGTATTGAAATTCATTACATAATAGATTACTTTTTTTTATAAGAATTTAAAATATATTTTTTATTATGTATTGGTTGGTACACATAATTTTACATTAATAATGTAATTTTAGTTTTCGGAACAAAAATTGTGAATATTAAAAGGAATTATATAATATATACCTATAGTGTAATTTCTGGACCGTCGTGCTGCAGGGGCACTATAAATGTTACGATTGTGGATTCGATTCACATTCGGGCAAATGAAATATTTTATATTATCTTTTTTTTTTGCTCTGGAGACAAGGCGAAGCGCGTGAATTCCCACTCAAACCCGGAACGATCACCTCCAGAATTCGGCGGTAAGGAAAGTGGGGTAGTGTCTTAATAGGAACTGTCTTTACTCTACTCTCAGGTTCCCGCTGCCTATACTGCTATGTGCGGCATACAGCTTGGTTAAAAAAATAGTGTAATTTTCAAAAGATTTCAAGTGACAAATTAGTTTGCTTTTTAAACTTTAAGAGTAAGTAAAAAAGTTTGGAAGGCAATAAATCTAAATTCATTTCAGTATTTCAATATAGCTACTCTATCAAGTAGACGTTCTATTGGTATTTTGTCTTACAAATCCACAAGGTAAAGGCAAATTCGTGAATCAGTTTACTTCCTCGTCGCAGAAGGCAAATACTCAGGTAAAATAAAGATTGTCAAAGATGAATAGTGTTAAAACAAAAAAATACTTAGAAATGTTTATATTTTTATTTCTCTTTTTATGAACTTTAAGGATTTCTGTGTAAAATAATGTAAGTTAATTAAGTGTATTCTTAATTAATAAAAATTATAAGTAATTAAAATTCACGCTGTATCCCGCACACAACAAGGTAGGCAGAAAGCAGCTAGTGTTAAGACAGGAACCTAGTGTTAAGACACTCCGTTCTCCACTTTCCGCCAAGTTCTGGAGGCATTGCGTGTTGAGTGGCGGAACTCAACTTCAATAACCAATTAACAAAAAAGGACGACAAAAGTCTGTAGCGCCTAACTACTCAAAAAAAAAAAAACTTATAAATCAAAAAATCAAATCAAAATCCAGAGAATTGGGACCAGTCGTGGCGCAGGGGCACAAAGTGTGACTGTAAATGCCTCCAGAATTCGGCGATAAGAGTGTCTTAACTAGGTTCCCTCTTCCTACCCCGATGCGTGCGTTAAGCTAATTTATTTTAATATTATTTAATTATCAAATTAAGTCATATTTTTTCAATACTTTCTATCTTTTAAATTATTCTTTGGTAACTTCAACCAGCGAGCGAATAAATTCGAGCCTAGGTTTAGTAAATTTGCTAGTCTAAGTTCACTGGTTTCTTGGGAAAGGCTATGCAAATTTTATTCTACTGCACACTGACTTCCCTACTGTGTTTTGCTAGAAATAAAAAAAATACGATTAAGGAATTACCTAGTTAAAACTGTATAGTTATCGGTAATAAATTTTATAATTTAATTATGATAATAAATGCAGAAAAATATATTTATAGTAACACTCACATTTTGTATTTTAGAAAAAGATTAGAAGAGACCTAACCTACTGACAGATAGGTACTAATTCTGTTTTACTTTGTCTAATAAATTACTCCACAGTCCTGTCCTAGTAGGTGGAGATCCCATCGTTTAAAACTGTAGGGATTAGATTTTCTAATGAAACTTATATTTAAGAATGATACATGATAGTAGAATAGATTACACTAGGGTTGCCCAAAAAAATCCTGCCGCAATCACCTTTAATTAATGTTTTTCGTAACTCGTTTTTGGAGAAAATTGCACTCATATGTTTTTTATGTGAATCGCACATCATTTGAAAGAAAATCGCATAAGGAATTGGAAAAACAATGGTTGCCAGCTCTCAGTCTGCCGCAAGTCCAAGGTTGCCTGGTTTAAAGAGGTTACTTAATGTGAATATTTGCACTCATGTGTTTTTTTAATGAATTATATATCAAATTAAAGCTTATTTTTTTGTCATCACTAAAACACATGGTTGCCTGGAAAATGGCTGCCGCAAGCAAAGGTTGCCATCATTCGAAATATTTTATTCTGATTCCGTTTGACTGAGAATAGACGATGAAATACGCGATTTGCCTTATGTTTTAAAGTAAAATATTATATAATAGAAGGTCAATCTTAAAATTAATGTTTATTCTAGATATTTACCTGTTAAATGATGATTACAATCATATTAAGAACATACAAAAAACTATTTAAATATGAAATCATCCTTATTTTTCAAGTGAAATAATGAACCCATGATATTAAGTCTTTGCTAAATCTGTTTTCTAAATACTAATACTAATTTAAATTATCATTTTAAATCGACTAAATTATCTAATTAAATAAATGCTTACAAATATCAATCTATTATAAGGTATTAATTACATCATGTTTCCTTAAGATAATGAAGGGCGACAATTATTGCGTAAGTTTTTTTATTAATTAAGAAAATATGGAAAATAATATTTCAATATACTCTCTCTCTCTTTGTCCTCTGCTCGTATGATTTTTTTTTTCTCGTTTTTTTTTTGATAACGGTTGCCGCAATCTCACGCAACTTTTAAGAATTTGCATTGAAAGAAATATATATGATAGAATTATAATAAACAAAATTAAGTTATCACAAATAAATTCTAAGAAATTTCGACAGTAATGCCGAATAATAAACGCTATTTAAGGTTTATGACCAGAAGTCGGCAAATATCAATTAGTTGTCTACTTTTTACTATAGATAAACATTTTGCGGTGGTATACAAAGCAAATAAAATGCAATAATTTTATTTTCGTAGATGTATTGTTTCTAAATGCAATAACAGTGCAGATGGCCAAATGAGATGTTTTTGAACATATTACTTAGTTACTTACCTTTCGTTTTGGAGTGAAGACGTTTTTAGTTAACATGACAAAAATGAAGATCTGTTTTTTGTGCGATAATGTGTGTGGAATTTAATAATGAGTCTTAAGTGTAAAATTATGTTGTTGTTTCGCCAAAAAATGATTTTTATATACAGTAACATTTTCTTAAATAGTAACACAATGCACGGTTATCACTTGTTACAAAAAGTTCATTGTTGTAAAAAAAAATATAAAGAAGAACCGCACTCGAGGAGATGAAATATTCACTTAAATTTATATTTCCATCTCTTCGTTCTGGTGTCGAAGCAAAGCGCGGCGTTGAGTTCTGCCATTCAACACGCAATGCCTCCAGAATTCGGCAGAGAGTGGGGAACGGAGTGTCTTAACACTAGGTTCCCTCTGCCTACCCTGCTGCATGCGGGATACAGCGTGAATCTGATTTGATTTTTATTTTTCAATTATTTTCTAATGCAAAACGTAAGTATAATTAATGTTTGATAAGTATAATTAAATTTAATGTTTAATATTATATATTTTTCTCTGAGGACGAAGAGAGAGATTGAGAGTTTATAAC
This sequence comes from Heliconius himera, assembly GCA_021202915.1. Taxonomy (NCBI): domain Eukaryota; kingdom Metazoa; phylum Arthropoda; class Insecta; order Lepidoptera; family Nymphalidae; genus Heliconius; species Heliconius himera. The sequence continues at coordinate 366,395 of JAJHJA010000086.1, forward strand.
GAGGTAATTTTCCATATTTTCTTGATTAATAAATAAAATATCTGCAATAATTGTCAACCTACATTATATTATGAAAACATTATGTAATTAATACCTTATAGTAGAACGATATTTGTAAACGTTTATTTAATACTAGTGGGCGCGCGCAGCTTCGACCGCTTATTTGAACCCTTACGGGGTATTTTTAGGAGTCTGAATTTCAAATATTATAAAAATCGGTGCCGATTAAAAAAAAACCCATACAAACTTTCAGCCCCTATTTTATCCCTTTAGGGTTCAATTTTCTTAAAATACCTTATTAGTGGATGTCCAGATTACGAAAAAAAACATCTGTCCAAATTTCACGTTTCTACCATCAGCGGCTGTGCGTGCGTCTTACCTCAGTCAGTCAGGTACTTGTTTTATATATATAGATGATAATTTAGTCTTTTTAAAATAACGATTTAAACGAGTATTAATATCTAGAAAACAGATTTAACAAAGACTTAATATCATAGACTCATTATTTCAATGGAAAAATAAGGATGATTTCATGTTTAAATAGTTATTTGTATGTACTTAATATGATTAAAATCATCATTTAACAGGTGAACAGCTAGAATAAATATTAATTTTAAGATTGACCTTCTATTTTATAATATTTTACTTTAAAACATAAGGCAAATCGCGTATTTCATCGTCTATTCTCAGTCATACGGAATCAGAATAAAATATTTCGAATGATGGCAACCTTTGCTTGCGGCAGCCATTTTCCAGGCAACCATGTGTTTTAGTGATGACAAAAAAATAAGCTTTAATTTGATATATAATTCATTAAAAAACACATGAGTGCAAATATTCACATTAAGTAACCTCTTTAAACCAGGCAACCTTGGACTTGCGGCAGACTGAGAGCTGGCAACCATTGTTTTTCCAATTCCTTATGCGATTTTCTTTCAAATGATGTGCGATTCACATAAAAAACATATGAGTGCAATTTTCTCCAAAAACGAGTTACGAAAAACATTAATTAAAGGTGATTGCGGCAGGATTTTTTTGGGCAACCCTAGTGTAATCTATTCTACTATCATGTATCATTCTTAAATAATAGTTTCATTAGAAAATCTAATCCCTACAGTTTTAAACGATGGGATCTTAGGCCATAGTTTCGGTATGATGGTGTCTATAAAGTAAAGGAACTTTAACTAAAATATTTCGCGGCTTAGATTTCCGCCACTTATACTCAATATCTCGAATTCGGCGGAGAGCGGGGAACGGAGTTTCTTAACACTAGGATTCCTATGCCTAATCTACTACCTATATGCGGGATATAGCGTGAAGGTGAAAAAATGTAATGATTTTAAAAACACAAAGAAACCTTCTATGCTTGACTATTTACAATCTCTGTGTGAGATGTCACGTAAGTAAAATATTTTAAAAGAAACATGCTAACTTTTCCACTTAATTTAATATTCAAAATATTTATTTATTATAAAAAAATAAATGAAAAAAAAAACCAAAAAAGCCTTTTCTAGTTTTACAAAACAAAACTCATTGGCAATTTCGCTGAAAAAAAAATGTATTTTCAGTGCATTAATGTGAAACGTCGTTCCAGTAGAGTTTGTTCGTGGCAGGTTGTTTGAACAAAAGGGTTATACGAAAATACGCCACCGCCCGACAGATGTCACGTCGACGTGACACCGTGATTGGATTACGCGATTTGAATCAAGATCGACTTCGATTTGCTTTTTTTATTTCATTTATATTTAAATTTTTAATATTTCGCTTTTTTTGATTAATTGGTTTTGGGTGCTGTCATCAACAGGTGTAGAGATTTTGATGTCTAAACGAATATCAGAATAGGTAATGAAGTATGTCATAGAAATGACTGAACAATAGAACATTTAATTTTTATATAATAAGATTTGACTAAGTTGGTATTAAAGACTTAAAAAAATATGTTTATGTGGCTGGAGCTTGAAGAATATATTTAATTTTGCACAATATAGACTAATAGACTATTACAGGATTCAATTCCTGTCAAACGTTCTAACAATACGACAAAAGGCAATTCATCAACAATACAATACCTAAAATTATGTAAAATCACATCCACTGTAAAACAATTTTATCACAATTGCCTATCCACTTTAAATAGCCACAGAAAATATTACTTCCACTAGATATTTAAATACGAAATTGCGTCAAAATGACGCGAACAATAGAAAAATGTCACTACGGAGGGTTCAACGCGTATTCTCTTCTCTAAAATTAAAAACGAAATTCGCATTCGCTTTCGCATTGGATTCGTATTCCGCACGAGTGGTCGTCCGAAATGGAAACTTAACAACCGCGGTAAATAACCACAAATCACCGCTTCCTAACACCCGGGGCGAGATTTAAATTTCACGTGAATATATTTTGTTGTAACCATTGTTCGGTGATTGTCGTTTGTGTTCGGTTTTGAGGTGACGTCGTTGTATTATGACGAAATTATATTATAAAATAGGTAATAGTAGCTTTTTTTGTAGTTTTCACCCTGTATCCCGCTATTACCTTTAAGACATTCTGTTTCCTACTTTTCACTCAATTTTCGTGCCGAGTGGCGGAACTCAACACCGCACTTTGTTTTGTTATCAAACACAAGAAATGACCAGGCGAAAAATATATAATACATAAGTTGTATAAATTGTGCTAGATATAATTTTGTTAATAAACAAAAAACAAACATCTAATAAGTTAACAGAATCTAAATATACATTACAAAAAAAGCAATTTTCTTTCCCTTTTTCCTTATAATTAAAAAAATATAAATTTCCAAAATAAAAAAAACATATAAATTTTAACTTGCCTTCAAAAAATGGAAACAGTTCTTATATACTCATCAAATTCAACATACGACCGTAACATGTATTACGGTACACCGAATCAAAAAGACAGGGGACTGAGCAATGACGTATTATTATTTTTAAATTCATACACCGTTTTACGGCCAGAGAAATGTTTTTATTCCAACGTAAAGTAGGAATTTAGGCTCTTTTACCCACAAAATATGGTTCGATTTAGATAAATGCGTCATTTTGACGAAAATCGTCATTTTAGCACTTGTGCGAACACGCGGTCGGTGCATATCGAATTTTTTTATATATATATGTATATATATAGCAAAATAGTTTTTGGAATTTGAATAGCATCGGATATTTCGTAAGCCGTGTCTAATGTTTTGTTGTTGAATGAATAGGCTTTAACTTGTCAAGGAGCTGTGGCTAATTTTTGATTTTAATGATGTATGGATATTTTGTGGAGGATACGGGCTGTTAGGGCTGAAAGGACTGGAACTGTTTAGTTGTCATTATTATAATGAGCTGTGACCGATGACGTAACTGATAGGTGATGTAAATATTTTATTCATAATATTTTTAATATATGTATCTGTTTTTTTTTATTTACAAGATAATTTAAAATAAATAAATAAATCAACTTCACCCACACAACAGGATAGGCAGAGGGAATCTAGATTTAAGACACTCTGTTACTCAATGCCCGCTGAATTCTGGTGGCATCGCGTGTTAAGTGGCGTAATTCAACGCTTTTCCTCGACACCGTAGCGAAAAAATGGAAATATCATAGACAAATTTCTTTAATAAGGTACAAAATAAGATCAATACTATAAAACTAAAATTAAGTTTATTGTTTTATATATCTTCAATACGGATTTATATAATGAAAACTTTCGAAGAACTCTTAAATTTTTTAAAACGTAATTAAAACGATTCGTAACTGCAACGTTTTGATAAAACAAAACATAGCGTTAAATTCCGCGCTCAACACACAAAATCTCTACATTAAACAGATATTGGACATTTAACACAGTGTCTAAATAAAACAACGTAACTTTTCCATTACAGACAATAATAAAAAATCGTACATATCAAGGTAAAACATTCCGTTCTCCACTTTTCCGATAATTTTCGACAGATTTTGCTATGAACGCTGTGCTTTGTCTTATTACCGACAGCGTGAGAAAATTAAAATTATTAATTCCTTCAAGTGAGAAATCAAATCTAAAATCATCGCGTTTCCAGCGGAGCACTGAGCCTCGACGACCACAAACAAACATACATTTTATTAATCTATTTTCATGCAAATCTAGCTATTACAGCTAACCAGCCCCCCGCAGCGCTAGTGCTATTTCTCAAAGGACGTGACATCGTAATGGGTCCTGCCTTCCGACGCCTGCCACTTCCGCCGTGTAATGTATACTGCATCCGAATGAAATTTACTATCTATTTGGAATGTATTGCGGTTAATGACTGTTTGTGATGGCTGAGGTCGTCGTGGCCCAATGGTACAAGAGTATGTAACGCGATGGTTGTGGGTTCGCTTCACTCGAGGGAATGAATTATTTCTTATTAATATTTTAATTTTTTTCGCCTGGCACCAAGGCAACGCGTTACAGTCACACCCTTATGCCCGGCGTTGAGATCCACCATTCCAAAACGCAATTCTTCGAAAAATTCTGAGAAAGTGGAAATGGAGTGTCTTAACACTAGGATTCTGCATCTGCCCTGTTCGATATATAGCGTGAAGCTGATTAGTTGACTGTTTAGTTAAAGTAGTTGGGCTGCATGTTATATTCTCTTTTTCTTGAGGCTTGTATTACTTAAGTATAGGATTAATACTAAGATTTCGTAAGTTACAGCGTAGATATGAAAAATAGCTCATTGTTACAAGTGATAGCTCATTCAGGAGAAAATAAAACATCGTTTGACTGTGAATGTTATAAATGTGGATTTTCTGCCTATTAGGGGAATGTCTTATTTTCACTTCTACGTTCTACTAATAAAGTACAAATACCAAAATTACACTTAATTTAACTTATCCTAAAGCTAGTTGTGAGTTCGATTCCCACTCGAGGAAACAACATTCTCACTTTCTCGCTCTACTCTACCTCCAGAATTTGGTGGAAAATGGCAAATGATGTCTATAACAAATCTAATCCACATTTATTTTCTTTATTTCACTCTATCAATTCATAAAAATTAATTAAATTATAACAGAAAATTATTTATTTTTAACCATTTAACATTAAACCTGTTATCTCTACCATCTCTTTATAGAATATATTTATTTACATTATTGCTCTATTACATAAATATCACAATGTACATACAGTACTCGTATAATATAATGGGATGAACTTGTCAATGCTGGGCTTAGCCAGTAGTTCATTAGGCAACAGTTTAAGATGTTAAATAAACATAGGAATATTATTGAATAACTGGATGGTGTTATGCGTTTTGATGAAAAAATATATAAAGCAGCTTCACGCACGTATCCCGCACACAGCAGGTTAGGCAGAGGGTCCTCAGTACTACGAGTATATTACTTTAATATTTATTTCTATATTTGTAGTTAAAATTAAAATAATCAGAGGATAATCGTGGCACAGTGGTACTAGCGTGCGACTGTCAACGCGACAGAACTCTGAGTTCGATTCTCACTAGAAGAAATGAAATAATTAATATCATCATACTCGTATTGATGATTTGTGACTCTACACACAATTCCTTAAAAATTAGGCGGAAAGGGCGTACTCATGACACTCCGTACTCATTAAAACGCTTCTGGTGTTTCAATGAGAACGGAGTGTCTCAACACTAGCAAAAAATAACATACGTAGTAAAAAGATTATTTTATATTTATGTATCTTCCCTTAAAGTGTTTAAACAAAAAGTTACGTTTGGTACGGCCCCACGATAGACATTAAATGTCAAATTTCGTGGTAAATGAACGAACGAACGAAATGATCAATGGGTCATTTCTTCTTAAAAAAAAAAAAGTATTCTCTCCTTTTTTGAATTATAAAACAACAATTATATATCTTAATTTCAATAATATATTATCTTATTTGTTAACACTATTCCGCTATGTCAAAATAAAAATTTTAATATGACAACTTTTAACAAAATAAATTAAATTTTTAATAATAAAGTAAAAATATTTCGCATAACACCATCTAAACAACCCTACTAGATTAAGAACGCTAATCAGCGAGGGTGCAAAATACACGACCCTCTGAACGAGGCACAAGTGCTAAAAACACAATAAGATGCACTACATGAAATTTATCCTTTACAAAATTATATCTAAGCTATTTTATACCTTATTTTTATAATAATAAGTATTAATAAATATTTTATTATATGAAAAAATAATTTTGTATTTAGTTATGATTCGTAACGCCTTCGAAGTGTCATATAATAATTCATGACGAATATAAATACATATTTTCAATTGCATCATTATTATTGTATGAAAGGGTGTTGTAACGTTTATACCGTTTTTATAGTGATAAATACTGGAGGGTAGTTTTATAGTCACAATCGTTTTAAATTTGAACTTTGTGTGGAGTATTTGATTAACTTTTTATATAAATGTGGATGTAAATTATAGTTAGTATTTTGTTCTTGATTTGTTTAATGTAGTTTATTTAAATTTTAATATATTTTGGCTTAACACAAAAAAAAACTTGTGTTTCTTTTTTTCTAAATAAAACAAATTATTTTGACAATATTCCGTAATCTCAAGGTTACATTACAAGGTTATATAACTTAACGAAAATATAAAGTTACTACAGAATCAAAATTCCTTTTCATCAAAATTATATTTCTTCATCGGTTTTCCAAGAAAATTACGTCATACTTACAAGTATATATTTAGATGTGACATGTAGAAATGTTACATTTATTATTCTAATTTATTAAAGAAAAGATCAAGTCCACATAAATAATTATGAAGAGAATACTATAAAGATAGACTTGACTAAGGATAGACGGAAGTGTCTTAAAGCTAGGATCCCAAGTTCCCGCTGCCTACCACGCTATGTGCGGAATACAGCGTGAAGCAATAAAATGTATCTTCCGCTAAATTATATATGAATATCGAGATTTTTATTTTAAATTATAATAAAAAAGTATTAATCAGAAGCTGTAAATATAATTTAATTTGACATACATAAATACAAATCTACTAAGTTAGAATTAGTTTTACATTGAGTCACATCAGTGTATATTTTAAAGGCTTCATAAATATGCGAATCATGCTTTTTAACATAAAATTTAACCATATATATTAAATTCTTAGCAGTCGGGACGTCTAGGCTATTTGAATGACAATACAAGGGTAGGAGTTAGAGTGTGTCTGTAGGCACGTAAGTTGGTAACTTCGGAAGGGTGGAATGTAGCATCAAGTATTTTGGGACTTTTCAAAAGGGATGATTTTTTGGGTAAGAAGTTAAAATGTATAATTTAGGGTTTGAGTTTCTTTATTTTTTGTTATGGTTTTACGTTGTGTCAACTATGTCGAAATATTGCGTGTTGAGTACCGAACTCAATGCCGTACATTATCCCAAGTGGGAATGAAACCCACAACGGTTCCGTTTTCAGTAAGATGTTGTGTCACTGCGCCTCCAGCTTTTTTATTGATAGTTTTTTATATAATATGTACCCTAAATAATAGTTACTAAAAAGGAAAATAAAAATTAATATATGAAAATATAATTTTTTATCCATATCATGTAAAGTGTACTTTAGAAAATTTTAGTACACATTTATAATAAATATATACAAAAATATTCTATAGTTATTATAAATATGTATTATAAATAATTATATATATATTCTATTCAATTAATTTATACTGTCATCATACCTTTTATCAATACTGTAAACTTGTATACAACATTATTTCGCTATAATGAAATTTCTACATAGTTTATTTTAGTATTGTAACGAAATCAACCATCTCGAGGCTTTTACAGAACTTATGTTTCTTCCAGAGAAAATACTACTACTACAGAACTTATGTTTCTTCCAGAGCACAATACTATATTAAACTTGTATAATGTCTTTCTTAAATTCTAATACAATATGTTATTCTAGAGGACCTCTTTCTTCTTTCGCTCAAAGTCTAAAAAGCGTTTCTCGAATTTCCGATCACATAAAGCGTCATTTTAGTAGTGTCGTCTGGTGGTAGTTCTATTAACTTATTTTCAAAAACATTTTTTTTTTATTAAGCAAAGAGGTTGATTTACATTTTTATAATAAATTATTGCGAATATTAAAACTATAAATATAAAATCATTACAGTATATATTTCTTATACTAATGTACCTACAGTTGCTATCATTATGTACAAAAAATAACATTATTTTTTTTTTATTTTGCACAACTAAAAAAAACTACATAGTTTTTTTCTTAAGCTTATAAAGTGAACATTTTAAATGTTTGTCTTCTATTCAAAGCAAACTTACTAAAATTCTAATTCGACATAAATAAATTCAGAATAATAGTCAACTAAAATCTATTACAGTGATTTACGAGAACGTTAGAACTTTAAAATGCAATACGTGCGTGTATCAGATCGGTCGTTAGTGCGGGTTCGTTTCCGGCACGTGGCCAGTTTAAAATATACTATAGAGTTACAGTCAAGGGGAGGCATATGATTTGAAAAATAAAATGTCTATAAAGATTTTGGTATAAGTGGTTATCCCGTAGAACTGAATAAGTGAGAATTGCTAGTGTTAAGACACTTTGTTCTCCTTTTTCCGCTCAAATTTGAGAAATTGCCTGCTGATATTGATATCTGCTACTCAGCAGGCAATTTTTGGCCTGGCTTTGTACTGGAAAATATAAAATAATTTCTAAATATAATCATTTCTCCGAATAAGGATTGAATCAACAACCACGTTTGCATTCATTATTCCACTGCGCTATAGTGTCAGTTAGTGCGATTTCTCTTTCGGCACGTGGCTGTCAAGGGTAGCAAAATTGGGAAATTAAAAAAGTGATTGAGATTTTGATATAATTACAATTAATAATTCTATCTTGTGCTTAATTATAGATACATTTCAAAATTGCCAGGCCAGTTGCGGCGCAGGTGCACAAAGTGTGACTGTAAAACCAACTGGTTCGATCTCCACTCGAGGAGATGAAATATTTACTTAAATTTATATTTCCATTTCTTCGCTCCGGTGTCGAGACGAAGCGCGACGTTGAGTTCTGCCACTCAACACGCAATGTCTCCAGAATTCGGCAGAAAGTGGGGAACGGAGTGTCTTAGCACTAGGTTCCCTCTGCCTACTCTGCTGATTGATTTGATTGAAGCTGATTTGATTTGATTTTGATTTTATTTCAAAATTGCATCTATTCTTTCAGTATATCACAAGATTACAGAAGTCAAAGTATAGAACATCTTTTTTTTTAATTAGCTTTATCTTAGATTTTCACTTTAACACGTATTCCACACTGTTTGTTGTCTTCTTCTTTCTTCCCCTGTAGATTATTAACTATAAAGCCAGTTTTTTGCAATGGTAATAACATAAATTTCTTTAATTTAATTTTTTTCCTATAATTTTTTTGCAAAATTTTAATTTTTTACATTTTTACTTGTCTACCTAAAATATATATTTTAACATCGACCAACTGTATTTTAGACCCAAATTGTTTACGCTACGACCACAATGCACAGTACAAATGAAACAAAAGTAAAATATATTCTTTTAAACTAATCCCTTGTATAAAATAGGAGGAATCTTTTCATCCCTCACAATAATAGACAGGGCAAAAGAATGGAAGTAAAAACGCAACCCGATTGAAATTCAGTGGAGCGAGCGACGCCGCGCGGTGAGCATTGTATAGCCATTATATACGGTTTGATATTAAAATGAGTATTAAGCAATGGTGGAAAATGACTTTGCTATATGTAAGTATGTATATATATTTTTTGTTTAGCCTCATCTAAAGTAATTTAGCGAAAAACGTGTTTAATAGTCAATATTATGATGCCAGTCGTCTTGTGTGACGTGACAAGTTGTGGATTCGATTCCCATTTGAAGAAATGGAATATTTTGTTATTTTCATCTCTTCTCTCTGGCGGCGAGGCGCGGTGTACAGTTGCGAAAAATTGGAATGCAGGTTCCTCTGCTTACCCTACTATGCGCGGAATACAGCTTGATACAAAAAAAATATTACCCAGAGGCCAATCGTGGCGCAGGAGCTGGCGTAGGAGCTGGAGGAAATGAAATATTTATTTACATTTTTTTTTATTCCTTCACTCTGAAATCGAGGCAAAGCGTGGCTGTGGTCTCACAATGCCTTAAGAAATCTGCGGAAAGTGGGGAACAGAGTTTCTTAGATATAGTATATCTAAGAAACTCTATCTATCGGTTTCCCTGGCTACCATGCTATGAGCGGGATACAGCGTGAAGCTGGTTTGATCTGATTTGATACCTATAGCGAAAGATGTGTTTGGCAGTCATTATAGTAAATGTGTTTTTTTAGAAATATTTAAATTTATACTGTAAGCAGTATGAACTGCTTACCTCGAGAGATTTGAAAACTTCAGAATTTAATTATTATTAGTTATTAAGTTACTTCTGTAAATGGAAGCCATGGAAAGTAAATTATTTTCGTTTCTACAGTCTGTTCAGTCAAAGTACGCTGTAGAGTTCCATCAACTACGTATAATACTACTATATATATGGGACTCTATTCTACTCTATTCAACACTTATACATCCATACAAAAAACGAAATGCCCTAGGCGATGCATTTTAAAACCGACCGCACGGTCCACATATTAGTAAGTCATAACAGCTGTGCCCGATGAGATTAGGTTCACACTCCGGTACACTCGTGCAATTATAACGATTCAATTGCTATAATGTTAATCCGGAATTATTATACTAGTCCATGTCTGTGGCGTTACTCGTTTAGTTTTGTGTTTTATATATCGTGATTATTGTAATAATAAATGTAGGAATTATATTTTGGTTTAGTTTATAAAAAAAATCGCATTTTATTTTTATTTGTTTTATTTGTTTAAATTACATATAATAAAAAGTGTTCCTTTTATAAGCGTTGCAAAATGGTTGTAGCTACCCATCGTCTTAAGTTTCTGGTATATTTTTCCTTATATTGTGTGTAAAATGTGTAAATAAATAATAAGTTTATCTTATATCAAATTGAATCCTTAAATAAAACTTACTTGGAAATAGCTTGCGATAAAATATACTTTATTTTTTTTAGATTATACTGTTTCTCCCATATAGCAGTATATTTATAGGCAGAGAATTCGTTCGTTCGTTCGTTCCTATTAAGACACTTGTATTTTCCAATTTTCGCCGAATTCTCGAGGCATTGCGTATTAAGTGCCAGAGCTCTACGCTACGATTTACTAGAGCGAGGTGAGGCAATATAGGAAATATTTAATTACCCAAAGTGCTAATAAAACTCACAATCATCGCTTACGGTTGTTCGCTAACCCCCGCGCCAAGACGGCCTCAGATTCTTAATAGATACATTAAAAATAAAAACTATTTTGTTATTAGAGAGTAAGTAAAAATTACTACTATATTTTATGGATTACTCTAGTTTTTAGACATTTTCGTTTAACGACGCTACTATAATAAAAATTCAACTGAACTATTGTTTTAAATTTTATTTTAATAACCAATATCGTTGCCTTTGATATTTAACATAAAATGTAAATATGTAAAGGATAAAAAAAAATGTAAAGCAATAGTTTCGCTCATATATCATTAATCTTGGAAACGTATGAGAGGATATTGTTAAGATTTCTTTAATTAGATTTTTTTAGTTATTGGGACGTGAAATCTTTAGAAATAACAACAATTTACAAAGTTAAAATTTTGTAAATATACCCAATCAGAAACATTCATAATCAATAATTTAACACTAAACCGTCGTATCTATTCAAACCATACCGAGATATAGAATAGAACGTTCAGAATACATCCAGAATATCTGCTATTAACCTAAAACGTTGGAAAACCCAACTGCACATCTTAGCGAATACTCTGCATAGCAATCTTGAAAATGCATTTCCAGTGGGCGTGGCCGAAATCAGCCAATGTGCACTGAGGCGATATATAGTGCAGCCAGCATCACACGAACTACCCCTACCCCCGTTCACAATGCAAAATGGAAGCTAAAAGGAAATAAGCTCGAATTTCCACAGTTCTATGTATACTGGTCAGCAATGTAGCTCCGCCCATCAGCACGCTTCGCCAGTTTCCCAGCAAGAGAGACCGAGACAGTATATAGAATTAGAATGAAATGAAATAATTTTCTTAAAGATAGTTACTGGATATCGGTATATAATATACAAGTAAGAAAGTTGACAATGTGTTGGTATGTAAATGAGACGTGTATTCACTGCTGGTTCGCTGGTCACGTAAATTGGCGTCTGATTTATATGAGGAATGATATATTGTTCTATAACTTTCTTAATAAATATTATGCTCTTTTAATATATATTATTTTGTAATATAGTTACTTTACACGCAGTCCCACTAAGTTATAATGGGCTTTATACGCGGTGGTTGCGTGTTCGATCTCCGCAAAACAAAACACGGCGTTGGACTCCACCACTCGACATTCAGTCCTTAAAAGTGAAGAGAACGGTGTATATTGTCTATCCTGTTATATGCTCTTCCACTATTCATGTCATTATCAATGAGATATTACACAAGTTAATATATTATGTTAATTTTGGGCTCCAGTTCGGCACCTATTTATATTTATACATATTCTAATTAAACCTATTAGCTTAAGCAGATGCGGTGTTAAGTTCCGTTCAACGCGGATTATTCTGTTTAAGAGTCTTTCACAAGATTCTCTTACCATAATATCATAACTAGGCAATAATTATCGTTTACAATCCGATTTTACAAATTACATGACAATTTTATTAAATATAATTTAATTTTCACTTTCTCGCTGTGTCTGGTAACGAGACAAAGAGTGCCGTTGAGTGCCATTACTCGACGCGCAATGCCAGAATTTGGTGAAAAGTGGGAAACAGAAGTGCCGTAATGGAAATGGAGCATCTTAATACTACGTTCCCAGGTTCCATCTGCCTACTCAGCTATTTGTTTGATAAGGTGTGAAGCCAAAAAAATATCAAACAGAAAAAACAACTCAGCACTCATTTTAGGATCATCAAAATCTTAATCAAAACTGAATACCTAACCTTAAAACAAATAATACTTGTATTTTTTTTTATTAATGAACATTTCCCTAAATTTCAAAGAAATCCCTTTGAATATTTTCTATTTACTACAGTGGAGCGATGTCACTTTTTAATGTTTTATCAATTTAATATATACTCACATTAATATATTTATATTGTTTTATTTTTCGTATATTTTGAGTTCTACAAGATATTCCGAGAAAAATATTATAAATCTACAAAAATATTCAGAGACGATGAAAATCATGGACTGGCAGAACCTAACGCCATATTTTATCTAACTTAGATCATACATAAAATTTTTGAAATAAAAAAAATGTCCGACTTGGAATATTCGAAGACACGATATCCCACACAAGTCAGACAGACGTGAGTTCCGATATATATCTAGTTTCATCATGTTTTTAAAACAAAAAATATATATATATATATATGAATCAAAGCTAAGCATATTATGTGTCTATTTTAATAAAATTACAAAACTTATTGAAAAACATATTATAGTCTTAAATGTTTGAACATTTAAAATAATCATAATTTTAAAGAATACAATGTATATTTCCTATAACAATAGGTACTGTGGTAAAGTGTCTTAGTTTTTACGACGCGAGTGAAATACGGTTATAGCTACCCTCTCCCTAAAGGGACGTATGGAGATTTCGACCCTCTTAAATTGTAATATTTTGCCTGTAAAACTGGGGATTCGTTTCTTTCTATTTTTGGCAATGTATTAAAAACCTGCCGTTCTAAGATAGAGGGAAAGTTGTGTGTAATAACAAAAATAACAATGCTTTCGCTTAAAAGTTTTTTTTTTTCGAGTTTATTATGGAAAAATATGGTCTGAAGTATGTCTCAAATTACATAAAGGCCAGTCTTTCAGTCTCAGATTCGATTTCCACTAAAATATATAAAGTATTTAATATTTTTATATTTGCTCTGGCAACGAGGCAAGGCCGGTAAGTTTCGCCACTCAACAATTCGGAAAGTGGGGAAAGGAAGTGTCTGAATTTGAACGGAGTTCCTTAACACTAGGTACCCTGGTTTCCTCTGCCTACCCTGCTATGATATACAGATGCTATATATAAGCTACAAAAAAAATTAAAAAATATGTTAGTCTAACGTATCAATTGTACCTATATAATGTAACTCAATAAAATAATGAATAATAAGAAAATTTTAAAATACATAATATAATATCTGTCTTTCTCCAATTTTATAGTGAAAGATAATCCTGAACAAATATCAACAAAGAGATTCAATTTCAAAATGTTCATTGTATAAAGAAAAAGTAGTAACTACTAAAAAATATATCAACAATTATTTATTAATTAATTTAAGGCTGACATAACTGACAAAAAACGGATCCACACTTTTTACCGCATAACACGGTAGGCAGAGGGAACCTAATAATTAGACACTGCATCCCCAACTCACTGGCTGTCTTTTTTGAAACACCGCGTGCTGAATGACGTAATTCAACGCCGCGCTTAACTCAATTTCTTCTACACCTATAACTATAATATAATCTTGTAGTAACAAAACACCAAATTACTCAACCAAACTAGAATTTAATCTGTATTAATGTACTAACATATAGGTGCCAATATTCTTCGTACATAAGAGCATGTAGGATAACCGCACTAAATCTGACGGCGCGCTGGATCAGCCATTACTGCTAATGACTTCGCCACGCCACCTGCCCCGTGTAGGGTTGGCTGTTAAATATGAATATTCTATTTGAGGAAAATATGGACGAAACAATATATTTAGTAGTTTCATTTCTTCGCTCTGGTATAGGGTATAGCGGCGTTGAGTTCCGCCTCAACACGTGATGCTTCCAGAATTCAACGAAAAGTGGGGAGCGAAGTATTCTAACACTAAGTTTCTTTTACCTACATACATAGTAAAGCTGAAAAAAATATTTTTATTATGTTTTAATACAATTTTATGTCATAAAGTTGCCTATAAAAGCGTTGTGTGTACCAGTTTGTTGACTTTTCTCGTCATATTATGCTCAAGATACCAGTATGGTATCTTGAGCTTATGATAAATCTGATTTCTTGTGATAAATTTGGGCCAAAACTACTCAATTGCTTATCTGGAATCTTTGTATATATATTTTTGAGGTATTACAAAAGACATACAATACTTTTTTAACAATAAAATATAAATTATCGTCGGCTATAATATAAAAATAACTTTGAGTCTCTAGTATATAATAATTTATCTTTATAAATCTTTATAAACATCACTACTTATGAGGGATTGAGGGATGTCTTTTTTAAATTAAATTAAAGTCCAAGGAAATCTGGAAAATTATCAAGCTACATGAGACACTTGTGGCAACAGTGGCTTTCACTGTCAACGTGATGGTGAGATATATCACTATATATAAAAATATTTAAATGTAATTGCTTTGATAAAAGCTTTAACATTTAAACCAGCAGAAAGTTAAGTACAAAAATTCGACGTAGAACGTTTCGAATTCAAACGAACTCGAAACGAAACGAAATCACTCAACAGAAGAATGTAAATACGTATATAAAAAAAAAATTAAATTAAATTAGCTTCACGCTGTATCCCGCACACAGCAGGGTAGGCAGAGGGAACCTAGTGTTAAGACACTCCGTTCCCCACTTTCTGCCGAAAATCTGGAGGCATTGCGTGTTGAGTGGCAGAACTCAACGCCGCGCTTAACCTCGACACCAGAGCGAAGAAATGGAAATATAAATTTAAGTAAATATTTCATCTCCTCGAGTGGGGATCGAACCCACAACCAGTCGGTTTTGCAGTCACACCTCGTGCCGCTGCGCCACGACCGGCCTCAACTACGTATATAACTATATATAATATTCTAAGGAGTCGTTACACTAGTCTAAATCGATTTGGCCCTTAAAACTTCTCTACCTTCAAAACTACGTTCACCTTTATCCAAAAATTAGAGTCGAAAAATAGAGTCTTCAAAACTCTCCAAAAGTCCACCACCACCCAGCCCTGCGTCATATTGCATCAATGCATTCGGCATATTGCAGCACACACAAACACGACCGGCATAAACATCGCTGAGCTGCCGTTCCGTTGATTGGATTTATTCGCGCTGACGAGTTGATTCCGTCATCGTCTCTGCCTCTATAATTGAGTGATACGACGTTAGATGATGGTCCTGTGATACGTTTAAGTGTTGGTTCGATATTCCTGTATGTCAAATTACTATACTACTACTACTACTACTACTTACTTCTATTTACTAAATAGTACTTACATATAGTGATTTATTGTTAAATTGTTAGTTGAACGTATATAATGATAATATAATCATTATTTTTAAAGATTTTTTAATTGTTCGTAAACGCCTATTTTTTAAGGTCAAATTTAAGCTTCAAGGTTGGAGATTAAACTCTTATTTTATTATTCTTTTTTTTATCAAAAATTAAATCTATTAATTCTCAATTTATATAAAAATCAGTACATCGATCAACTTCCACCAACCACAGCCTAAGGAAGACCGAAAGAGAAAAAAAGCACCAACACAATTATCCATCATACATGAATGGGTTTTAAAAATAAGGCAGTTTCAGAGTTTTAAAGAGCCGATAGCCTCACAAAGGGTAGTAGGCCTAATGGGCGTAAAGTGTAAAATTCCGTGATCACGCGCGCTTAGCTGGCGTGAAACGTGCGCACCGGGGTGGTGTCCAGGAACAGGATATAAATTGACTCTATTATCGTATACATCGTCTCTACACATACCTTGTTGTGCTTATTATTAGTTTGTTGTAGCCTATATTGGATTATTTTTTATCTTTTACACTACAGATTTATGGTCGGTTACTCGTTTTTTAATTTTTATATAATTAATTTTTGTTTTTACGCAATTTTGTGGCATTTAGTTCAGCCTTTCAACACGCAATATACCCAGAATTCGGCGGAAAGTGGAGAACGGAAGTGTCGTAATGGGAACGGAGTGTCGTAATACTAGATTATCTCTGCATAACATTCTATGTGCGGAATACAGAGTGAAGCTTAAAAAAAATATAGTAGTAAAAATATAGTCCAATCATTCCTTTCAGTTACAAATTGGACTCTACTGATACTGATATAATCTGATGGAATACATGTATTTCATATATATAACTCTAAGATATTTTGAAAAATGTTTATATTCAAAAATATTGACATATTATTTACCAATTGAAACAAATAATGACGAGTATTAGGTTCTATTTGTTAGTTCATCAGGACATTATCGAAAAATGTGAAGTTACTAAATTCTAATACTATTAGTCAATTATTATACATTTCTTCTCAGATATTGCAAATGCGAATTAAAATTAACATAATGAAGTATCTCATATCAGCCCAAAAGTCCGAATATTTCTAATATTAACGCTCTGCTGTACAGTTTAATTAATGATACAACTTGCACTTTATATAGAAAAATAAAAAAAAATGACAACATACTAAAATGTTCTATTACTTTGACATCCATTCTAATATATCTCGCTAAAAAAAACAACAACACACGAAACATAATATGAAAGAGACAAAAAAAAAACTTAAAAAAAATATTCCACATTTGTCCATCACATTTCTATGTAAACATAAAAATAAAACTAAACGATGATTTGATGACTGAACTGAAGTTAGTTCACAGGCTTTTATTAATAAAAGCGAGCTCCAATCTTTGTCATAGCATCTAGCCACCGGTGCGTTACGACTTGCCAGTTGGTTGCATATACAATATAAACACATGACGAAAACCCATAAATGCCAAGTAAATTTAATAAAAACTCTACTTTATTACATAAAAATAGAGTTCAAATTGAAATATGTAGAGTCAGTATATAAGATGGTGGACTCTACGTCGGCTCTACCTCTGTGCTTGACAATAATGCATGGCTGAACTAATGTTTGCTTTGTATCAAGCAACACTAGTTATGTTGACCGCGGTTCGCTTCGGGCGTGACTGTATAATTTGAATGACAGAATAGCCAATTAAAGAGGCTCATGCATGTTGTATTAAGATTTCGGCGTGGTGGTATGGTTTTGGGTGGTGTTTTGATAGTGTTCTAGAATAGTAGATGAGTATTATATTATAATTAGATTTGAAAATGTAATATGTAGATACTGTCCAATTGAATATCTAATTTGACTGATTAGTTAAGAATAATTTTGTAGAGATGAAATTTTAAAAAATCCAGAAGAGATAAATCTAAAGATTTTTATTTTTTTTAAAGTGTTGTTCCCCTTAGGAAAGAAAAATATTTATTTAAAAAACGTATAAAAATTTTAACGTAGCGGGAGTCGAAGTCGCGCCTCCTGGAAACCGACCTGACGCGCTGACTAGTGGTCAGCGCCTAGTGGACTAGTGGTTAGCCATACAATCTAAAGATATTTTATATTATAAAAATATAAAAAGTATTTTAATGTATCTCTAATTCACTCAAAAGATTTTTTTTTGATTGGAAATTACTAATATAGAAAAACTTTCAAGTTGGGGAACGGGCTTCATGATTTTACTATAAGTTTAAGTTAGCTATTTTAAATATATATAAACTTTTGATATGAGAGAAATCTGACATCATAATATTATTACAAATTTTTGAGGAACAATAATCTAACCTTATCATTAAAATATAGGTAATATACAAAACCTTCATTTTTAATACTGTAAATATATTTATAGAGAACAAATCAATTGATATTAACAATCGGGATGGCAAAGTTTCTTAAATTAGCATAGGTTTCAGCCAGCCTGTCGGTAAAACCATCGGAATAGCCCTTATGCGGGCACTACACCATAAAATACGTGTACTGCGGTCAACAGATTGGTTATGGCTTTAGAAAAGTATAGATATGACAGACGAATATATTTATTTTATATTAGAATAGGGTAATACGGTAAATCTTTGTAAAATATAAGGGTTTGTCTTAATAATAAGTTACTTCCCAGAGAAATATTCTATCTATACAATTTTTTAAAGACATCATAAATAAACAATCAAATCCTGTCATTCTGTATATATTTAGATATCTAAGAAAGAAATAGTGTAATTTCTTAGAGTAGGAATAGTACCTACAGCCTTCCGCATGCACGTGCCCCTGCGCCACGACTGGCCTTTCTCTCTTTCTCTCTCTCTTGAAATTTTTAGTGTTAGCCTAAATAAAAGAGCTATAAATGAATTTAAGTTTACAGTCATTAAATTTAGTAAATACATCTTCAACGGCTCTACAATACTAATATACACATAGTAAGGTAAAATTTATTTCAAAAATATATATAAAAAATCGTGTCTTTTAAATATTAAACTCTGTGCAGATGCTGATTCATTCGACAGGCGCTGCACGTCCGTAGTGCGGACAGACGGCGGTCCAGCCAGTGCTAGCCTAAATAGGAAAGGCTTAAAATATCATCTAGCCAAAAAGTTCATACATATGGAACTATCTATATGTATGAATTAAATATAAATTCTTTAAAATGTTAATAATTATTATAATAATTATTTGAAAATAGTCAGTAATTATTAATTACTAAACAGAACATTTGATATTTGTGGATATATTACAAAAATTCTTATAATATAATAAAATTTATATTTGCTATTAAGTGAAATAGGAATTGACCATCTTCTAACTAATATCATAAATTCAAACAAAATTTTGAAGTAATTCCATATAAATTAGGTATACAGATTTCTTCTACTCAAGTACGTACTAACAATAATTTCGATTTAAATACCAAATCAATTGCGAATGCACTAGCAGGGCTATAAGCCTCCACTACTTCACGCACCCTCAAATATATAGACACCTATACATATATATTATATATATATGAATGTGCATATAATCTGCAGCATCGGCTTCGGGCAGGAATAATTTTTCCGCTTTCTGAGTATGGTCGGCTGTAGGGGAAACTGCACCATATTTTTATTATGGGTTTAATATATGAAAATAGAATATTAGAAAAAAATACTCTACATTAACATATATAAAGCACTTATTTTGATATGCTATTTAATCTTATATTAATAACCAATGACATTGTAAATTTTATTTTAGGTATGCAAGTTTCCACGGTTTGCAAATCTCTATCTTTAAGTAGTAATCGTCTTTGTCGTTTCGCTCTTGACAGAATAGTCGTGGTCGTCGTTTTAAGTAGTGATAGGATTATCTAAATACACATTTTTTTAGGTATTTCAATCCATTTTTTTTTGCCTAGAAAGTCAACTTTCCGCCCAATTTCAAGAGGTTATGCGTTTTATGCTAGAATCTGACTAGTAAAACTAAGTGCGTCTGTGCGTGTACAGTTCTGCCTGTCAACACTCATTTGCTCGAATTTGGACTGAATGCAGATACCGGAGTACTCGAATCTGCCTACCATGCTATATGCAGAATACACCGTGAAGCTGAAAAAATATTAAAAAAATTATGACGCTAACACAGTTAAGTAAGAAAATTAATAGACTAAAAAAAGGAAAACGTGTGAAAATAAAATAATTTGGACACGGTCATTCCAATTAGTTGGAATTACTATTAAATGGAATTATTATATTTGACGTATTTATAAGCCAAATAAATATTAAAGAAAATTAATGAAAAGTCAACTATGAACTATGTTGTATTAAATTATATAAAAATCTTGTTATGAGATTGCTTTATCTCTGACTTGGTAGCAATATACGTGAGGATAGAAAAGAATTTATAATTTTGGCTTCAAATGTCACTTTTTTAATGCCTGTATAAGCCTATGTAAAAACATATAAATTTAAGCAGTCTTAATTGGAAAACTATGAAGTGGAGCTCCGTCACTCGTTGTTTCTTAACATCTAAAAATAAACAGATGAATGGCACGTATTATTAGAATAAACTATAGTATAGTAGATATTCAATAACAATTTCAAAATATCAATCGACAATCTTCTGTAAAAATATTAGTCTTTACTTAGGCTTCTTCCTTAGAGATTCATCCCGCGTATTTTTTCTTATTTCAGTTATTCCGGGCTAGATGTTGGCCGACGGACTCGGAATCGTAATTTTCTTTCTATATTTTTAAGATAATCGTCTTATGGATTTTTATAAGTGGAACCATTGAGGTGATTAAAGTGATAGTTTGGGATTCAAATTGCAATCATGAGAATATTTGCATTAAAAATATTATGTTAGATTTTATCACAGAGATAAACAACATTACAATTTTTTTATATCTATTACGTTACTTTAATATATCTTCTGTATCGTTTGGGGATCGTATATTCTTTATTTTCCATCTGAGTTTTCGATTTCGAGAAACAACTGCGTGGAGTTCCGCTATACACACAACGGCTTGAAAAATCAGCGAAAAGTAGGGAATAGTGTTTTATCACTACTATTCTGCTATATATGGTATTGAGCGTGAAATATAAAAAAACAATTAAAAACCTAACATCTGTGCCATCGTTCAAAGATATATGGGTAAATATACCATATAGTATTGTATATTATAAGTCACATATTAAATAACATAGTTAAACCAGTACTAGAATCAAATATCGCGATGTCACTATACCGCAAACCGCCAATTTGCCGTGCAGGCGTGATCAAAGGGAGCTTCATAATTCTCACAGCTTTGATATTTACTTGACGAACTACTACTATCGATTTACTTGGAATGTCTTCGAAGTAATTACACGAACATGTTTAGATATTATACGTTTAGATATATTTATATATACATAAAATCAGCTTACGCTGTATTCCGCACACAGCAGGGTAGGCAGAGGGTACCTAGTGTTAAGACACTCCGTTCCCCATTTTCTGCCGAATTCTGAAGGCATTGCGTGATGAGTGGCAGAACTCAACGCGGCGCTTAATCTCGACGCCAGAGCGAAGAAATGGAAATATAAATTTAAGTAAAATAAGATCGAACCCACAACCAGTCGGTTTTACAGTCACACTTCGTGCCGCTGCGCCACCACTGGTCTTATATATACATACATTTGAATATTATTATTTTTCTTTTATTTATATCGTTTAATTTTGCACCCTAAAGGTTGTCTGGAAGAGACTTTGCAAAAGACCACCTTTTTGTGCATTTGTTTTAATTTCTTTTTTTTTTTGTAATTATCTTTACATGAGTGGTATACAAATAGAGTATAATGATAATACATAAAATTGACCTTAAACGTGACGCTCGAGGATTCGATTTCCACTCTAGGGAATGTATTATTTTCGTTTCCTGGTTCTGGTACGAAGAAGGATGGAGTTCCGAACACACAAAATCTTGATAATTGTGTTAGAGTCTTGACAATAGCTATATACGGGCTGCAGCGTGAAGAGATAAAAAAGAAATAAATAACATATGACTTATTCATGCTATCATTTTAATACAATAAATAACCCTTTCTTAGCAGTCGGGAAAAATATATTAAAACTGAAGAAAATCTACATTACGAGATTATGGTAAAAAATATATAGAATTTACAGATCTAAGTTGAGCTTCTAGCAGTTGTTGATACCAGAGGAAAGTATAAGTCGTTTAAAGCAGGTGACTAGAGGTTTGAAGGTTTTGAAAAAAAGTTCTCTTATATGCCTACCACGATCTTTATATAACAAATGAGATTGCTAAGAAAAGAAGTGCCAGAAAAAAATAGGCAAAGAAAAAAGAAAGTTTTTATAGTGAAAAGATTATTTTTAGTTTCACGCCGTATTCCGTATATAGCGTGTACGCGGGAGTAGGTAGAGAGAACCTACTGTTAAGACACTCCATTCTCCACTTTCCGCCGAACTTGCAAAAAATTTAACTAATCTCTATTTAATTATAACAATATCCTACAATATATCTATAAATAAATATTTATCTTTTAAACACACCCCATCAGCAGATATAAGAGTACATTTTGCTAGGCGAACTGCGTTTGACGCGACGTCAACCGGCACGTCGATTTACGCATCAACGACTTAGTTTGGAATGGAAATTCGTTTCAAAATCAGAGTAAGATTTACTGTAGTTGTAAGTTTGATTTTTATAGGTTTTTGTTTGATGTTTTTAGTTGGGTATATGTATTGTATTCATGTCTATACTTTATCATTAGAAAATTAGAAGAAACGTACAAAAATGCGATTCCTGAAAAGCAACCTGGAAGTATAAAAGTTGTTAAAACAGCGTGTAGTGCACTTGTTTAACATAAGTAAATATATAAAATATATATGTACTTAAATATGTTCTAGTTTATAAATGTGATAAAAAATAAAATATATCCCACATTTCAATATCAGAAGCCTTATATTTTATGTGAAAACTTTTGATATCTGCATATGACGTGGCGTATGCGTTAGCTAGTCCACCGTTTGTCTGTCAGTTCACGCTTCACTTGGCCAGTTTGGACAAGGGATTCGATTTTGTTTATTCCCATATGTTGTTCTTCGTGTAGCTAGAGGGAATTTCTGTTATGTTACTATGAAATTGTGGAGAATTTGTGTTTGAAACTGTTGTGGTAATAGTTCCTCAGCACTAAACTCAGTGACTCCTAAAAAAGAGAACGCGGAGAATGGAGTCTTTTAAAGTATTTTACACAAGATTTTTGCGTCAGATTATTAATTTATACTTAAATTCAGGATGAATGTGAATTTTTATTATTTTAATCTATATTTAATTATTAATATATGTAGCAAAACCATTAGACATAATTTTCGTAATAATATTTTATTGTTAGACATAATATAATGCCTATAGTCTTGAAAATGAATAAAAAATAAAAAAAGACAGTGTCGTTTCACTAGATTTCTCTTATTATTTCATATAATATTATACAGAACAAAAAAATCTACGACTATTAACAATTTACTAGAAAAAATAACCCTCTATCCGTCCGTTCCAATCAATAGTCGATTAATCAGAAGGAGCGACGCGCGCGCAGCCACGCGGAAAATCTTACAAAAAACGCGAGGGGTTGGGTGTACGCACTAGTGGACCACGATTTAGGCTTAGAATCCAAATAGCATGGAGTAGCTGTTGTTGCAAAATATTTTCTTATTGAATAAAAATGTAGTATTTCCTTAGATTTGGGCGTTCCGTACTGTCTGGCTACTCCACTAGATGATATAGGGGATAAAATAAAGAAAAAACAGCAATAAAATAATTATATTTTATTAATGTTTCTTAAACATTTATTAATGTAAGCGTATTACAATATTATTTGATTTCGAGATTCATTATTATGGGGTTTTGGAGAACTGTCTTTTGGTGACTACGTATCTATGAAGGTAAGAAAGTTGTTTATTGTTACAAAAAACAAAGAAATACCAACAATCTCTATACCTTTTCTCCAAATAGAGTAGGGTAGCGGCGTGTCGATAACAGTGCTCCATAAATCATTGTCGGTAAATGTCTTGTCGTTGGTTGCAGATTTGCTTGCTACGCCCACGGGCGGCGATCGGCTTGTACACTGAATTTGTATTATTAATATACGAATTAAACTAATTATAGGTTAAATTCTAAAATAACAAACAACTAAAACTTCTTATAGGTTACTTTAATTCAAAGTTATAATTTTGAATTAAGTTGTAATATTCTGTTATGAATTAAAATTATAATATTCTGTTTGTCCGGCAAAATGTACAGTGTCATAGTAAAAATAGGGATATAGATACGATAGAAACAATAAATAAAGATAAACTTGTTACGCCATGTTTTCGCCTCCAAAAAGTTAATAAATCTTTTATGGGTCTGAGTATACGTGTATATAATAAACTTCCGCAGTGTATTCTAAGTTTGCCACTACCACAATTTAAAGTAGCTTTAAAAAAATACTAAAAAGTAAAGCTTATTACACTGTCCAAGAATATTTTGAGGATAAAGATGTATGGAATTAATGTTTATTGAATGTGATGCAGGATAGCTGCCAGTTAATGTAATAAAATTATATATTATAACATTGACATTGAAAAGAGCAACTGTTGAGTTTCTTGCCGGCTCTTATTATTAGCAGAACTGCCTTCTGAACCGGTGGTAGCTTTTTTTTGTTTATATTTTCATTCGACGGTTCAAGAGTGCTTATGCAAGTAGACTCTTGTCTACTTGAATAAAGAATATTTTGAATTCAATTGAATTGAATATGACACTTAATAATGCAATTGAAAATTTGAACTAATTTGAGTATATTATATTTTCTGTTGAAATATATTATTTTAAAGTATAGATGTATATTTGAAGTGGCGGTACTAAATTTGTTTTATTATTTTTTTAAATTAAATAAGAATTTAACTATTCACTACATACCAAAGATAACAATTGAAACAAAATTATACATTGATAATTCTCTTTTTTTTTCAGGTTCACGCTACATCGTGTCCTCAGCCTACCCTGTTACATGCGGGATACATCTCGCATGTAGCAGAGTGTCATCAGGGTACACAGAGGGAGCCTCTCGTTAAGACACTCCACTCCTCCCTTTTCGCCGATCTAGAGGCATTGCGTATTGATTATTCGACATCAGTCATTAGAGTGTGAATCGAACCCATAACCTGTCGCGTTTACAGTCACACGCTTGTGCTCCAGCACCACGACTGACCTCGTCGTCTTTTGTCTATTTTTCCCTATTAAATACAGGAAAAAAAGATACATGTCTATTACCCTACAAATCTATGTACATAATGACATGTCCGCGGCAGATTTGTTAGCCGCACCCCAACAACGATAAACGATCACTTATCTGTTAATGAAAGCTAATTTACGATTTACATGTTGAAGGGATTCAGAATAAAGGATAGTTTGATTAGCTTTAAGTTAGTAGCAGCTTCTATTTCTACAACGTCTAAACGAGGCATTCACAACCAAATCTATTTTAAAAAATTGAAAAATAAGGTATGCCTACACTGTACCTAGATACTAAATGTAAACTAGGCCTACTATCTAGGACTAGGGATAAACTATGACACATTCTCATTATACTAAGAACAATACTTATATTATCATAATTATAAAAACTAAAATGTGTATATTAAAAAAATCTGGATACACGTAAAAAAATATAAATTAAAACGATAATTTACAATATTGAAATAAATACATTTTTTTCCTTGAAAATAGGAAATATTAAGTTCATTTAATTAAAAATATTTCTGTAAATATATAAAATAGAGAATGAAGTGATTTGTAGATTGAAGTTTTAAAGGATTTTTTAAAATTAAAACCAAATAGTTCTATAGATTAACATATTTAACCAAACAAATGTTTCTTCTAATACTAATATAGATACAGATACATCTCTACTAATCAACACATAAAGATATTTTAAACTAAATTAAAAATCTTATTTTCTCTACTAATAGAAACATAAAGCTTTTCACCTAAGCTAAACATATCTCACTAGGGGGCGCGCGCGGCTTCGCCCGCTTATTAGGAGTTAATTCTAAAAAAAACACGAAACACGTGTTCAATAAAATATTTTTAACAGCCTGAATTTAAATTTTTATAAAAATCGGTGGCAATTTAACAAATTTTACATATAAACTTTCAACCCCTTATTTGAACCCTTAGGGGGTGAATTCTTAAAAACCATGAAACACGTGTTCAATGAAATATTTTTAAGAGTCTGAATTTCAAATTTTATAAAAATCGGTGCAGATTAAATTTTTTTTCCATACAAACTTTCAACCCCTATTTCATCACTTTAGGGTTAAAATTTTTCAAATTCCCTTCTTAGTGGATGTCCAGATTATGAAAATAAACATCTGCCCAAATTTCACGTTTCTACCATCAGCGGTTACGGCTCTGCGTGCGTCTTACCTCAGTCAGTCAGCACAAGTCCTTTTATATATATAGATATAAATAAATAATTTAAAACATTTTTAAAGTGTTATTCTACACTTAGGAAAGAAAAATACTTACTTAGAAAACCGACCTGTTCGGTTTCCAGGAGGCGCGGGTTCGAGTCCCGCTGCGATCAATTTTTTATACGTTTTGTAGTAATTTAAAACATACCATTTCACAACTACCCTCCCAAAATCTCATACAATAATAACCAAATTACAACTAGCACCTATAGCCAACCGTTCCACACCCAACATCTCAACCATTCGGCAGGCCAAATAATTTAATATGTTACGTGTGACGTCACGCGTGTCGGCATGTCTGCTACGCGGCCCCGTAAATCCTTCCGCCCTGTTGGTCCGTTTAATTAATTCTCAAATAACAGAATTCGCTACATATTCCGTATTATTTGTTTATTGTTATTTTTTTTTATTTTTACCTGTATTGGGTAATGTTTAATAATTTTTAATTATGTGGTTTTTTTTTTGAGTGATTTGTGTTGTTTTATAGAATTTTAATGGTTCTTTTCATTAAGCGTAGCTATTTTTTTTTCTTATATAACGCTTATAGCAGGGTAGGCGGAGAGAATCTTGTGATAAGAAACTCTGCTCTTCGCTTGCCGGAGATGCTTGCTATCTGTTCAGTGGCGGAACTCAGTACCGCACAACTTACCCATATACAAATTATTTAATTTTTAACATGAAACTGCCCTGTTCAGACTGGAATATTGATTAATCCTAGGCTCACTATTAGATTCCCATGTTCACTCTGCGTACCTTGCTACATACGAGATACATCGTTAAGAAAAAAAATACTAAAATCTAATAAAATGACTTATAGAACAACACACAGTAAATATAAGCTAAAATCTAACCACAATCACGAAATGTGTTGTAATGTAAAATATTTCCTTTTACATACATATAATTATAAAAAAGAAATATTTTACAACAGAAAACGAGAACGTAACATCCATTGGCATAATCTTAGTATATTAAATTAAGGCCACAAAGCAGGGTAATGCCCCTCCAATTTGTTGAGTATTCCGCAAATGGGACGTCAATTTACGATGTCCTTTCAGATTGTCTTCGTCCGATCGTGTAGGGGTCCAGGAATCTATTAATACGAGATAATGGGAATTTCTTATTAATTTATGTATGAAATATATTTATATAGTTTTCGTAAGAGAAAAATGTGTAAAAACAGTTGTTTAGATTGTTATTAATAATAATAAATAAATAATAATAAAATAAAAATCTTTTATTTTCAAGCAACATAGGCTTATAGTTGGTTAGTACAATGAATTACTTAAGAACTATGTTAGTAAAATAAAATACAAACAAAGATGACATACAATAAAATACAATAAAATAAAATCCAATACAAATATATAATTCAAAGAAAAATTAATTACAAATAATGTTTTCTTTTAATTAATTATATTTTTTTGGATAAATTAGACCCAAGTGAAAAGTCGATCATCAGAAAAATAAAAAAAAGCAAGATATCCGAGACCATAAAGAACAATATTTTTTTAATAAAATTTATGTTGTCCTTAAGAAATGTTATTTTAGTTACTTAAATCAATTCTTAGAGTAAGAAAATAAAAAGGAGAAAATTTGATATTTTTATTAACATAATTGTAAAGAAATTGACATTTGAATAGATTTTCTTGAAAATTTGTTGCTGCCGACGGCGTTTTAACTTTATTTTCTTCACAATTTATGTATAATTTTAGCTAACTCTACGGTCAAATTATAGTTTCATACATACTATTCCCATTATTTAATAGAATAAATTATTATTTGCTTTATTTTTATATAAGTACATTTGCATTTTATACGACTATTGTATAATTTTATATAATTAAAGATGTCAAAGAAATGTATTGTTTTTTAACTTCACGCTGTATCCCGCACATAGTAGAATAGACAGAGGGAAGCTGTGAACTTATTGTTAAAACACTCCGTTTCCAATAAGACATTTCCGTTCCCCACTTTCCACTAAATTCTGGAGTCATTGCGTATTGAGTGGCGGAACTCTACGTCGCGTTTTTTTGAATATAAATACAAAATAATTCAAAACTTGAAAACATTTTTAGTAAATAAAAATCCAACACCCATTCCACGTGTAGCACAATCTCAATAAACATAAGAAATAAATTTCCTAAAAATTATAAAATAATAATTTATAAATTCTTTAAGTTAATTCATTTAAACCTTAAAAAATATACGAATAGAAAGAAGTACCTACTCAAGTAAGCAACTTAATAAATAGGGCAAACTAATTCCATCTTAATTACTCAACTGCACTCAAAAATTAAAAAAAAATATAGTAGAAGTAAAAAAAACCTACAATTTGTAGGGCGTAGAATTGCAAGAACATTTTGAAATGAGATCTTTCGCTTTTATAGTTATTTTTTCTCTCATTACTATAGCGGTTGGCCGTTTTTTGCCTTTTCCGGTGAACGAGATAAAAAATGAAGATGAACTGCGAGGTGCAGAGTAAATACGGGGTCAGATAGACGGGGACACAGTTTTAAATGTCGATATCGGTATACGGAATATGTATTTATATTTCTTTATAAAAAATAAAAAAATAAAATATTAACGTTTAAGTTTAGTGGTTAGATAATTGTCATAGAACGTCACTACATTTTATAATATATTTATGATTGACTAATTATAGATATAATATAGAGTGAAAATCAAAGTTTATTATCATAAAAATAATACTAATTTTTAGTTACTTAACTTACTTTATATATATGTGCATTTAATTTATAATAATTTAATTTTATATAATTAGAAAACAACAAAAAAATTCTCATATTAACTAAAACAACAAAAATACCAAAATAAAACACAGAATTCTTTTTTTTTCGTGTATTATTAAATAATTTCTATCGATAATAAGACTTGAACCAGCTCTACACCACTACAACCGGCCGCAGACCGCACGGGCCGGTAAGCACGAAAAGTCACTCCCGGCAAATATATTAGAATATACATTACCCTACGTGACTTCAGCGAAATGAATAGCTTTGCCTTCTATACATTCGATCCACCTTTTATACCTGTATATAGCTTACCTACAGTGTTTATGTAACTATAGCTTACCTGTGGCTTTTCTTTGGATATTTAAGATGATTACTTTTTTTGTTCTCTTTCTTTGCCTTTCTTATTTTATAGTTTGTCTTATTTTTTAGCGGTGTTTTGTAAGTAGAATGTTAAAATATAAAAAGTTTTTTTTTAAGTTATTTTTTAATACTTAAGAAAATATCTCTATTTATGTTATATATGTTGTGACCTAAATTAAAGATTTACGTTCTAAAGAAAACTATAACACGAATGTGTACAATTTTAGGTAAACTATAGTGGCTACAATTACTTTTTTAATACAATAAAAGTAAAAAGAATGACTCCAGATATGGAAGTATTTTAAGACTAGGTTCCCAGCTTCCCTCTGCCTACCCTGCTATGTGCAGCATGAAGCTAAAGCAAAGTATACTAAACAAAAATAATACTACACAGACGAAACTTTTTCATATTTTTAAGTTAGTAAGATTTTTTATGTAATGTAAGCTGAATGGCTGCCCCACATACGATATTTAATATTTTATGGGCTTTTTAAATTGAATGGTGCTTTATGCAGACCTGGTTTTGAGATCGTAGGAGTACGCAGTAATCAGTGATAGTGGATTTTGTTTTATATATGACTTGTATATTATGTATTTTAGCATATATCTATATACTTATATGTATATATTAGCCAAGATCCCAGGGCCCCCAGATCTATGTCATTTTAGCAAAACTATAGTTAAGACAGTATGCGTATTAACTAACTTGAAAGTGGGACCCTTTCCTTTCCTTTTCTTATATTAAAAGAAACATCCGTTATTGAGTGATTGATATCACGAAAAGAATAATCTACAGAAATTAGAAAGATAGAATTTGATATATTGGTCGGTTAGGAAGTACTAAAGGATTTTCTAATATTTTTCAAACATTTCACGTCTTAAAGTTCATACATTGAAGTTGCGGGCAATGATTAGTTAAGAAACCGAATTATACGGTTTTAGTTTTCATTAATATATGATATTTCTTATTATTGAATAAATATAAACGTAAATTTGTTAAATTATTTTTTAATTAAAAAAATATTTCGTTATCAAACACAATTGTGACACACACTTTTTCCATAAAAGAAATTGTGATTATAGCCGGTACTGTTTTAGTTTTATCTCATATGAATAGTTAATATAAATTTTAGGATAAATATTTATTATAACAATCATTATTACACATAATATTGAAAACATACTAAAATTTTAATTTCAAAAATGTTGATAAAACTATAAAACTTTATAATAGTACGATATATACGTTACATCTTATTAGGTTGTAAGTCCTTATTTCACTTTATTAAAATCAGCTTCACACTGTATCCCACACCCAGCAGGTTATTCAGAGGGAACCTAGTGTTAAGACACTCCGTTCCCCAGTTTCTGCCGAATTCTAGAGGCATTGCGAATTGAGTGGCAGAATTCAACGCCGCGCTTTGCTCGACACCAGAGCGAAGAAATGGATCATTCATCTCCTCGAGTGGGGACCGAGCCCACAAGAGATTCGACAGTCACTCGAGTCGATTTTACAGTCGCACTTTGTGCCCCTGCGCCTCGACTGGCCTCAATTATACAATTTATTATAATTATTACACAGGTTCAAATCTCCAGTTTCCTATAACACACTCAAAATCACACCTTTAAGTAATATAACATAAAAAAAATATTAATAATTATTTATATCACATTACACAGAACATGCCTAAAATATATTTATCACAAATCAATATCACAAACAGTATTAACAACCTACACTGTACCTCAAAACAGCACTGCCAAAGATTTTCTTCAGACTTTCCTTATATAAGGTACATTTTCAGCGGAGCTTAAAGTTCCTTGGAGCCGAAAGCTCGCATCATGCGCCAGGGCACGCCCGTGTGCCCTTGACTGCTTTACGTTATTCAATGATGGAGAAACTTTTTAAGTTTTATTAAGAAATTGTTGTATATCCTGCAAGAGAATCGTAGATTATGGTTACCGGAATATGTTGAAAGCATTAAAACTGGAAATAGAGTAGGAACATTTCAGTATATTTAAAAAATAAAATAGAAAAGAATTTAGTAAGTAAGTAGCAAAGATTATTTAATTTCACACTGTATTCTGCATAGGAGGGTAGGTACAGAAAACTTAGTGTTAAGACATTCCATTCTACACTTTCTGTTGAATTTTGGAGACATTACATGTTGAGTGGTGGCTCTTAATACCACACTTTGTCTTGTTACCAGAGCGCAAAAATAAAAATAATTCATTAACCAAACATCTCGTTTACATTGCTTTAAAATTATATTTAAAACTAATCGATTTCCTATACAGCATCAACAATTGTGAGTGAATGTCAAAACAGTAGTGCCAAATATTTACTCTCTTTTCTGATACATTATTATCTTCTGATTTCAATATACAACTTAATTATCATTATCGTCCAAAGACGGTTTTCAAGAAGCGCGGGTTGAGATTTCGCTACGCTCAAATTTTTATGTTTTCTAAAAAGTATTTTCCTTCTCTAAGTGTGGAATAACACTTTAAAAATTTAATATTTATTAAATTTATTATAATATTTATTATATATTTAGTAAATAACATTCTGTCCAAATAATAATTTTAAGCAATTGTTTTTTTTTTTTGGGTAACAGAATTTTGTATCAATTTCAGGTGCAAAAAGGTGCAGGTTCAAATGCCGCTACGTTCAAAAAAATTATATGTTTCCTAATATATATTTAACTTAATTATCAGTTTTAATTCCTCATAATTTTATGAACTATCGTACTTTAACCACTTAGTACTATTAATCAGTTCTCTATTTTCCAACATAATAAATAAGGAATTAACTAAATTATATTTCAAATTGTATTAATAAATACATAATATATCGTATTTATATAATTTAGTTATAAACAATAACAGGACTCTGCCTCTCTTCAGACTAATGCAATAAGTCGAAATTGCGTTCAAATGTGCCGGACCGTGAGCTGAAGTAAAGCTTTATTCATATAATCCTTCCTGAAAATTTACCCTAAATAATTAGGAAATTACTTTAACGAAGACATTTACTTACTAGCTTAAAAAAATATCTATCTTTTGATAGAAATAAGTAATGAAACTAGGCTATAACGTAATTATTTCTAACAAATATTTTCTTGAAGAAAAAAGCTTAGTACTATAGGGTACTAAAATTGATATGTATATATTAACTTTATTTTATTGTAACGTTTAAGTATGTAATATATAAATTATTAAATAGATATGTACGTGTATGTGTGTATGTACTCATTTTAAATTTTACCAAAAATAAATAATCATATATAATTTTAGTAACTTTAGTTGCTATATAAGAAAACCCATATATAATTCAATGTCTGTTAATACATGTTGATAGAATCTACCTATCTTTTCTATTTTTATTGTTTTCTACTGTTTTTCTATTTTATTTCAAAAATAAAAAAAAATAATTTCTAAAATATAACCTATATGAAACAAGCTTTAGTACACAATAGACTCATCAAAAGCTAGTTTGCAAATACTTGAGCAGTTAGCTCGAATTAGTACAACCTGTATTACCATCCATAGAAACGTTTTACTTATAGTCTACTATAACCTTTAAATGTAATAATAATAAGAGCTATTATAGTTTGAAAGTAATTTAATTTAGTGTAAAGCTATGGAAGATTATGCCATGGGCGTACGTCAGACTTCAGAACTTTGTCAAGTCTTAGGTTACGACGTAACTACTTCATCTTTAGTAAATGTTCTCAACTATGAATAAGTGTATTATATAAAGTTGTGATATTATATTTATGTATACGATGCATTCTATCGTGCCCGGATAGCAATGCT
This sequence comes from Heliconius himera, assembly GCA_021202915.1. NCBI lineage: Eukaryota > Metazoa > Arthropoda > Insecta > Lepidoptera > Nymphalidae > Heliconius > Heliconius himera. The sequence goes on from JAJHJA010000086.1 coordinate 400,176, forward strand.
GTCCAAGATGATAATAATCTTCAAAATGAACCAGTTGTTCCTGGGATTAGAGCGTAAAAAACAAACAAACTCTGTATAAATATAAAATTAATATGTTTAATAACAATAAATAAACAAACAGTATTTTGTTATATCAATAATAAAATTATAGTAATAGTTAATGAATAATTTTGTACAGCATACGAACACGCTGGAGAAACAAGAAGGAGAAATTTAGGTTCATCTTTAAACATTTAGATGTGCGACGAGATGTTTTTCATTTTCTGTTGAATGTCCGAAATCGAGACATTACACACGTTGAGTGATGGAACTCAACACCGCAAGTCGCCTTACCAGAGTGGGAATTAATTAAATCGATTCCAAAAAGTATCCTATACTGATGACTCACCATATACCCCAATAAAATATTGAACTTTTATCATAAAATATCACTAAAATATTAATAAAAAATGTTGTTTATAATCAATCATTTTTCCACTTAATCCGTGTATTAAAATAAAAACTTCAACCCCAAAGCTCTTGGCAGCGGAAAACATAAGGAAAAGAAAAGACGTATATGATGCCAAATATACAGCGGCGTCTTTGAAACTTAGCTCAGATTTGGGACATAATGGCGTAAACTTTGTCAATTCATAGTGAATAATAAGTTTGAAGATGTTTTGATGTTATATCACAAAAATATGGAAGTTTTTTTTTTACTTTTTCTATTGCATGCATAAAAAATATGTAACATATTTTGGTAACAAAGTATAAATTTAATGTTAATAGCCAACTTCAAAAACTCCTGTTTACATTTTTCAACTGCTTATTTTTAAATTAATAAAAAAATAAAACAAAATTGGGCCAAACTAAAACCCTAATACGATTATATATTTGTTCAGTGTGTGAGTAATAAATTCAATAAAATCTATCCTAGTTAAAATATAAAATATAGAAGAATTTTCGTCTGGAATGCATATTTCGTTTTATTTTTAGCTTAATACATTGGGTCCACATTAAACAAGGTAATCAAAAAGAATCTAATCTCAAGACAGTCGTTTCTATGCTGCGGCTTTATTATATTATATTTCTTGTTCAGTGACAGAACTCCACCCCACGCATTATTACAGGTTAAGGTTCTGGTAGACCAGAGCGATAAAATGAAAATAGTTTATTCCTTTGAATGGGAATCGAACCTACAACCGTCGCATTTTAAGTTCTCTTAGCTCTCTATCATCATACTTGATTCATATTACAAAATGAGCATTACACAATTAGGGGGAAAACCTGTGATTTATGTCAAATTTCCTAACAAACAGGCTCTAATATTTTCTGGTTTCCGCTTGTAAGCATATTAAATTTTCACCTTCAGCTAACTGAAAAAAATCCATTATTTCCGCCAGATGTCACCAAAATCAAATGTCGTTGGAATAAAAGTACTGTGGATACGATGCTGTGTAAAATATTTGTGGTTTCAGTCATTTGTTTATCTAATTATGTCTTTCTTTTATCATTCTTACATGTTATAAATGTTTTTAGGTTTATAACAGGCAAAGTGTTTTGTCGGTGTAAACTGATTTGAATAAAAATTGTCCAACAACAAGTTTACAGTACCTATTACTATCATGTACATATTAAAATATAAATGTATAATTTGAAATCTATATATATATCATAAATAACACATTTAAATAAAAAATATAATTATGCAACTTATGTATATAAAACATTACACATTTAAAATACCAAAACACAATTTAACTGTTGAGTATTATATTATATGTTATGTAACATATTATCTTTTTTTAGGTACAAATAAAGTAAAATTATATAAATAGAATATTAGCTTTTTATACAATGTTAGTAAAATAAGTAAAATCCTTATTTAAAACTATACACTACAACAATATCTCCCTACATTTCCATATTCCGTGACCGTATCACAGAAACAAAGTTTTTTTATAATCCATCTAGACAGACAGACAGACATTAATCAACGTCTATCAGTGGCAGAGGAGAAAAAATGGAAAATCACGGGTCGAGCCTCGCCGCTCTGCAGCTCTACCGGCGCAGCTTCCATTGTCTCTACAAATAATTATGTGCTCGACCATTGATTGGTTTTGCGATTGGATTTTGATTTCGATCGTTATTTTGATTGAGTGTTAGGGTAAATTGTTTATTTTAATAATTAATAAGGTGAGCATCTGATTGTTGTTGGGATGGTTGTGGGTTCGATTCCCATTCGAGGAAATTAATTATTATTATTTTCTGGCCTTAGCAAGACTACGCGGCTTTTAACTACGTCATACTATCCAAAAGTAGAGAAAGGAATCTTTTGTATAATAGGATCTTTCTCACTATACCCTGTTATGTTCCAAAAAATAAAAAAATGTCGAAAGTGTGTAGATAATATTGAATAATCTCACTATACAAACACACTGACTGACAAACTGACTTACGTGATAAAATATATATATTTTTATCTAATTATTTTTTAAGGAAAAGACAAAGCAAGCGAGCGCAGGGGTCACTTGATAAAGCAAAAGAGTGTGACTTTAAACGAAACAAATTGTGGGTTCTATTTTCACTTAAGGAAATGAATTTTAATATGTTCATTTCTTCGCTCTGGTGTTGAGGCGACACATAATGCCTCCAGAATTTGGCGGGACGTCGGAAAGCAGAGTGCCTTAACACTACGCTCCCTCGGCCTACCTTGCCTCCTACATCCATAAAAGGGTGAAGCTGAAACAAATGTATACAGAGACAGCCAGATTTTAATGGATACACAGAGTCTTTCCTCGTCTTCCTCTTCTTAAGAAATGAACAAGTAACACTTACTAGAAGCAGCCGAACGAAGATTATTAAAATATAGGCTTCACAAGAAATGATTATCACCACTTATATTACAAATATGCACCGTACTAAAACCATAATGTTAGAACGAACAGAAATTTTCCAATCTAAAATTCTAATTACCCTCGTGGCTGTATTAAAACTGGTTGCGCGATTGTGGAGACTTTTCACACTAGCTCTACATGACAATTATCATCTATTATTATAAGAAAATAAATATTTTTATACTTCAAATTAAAATTAATATAAAGATTATATAGCATTACTATTATATAAATATTATTATTATAGTAATTGTTCATAATCATTTTGAGTTTATTATAGAAATTTCTTATAACCGTTAGTGTGATAGATCTGGCTTCACGATACCGGAGTTAAATCAACAAAATAAGAGACAAACAAACTTTGCATATTTCGCTATTAATAATTAGGAATCCTCTATAGCGGCAAATGTAATTTATTCCGATTTTCAGGTTCGGAAACTTGCGCCGTGGCGAGGAAAATGCGGAATTATTTATCTACAATGGCTTTTGTTATTAATAAATTGTGAAAGTTGTATTCGTTGGGGTTTAGTGAAATATACGTAGTTTACTTATTTTAAAGTAAACACAAAAAATATCTTGGTGTTTAGTCACTGTGCTCTATTTTTTCTTAACTTAGAGGTAGTCTTGTACTCTAAGTAACAAAATTAAAGCAACACCTCGTGGTTAATCAAAGACAATTACCACGTGATATCGTTCAATATTTCTGTATAACAATATTTTTCTTTCTTTGTAACTATTTTATACATGTTTGTTTAATAAATTTAGGTAAGAAGTGACAATTTGCTTACTATTGACTTTAAATTATAAAAAATCTAAAGAAATATTAAAACTTAAACTTAACGAAAATTTCTAACAGAACGCTTATTTTAAGCGCTATCATTCGTTTAGATTTAATATTTAATTTTAAGGAAAATAAGATGAAGGATTTTCATAGGCATAATAAAATTATGTAAGATTATAATACTAAGAACCAAAGTTGAAGCTACGTAGCGGAGCGTCTCTACGAAGCCTTCTACGTCAGTAGACGGACGTCGTTCTGGCCTTTCGTGAATCAAGTTTTTGATAAAAATATTTGATTGCTCATTTTTTTATTATTTTTTTTTTATTTCAAACTGTTTTTCACATACAACATGGTAGGTGGGGGGAATTTAGTGTTAAGATAGTCCGTTCCCCAGTCTCAATTTTCACACAATTTTATATATTTTTTAATAATAGCGATATGAAAGCCTCTCACTTTGTCTTGTTACCAGAACGGGAAAATGACAATAATTCATTCTCCTGAATAGGAATCGAACCCACAGCGCCATGTTTACATTAAGACGCCGTAGCACTAAGACGATCTCCTTTTTTAAATGATGATCATAATACTTTCTGGTATTTTTTTTCTATTTCACCTTATTTGTTACATGAAACGGTAAATTTTATTGTTAGCATCCTTACTGAGATCCCCGTAGAAATGATTTATTGTCTTAAAACTTGGTTCCCTCTTCCTACCCTACTATATACACCAGTATACAGGTGAAGTTATAAAAATAAAAATATATTTAAAAACGTTAATAAATTATAGCTACATTGTAAAACGCGAAAGCTCACTAAACCTCTTAAACTTACGTATTCGGTATTTCTCGGTCGAGGAGCGTCGCGACTTGTCGGCGCTGACACGCGCCACTGCGCGCATCGCGTTATGAGATTTACTAAAGGATTACCGACTTGGGTACAGTTGATTATATTAGAATTCACCTTGCTAATGCTATTCTGTTGTACTTTTTGCAAAAAAATATTAATAATTAATTTAATATTAAAATTATTAAAAAAGAGTTGTGGGAATCGAACCTGCGTATCTTGGAAATCTTCCTAAAGCTTCTAAGCCATACGTTCTTATCAAGCTACATTGAAATTCTTATCAGCTTGTTACAAGTTGTTGTTGTTGTTAGTATATATGTAGGGACATTTTTACAAATTGCTGCACAAAGATTATTGCTAAAGATAATAATCCGGCAAAAGAGAACGAAGCAAAACGTGTCGCAGGAGCAGACGCTTCTGTAAACGCGAAAAGCTGTAGGTTCTATTAATTTAATATTTTCGCTCTGGTGTCGAGGCAAAGTGCGGCGTTGAATTCTGCCATTAAACCACAATATTCCGAGGAAAGTAGGGAGCGCTGAGCGTCTTAACTCTAGGCTCCCTCCGCATATCATACTACATGCGGAATACAGCGTAAACCTGCAAAAAAAAATTTAAACTAAGTACTTATATATATAGCAAACGCTAAAAGGTCCCCCATATTCGTAAACTATTCAACGAAGTATTTCCAAACTGCGGCGCCGCGCTAAGAACTGATGCAGACTGACACGCACTTGAAACTTGCACGGATTGCGAATATTTTATTACGTATCTGTGGGAGTTGTTGATACTAATGATTTATGTGTCTTTTTATATATTTATTTTTTCAACTTCACGTTGTTTCCTGCATACAGCAGAGTAGTCAAAGGGAGCCTACTGCATTCCGTATATAAATATGTTATTTATGTTTTTTATTATAACACTTTAAAAATACAAAATGAAATTAGTAATAAAATATCATCATCATCATCATCATCTGATGATGACAAGCTGATGCCTATGTCGTACTCCACTGATGGACGTAGGCTTCTCCAATGGTACGCCACTAAGCTCTATCTTGAGCTCTTCGCATTCAACCGATGTCAGCCACTTAGCGAATGTCGTCACCCCATCTAGCTGGAGGACATCCCACAATAAAATATACTACAATAAAACCATTAATTAGAATGATTTCGATAAGTGTGCATGCAACGCCGGTAAAAAATTATGTAATTTCGTGTTCTTCAAAATATATTTTTTCTCGCCAAGCTATTCATAGATGTACTCTGCAGCGGTTTCATACGTTTTACGTTTCTCTAGAGTAATTGATATTCTGTCACGTCACTTGTGGTATAAAGACTACTGAGGTCTCTCCTTGCCTTTTTAAATTAGAAATATTGATATAAAATTTTAAAATATTCTTGATTTTATACACACATACTGTAAATAATACTAATAAATAATTATAAATATTAAAATTTATAATTGGAGGAACTATTCTATAGTTATAACGGGTAACAATTTACTACAGCTCCGAATATATATCAAATCAAATCGCAATGCAGCGACGCGGAGAGGGCGACGTGACGACTTCCGCCCTCGGAACCGCGCCTGACGCTTAATACATTATATTTCAGCAGTTTACGTTTGATAGTTGCTGAAATACATGTAAATATGTAACGCCATATTAGCTCAGTGGAAAATATTTGATTATTTATCCGTTCGTCATGGGTTGGATTCTCATTCCGAGGTTTTATATAAATAAATAAATAAATCAATCAATCAGCTTCTCGCTGTATCCCGCACACAGCAGGTAGGCAGATGGAATCTAGTATTAAGACATTTTGTTCCTCACTTTCTGCCGAATTCTGGAGGCATTGCGTGTTGAGTGGCAGAACTCAACGCCGCGCTTGTCCTCGACACCAGAGCGAAGAAATAGAAATATACATTTAAGTAAATATTTCATCATCTCCTCGAGTGGAGATCGAACCCACAACCAGTCGGTTTTACAGTTACACTTTGTGCCCCTGCGCCACGACTGACCTCAGGAGGTTTTTTATGTTGTAAAATATTTTAGTTCTCCCGGTTTGACTGTAAAGAACGCGACAATGATATTTTGTAACTATTTCCGTAACATGTCTCTTTTAATTTTACATAAATTACATTTATTTTTAAATTAACATATTTCAGTATTTTAAATATTATACATTCAGCAGTTACGCCATTCCGTTTTCCTTTTATCGTTTCTAAAATAATTAAAAGTTATTTATTGTGGAAATTCTTACGTCACTTTTTAGTCTACTAAATTTTAGAACAAGTTTCAATGAAATCCACAACCATCTTCGTATAGTACGATATTTCTGAAATGCACCACAATACAATGCTTAATAGGAAGTTAATTAAAGAAAAAAATATTCCGTAATCCATATAGAAACACCCAACTATTTCCGTCCTTTAAAATACGATAAAGTTCCTCCACCATTTACATACATACATACATACATACATTCATACATAGATACATACATACATACATAGATACATACATACATACATACATAGATACATACATACATACAATATTATCTATATGTTACATATATAAAAGAATTTCGAAACACAATACTACAGGTAGGAGGTATCTCGCGCGATGACAATTGAAGGCAAATCAACCGACCACGCGAAAATACGAACCTCATTTCTTCTTAAACAGCATTTGAAGGGGTGACCACGAAACTGTGGTAAGAATGCAATATTGAAGTGTTTTACTATTTTTAAGTAAATTTGTTGAGTAGTAGAATGAAAATTCGTTATTTTTTTATTTTATTTTTTATTATTGTTATTTTCATTTAAATGTGTGTTTTAAAAAATTAACTATATGGCTTATGTTACCAAATCTGTACTGTGGTATGGCTTTAATACATTTTACAATTATATTAGAATGCACTGTACATTCCTTCATTTATATATTACATCTACTTACTTGTTTTTAGAAGGAACATATAATATAAGTATACTTAAACAAAAAAATAAATATAAACTGTAATTAAGAATCATTTTCAAAGCCAAAATGCAAAAAAAAACCGAAATATTGATGACTGTTAACGCAATGGTTGTGGCCTCGACGCCACTCTGGTAATAAATTATTAACATCATTCCCTTGTTTCGGTAAGACAAAGCGCGTTGCTGAGTTACGTCACTCAACCCACAATGTCTCAAATTCAGACAAAAGGAAGTAAAAAAAAAACGCTGAAAAATAAAATAATTTTGCCATATTAAAGACATGAGCCAATTCCACACACTGAGCAGTGGCACAAAACAATTTCCTCTGCTTCGTATCTAAGAATATTCCATAGAAATATAATTTAATCTGAACACAATAGCCGCATTGGGAGGCAGACCGCGTGAACGCACACTTGTACGGGCTTTTTGGAGAAATAAGCTTTTTTGTGGATAGATGCGTTTTGTAGATACCTACTGTACTAGAAAATTAGGTGAACTTAGATTATTTTTAATTTTTTTAATATGTCGTCGTGGATGTTATGGGTTCAATTCAACTCTGAGGAATTAATTATTTTCATTTTTTGCTCTGGCAGACAAAGAAATTAAGCATTAAGTTCTGCCTTTCAATATTCAATATCTCAAAAATTTAGAGAACAGAGGTAAGCTAAAAGGAGAAGAATTAAATAATGTACTTATATAAAACACTATTAATTAATGTTATAAAATAAGTACAGAAGCTAGTGGACACAACAATCTAAAGTCTAATAAATAGAATTTTGAAACCTCACACCAATTTATCGTGATAAGGGAGTAGAGTATATTTTCCCACTGTTCAACACACTGGTATCGTGTGACGGATCTCAACACTGCGTTAAAAATATTTTCTTTTAAATAATAGAACAATACTCTTATTGTATCTAAATACAATTAGACTTTTTATTTTTCATATTATAAGTCTTATAATATTGGTGTTACATGCTGCTTAACCGAACTTAACTGAACTAATTATAAACTATACATATAAATTTTGAAATTTTATAAAAAATATATTTGCTACATATATCTATATAAAATATTATACCAAATATTTTCTAAAAAAATATTTTTGAAAAATACAGGTTAAATAAATGGAAGTCTGAGAGCAATGGTGAATTTCTCGTGGCGCGCTTTAAATCGTGAAGTTGGAATAGGATTTGAGATCACCACAGTTTGTATTCAGTCGACTCGCTAGACCTTTGCGATGTATGAAGGCTTTTAAAATGGATAAGCCAAAAGTCGCGTTATTGGAATATCTATTTAAAATATCTTATTTTGTTATAGTTTGGCACCGTATCCCGTATGTGGCAAGATAAGCAAGTGTGTGTTAGACACTGAGTTCCCCACTTTCGTTCCAATTTTGAAACATTGAATTAAAATTGATGTTGAGTCGCGGAACTCAGCTATGCGCTTTATCTTGTTACCAGAACGATGAAATGAAATTTATTCTCCCGAGAGGAAATCGAACCCACCACCATCTCGTTAACAGTCAGATGATAAGCCGCGTTTTTAATATAATAAAATAAACAAGATTGTTGATTTTAATAAATATTTTCAACTTTAATTTACATACTTTAATTTTAATAAATCAAATGTCAAATCATAGAGTGATAGAGGGTCCTGTATCAATTTCAAATTTGTAGGTCAACAGAACGACTTATAGAAGTTTTTCTAAGTGTGAAGTGACTCATTTTCTATAAAAGAAATATAAATTTCCATAATTTCCATTTTTTATTTTATTTGTTCTTAAAAAATTGACTTCTTATCAAATGTCATCACTGTAGTTCCACGGAAAAGGAGAATTAGGGTCTTGAATACGCGAAACGCGGATTAAGCTTGCATATGCACTCATGAAATTGTATGAAATGAACTAAAAATATAATTAGTTATGATTTTTTTTTCTATAAAATACCTACAAATTTATTTTTTTTAGATTTTTTCCTTTATTTGTTATGTAAGTTTTTACTTTGTGCCAAATTTTCTAATGTTCCTTAAGGGACCATAGTCTCGGATATTTGATAACAGTTTCAGCTTGATACCTTCACGAGATCTTGATTTAGTTATTTTATTAGGGTTTCGTATTTTTCCGTTTGATTATGTTAACAGTTCAATAGTGTTTTACTGCACCACAATACGTTATATTATATTATTAGAATCGTATTTATAGTTTTTAAACTTTATCTTTTACTTTTATTCCTGTGCAAATATTAAAGCAAAATATAATATATTCTACTACAAAATAAAAATCAATACTTATCCTTTTCAACCTACTATTCTTACATCCAAGTCAAGAACACAGCACGTGGCGTTGTCACGGTTCTTTGGTCACGTTGAAACTCACTATATATAAGTTTTATACGTACATATGTTTGTAATATCGTATGTGACTCGGCCTATTGTTACCGAACAATGGCACCAGATTATATTTTTATTAAAGATCCTCCTATTTCTTAAAGATGAGCACGTTTCTTAACGAATTCTGTGGACTCGTAAGTAAAGGTCTTTTTTAGCTTCACGCTATATCTCGCACATGGGAACTTAGGCAGAGGGAACCTGGGAAGCTGGTGATAAGACACTCCGTTCTCATTAAGACACTTTTGTTCCCCACGAATAAGTGGCCGAACTAAAAGTGCGGTGATTGTGAATTCTATTCCATCTCGGAGGAAGGATTTTATATATTATTTACATTTTTTCTCTCTTTTAAAGAAACCGCTGCGTTGAGTTACGTCAAGCAACATAGATTACTTACCATCACATGAAAAATATTGATTTCAGCATGTTCAGCATATTGATTTAAGTCACGTGTTCATAAGTTCAGTTCAATATTAATCTTAATATGAGTCACTGATACACATCTTCAAAGACAAAACGCGTCACAGAGCGTCGCAATAAACTTAATTACTCTGATACGTGGTATGTAATAAGTACCTATGTTCTATAGATAGACATGTTGTATGGAGAACACAAATATATAATAATATATCTAAATTTCAATGCTAATATTGTAAAATAGTTTATTTGGTTGAACGTGCGAATATCAGGAACAACTAGCTTGAATAGAATTTTTTTTTCAGATTTACGCTGTATCCCGCACACAACAAGGTAGGCAGAGACACTCTGTTCCCCACTTTCCGCCGAATTTTGGAGGCATTGCGCGCTGAGTGGCGGAACTCTACGCCGCCCCTTGCCTCGACACCAGAGCTAACATCCTTGTGCCTCGGCCACGACGGCCTCAGGAGCTACTAAATTTAATTAAAAAATATTTTTGTTTTAGATATATTTATAGGAATATATTGGATCACGATTATCGATGTAACTCACTGCACCAACAGTGAGAGATATTTCGGGTACTTCGATTATAATGTCACATGTCAAGCTTTAACTTTGGGTCTAAATCTTAATATCAATTTTAGTTTCTAGTTAAAATCATTTTGCAAGAAATATATTTTTTTATAAGACAACATAATAATTAACTTAATTGTCCTCCTAGTGCGGTTATTATTTGCCTAACGCCCAATATTAATAACCTATCTCCAACGTCAATCTTAGATTGTTTCATATATCTATCCATCTATCCAATTGGATAGATATATGAAAAAATCTAAGATTGACGTTGGAGATAGGTTATTAATATTGGGCGTAAATGGATACCGTGATACTGAATTCCAAATAAAAAAATAATTATAAATATTTTCTTTTCACACTGTTATTACCTACTCCTATACAAAACTACATTCATAGATGGCAATCTAAAGAAAAAAGATAAGGCAGCAGCTTGCTTTTGCTGAATTTTCGAGGCATTATTGTCGTGTTGAGAGGTGGATCTCAACGCCGCGTGCCAAAGTGAAGAAAATGGAAATATTAATAAATAATAATGAATTAACTCGAGTGGAAATCGAACTCTCAACCGTCGCGTTACAATCACATGCCTGTACCCCTACGCCACGATGAAAAAAAATATTGTTATAGTATTAAAGTACATATAATCGATACAATTCATAAATCAACATAGACTTATAAGTACTTTATTTAAATATGTCTTTTTTTATTATACGATTAAAATAAAAAACATATTTTAAGTGTTGTTCAATAGATATAAAATGTACTCCAAGCCTCGTACTTACTGTCATATGTTCAGTTAATTACTAACTAATTACACACGCTTTGGGCACAGTCTACCGTTATGTTGATACTGAGAGTATGTTGATTATAGCTTGAAGCTCCTTAGTATATATTTCAAGTCAATATTTACTAGAGAAATTTTTCTAAAATTAAATTATCCTTAAATTAATTATTGCTTAATAAGATAAGTGTAAGGAGGAAGGGCACAAGGGTGTGTAACGCAACAGTTCAGGACTTTGCTCTGGCATCAAAGCAAAGTCCGAATATTGAGTTCCGCCACTTAACACGCAAAGCCACGAAAAACACAGCGGAAAGTGGGGAACAGAGTGTCTTAACATTTGCTCCCTTCTGCCTACCCTGCGGTATGAGGGATGCAGCGTGAAGCTGATTGATTTGATTTATTATTTTCTAACTGTAGTATTCATCAACATTGCACAATGAGAGTTTCGAAACATTGCATGTTAAGCAATGGTACTCAAGCCTGCGCTTTGTCTTGATTCCAGAGCGAAGAAAAGAAAATAATTAATTCTCTTAAGATATTCTCCGGGAGATGGACCCAGAACTGTCACGTTTACATCCAGATGCTGCGTCAGAACGGCCTTGCTGCGATTCTACAGGTACCTAATATACTGCTACCTAATATACTGCTAATGTATTCAAATCTATTATTATATCTTTGTAATATTGAGAAATTAGTTTACAAAAGAACCAATTTCTCGCAAAAACTACTTAACGAATTTAGATGAACCTACACCTACAATTCATTAAAAAACGTCGTACAATTTGGCCACAATATAACAATAAGTTTAAGCGGGCGAAGCCGCATGTGGCCCGGTAGTATAATATACAAGCTAAATAAACAACATAATAATAAATAATAATTTCTAAACAGCGTTTATCGATAGGTTATTTGACGTCAATATTTCCGTGTCGCCGCGCGTAAATTTCTCATCAGGCAATCCCGACCGGCCGCCGCTCGTTCGCTCGCACGTGATGCAAGTGCACCCGGTAATTGCTGCACACGGCTCCTTGCCAATTTATAGGAAATAGATTTTAAATTAGAGCTGATCTGATGTGGAATCTTTGAAGATTTATGCAAGGTGTCTTTTTTTTTGGTTTTGAAGGGTTTTTAGTGTTGTATTTAGTTGGAATTTAAATTATAATAAAAAAAAATCCTTAATAAGTTTGGATCAGTTTGAAATTTTAATGAAAAAATCGGATATTGAATTCCGTCACTCGAAATGCATCTCGAATTCGGTAGAAAGCGGAAGATGGAGTATCTTGACTGATTCTCTCTGTCTACCCTGCTGTCTCTACCTCTCTGTCTAATATTCATTAACATGTTTGTTTTACATTACACATAACATTTTTTTTTAAATAGGAGTATTCATTTTAATATATATTGTAAGGGTCATATTAAACGGAAGTATCATTCTACGAAATGAAAAACACACATACTTAAATGAACCTTGATTAAATTATCAATGAAATTATCTTGTTATCTAATACATTTAAATTATGATTACATTTTAACACTAAATTACTAAAATAGTTTTTCTTGTCTGTAACAAAAGTTTTGCCATTCAACACGAGATGTCTCTAATTGAGCGGTGTATTGAGAACAAGAGATTCATGAAACAACTCTCTCTACATATTAAAAGAAAAAACTAAAATTATAAAGATAAAAAAATATATTGTAACGTCTTCATAAACAATAAAATATCTGCATATTTCTGTGACAAACTATTTAGTTTTTTCTTAAGTATGTAATTTTTCTAATTTATAGCTCATTCTTCACTCAGGCAATTAAATATTTATATATATATTTTTAATTAAGTAAGTCTCCACACCATGTCTTGAGTTCAACCAAAAAGTGTAAAAAGAAGCGTTCGATTGTCAAACAAAATTTAAAAACTCATATAAAAATAAATCTACTCTAAATACCACAAATTCTTTACATAATCTTACAATATCGTTTTCTTAAACTAAAATACAAGCTTAATTTGCTCTAATTAATTATTTGATACATTAAAGTCAAGTACGAACCAACGCCATCTATCCTGTAAACCTAATGGAGCGTACAGAGGCGCGATTAACAAATGACGCTTAAAATTCAACCTTTTTTCGGCTAAGCTAATGGCCCACGAGTAAAGAGCTGCTTTTTTATAGCCAAATGTGTACTAAGATTTATTGTTGGATATTTTACAGGATTTTGAATAAGTTATAAGGACGTGGATTTTTTGTTTTAAGTATCTTTTTTAGTGGTGTATAGAATATATGGGTTACAGAGGTTATTTAAGGTTTATTTGTTTATTGTCTGTTATAGTAGAATAATATGCTGTAGTACTTTAGTATAAGAGGCAACAATAAGTAATTGATTACCCTAATTATCACGTTTTATTCGTTGCTTTATATTGTACTTTAAACTACCAAAAAATATTTGTAAATGTTTAAAAATTTAAGGAAATGAAATGGAAACTTTAGATCACGTCTTTCATTTCAAAATAGCTATTTTGTCTTTCCTTTTTATACCCTAATGTATCTCTTTCTGGAAAACGTATAGTACATTTTATATGGGTATTCATTCTTTTCTTTGCGCTAACGCTAAGTTTAAAAATTTTAAAAATGTCCCGAATAAGAATTAAATCTACAACTGTTACATTAAATCACATATATCTTATATTGTAGGACAAAGTTAAATGTATTTAAAATGCTATACATTATATATTATTATGAAGATACCACCTTAGAAAATCTCATAAAATCTTTCTCTTCAGGCGGTTATCATTTATGGTGTTTATATATAGCCACCCGCTTACGACTTTTCAACTTGAACTACTCGGTTATTCACTTAATTAATATAACATATTTGTAGGTAACTAATAATAGCTTCTATTGTGAAAATTATAATAATTAGGTTACATTATCGTAATTTCCACTAGGGTTTTTGAATATTTTAGAATTAAATAATACAACCAGTGTTGAAAAGTGAAGCTTGTGCACACCAGGTTTTCACTGTAGCGCGATGGTTGTGGGTTCGACCCCCACTAGGGAGAACGAATTATTATTTATTAATATTATCATTTCTGCATCATCATTCTAATATCATTTCTGTTCCGCCACTCTACACGCAAGACCTCGAAATATTGGGGCAATGTAGGCAAGTGGGGAACATAGTGTCTTAACTCTAGGTACCCTCTGCCTACTTACTCTATTGTGTGCGGGATACAGCTTGAAGCCGATTTTACGAATTTGGATTCATTTTAACGTACGTTACATCACATAAACAAGGAAAAATCATAATCATAACTTTACTTATCATTATAATGGAAACAGTTGCTTAAATATTTTTAAACATTCCTGGTCGGTTTCCAGGAGGCGCGGGTTCGAGTCCCGCTACGTTCAATTTTTTATACGTTTTCTAAATAAGTATAGTTGTTTAAATGTTGATAGAGTCATGTCTTTACAAGTATTGTATTACTTGTATGTAGGTACGTTTCTTAGAATTCTTTCATCCGCAACATGATAGGCCATTTCATGGTCGATTAAGTTAGATACGTATAGAGATAAAATGTCGACGACGGTCTTATACTTTAAATTATTTACGAAAGAATAAGCTGAAGTAGCTTATTATGAAAATTAATTAATAATTTGTGTGCAGTGACATAATAACTCAGTAACCCGAACTTTAAAGGCGGGGTATATATAATATGACAGTAAGAGTAGATTCCATTTTGATTTTATATGTAGATTTTGGGTAAGCCTAAATTTCTATAATTTGATAATGATAAAGTAGATCTTGCTCTTTTGGCCTATTTAAAAACATGGAAATATATAGTTACGTAACCCAACGCCATTTTATCTAAAAAAACTAAATGTGTATTGTGTTTTTAAAAAAAAATTTCAGGTGCACGCTTACGACTGGGTAGCCACAGAGAATCTGGTGTACTCTATGTACTTCGCTTTCTGCGCGAAATTGAAATATTGTGTGATGTAGGTGACAACTTAACGCCACATTCTACCTTACCATATTGAGGCTATAATTTTTTTTTTTGCAGTTCTGAGTGGGGATGGAGCCCACAACCTTCGCGCTCACTGTCAGAATGTGTCCCACTGCGTCACGATGGCTGTATTATGGTTTAAGAATACAAAATATTTACCTGCGTTACAATGTATATTAGAAATTGAAATAAAAACTTTTTTTTTTATTTTCATAAGCAAAAAATATGAGATTTATTTTTTGCCAATGTTAAAATACCTCTTGAGTTATAAAAATAAGGTATTAAACTTTATACTTAAGTCATTCGAACTAGGGCAATTTATTCATATAATAATTTGAACATTGCAAGATTCGAACCCGCACCTTTTGGAAACAGTCCAAGAAATGTAATATTTCTAGATGTTTATCTTTATTTAGTATGAAATAATACTTTAAAAATCAAAAAATAGATTTTCTTTGGCAATAAATACAAATAAAGCGAATAACACAAGCTCAGATGAAACATAATGTCTACAAATTTAAAAAAAAATATAAAACTAATCCGCTAGGGATGTGCATGGATATATTATAAGCAATAATATTATATTAATAAAATACTATTATATATTATTACTTTTATAATAAGACGCCATTTTATATTTTATAATTTATTATGAGCGTAGATATTTACAATAGATATTCATTTGGAAATTTACTACTATAGAATAGATAAGTTGTAAAACCACTATAAATAAAAGATAGATAGTAGTAGTACACAACCAATATATTTTATCTATATTCAATTAGGTACTTAGAAGCGAGTTTTAAAGATCGATATATGTAGTATGAAGCATGCATTGGAGAAGAAAGGGCTAATCTGTTGAAATAATAGCGAATACGTTTTTTTTATTATTATTAAATAAATAATATTTACATAATATTATAATTATAAATATATAAAAAACACGTAAACTACGAAAATTTGTTTTGACGGCAGTGTTCATTGCAATATAAGTTTAACAAACGAGATGTATCATTTTACTAAGTATCTTCGTACATCTTTGGTATACATTCTTTTATAGTACTAAATTATATCTATATTATAATATAAGTACATACTTATAATATATATTTGTGTACATAAAATATGACATTATTAATAATTATTAAAAAGCATTCCGCTTGAAAAATTAATCTACCAATATTGTCAATTAACTGTAGAATAAATAATCATACTATTTTTGCCTTTTCCTAGATGAATATTTAATTGCTATTCGAAAAATGCTTAACAAAATTAGACACATTTCTTATTGTGGTGGATTTTCTCTAAAAGCACGTTGGAATCGAACCTGCACTCAACTTGGTACTTCAGTAATTTAGGCTTCATTTAATCTGAATATTATTTTTTATTTTAACTTCTTATTGATGGTGTAAATTGGCTTTATTTCCTGTAATTCTTACAACATTTGGCACATTCTTATTCCCATTACATTACAATCAACATATAATAGATACATTTCATATAAATTCTATAATAGAATACATTGAAAACCTTATATACTTTAACAATATCATAAAAGCTGTGCTAAATATTTAATATATAAGCGAAGGACAAATATCATCAATGAAAGAACGTATTATTATAATATTTTTTTTACTTTTATATCACATCGAGTACATCTCGAACTAAAATTTGAGTACACAATAAGAAAATACAACTTCAAAACAATGTATAAACAGAATGACAACCAAATATTTTTGAGCAATAGTACTTATAATTGAAGATAACTTTTCCAAAAAACATTTTTTTTTTGTCATTTACAAGACAATTGTACGAAAAACAATTAACATCTATAAGTAAAATTAATATATATTCTAGATTTCTTTTTCTGTTTCTAGAATACTGTATAATTTAGTTGAATATGTATATAAGAATGGTATGATATGTTTTATGTACTATAAGTTAAAAAAATTCATTCTCATAAGTGTTCAACAACCACTGTTTAATGCACACGATTATACTAACTCCTATATACATGACGACATTGAAAATTGGTAACCTTACATATTTAGAGATTACGTTAGGCCTGTAATTTAATAGCGATTACCCAGGTCGTGGCTAAACTAACAATAGAATAACGTCGAAACTCCATCAAAATCGATCTAGACGTTTGAACAGACAACCAAACCGAGATCGGTCGTAATAACAAAGCTATATTATGTATGAGATATATTCTATTATTAATACACTAATAATACATTTCCTTATTGGACCAAATATTAGCATCTAAACCAATTCCTTAAAAACATTACTTGCATAGACATTAGAAAAACAAAAATATACAAACTACTATAAATATAACAGCCGTCGGAGTTTCACTATTCCATAGTAAAAAACCGATTATCTAATATACAAAATACATTGATAAACAGACCTAGTAATGAATAGAGGGGGCAAATGTATTTAGCAACTTGTTCAATATAGCCATTTCTATTCTTGCTTTATATGAATAAGTTCTTGGTTATTTGATTTATATCTGAGAAACCTCTAATACTATAAAGAACAGAACGGCATAGATATATATTCAATATTTGCCCCCTTTAAGGATTACTTTCTGTTATCAAAGGATATGGTTCAAAATGAGAGTCAAAAACTAATAATACAATAATTAAAACGTCAATATTGTCCTACACCCGATCAACAATTGTTTACTTAATATCGAATCACGAAATTTCGAGATCTTCACACCATATACAATAATACATATATTGAAAAACTTAAAACAGTTTCTTTTTGTTCGAATGATTTTTTTTCAACTACTTAAAGTAATATGATTTTTAAAATTATTTTATGTTTTAAACATCATCTAAATAACTTGGTTTAGCTTTTTTACAGTTTTTCCTAGTTGGATTGTTTTTTTTTAATTAACTGCTTTAATGAATCTAAGAGAGCGTGAAATTCCAATTTAATAATAGTAAAAAATACTTTTTGATAACTTAGTAAAATAGAATAGACTATTGAACAACGTTTTGATAATCCGTAAATATAATTTAGAGTCGAAGAAAAAATTATTTGGAAGACTTATCCAATAAATTTAAGCCAATTTTAGGCCTTAAAATTTAACCTGAGTTTACAAAATCAATAGTCATTTTCAAAAAAAAAATCTTTATAAAAAATTCCATTACAATATAACATCTTTATGTAAGTAGCTGTATCTTTCAACTTATATAAATTTCAAAGTTGCCTCGAAAGCTTCTGGTCTAGACATCTCTCTAAAGCTACAAGAATATCAGAAAAGAATATCTACATATTAAACATATGTATATTTAATATTTCCTTTCGAACAATACTATAACCCTACAAATAGTGAACGTTACCTTTTTCACAATTCTTCAGTTGAAGCTATGGGTGCTTTTAGGAGTGGATTTCTAGGACTTCTAGAACCATCTGGATTTTTCTGGAAGTCCTCGTTAGATAAGGAAGCCGTCATGGGAGCTATTTTTAACTGATGGCCGTTTAGTTTGATTTCGGTAATGGAATGTGATCTGCCGTGATTAACATTAACTTTTTCTTTATTTGTAGTGGTCATTGGGTCGTGTGTTGGTGTTTTTGCAACGTTTGGAGGAATCCTTACTCTGTTCGCTTGTTCTCTTAAAGCCATTTGGTATGCTACTTCGAAAGCCTCACCTAATGTTAGGATAACTTCAGTCGCTTGATCCTGAAAAAGATAAATATGAACGATACAGTAATTTTTAATTTAATAAAAGAAAGGTAAAAAAATGTTTAATTATAGTAAAGATAAGAAATTACCATTGTAGCAACTCTGAATACATGACAGTAGTGGCTTCTCGTAGTGTGATCTTTAGTAATATAGGCGAAATGAGTCAGATCGTCTGCATCTTGACACGCACAGTGGATGTTGCGGATTTCATGTTCACAAACCAACTCCTGAGGGTAAAATATTGAATATTTAGAAATTAATTGGTTTCATTCAATTTTAACTTATTTTTCTAGTTTCACGCTGTATCACGCACACAGCAGGGTAGGCAAGAGAACGTAGTGTTAACACACTCCGTTCCCCATTTCCCGCTGAATTTTGGAGGCATTGTGTGTTGAGTTGTGGAACTCAACGCCACACTTTACATCGATACCAGAGCGAAAAAAAAATATGTCATGACTGGCCGCAAAAATGTAACTAATTTTTATTTAAAAAAAACTGTTACATTGAAACATCAAAGCCACGAAAAAATGATAATGATTGTTATGTTTGTATCCAATCAATACCGTTTCATTTCAAAATTTTCCACTCAAAAAAATATTTTCCTCTCAAAATATTATGTTTGGTTCAAAAACACAAAATGAAAATGAATTTCGAATTTTTGTTTTGTACGCACAATGGCGGCAGAAACACTAATTATCCTGTCTAACTAACCGTGATGCCTTCTGACATAAAATTCATCCTCGAAAAAATAATATAAAAAAACAATCCTTTTCTCTAAGAAATACAAAGGATAAAGTGGACCGATGGAGTGTGAACGGTGTACCATAATTAAAAATCAAATGGAAGAAATCAGGGCGTTTAGTGATACCCTGAGGGAGTGGGATGTGCCCTTTGAACGGTTGGTTAGTTCTCAAAGAAACTTTCTTTACATAAACAATGTCGATCAAAATAGAAATATATGTTATCGATATTTGTTCAAAATATTATTAGGATTTTGTATAATATACGTTTTTAGTATAATTTTATTCAAATATTCTGCTTAAAAAACATTATGTTTTAGAACTACTATTAAAATATATAGAGGTAATCGTGACGCAGCAACAGAGCCCCTGAACGCGATAGTTTTTAGTAAGACAGACCGCTGCGTTGACTTCCACCGTTCAACACGTCTCGTAAATTGGGCAGATCATGGGGAATAGAGTGTGTGACATATGTATTTAGAAGAAAAAAACTGTTGGTATAATTTATACTTACTCTAGTAATAGTATTAAGGAACTTGACTCCTCTATAGCTGATGGATAGTATAATATCAGGTGAATCACGGGGTTCTTTGGTAGATTTCTTTAATTTCTGAATAGATTTCTTAGTGGATTCAGTCCCACGAAGCTCTTTCACCACAGTTGATCCTAAATACTACAGGAGCAAAACAGGTATGAGTAGATATATTATTTTGATAAGATAATAACTTAATTTATTTGCCATAACTTTGTTTTACCTTACACTAAATGGATGTTATAGATTAAATGATGGTCACTAAACTTCGATCCATTAAAGCTAATCAAATTAAAAAATAAATGTTTTTTTCAGTTAATTTAAGTAAGAAAACTTTATTTAATCAAGAACTTTTAATAATCACCATAATAAGATGTTAGTGAAACAAATAAGCCTTTATATTTATTTTAATGACTAAGTTCAGTAAGTATTACGTAATTTTTGAACTCCTGGGATTTAAATTCGATAAATCAAATTACTCAATAAATAGTTATGCCCTATTAACCAAAAAGAAATATGCTTCTATTAGAGAACCTTCTTCGATTACTTCAGTAAAAAAGTATAACTTACATTCGCAACGTACGTCACGGCTCCAGTAACCAACACGAATGGCTGATGCTTCCACTGAGTTTTCAGAGCTCCTGGAACTCCTACTAGAAGTTCTGAAGGCGCTCTGATCTCCAGATCCGAAGGTCTAGGGGGTTGAGGAGCAGGTCTGTTTTTCTTACTCCGTTTCAAGGTTTCCCCGCCAGGAGGCGCGAGACTTGGTACCACGGGAGGTGGTACAGGTTTCAAATTCTCAGATGGAGGTAATTTTTCTTTGATTTCTTCTTTTAGCTGTTGAATATTGTTTTTCTATAACAAAATTATTTAATTTTATTTCATGAGTACTAATAAATATTATTGGGAAATCGTGAAACGTAAATTTAGAACCCATGACTAATATACCAATGAATAGTTAATCTATATTACGTGTAGTAATATAGTGAAACTAAAGAGTTTGTTTGTTTCAACGCGCTAATCTTAGAAACTACTGGTACGAATTAAAAAAGAGAAGAAAGGAAGCAAAGTTAAGGAGTATATCACATTATGTCAATCGTTTCGTTCGGCACTTAGAATGTTTCATGATTGTACGTGATAGATAAACATCTCATAGTTTGCTTTGAACTGTGGAGATGAAGCCACTAGTATAAGCTAATTGTAAATAAATACGGACATAGAGAAATTTCTCTCCAATTTCTCACTCTCTTGACTTCTCTTAAATTTCACCAGCAAATATCTAATAATTAGTAAAGTTAGCTAATTACAGCTCAACTTCATCTCCTGAAAAAAGAACAAAAACAAAATGATAACAAAGAAGCTATCAAACCAAGCCCAAGTAGATTCCACACAACAGAAGTAGTACTTAATTAAAAGAATGCAATCGGGGTACCTCATTATCGGGTGAACAAAACCAACACAGACTATCGACTGACTGAAAAAACACGCAAAAGCGTGCTAATTAAATCAAAAAAGGCCTGAACAATACCTGAACAAAAAGGAAAAGTGACTCAAACAGTTCACACTTCAGAAGTGTAAAACAAAAACGACTCGAGGCAAACACGTTGTATACTAGCGTGAAATTTTAATTAAGCCTCTAGAACCAAAAGGCACAAAAAGGATATAATTGACAGTGTCAACGGTGTAATTTGACGAGTGTCATTTGGAAACAAAAATGGCTGGGGCCATGGAAGTATAGATACGGTCGTTGGGAAGTGAATAATCTTCCGTTGCAGTGAACTTGAATGCGAGATGGGGTAACTATTCCTGGTGGCTTCATTGGGCTTTACATTTCGAATGATAAAACGTTAAATAGACACTTGTGTGTGGCTGCCATTATATAATTTGAGCGTATTTTTCTTGAAACGTGTCATAATTAAGATTTAAATAAGTATTGCTTTTTATGATAATTATGCAAATGAGGAATATTTAAAAATAGGCGTAATTAAAGTTGGTTTGTTATATTACTATACAAAAGTATGAGGGAAATAAATTAAAAATAATAGATTTTTTGACGTTATAAAGTATACACAAAAAAAGCATTACAATATTGAATATTTTTAGATAGATATCAATTAACTTATTATTAAAAGAGAAAACTTTTAAACCGACATTATTTTCCTACACTACATACCTATATACAACAAAATCCAAAAAAAAATATTATAAAATGTATCATAAATTTAAAGTTCCAGCAAAAAAAATAAAGTATTTTCTAGGCATTAAAGGCACATAGGTTTCCTTTCATACCATCTACATATGTATTTTGCGGTACATAACTACTAGTTAGGGTAGAGTGGCTCACTCAGCATGAATAGCAAGCTGAATACACGAATTGAGCACTAATTACCCATACAGGGTTGGCGACGTGTGAAATTAAAAAAGGTCTCGGCTATGCCTTTTAAAAACATACGCAGAAACCTATAATAACAAGTAGTTTTTTTTTTATATGTATAACTAATTATTATTATAGAGAACCTATTATTTTATTGAGTGACTTGCCTGGTCGTGTATTGGCTAGTAAGCTTAGATTAATTTAAAAAATGTGACTTTAAGTAATAAAAAAGAATGTGATTAGATTCTCACCTAAGACATATACTTGTGTAATAAGTCATAATTCTTTAGTCTTTATACAAATTCTTGCCTTCAGGTATATTTTTTGTACGTTGTAAATTATATTAGGACACGTGAATGAACTGGTATATTTGGGAAGTATGTTCAGCAGAGATGGAAGATACGAGATGGAAGTGGAAAGACGTCTTGCTGCCGGTAAAAGGGCTAGGGGTAGGCCTCGGCTGGCTTTCGAAAGCTCAGTATTAAAGATCGTGTAAAAGCATGACTATCAAGCAGGACCCTCGGAGGGCATTTATGAAGAGGTTGATGACAGTGGACGAGACGAAAGAATTATGTGGCGACCGTAGCATTTAGCGCTACTTTCTTTCTGACTAATCCGCTAGAAATATAGCTAAATTAAGTTATAGATTATTAATCTCTAACAATTGTACTCTAAACTCTAAAAGTTGATCGGCACACTTAAACGAAGGAGTTGGATTAGGGTTTGACCAGAGTGCAATAGCATGAAATTAGCAAGAAAGGAGAATCTGCACAGAAGATAAATACATCAGCTACCTACTACAAAATTAAAAAAATTAAGTCAACAGCATACTTTAAATCAATATACAATCTTAATATCTCAATAAAAAAAGGCCCAATTATATTTCTAAAAATATACCAACAGAATATTTGGCATCACAAAGCCTAAGAAGAAAAAAATTACATCCAAACATCTCAAACTACAAATTACAAATAAATGACAAAATGATCAGTCTATGCCTCCCCCATCCACGCTGCGATACTTGGTTAAAATGTAGTTATTTTAATATGACGCACGTGCTCCGTACCGTCGGGTGTTGCCAGGTGATACATGTAATTAACTAGATGAGCAATTTGAGAGATTACCGGTAAAACCCCCTTGAATTTCACGCTTACAGATTTTTAATAAACTTAAAGTGACGTGTTTGACTTTGAGCAGGTTTTGGATTAGGCAGAAAACGGTTGACGAAAATGAAGTTGTTTATAATAAGTAAGCTTTACGCTGTAACCCGCACACAGCAACGTAGGCAGTAGGAAACTAGTGTTAAGACACTCTGTTCCCCCGTTTTCCGTCAAATTCTGGAGGCATTTCCTGTTGGATGGTGGAATTCAATGTTGCGCTTTTTACCACCAGAGCCAAAAAATGAAAATATTCAATGTATTGGTAATCGAACAAACAACCTGTCGCACTTACAGTAGCACACTTTTGCCCCACGATGAGCCCCCTTCCCCCATTTTTATATTATAAAATAAAAAAAAAATAATTATAATTAATTCAGTTAGATATATATAACTGTCCCACAATATTTTTTTTATTAAATAACTTCTTTTCCTAATAAGTTGTTAACACAATCATAAAAATCACTCCATAATCCATAATAAAATAATCTACTGAATATCGCAGTGGATAATACCACTTTTATGGCGAAGGGATGTCCGCTTTAAATTAATTCAATATACATCGATCGTGTCTTACTATACATGAAATGGTTATAAATGTTTAAATCGTTTATTAAGTTGCTTTCTGTGTTGCACAATTTGTGACACAAAGAAAAAAAAATAATTTTAACAATTTTAAATTAGCTTCACGCTGTATCCAGCAGGGTAGGCAGAGGGAACCTAGTGTTAAGACACTCCGTTCCCCACTTTCTGCCGAATTCTGGAGGCATTGCGTATTGAGTGGCAGAACTCAACGCCGCGCTTAGCCTCGACACCAGAGCGAAGAAATGGAAATATAAATTTAATATTAGTCAATTTTATATCAGTCATTTTGTGTAACAATGATGTAATTGCACTTTTTGAAATATTATAGAAGAAAAAATCAAAAAAATATTTGTCGTTTTTTTTAGAGCAATTAGGTAAAAAAGGTTACGCCAAATAAATTATATTTTACATAGTTTATTGAAACAGAAGATTTTTTTTTCTTTTTATGATTACGTATCTCAGAAGAAAAAACGATAATAATAGGATTTTTTTTTATTTTTCGCAAAACAGATTCTGTCGACTGTTGATTATTATTAAAATATTGATTCTAGATAGAGGATATTATATAATCTCTAGTATTTTTATTATAAAAGTGAACGGTTAAATTTAAGTAATTTTAGATTTCCCTGAAACAGATTTTTTTATTTTGTTGTAAAATATATTACTACCGCACCTGGTTTCGAACAATATGTACAATAATTTATGAATATTGTTATTCTAATAAATGATTCGCACGGCTATATATTTTTTACCTACAGCTACCTTCACACTATATCCCACGTATAACAGGGGCAAGCAGACGGAACCTAGTGCTAAGAATCTCCGTTGTCTTTCTGTAAATTTTTGAGACATTGCGAGAGTCGAAGCTGCGCATTAACTTGTTACCACAGCGAGAATCGAACCCACAGCCAGATCTGTCCCTATACAAGAATACATCTTACAATAAAATAAATCTTTAATTTAAATATATAGAAAGCACCATATTTAAACCGTTAGATCGTTAAATTGGCTAATACACAATAGCACACGCACCGATGCAACTACCATAGCAACTCCCCGGCAATTCCTGCTCGACGTCGGATATCCCTTTTACGAGCTTTCAATTGAATAAATGTATGTATGAATATGTATGTTATCATTCGAACGTGATTATATTGATAAGGTAACGTTTAATTTTATTTTATTGTTATATAAAACACCATTATGGCAGAGTTGATAAGTAGTTGTATGTGATAGTTATAGGTTCAAATGATAAAAGAAATATTAAAGTATGTACTTCAATGTTGTGTAACATTAAAGTATAACTTTAATTCCGAAGTGATAAATTTAAAATTAAAAGCTTCATCCTGTATGCCGCATATAGCAGAAAAGGTAGAGGGAACCAAATATTAAGACACCATGTACCCCACTTCCTGCCCAATTTTCAAGACATTGTTTTTGTTTTTTACTTCTTTAGTAAAGATTTTACTGAAAGACGTTACAGTACGACCTCCGTGGTAAAATTCGGCAACCAAAAACAATAATATAAAACATAATAATTGCGATCGAACGCGAATGCGAATCGAACTCACAACCACCACAACATAGCTTGTATTACTATAGTCTCAAATTTAATTAAGTCTATATAAGCTGTACAGAAATATTAAGCAATCTATATACGTGATAGTTAAATAAGAGATGAAATATAAAACCGAATTAAGGCTTCGTGATGCAATTATATGAGTCAGTTATATTTCGTAAAGATAAGTGAAAAGTGAGGACGTGATGTGTTAACAAACAAACACACTTTAGTGTTACGATTCGTTTCATAATAGATACTTTTGGTTTTGATTAAATATTGTTCTATGAAATATACTGGTATTAAAAATAAATCAGCTTCACGCTGTATCCCGCACACAGCAGGGTAAGCAGAGGGAAGGCTAGTATTAAGACACTGCGTTCCCCACTTTCTGCCGAATTCTGGAGGCATTGCGTGTTGAGTGGCAGAACTCAACGCCGCGCTTAACCTCGACACCAGAGCGAAGAAATGGAAATATAAATTTAAGTAAATATTTCATCTTCTCGAGTGGGGATCGAACCCACAACCAGTCGGTTTTACAGTCACTCTTCGTGCCGCTGCGCCACGACTGGCCTCGATACTGTTATTAGATTAAGGATATTTAATGCTTTATTTTCATTTCCTAGCTCTGGTAATTGGGCAAAGCGCGGCGTTGTGTTCCGCCACTCAATAAGCAGTGCCTCCAGGATTCGGCGGAAAATGGGAAACGAGGTTATCTTAATGGTTACGAAATGTCTTAAGAATACGTTGCCAGCTTCTCTCTACCTACCCTGCTATGAGTAAGATAGGACAAGAAGCTAAAAAAAAATATGAATAATGTCGGAGGACGTCAGCCTTATGTAGTGTCTGAACACTAGTTTCGCTCTGCTGATCATTCTATACAGTAAAAAATATTACATTATAATATTATTTATACATTGTCTTTTAACTAAAATTAAAAATTCAAGTTTCAAAATGTATCGCTAAAACTTATAAGAGAGAAACAGTTATATTAACTCAATATTATATAAATATTTTATAACTTAATTTTAAATTTATTATTACAAATAAGATTTCCCAAAACCATTTTTATAGTAAATAATACAACTTTTAAGATATTTATTCAAACAAACTTATAATAACAAATTATAATGACGTTTAACGGTTTTCTCTTTATATCATTTAGTAACATGCCTGGGAACATTATTAAAATTCAGACATCGGCTGTCTGTACGCGCAGACTGGTGTTGAATATGTATCGCTTTAAATTGGCGATCGGTTACTTCAAGGTCAGTCGTGGCGCAGGGACACAAAGTGTGACTGTAAATCGACTGGTTGTGGGTTCGATCTCCACTCGAGGAGATGAAATATTTAGTTAAATTTATATTTTCATTTCTTCGCTCTGGTGTCGAGGACAAGCGCGGCGTTGAGTTCTGCCACTCAACACGCTATGCCTCCAGCATTCGGCAGAAAGTGGTGAAAGGAGTGTCTTAACACAAGGTTCCCTCTGCCTACCCTGCTGATCGCGGAATACAGCGTGAATCTGACATTTACAAATTAAATTAACATTCATTTTAAATAAGAAAAACTTACCAAATTCTTGAGATCTGTGTTAATTTCTTCAATATTACTCATTGGTCCGTTCTGTTCACCGGACACAGAACATAGTATCCTCTTCCTGTGACCGGCCTTGTTGATTTCCAGCACTGCAGTCAATTCCACCTCCCAGATCCTCCTCACCCTATCCATATCTACATACAGGTGTTTTCTAAAAGTATCACTATATTGTTCTAAGTTTATCGTCCTAAGCCAATCGTCAACAGATTCGTTTTGAGTTTTACTTATATTATTATTATTATGGTTATTGCTTATTTCTGCTATTTTAAGAGGTAACTGTTTAGCTGAGTCTAGTATCTTCTGTCTGTCGTTCTCTTCTATTCCCATTTCTCGTAAGTCATTTTCGTTAAGTATGCCGTTCTGGAAACAAATGTGTTGTTACAAATTTGATCTTGGAATCTATTTTTTATGATGTATATAAATATTAAGCATTCGAGGTTATCAAGGACATCGTGGCAACGTGGGACAGCCTTTGACTGTAAGCCCGATGGTTGTGGGTTTGATTCACAATCGGAGGAATTAGTTTCCCCTCTAGCAAGGCAAAGTGCATCGTTTGAACAGAGTGTTTTGACACTACGTTCTCTATTCGTTATTCCTCTTGCTATTAGAGTGATACAACTTAATATAAAGCTTAATTATTATAAAACATTGTGATCAGACTATTTCTCAACTTTGTGAAATATTTCTTTTCCTTATACCATTATTTCTCAAAAACCACATAGGTAAAAGTTTATCATGGAGTCAAAGTTAAAATTTATAAATTACACAACAGAGTCTAACTATGATATTATAACAAAAATATTAATAAAATCATATAAAAAAAATATACTTACAACAAAGTCGATATCGTCGTAGCCGCTCTCAACAAAAAGTGTTTCGTAATCATGCATCCCTAGTCCAGATAGCCAAAGTCCTAAAGTCGAAGCAACGGGCGGGCTCAAGCTGGACTCAGAGCAACTGAGCCCTAACCTGGAAGTGAACTCCTGCTCCAACTCCGATACAAAGACCGATTCCCTTACAAGCTTACTGCCGAAGGAAGCCATGATTTCTGATATCTTGGCCCATTCTTCCTGTTAACAAAGAAATATTATTCTTTAAAAATATGCTTATACAAAAAACCAACGAATATTAGACAAAATTATTAAATATTAAAACAGTCAAAATGATTTTGATAATATTTTTGAGTAATTTAATTTAGCATTTAAATTAAACATTGCTTAAGCATTGAAAAAAATCCTACCATATTGACATAACAATAGCAAAATTAACGTAAAAGGCAAATTTAAAACTAAGTTTCCCTATTTCCCATTAAATAAACAAACAAAAAAGATTAAAATCTAAGAAATACAACTGATAGAGTGCTTTCGAAGCTACCCATCAATCCCGAGTGCCTCTAAAGTCTAAACATCAATACAATATCGTAACGCATCCTCAGTTGAGTCATGCTCTTTTAAAGGCACAGCCTTTTATAGCTTCCGGTTTATTGTTGTCTTTGGTTCAGGAAAACCGCTAAATTAAAAAAAATAAGTGCACTTATATTTTTTGTTAAATTAATTATGGATAGAGCCGTCGTGGTACAGTGTGTCTGATTATAAATGAAAAGTTTTGGGTTCGATCTTCCTCTGTATTTTTACTTCCCCGCTCTGCTAGAAGAATTGCGGCGTTGAGTTCCGCCACTCAACACGTCAAATCTTAAATATTGAAAGTGCCTACTCTCCTTTGGGCGAAGTGATGCCTGTATACTAGTCAATGTCCTATTCATAAGAAGTTTTACTTTTTAATAAGTTTTTTCTACTCTTAGTGTTAAAAAATTACAATTTGCCACTTGTTTTCCCGTTTTACTTAAAAATACTTCACGGGACATACATTGAAATAAAACAAAAGAATCATAAAAGATTTCAATTCAATACATTGTACCTTTGTATCTTTACTATAATTTATGTATTGAGGCCGTCGTGGCGCAAAGGCAGAAGAGTGTGATTGTAACGCGACGATTGTGGCTTCGATTCCCACTCGGCGAAATGAATTATTATTTATTAATATTTTCATTCGCTCTGGCACCAACCAAAGCCCGGCGTTAAGTTCCACTCAACACGCAATGCCTCGAAAAAATCAGCGGAAAGCGGAGAACGGAGTCTTAACACTAGATTCGCTCTGCCTACCCTCCTATACACGTGAAGCTGATTTTATTTAATCTTTACTATAAATAAGCCTCAAAACAACAAAAAAAAATAAAAGATTTATATAATTTTAATTTCTGGCAGCGTGCAGGTGGATATTAGCATAAATACGGCAACACCTGCGTATCGCAAAAGGCTTGAGCAGCTGTCGGACGTATGCACGATCGAAACTTAATGATTACTTTAAGATATAACATGACGGTGGAAACATGAAATTACTAAAATATTCTCTTATTACACGAATTTAATTATATTTTCAATTCGATTTAATAGGTTGTGGCGCGGTACAAGTTGTTGGTTCAATTCTCACTTGGCGGAATAAATTATTCTCATTTTCTCACTCTGGTATCAAAAAAAAGCGCAGTATCACTCAAAAAATGCAGTCTCGAAAAATTCCGTGGAATGTGGTAAACGGAGTTAACTTACTAACTTAACACTAAGTTGCCTTTATCTACACTGCTATAAGCGGGATAGTAAGTAAAACAAAATAAAAACAATTAAACTATCTATTTCAAGGACGTATGTAGGGTTCCAAGATTTTCCCGATTTTTTTTAATCACTTCCTTATTTTAATTTCAGTAATAACAATCTATCCATAGTTGGATCACGTCGATGATAGTTCGATTCCTACTCAAGGTAATAAACTATTTTTTAGTCGGAGCTGCGTTAAAAATACTGCTGCTTTGAGGCTTGCTACTCCACTCGAAATGTCTCGAATTGGGGCGGAAAGTGAAGAACGGAGGTTCCCTTTACCTATTTGCAAGAATGATGATATAATGATATAATGATGATGAGTTGATGTATTTTTTTTAATATTTGATATTACTCGTTTTGGGGGATAATAAATAGTACTTTTAAAAATAATAGAAATTTCTAAGTAATGTTATTTATAGTTAACTTTATTTATACTTTGCATAACGTGTATGAACTAACTATATCTAATCATTCGCCTACGGTCACGATTTAAAAGGTCGCAGATTCGAAGCCACGCCCCTTATCTTGTGTTGTTATACGTATATAATATAACATAATATACAGATTGTAATGAGAACGACTTTCCCTTGTAAAGAAAGTGATAAATATTGTTATGACTCTACTTAATAACTTTTCGAATGGGATAAGAACAAATAAATGATCCAATAAATGTTTATTTTCATAATTATTTATTTTTATAGAGATTTACTTCATTGAAAATTCACTTGAATTCATGAAGTGGTTAATAATTAATATTATTTCTTATACATAATTATTACTTAAAATCAGCTTCACGCTGTATTCCGCACACAGCAGGGTAGACAAAAGGAAACTAATGTAAAGACACACCGTTCCCCACTTACCGCTCTTTGCCTCGACACCAGAGCAAAGAAATAAAATATAAATGTAAGTAAATATTTTATCTCCTCGAGTGGGGATCGATCCCACAACCAGTCGATTTCACAGTCATACTCTGTGCTTCTGCGTATACTGGATACTACTTATCTATTTTTTTTTTCATTACTAAAGAAATTTAAGAATACAATTATAAAAAAAATAGTTTTAAAATTGTCTAATATCTTTGATTTTATTTTAAGTATCATCCTATATAGAGTGATTAAAACAAAGGATAATTATAACAAAAAAAAATAACATTGCATTATAATTTATACAGAATTTCGATATACTAATGGCAATTGTTTTGTTTTCTATGTCAAGGCAACGTTATCAATTTCATGTGTTCAATGTGGAGTGATAAACAATATACGACTATTTTATTAATATTATCATTTAATTTTTAACAAAGAAAAAATAACTTAGTTATTCGTCACTTCGTTGTCAATTTTTTTATACTTTAGGTACGATTTAACCTATTGCTTGCTTATTTAAATTTAAATATTTCCACAATTCCGATTTGAACTCACTACCTTCTAATATTGAAAAATTATATCGTTACTTTATCTGAGCCGTCTGTGTTATTTTATATAATTTAACTTGATAATATAATATTTACGTAATCCACATACTAATGTGTTACCTTAACGGTAACGCAGGTGTACAGGATACATACTAAAAATATTGTTAATTATCACTTCCTGTCTTTGTGACGATGTTCACTTCAGGTGTTACATATATGCACTCCAGAAATAAAATTATTTCTGGTTCCTTTGTACATTTTTACATCAAAATCCTACTCGTATAAGTATCAATTAAATTAAAATCAGCTTCACGCTGTATCTCACACACAGCAGGGTAGAGAGAGGGAACCTAGCGTTAAGACACATCGTTCCCCTCTTTCCGCCGAGTTCTGGAGGCATTGCATGTTGAGTGACGGAACTCAACGAAGCGAATGAAAATTAGAAATTTAAGTAAATATCATTTCTTCGAGGGATTGACTCCACAACCAGTCGATTTTACAGTCACACTTTGTGCCTCTGCTCCACGACTGGCCTCTCTTATATATATATATATATATATATATATATATATATATATATATATATATATATATATATATATATATATATATATACTTTATGTCACAATTAAAAATTATTTTGGTAATTAAAATATTTTCTTACCTGTTCATCAAAAGGACTAAGTATTGATAGTGATTTATCACCACTTTGCGTCGAACTGGTCGTATTGCTCCGTCTTCTGACCTCGTCTTCCACTCCATTGGACCTCTCAGTTCCATTGCTGCTTAAGTTACTATTCAGGTTTTCTGTAGGTGAAGCGTCGTACACTGATTTAAGTTTTCTTAAAGTCTTCGGCCGTTCTGCCGGCATCGGCCGGAGTCCGATACCGTCGAGAGTGGTCGTCGAGCCTTTGAAGAGGCCTGGAACAATGTAGAATATATGATATTTTTTAGTATTTTATTACAGTTGGTTGTTATGGCTGTTACATTTTTGGAAATTACGATATTATCTATACATTTACAAGCTGCTATGGGGACGAAAGGATAACATTTTATTCCGAGCACGAGATGAGTTCTCCATAATATATATACATATGTGTATAAAGATAAGAAAAAGATAAGGTAAGGTATAAAATATTATTATCCAAAAATATAAGTTTTACATAGTCACCACCATGGCACCGAGCACAACGTGAGAACAGCGAATCCTCGATAACAAGACAAACATTGAGTTCCACTACTCTTAACATATAACCAAATAATATTAATGTTTTTATACAAGTACATTTATTTTTATTCCATTAAATAATCACAAAACGATATAATATATATTTTTAAAGAATCCTTACAAAATAATAAAGTTTAAAAAACTAAAAAGAATATATCTTAAAAATTGTAAAACAATTTCATATATTTAAAATAGGTTATTTAGCAAAATTATCGATACATTCGTCACATAATATGTAATAAGAAATCGGAGTTTACATACTGTTGCCGATAATTTTGACGTTCAATATTGTCATCGATAAGAAATGAGGGCAGAAGGAGGAAAGTTTAAAGACTACGAACTACAAAGTCATAACTTTAGTAAACTAATTGAAACAAAGACAATAATATTGTATAGATTGATTGTTGCACATACTCGTACATACAAGACAGAAAACCATATATTTACTTAAATTAAAGTAATAGTTCGATTCTCACTTAGAGGAATGACTAAAATCAAATCAGCTTCACGCTATATCCCGCACACAGTACAGTAGGCAGAGGGAACCTAGTGCTACGACACCAAAGCGAAGAAATGAAAATATAAATATAAATAAATATTAGAAATGATTAAGTTTAAATTATTTAGATCTTGCCACCTGGAAGGCAAATCACAAATTCACAAAAAAAAATTGAGAGTAAACTTGAAAGTGCCTTCACACTAGATTCCCTCTATCTGGTCTGAAAGGAGAAAAGCGTGAAACTATTTATATATATATTTAGGTATACAAAAAATTTTGTTTAATGTTATAAGGACTACAATTATCATCACCGCTACTGTCGTCCCTGAATACATTCTAATTGAGGTCGTTACAGCGATATCTCTCAATATTTTTTTTCTGTTACAACTAGAAAAAAAAGAAAGAAACTCGAGTAATGCAACGGGGCCGAGGCCGCCTATTAGTAATATTACAGGTGTTTTTAGACACTACATTGTGACACAAAAATTAGGTTTTATATAATGAAATTGGATATACAGAGCTTATTATAAAATAAATATTTTTTTTTTAGTTTTATTAAATTTTCCTAATTTAATACTTAAAAAATTAATAACATGTGGTTTGTGGTTTAATATCCACATTTTTTTTTAAATATAAATTATTTATTTTTGAGCTTCCGCTGTATCTTACTCATAGCAGTGTAGGCAAAGAAGACCTGGGAACCTAGTGTTGTGCCACAGTTCCCATTACATACTTATGGATATACTTTAAAAAGTCAAATTTTAACTCATAAAACGAGCTTTTGATTGTCGCGTAGTATCGTATACAAAAAATAAATTTATTTATTTAATTACATATAAGGAGATAGGTTAACCTATCAGACAGACATAAGTCAGATAATATGTTATCGCAAATCACAAAAATTGATTAGTGATCGTTGAATGAACCCACGACCTAATTTAATGTTTGCATTACAATAGCTACGTATGCTGCACCTTAGTTAAAGATACTGAACTGGAATTTAACCCGAAGAAATTAAAAACGACGAAAGAAAATACATCAATCTTTTCTATTATTTCTATTAGCTTCACGCTGTAACACGCATACAGTAGGCTAGGCTGAGGGAACCTAGTGTTAAGACACTCCGTTACCCACTTTCCGCTAAATCCTGGAGGCATTGCGTGTGGAATGGCGGAACTCAACGCCGCGCTTTGCTTAGACACCAGAGAGAAGAAATGGAAGATTTTTTTATATACTTATATAAGTCCCTCCGTACAATAACTATTTAAATAATTCACCATGTCTGTTGTATCACACGCTTTATAAAGCTCAAATTGATATAAATTGTATATACTTCCGCTTCGAACTCAGCACAAAGCATTCCTTCACATTTAGGTATCTTATTTACAAATCAACAGTGCTATTATCGTTATTAGATGTTAGTCTATTTGGGTTAGGAATTTTTTGATTAAAATTTTGATATTGACTCTTACTGTAGATAATGAATGCCCCATTAAAATGTAACTCGTTAAATCGATTGTGATTTTTAATTAATTTTTGCATGATTAATAGTTAATCTTGTCCAGTCGTGGTGCAGGGACATAAGCGTGCGGCGATAAACGCCACAGGTTGTGGGTTCGATTTTCCTCACGCTTGTAGAGACAAAACGCGACGTTAAGTTCCTGTACGTCAAAGTGTAATGCCACCAGAATATGGCGGAAAGTGAGGGACGGAAATGTCCTAGTAAACAGAGTGTCTTAACACTTGCCTCCCAGGTTCTTCTGCCTACCCTGCTGTATGGAATGCAAAGCCAAAAAAATGCATAAATTCAAGAAGACGAATATTTCTTCTACATATTAGTTATAAAATAGCATTTTATAATACTTGCAAATGTTTTATCAAATTCGATACGTTATCAAACTTCCGAGTGCTATGTTTATACATTTTCGCACCTCGTGTATCTTTAGGTAAGCTCGAAGATATGGAATTACATGACTCAGTTCATCTGTTTTGATTTTAGGAACGTCGATAAATTATATTTCATAATAGTAATATTTTATTGCACATAAAAAAATATATTTTTTACATTAAAATATGTACTTTTTAATTTATTCGATATAGAGAGTTGACATTTGGCAGGTTAGGTAGGTTCCCAGGTTACCTTGAATAAAGACAGACAGCACTAGAAAACAGCGCTAATAAATTCCTAAGGAGGCGACAAAAAATGAAATTTTCCGTTTTACATCTTAAAACACACAAATAAAATTGCGGGCGACTATTTTTAATTTTGTTTAAATTGACTTTCATATTGTTTTTTGAATATAATTCCAAACAAGAAATGCATTCGTGCGTTCACAAGTTGTGTCATGATATGACCAAAAGATGAAAGACCAGATCACGACTTTATGTGGATCAAAGGTCAAATCATGAAATATGCATATATATGCATAGAAATTGTAGGCCAGTCGTGGCGCAGCGGCACAAAGTGTGACTGTCAAATCGATTGGTTGTGGGTTCGATCCCCACTCGGGGAGATGAAATATTTACTCAAATTTATATTTCTCTTTCTTCGCTCTGGTGTCGAGGCAAAGCGCGGCGTTAAGTTCTGCCACTTAACACGCAATGCCTCCAGAATTCGGCACAAAGTGGGGAACGGGGTGTCTTACACTAGGTTCCCTCTCCCTACCTTGCTGTGTGCGGGATACAGCGTGAAGCTGATTTTTTAATTTTTTTTATAGAATTTGTAACTTATTACAGAAACTTATAAGGACAAGTTCGAAAAGTAAGTTAATTTATTGAGTTACATGAAACAGATTGGAGCGAACAATCCTTTAAACAGAGAATAATAAAAATGTATCACTTGAGAATCAAGAGATATTTTCCTTCTCTACTCTCCTCCAATTCACGAGACATTTAAGAATGAGCAAGGAAACGTATATATATTGTTTTATCTCGAGTAGGAATTAAACCTGTAACCACCGTGTTTACAGTCAAATGGTTTACCGCATCTGGATTTTAAATTGCATTTAAAGATTATATAATAATGGAACATAAGGCTATTGTTTTTATCTTCACGCATTTTACAGATTTTGCGATTTTGTACGCAGAAAAAATGTAGGTACTGATAAGCTCTTTCGTTTAGTACTTTAAATATTGCATACTACGTGGTGGAATTCGAATTGCCTACACGTTTCTGACGACACTAAAGAAATATACTTATTTTACGTATATTTTAAATATAAATTTTATCATGGTGATATAATAAAAGATAAGACACTCCACCCCGATCAAATTGGTTGTTATGTAAAAATATCATTTTTATGTTAAAAAAAGACACATTTTTTCGGGGTAGGCAGGAAACCAAGTGTGTCTTACACTCCGTTCCCCACATATCATCGAATTTTGGAGGCATTGCGTGTTGAGTGGAACTCAACGAATCGTTTTGCCTTGACACTCAAACAAAAATATAAATTTAAATAAATATTTAATTTCCTCGACTGGGAATCGAACCCAAAACCAGTCGGTTTTACAGTCACACTTTGTGCCCTCGTGCCACGACTGGCCTCAAAAAGACACATCAGTACTACATATGACCTAATTTTAGCTTCTTTCACGAAATCTAGTTTAATTCACGCACCGTGACAGCACGACCAACGAGCGGTGCATGGTTACGTCGGGTGACCGACTACAATACCCTATTGTTCTCCTGGCAGTTAAACTTGTAACTGTCACTTATTCTTTCTTAGACTTTTACTTGTTGCTTAGGTTTTAGTGTATGAATATGTATGTTACATACATACTATACGTTGATAGATATTCATATATGTAAAGTATAAAATTTATAGTGATCTAGAACATGGGAATCAAAAAAAGAGAATGTGGTATTGAAAATTTTGGATTGACTTAACACTAGGTTCCCTCTGCGTATCCTAGTATATGCGTGAAACTAAAAAAAAGTACACTCTTTGGTTCCCTTGCTGAATAAATAAAAACATTTTAATAACTACTATACAATAAAAACAGAAAAAGGTCTAGATTTTTAGAATGAAAAATATCCCCCATGTTTGGATTTGAACCTATAGTTGTCGCAAAATGTTACACAAATTATTATTGGCACACGACGTTGTTACTTAAAGTCTTAATTACTAATAGGACATTAAGCATTTCATGGCTTCTCGTTTACTTAAGCCTACTAAGTATTAAATACTACATAAATAAATACTTACTTAGGAAAAAGTTTCTTAATTATTATATAGTAAATTTGGTGTACGCAAAAGCTTACACTGGATTGCTATAGACATGTTTAATAAAAGACGTGATTTAATAAAAAACTGTTTAGTAATAGACAAAGGCAATAGGTTCAAATTTCGTTACTTTTTTTGCCTTATATTATTTCCTAATTAAGGCTGAAGTATGTAATATTTCATATTCATAATCGAATTTCTTATAATTAGTGATTACAATAGTACTAGAAACGATAAAAATCGTTCAAATAATTTTAAGCATCAATATATTTAGATATTACTTCATTCTCTTATGAAGATAGTTACGTAAGCTTGTTAAAATAGAAAATATTTCAATCAAATGCCTCGTATAAATTATAATTCACTACTTTTTTTGAAAAACATGCTAATTGGTAACATATTGTAAACAAATAAAATCAAATTTTTAAAACAAGAATTGTTCTGGATTTTATAATTACAATCATCAAGCTTACTATCCGTTTGAATACTTAGCCTCCTACCTAGAAATATAGAAATATTATGGTTTAGTTATTATGACGAAACACTCCTTTTTTATAGACAAACTAGCTACTATGGAGGAACTGAGTGATTATATCACTGTATTTTTATATAACATTATATTTATCACTGTATTTTCATATAACATTCCTGTATCATCCAACCATAGTTAAAAGTACATGATTCACCTACTCACTTAGTACTAACATGTTTAAACAAGTGAACACTTGTTACGGTTAGGCATCGTTTAATAAAAACCATATAAAACTTACAGTTCCCCATCAGTGAGACGATCATTAAATATTCCAAGGCATTTATAAGTCGTCATCTCTACATTAGAAATACACAGTTTGAATACACTATCACAGGAAAAATCACATATAACACAGAATTAAAACCATTTTCGGTTTAATTAGACACTTTAAAGCATTTTTTATAATATAAAATTACAAAAAGAAGAGATTTTTTAGTTTTTTAACTAATACTTAAAAATACGAAGTAATGTTATAAGTAAAGAACAGTCAGTGTACGTCCGATTAGACAGCCGTCGGAAGACTGCGAAATTGCAGTGAAACAATATTGATAAGACGTCACATATCGACCATTTTATCAATCAGAATCAATTTATTCATGTAGACAATTGGATGGTTGGGGGTTTAAATTTGCCAATTTAGTGGTAGTGGTTGTGGGGTTTTGGGTAAATTAAATTAACTTGAGTTGAAACTTCTTAAAGCTTTAAAGTTTATTAAGTTAGAATGGTTTAAAATAAATAATTATTAATGAATAATTGTTATGGATTTTTTTAATATTTCACATTTAAATTATATGTGATTTTAATTTTCTAGAAATATGTATATTATATGAAAAAAAAATTATTGCTTATATGATAATTTAAAATAACTTGATCTGATTTACATATATGTACCTATACATAAATATATAGACCACCGTGGCATAGAGGGATAGTATCTGATTAACACGACTGTTGTAGGTTCAATTTCTATTTGGGGGTTAATGGTAACATTTTCATCTCCTCTGGAACTACGAGCGGCGTTTAATTCCGTGACTCAACACAGATTGTCTCGAATTTCAAAGTGGAAAGCGGAGGACGTTAAGCTGATGATGATGATGATGATTTAGGTATACTTATTTTGTAGTATGATAACAACATAATTTAAACGTAGTGATTTTCCACTCTCTTATGAAGATAAGAGAAATGAGTGGAAAATCACTACATTTAAATTCCGATTTACAGAATTACAGAATGCGTATATTTATTCTACTGAATAAACTCATTTAAACACAGCCTTTTTAATGTTTATTAGTTACAGAGCAGTCCACCGGTTAAACCTGATCTTATATAACATTAAAATTATGAGATCACGACACCAATTTATAAAGAAACTAGTTTACTACGAAGATGCATTTCCACAACTACTCTATAATTTAAACAATATTTTAAAATATACCTTACATTAGATAGAAAACTGAGAGTTAAAATTAACTGCATGATAAGAAATAAGGTTCAAAGATGGCCATAAACTGTTAAAAATAACTGCTTTAATTTACATATCAAAACATAATAGGCTAGTTATTAATCAAATAGTATCATTGAGTAGGTTATCGTATCTGGAAAGTAATTTTTATATTTAATTCTAACATTTTAACGATACGTTGAAAGTGATTTATTTAACTATTTTGGTTGATACGTCTCGGCTTTTAGTTATCGGATTTAATGTAATTTGTGGGAGATGGGATGATGACCACTTTAGTAGATTGTAGTTAAGTATAGGTTTTAAAATGTTTTTATATTAATTTTAATTTTAATTTAAATAGTTACTGTTTTTAAATATTGTAATGAAATAATAGTATAAATTGTAAAAAACTATAAAGATTTGTAGATGAAACTGAAATTTGGATTCTTGGAAATTTTTGAGAAAACTTTTTAAAAAAAGTTTTCTCTACGCGAACTAAATCGTGGACTATAGCTACGAGCTATAGCTATAGCTTCTTGCCTAAATACGTGCATTTTTTATTAATTTAAAATATATATAGTGTTTTTTTAATGATCATGTATTTATACAACTTTAAGCCTGGAAACTGGATATCTAAATATGATAGTTAACCATAACTGAGAACTGATATTTCTAAATCATAGATAAAAATGTTATTCACAGCTATTCAATATCTTATCAATAACGAGAATTTAAGATAGGTTGCGAAGGTCAATACCATTTGCTTCTTTTGATATTCTCATATGAAAGTTATAAAAGTCTAATGGAAAACGCTAAATAGTTATATATTATTGTGGTAGCGTCTGACTAGAAATATGGTGATGGTGCATCCACCTCTGGCAAGAGGGAAGCGTTGCGTGGAGGACACTGAACTGAACGCGTAGTGTCCCAATTTCGGACGGAGAGCTGATATCTAAACACCAAGTTCTCTTTTATATACACAAATAAAGCGAGAGTTCGTAAAAAAATACAAAGTATTTTAAAAATTCTTGATAAATTAATATTGACGTAACCGTTGTTCAGTTTAAATGGACCTGATGGAACACGAAAATAGCACTTCAAATTCAATTAAGGATTGGCGCAGCATAACTAACTTTCCGAGGCCTGGTAAGGCAAAGTAAGTTCTGATTCTTAAATCGTAATATTTAGAATATTACATTTTTGTGCAATGTAAAATATTAATAAAAAAATGTGTACCATAAATAAATCTTTACAAGTTATGAACTATAACATTTTTTATATTAAAATATATTTCCATTCCATATATTTCATATAAGGTACACTGTAGGTATAACAAAGTTGTATAAGAACTAAAAAATTAAAGTAAAACAAGAATTAAAAAAAACATAAACCAAAGGAAATGTCATATACAGACATGCTTTAAGATAACCACTGTAACTTTATACTAACATAAGTTTTTTGTATAAAAACGTATATGTTGTCGATATAAATAAACTATCTAAATCCAAAGAAAATTAAACCTTAAAATCCACCTACTAAATATTATAATTGCTTAGCAATTTTCAATACTGTCAGTTAAAATGAAATGCTATAGTTCCCGTATGATTGAACCGTTTTTTTCTTTCAACGAAACGATCAACGCATATGGTATTAACGTGAGAACATACTTTTTTATACAAAATTGTAACTCATCTTATAGTGTTACTAAAGGGGGGAGAAGTAGGCTTTTATCTTTGGTAGTTTTTTAGTTTCACGCTGTATCCCGCGTACAGCAGGATAGGTTGAGGAAACCTACATAATGTTAATATACACCGTTCCCTACATTCCACTTAATTTTCCCAACAATGCGTCTTAAGTGGCGGAGCTCAGCACCGTGCTTAATTTACCAGACTGAAGCGGAAAATTAAAATAATTTATTCTTTTAATTGGAAATTGCATTCACAATTATTGAGCTTACAGTCAGACGCTGTGCCATGACGGAGAGACATTTTCTATATTTTTCTCAAGTTCATTATCATATAGATTTATCATTATAGAACTTAGTGTTCAAAAATTTTTGAATAAATAGGTATAATTTACAAACAAAAATTGTCGTTTTTTTAAATATAAACATATTTTGTTGAGATATTGGTTTTAGAGTATGTTCGTAATATTTCTATATTTAGGCAAATTTATAGAAGGGGAAAACCAATAGAAAGATGATGCATTTGTTTCTTTAAGTCCACCATTACGTGATATTGCATCCAGTTATCAGAATTCGATAATTTAAAAAGATAAGACAAGGAAACTCGTCATAAAACTATATAAAAATAACAAAAAGACAGGGCATAGTAGACAAGAGATTTAGTAAGAATTTTTATTCCTTGGATTGCTAGTGTAGAGACACTCTTTACTTTTCGCCTTAGATTACATTTATACATTACGATTATAACGCCGGGTATTATCTTTTAACCAGAGCGAGGAAATAATAATAATTAATTTCCTCGAATTGGAATCACCACTTCATCCACACAACTATCATTTTCCACCAAATTCTTGAAGCACAGAGTGTTGGGTGGTGGAATCAACGCCGCGTTTTGTCTCATTACCAGAGTGAAAAAAAAAGATAATATAAAATATTTAATTCCCTCGAGTGGGAATCGAGCCCACAATCGTGACACACAGTACCGCAGTGCTGGAATTAATGAAATCGATCGTATGTAATCTTTCTAAGATTACTTTAAAAACTCTTGTTTTACTTAATACTAGATTACATAAAAACCATCTCAATCATGAAATCCAACTTAATTAACATTCAACATAAACAACATTCTAGTTTATCCACTTGCTATCTTTATCATCGCAAAATCATCGGAACAGTCGACCCGTGATGACGTTGACTCACAACTAAATGGATGATTCATACATTCATACATCGTAGCTGGTACTCGTATGTTACTCATACGCGGTAAAACTATTAAATATTTGATAATTCCGCATTTTAACATTAAATATTAGGGTGAGTGTTGAGTTAAAAGAAATGTTTTATTTTAAGTCCAGTCGTGGCGCAGGGGCACAAGGTGTGTTCACAACGCGACGCGTGGTTGTGGGTTCGATCCCCCTCGAGGAAATGAAATATTTATTTAAATGTATATTTCCATTTCTTCGCTCT
This sequence comes from Heliconius himera, assembly GCA_021202915.1. NCBI lineage: Eukaryota > Metazoa > Arthropoda > Insecta > Lepidoptera > Nymphalidae > Heliconius > Heliconius himera. Next base: position 443,200 of record JAJHJA010000086.1, read on the forward strand.
AGTGACGAGACACCGCGGCGTTGAATTCCGCCACTCATCACGCAATGTCTCTATAATATTGCAAAAACAGGGAACAGAGTGTCTGAACACTAGGTTCCCTCTGCCTACCCTGCTGCGTGCAGATAAAATTTTGTAAAAAAAATACTTAAGCAAAAGGTAAAAAAAAACTTCTAATCTCACTTTAGGTAATACCTATTCTCATTTATATATAAAAACGAATATGGGAATAATTTAATATATAAAACAAAAACCGAATGAATTAGGACCGGAGGATAATCGAGTCTTCAATCTAGATAAAAAGTAAAAAATGGAGTGACAATTTTGACAGCTTTCTCTATCTGCCTAGTCGATACGCTAAATAAAAAAAAAAAAAGAAAATACTTCATTTAATAAGTTTAATAATAAAAAAATAGAAAATATCATACGACAGTGTGAACTAAGGTTTATGGAAACAAGCAACGACCTTGTTGTTTAGTCAGATAATAGAATTTTACACAATAGATTTTAATGCATATGTTTTAACATATTATGCTCTATTAATAATAAGCACCACTATATCTCAGTTATTCTCTCATACGAATGTTATGGATTCAAATCTAGTGACTATTTTTAATAGTGAAAATGTTTTGTATTGGATTATGTATTCTAAATAAGTTAATACTGAAAATTTTTAATTGATATATTCAAACCATATTATAGGAGAAACTGTGTATAAAATGGAATTATGAGCTTATTACACATTTATATATTTTTATTTTAATGTAAACAGTATTGATATGTTTAAACAACTTCTACATCAATGATATAATATATTAACAGCTTAATAATACATGTAAATATTTAAAATTTTATAAGAAAGTCAGGAACTGAAATCATAAACTTACTTCATATCAAGTCATATTACAAAAAGTAGTTCTATAGGAATTAATAGGACATTTTGGTTTTGTTTATACTATAAATCTGAGACGATAGCAGTTAAACTGTTACCCATAAAGGGTGGACAAAGAAGGTTCGATGACTTTATGAGGTCCCGTATCCATTGTCAATGGACGACAATAAAATGTCGTTCGATAAAAGAATCTTTAGTAACTTTGCAATATGCTTTTTTATATAGAAATTGGTTTTACTTCGACGTTTTGTATTAACGATTTTTGATGTAAATATCGTCCCCATCAGTTTAAAATTAAGGCAATTTAGAAATATATTCAAATTATTTTAATTTTTTTATTGTACCGTTATAAAATTCTAATTTGATAGTGTCCTATTTATGTTTTATTTGTTTTTCTCAGACCATTCTTAAACTACCCAAATTCCTACTATTTACGATTATGATTTATGGAACCAAACATTAGACAAAATTTTATACTAACAAGGTTTGTATTTATATATACACATTTTATATACGTACATACAGAATATGTGTTCATCACATATAAACTTTATGTAATAATCATTGTTTTTTTAAAAACTAAAATCTTTATGTAATTTTATAGAAAAAAATATACTAACTCATGTAATATATTAAAAACAGTTTAAAATTATTGTTATTTAATAAAAAATAACGACTCATCGTGATATAATGGGAACGTGGGATCGAGTCGTTGCACCTCAAAGCCACCTGCTAGCCTTGCACTCCCATAGAAATACGCCAGTTTATATCTAAATAGTCGTTTTTTTTTATCTATTTTTAAAACAAGAAGCCTTTTTAACTTGTGTCTTTAAATTAGTAGCTATTTCCTTTGATTTTATTTGCACTACCTTTGAACTTTAAGCTTTCCTTGTATTTTTCAAGAAAAAATTCAGGGCGAGAGTATATTTAACTATTGAAAATAAAAATTATAGGTCGTCGTAGAGGCACAGCGTCTGAATCCATACACGTTAGTTGCGGCTTCGATTCGGTTCTTAGAGGAATAAATAATATTCATTTCCTCGTTCTGGTAACAAGACAAAGCGCCGCGTTGAGTTCCGCCGCTGTACATACATACATTGTCCCGAGCGAAATTTTATGACACTATACTCCCTAATACCAATTAATTCCTGTGAAATAATTCTACTACGTACGTATATACAGTATTCTATATAGATACATATATTAATAACTATACATTTAAATTAAATTTAAATTTCATTTAATTTTAATATTTTTCAAAATTTATCATATTATCTATTTCTGTGGATTATTGATAACACGATAATAAATTATTTAATTTAAACATTATTTATTATATTATTAAGTTGTGTAAACCACATTTGAATTTTTTAGTTATTATTAATAACTATATATTGTTAGTAACTCGAATTTTTGTCGAAATTTAAGGTCACTTCTACCAATATTTTATGAAAAATGAATTAAACAAGCGTCAATAAAATTTCCAAACATTACGAAATGAACTTACATACTAATTTACCTTATATGTACATCGAAGTAGATATCGAAAAATTTACAATTATTATTTCATATGTTTATGTATCAACACACACGTAATAAATGTATTATTTATTTATAATTAGTTCAAGGTGAATCGCCTATGACTAATAAGAAAAACACGATATATCAAGATCAAGGTTTATTATGAGGCCAGTCGTGGCGCAGCGGCACGAGGTGTGACTGTAAAACCGACTGGTTGTGGGTTCGATCCCCACTCGAGGAGATGAAATATTTACTTAAATTTATATTTCCATTTCTTCGCTCTGGTGTCGAGGCAAAGCGCGGCGTTGAGTTCTGCTACTCAACACGCAATGCCTCCAGAATCCGGCAGAAAGCGGGGAACGGAGTGTCATAACACTAAGTTCCCTCTGCCTACCCTGCTGTATGCGGGATATAGCGTGAAGCTAAAAAAAAAGGTTTATTAAACTATATATATATATATATAATACTTTATTATACAGTCAGTATTGAAAGTAAAATGTCTTACTAAGCAAAAATTGCAGATTCACATTTCAGTAAAAATACCTACAAATATTTTAAATATAATGATTTTATAAAATTAGACAAAGTAAGTTTTAAGTACTCGTATATTTAAGACTGTCATTGCGCGGTAGCATCGCATTTGAGAGTACGACGGTTGTGGGTTCGATGCCCTCTTAAGGGTATTGATTCTGGTAAGAGAAAGCGAAGTGTTGAGTTACGCAATATCAACTAAGTTCCTTCTGTCTACTCTGCTTTATGCGGGTTACTGCGTGAACCTAATAATGTTGTAATTTCTTAACACTAATTTGGAAAAAACTGTTAAAGTGACGCACCATCGTGTATGACTAGATTCTTTTTTTACGGCTACTATACATAGAGTAGAAGCCAATTTCTAAGTAAGTTAAAAAAATACGATGACGAACTCTAAGTGACGTAAATTTGTCAACAGTTGTCATTTAATAATAAAAATATAATATTTCACAATCGGACGAACTAACAACTTGTTTTTATAGTATTCATTAAAATACAATCAATCATAAAAAATCTAATAAATTTCAAAATTGTTTTTAGTTATATGACTTTTACGTATGATGATTTCGTTTTTCGAGTATTTGTAAATAATTTTAATGAGTAATGAATAGTAAATAATATAACATTACAGTATTGCACATATAATATAAATCAAATTATTACATTTTTATTTTAATATATTATTAAATTTTATAAGATTTTAATATTTTTTTTGTGGTTTAACTTAAACTCCTCATATACAATCAGAAGAGTAGACCTAGTGTTTGAAAAATCCTAGAATCCTTCGAAAATCCTAGATATTTTGTGTTAAGTGGCGAAACATAACGCCGCAATCAGCAAAAATGGCTTATTTCAAACAAAGATATTTCATATTATGATATTATTATACGTAAAATGTTAAGATATGAACTATTATTATACTATTATACGTAAAATGTTGAAGAATAACCAATAACATCACAAAAACTTTTATTAAAGATTCTGTTACAAGGGTTTCAGAGGTAGGTACTAACCCATTGTGTACAAAACTTCTTAGTAACAATTTAAAAGACTTAAGGAAAAGGGTCGAATAAGTAATTCGAGGCCCTTAGACCTTGTATTGTAAGATTTTGTTTGTTATTTTGTAAAGGGTTATTTTTACATTAATTTTAAATCGTATTTGGAAGTATATAAAAAATAGTTTTTATAAATTTGGGAGAAGTATGTCGATAAGAAGTACATTATTTGTTTATTATATTATATTTTTTATCATACATACTTATCCCAAATGCGCAATGCCTCCAAAACTGCGGCGGAATGTGGATAACGGCGTGTCTTAACACTAGGTTCCCTCTGCCTATCCTGCTGTGTGAGGGATACAGCGTGAAATATTTTAAAAAAAATGAAATCATAACTTTATAATATATTTTAATATTATGTGCGTCAGAAAGTACATAATATGTATGTTATAAAAAAAGCATTTCAGAACTTCACTAAAGCGTTTTTGCGATATGCCACATTTAAGACGATGATGGTGAATTCAAATCTTATTCTAAAAATTATTAATAGGAAGTAAAAGACCCATAATAAATATTTATTTGTTATTATCTGATATCAAAAAGTAACATAGCCCTAAATAACTAATACTCGTGACTATCACACGATTATAAAAGATATTATTGGTATATTTAACATATTCATTTCGTATTAAAATAGGGCCTGATTGCACTATAAATCATCATTACTTTGACACCAATACGCTGCGAGGTTGTTCACAGGTCTATAAACCTTTAGTAAAAATAATTTGTATAGAGAGTTCAGTTCTAGAGTTAATGTACTCAAATATCATATAAAATAAGTTTTTTTTTAATATATCTACTATAGAGATAATACTATATGGAATGTGTACATTTAAATGGTAACTAATCGCAACTAGCAATCTTTTTGGGATTTTAGATGAAGATTTTAAAAACTTTTTTTTCTAGAAATTTCAAAAAAAATCTCTCTTAGTGCTCCCCTACACTATGCAATCCTATTAACATGCCTAATATCAATTTTCTAAATCCAGTAGCTTCGTTTGTCCGTCACTCAATAACGAAAGATTTTTATCCTATATATATATCAAATTGAATATTAATAATACTTTTGATTTGAGTTTTAATATGAAAATAATCAAGGTAAAATATAATCAGGGCAAACAGTAGGGTAGGCAGAGGGAACCTCACCCACCGGAACTCAACGCCGCGCTTTGCCTCGACACCAGAGCGAAGAAATTAAAATATAAATGGTAAATAAATATTTCACTTCCTCTAATGAGGATCGAACCCACAACCAGTCGATATTACAGTCACACTTTGTGCCCCTGCGCCACGACTGACCTAAATCATATAATATATAATCAAGGTCATTAGTTATATTGTTATCCAATTACGTAATAAATAAAGTAAAAAAAAATAATATTCAGAAGACACGTACGACCGAAATAAAAGTTATAATAAGCTAATACGGTCACGTATTGTTATGATATTGCGTCAAATTTAGTATGAAAAATGTATCACATACCATTATTTATTTTTTATTAAATTAAATTAAATCAGCTTCACGCTGTATTCCGCGCACAGCAGGGTAGGCAGAGGGAACCTAGTGTTAAGATACTCCGTTCCCCACTTTCTGCCGAATTCTGGAGGCATTGCGTGTTGAGTGGCAGAACTCAACGCCGTGCTTAACCACAACACCAGAGCGAAGAAAATGGAAATATAAATTTAAGTATATATTTCATCTCCTCGACTGGGGATCGAACCCACAACCAGTCGGTTTTGCAGTCACATCTCGTGCCGCTGCGCCACGACCGGCCTCATTTTTTTTTATAATTCTTTTATTAAAAGGTTTAAGCCAATCTTTCATAGTCGTAGATTCACATCCGCTTAGTTAGTTTATTTATAAGTGAAAATAAAAGGAGAAAAGAGCGCGCATAGCAGAATAGGCATAGGGAGCTTGAAAACCTAGTGTTTAGACACTCCGTTCTCATTAAGACATTTCCGTTCCCCACATTCCTCCGAATTCTCTCGTCGATAAATTTTAAAATACTAATACTTAAATCATAATACCTAAGCATAATTTTCAAAAACAACAAAAACATATACAATGTATTGTAAATCTATAGTGTATTACAATCCCATACAATCGAGCCAGCCCTAACAATATCACAAAGCAGACCTTCTAAAGTACTTCACTGGCATCAGCCATGGGAAAGGGCCGTCGATGTTATTATAATAAGAGAAATCGTGTCTACTAAACGTTGCGTGTTGAACGACCTAACGTGATATAAATATATTTTTTTGATGTATGTATGTTCGTATTTTTTTGTATATACATATACGGTTGTAGGGTTAATCCCCACTCGAGCAATATTCTTAAAAGTAATTTAAAATGTGTCTGTGTGAAGAGCTTTTTACGTAAGTTCATTTATACTTTTCATATTATTTTAGCTACACTTAGCATCCCACATAACAGAGGGAACCTGGGAACCTTGTGTTAAAACCTCCCTTAACTACAAATACACATGTAAAAACGCATGTAGAAGTACTATATACAATTTTTATAAATAGTCTTGTACTGCCAAATTAAAAATTTCTCACAACATAATATTTTCAAACATTTAAAGCTACTTTCTCTTTTGGTAAGCTTTTCGTAAATTTTAGAAGAGCTTTGGAACAGTTAAGTTAGTTATTTATATTAAATAGATATAACGTGAAAGTCAGATCTCACAAAATAATTATCTTGAATGAGAAACAACTTGTTTTCAAAGTATTATAACGATAGTAGGTACTTTTTTTTGGCTTCACGCTGTATCCCGTATGAACCAGGATAAGCAGAGGGAGTATTAAGACACTCCACTCACCACTTTCCACCGAATTCTGAAAGGCATTACAAATTGAGTGGTGGAACTTTACGGCTCACTTTTACTTTGAAACCAGATCGACGAAATGAAAATATGTAATATTTCACTTCTCCGAGCGGGAATCGAACCCACAACCTGTCGCATTTACAGTCACACACTTGTGCCACTACGACACAGCTGGTCTCCACGTACGTTATTAATACATCAAAGTGCATCGATATTTCTGTAGTGACCTTATTATAAATTTATTTTATGGCTTTACGCTGTATTTTACATATAGCAGCATACACAGAAGGAACTTATTGTAGAGAAACTCAACACAGAAACAGCTCTAACATTTTCATTCAATGTTCGAGGCATTTCATCTATTTACACATCTATTTTCTCAAAATTGAAAATAATTCAGATAGTTGGTAATTGGAGTGTTTTATCACTAGCTTCTTTCCCTACTCCACTCTGCTATAAAGGGCTTGATGTGATTTACTACTAAGGCACAAAATGCAAGGAAAACTTTTTTAAAAAAAATAAAAAAGAATTTTGGCAAAGCAATCGACATCGCTTGTTAATGTTTACAAATATGGAGTTATAAATTTTAAAAATACATAAATATTATTACCAATACCGTTTAGCGAAACTTGATGTTTAAATATAACGTGAAAGTAAATTTACTTTTAAAATATATATAGTGTCTATATAAATATTTAATTAATTACTAAGTATATATACAACAATTAAAAAGTGGTTTGGAAGTAAAGCTAACTGCGTGTAAGTTTTTGTTAATTCTTTTACTGTAATAACAGATATAACATTTTGCATCGCTTTTACAGTCAGATACTCCGCAATGATGTTTTCCTATGTATATCAATATAGTGTCAAGACACTCCATTCTCAATTTTTCGCTTGAATTCGAGATATTGCGTGTTGAGTAACTAAACTCACATCATAAACTAGAGTGGGAAAAGAAGATAATCTATTATTTTGAATGGAGATCGAACCCACAGCCCTCGTATACAGTCGTGTCACTATGCCATAATGGCTTCCGAATGCCTTATTTGTATTCAAACAATAAAACGTAATTCACTACTAAAGTAAACATAAAATATTATAGTTCATATATCTATATATAGGTACCCATATTAACAAGTATGGACCATGATATAACAAAAGATCGTAAATGATGTATTTGTATGAAATGTCCTTACGCTTTAGAGCGCCGGATGTTGCAGGTACCCGTGCTTCCGTTTTTTTACATTCAATCTGGAACAGGAAATACGTTCCCGGTACTTTTTTGTGGTTTTAGTATTGTTTACTCAAAAAAAAGTCCATAATAGTGATTTTTATATAATAGATTGACTTTCAATAATAAAAATGTAAGACACATACATACATTTTGTCATAGCCATCGTAACGCAGTTACAAGACGCTTAAATTAATGTAATGATTGTGGGTTCAATTTCTCTTGCTGTTAAATAATCATTTTATTAAGAAAGTTTATGTAAACTATAACAGTTGAAAGAGAATAAAAAGAGACAAGTACAGCAGTATAAAGCCCATACAATTTAACACTCAGTTAAATTTATCGTCACAACTGCCCTCCATAACTTACCCGCTACCTACATTTTGTGTACATTTAAATATTATTGTCCTTCTTGAGATGTATTTAATTTAAAAACGAGAATATTTTTTTATATTGTTACAAATGATAAATGATGACCACTTCGCGTTAAGTATTCTCTAAATTAATATGAAGAAAAATAAAAAATGAAATAGCAACTTAGCCGGCCTCTTTACCAAGTAATTTTTTTTATATTATTGTTGTGTTTTATTAGTAAGTTAAGTTTATACCAATAACAGAGGCAACGGGTGCAGTTTTAAGAAACTCCGTCGAGTACTTTCCGCTCATTTCCGTGTGGCGGAACTGAACGCCGCGCATTGTCTTCTATTCTGTTCTCAAGAAAAGAAGACATATAAGAAGAAACTATTAGATTTTCATTATAATTGTAAAATGCAAACCGGCCACTCTCAGAGAGGCCAATTAGCGTTTTGTTTACATTATACCGGTTTTAAATTGTATAACATAAAATGTTAAGTAAACGTCAATTGCTATCTTCAAGTGAGACTGTAAATTTCATTATAATATTTTACATTTCAGCAGTATATTTAACTTTAACGGATCATTTGTCAAAATATTACAATACCATATAGTATTTGTTTAAAGTGGAAATCTCATAGATTAATTAAAAAAATTGCGTTTTTTTTTACATTCACGCTTAATCCCGCATAATGTAAGGCAGAGAAAACCTAGTGTTAACACTCCGTTCACAACTTTTCGCCTTATTCCCGAGACATTTTAAGTAGCAGAATCCAACGTCTACGAAAATCATTAAATGCCTCGAGTGGGAATCGAAGCCACAACCACAGCGTTTACAGTCTATACTCTTATTTATATGTACATTATTTTATTATAAAAATATTTCAATATGATTCTTACCCATTTGGCCCTCAGTAGGCGCGTAGTCTGGAATTGTTAAGCCGTACTCGGAACACTTACGATGAAATTCCAGCATAAAACAGTTTTATAACAATTTTTGCACTAATTTTCACATTCACACATTATCACACACCTAGTCAAAATATTTTATAAGAAATTAATATATTGATATCCTGGATAACCCATGAAATATTATCTATACCTATACTTTTGTTCTACTATTAAAAAATATAGAATTAAAAAGTTTGTTTGGCTGAATGAACTAATCTCAGGAAGTACTATTGTAAATCTAAAAGTTCATTTTGTGTGGGATAGTCCATTTCTCGAGGAAGATGTATTTTTAATTGTTTCAATTAAATAGAATTTTGAGCGAAGGCGATTTTATATACACTATCATCTATATCATAGTGCAGATGATATTTTATGATATGTAAAAGATTATAATTTTCTTGATTTTGTTAAAGAGAAAAAGTCAAGTAAAGCAGAGAGCGAGAAATTGAAAACTAAGTGAAATTAAAAAGATAAAAAATAAGAGATACTACTAAGAAAAAATACTACTGTATCTCGCATATAACAGAATAGGATGAAATAACCTAGCGTGAAGACACTCTGTGACCCACTTTTTAAAATATTACATTAATTGGAAAAACTCAACGCCGACTTTTGTCTTGTAGAGAATAATTAATTCTCCAATCGGGAATAGAACCCTCAACTATAGCGTTTACAACCAAACACTGTGCCCTTAAATCACAATTGGAATTTATCTATTACAACAATTTAATTTATCATTTAAAATAATGTAACACATTTACAAAGACACTAATAGTACCAAGATGTAAATCGTAAGGGAAAAGGATATTGTTATGACTTCGTATTAAACTGACTTGTACGTAATAGACGCCAAGCAAGTTTATTTCAAATATATACTACGTAAGTATTAAAGTATATTTGTACAGGTTTCATTAAAACTAGTATGATAACTTATAAATTAATATAAATTTGTATATTAGCAATGATTTTATATTCTCGTTTTTATATAATATTGCGTTATATCTTCAAAATACATTTTTAATAAATTTTGTAAAAAAAAACGAAAAGAGATTAAATTTAAAGAAATTAAACACCACAATTCCCAAATTATTGACGCTTATTTTTTATAATAATCCTTTCTGTATTATCTCTCGTTATTTTTATATAAATATATATTTTTATTTTTGATTTGGTGATAGTAACATATTTATTAACTGTATATAATATAATTTTCAATATATACCTGCCCTTATAAACAAACAAATTTTATTTTACTGAAAAATAAAATAAAACTCCAAAAATCAATCCACGCATCCTTGCGAGCAAAAACAATAACGAGACGAAGCCGTCCCGAGTTCAGCGCTCCAGAATAGTACCAGGTCTAAATATAAACCGACCGTTAGTGATGTTCCCGCGCAGGGAAGTGGCTAAAATTAAATATATTTTTAATTTCCAAATCCTGTCACGTTCAAGGTCGGGTCTCCGTCAGCGGTGGGAAAAAAAAAGTAAAAATTGAAACATCTGGCGTATATCGTTAACAGTGTGTTGGCTATAAAAGTTTTTTAACGGTTATTTAAACCAGAAATGGTGATTTGCTTTAATTTGTGGACCTTCGTACAGAATTATGGTACGTGTGGGTTTAAATTAAATAATGGCGGCCATTGATGCTAAATGCATTGTAGACGCTTCTGTTTTCCGTGTTGAGGTGTGTCATAATATCATATAGAAATTGTTAAATTTTATGTTTTTTCTTCTTTGATAGTTTTATTAATACATCCTTTTAATATGAATATTCTCCTATGTACGAAATGAACTTACTGCCATTACGTACAGTCTGAGATACTTGACAAAGAAGGCAATTGATTTTGAAATCGTACTCACATAAAGCAGTATGGAAAGAATCTAATATTAAGACACTCCTTTGTTAGCTTTCCGCCCAATTTTCAAGACATTTGGAGGAGCAACAAGTGGAGGAACTCAACAACCACTTCTTTTGCTAGAACCAGAGCAAAGAAACGAAAATTATTCTACGGGAGGGAATCGATTCCAAAACCGTCGCGTTTAGATGCTGTGCCGCTGCGCCACTATGGATTATTTACATAATACATATGTATAACGATATTACCACATTCAGTTAAAAGAATAGTCGGCTACTTGAAATAAAAATAGAGTCGACGAAATATATACTAATAGGGAGGGATTTCAGAATCCAAATATATCTATATCCTGTTGACAGACGAACTAATTACTTTAGAAATCCTCACGTTTCTTAACTGTAATTTACATTTTTAGATAAATTAAAATAACTTTCCTATCATTAAAGCAGAAAAATAAAAATACAATATTTTATTATTTAAAATATACATAAGCCAAATTTTAAGCAATCGTCTGACTGTAAGGATGATGATTGTGGGTTTAATCCGCACTTCAAGAAGGAATTATTTACATTTTCCCGCTGTGATAGAAAAATGTGGCGTTGAGTTCCGTCACTCTACTCTAGATTATGTCTTAACTCTAGGTTGGATATAGAAGAATAAAGCTGAAAATAAAACTGTTCCATAAAAGAATAAATAGTTGAGCTGGATATTTATAAATTGTCTACTTTAATAGCGAGAACAAAAATAAAAATAATAAAAATTTCAACATCTTCACATAACTTAAGCGCGAATATTATTTTAAAACGAACAAAATTAAACAAAAAAACTTAGCTTCCATGCCTTATAAAGCCAGGTGAAGGTTTTACACGAAATACACGAAAAAAAAAGAATTGACCCGCATTGATAAAAACCATATTGTTGATAAGGGATTATTTATTTGACAGTTCGCATCTGTTACAATTTTGGGACTGGAAGGCCGAACACGTGTGTCCTTCCATAAATTAATGATCTGTTTTGTTTACAAATGTCACGAAAACGGTTTACAATACGCCCTTTATTGTTTTTTATGGGAAAAAAGTTATATGGGTCCGATTGTTGGTAGGATGATTTACGTTTAATGGCATATAATTTTACGTTTACGGCGTTGAGTTCCGTCACACAATGCCTCCTGAAGTCAGCGGAAGGTTGGGAAGTGGTTAAGTCAACGCAAGTTAACGCTGTAACTTTATAAGTAAAATCTATATTATAAAGGATAGTATATTGTAGTCGATGTAACATTACATTATAAATTGGACTAATTTTGCTTATGTTGTAGATAACTTCACTTGCATACTGCACTTCAATGCATTTATCTTCACATAAATTGAATTTGAAAGATATAGTATCTTTCAAATTACTAAAATGTAGGTACTTCAACATACCTAAATAAAAGCAATCAATGCACCCAACTATAAGCGATTTGTTCTTGGTCATTTATTTATTTACAAAAAAATATATTATAAATTATATTTTTTTTCGGATTTTGATAAACTCTTTTGAGGTAACTCTAGGCTACAAATAGGTAGTCAATACGAAAAATAGAGAAAAAAAACACAAAAACGAAGTCCTATGTATTGAAACTCAAAACAAAATAAAAGAAAGGCAATTTCGTTCTACAATCCCTGGTTACCTTAACGATGTATATATTTATATTATATTTTGTATACACACAAAAATATTCTACTTTATTTCACAAAAACAAAATTTACACAAAAAAAAAATAACCACCATAATTGCAAATAAAACCAATTACATCTCGTATTACGGAAGTTGTTAATGACAATTATAACATACGACACTTATATTGTAAAATAAGAATTTCGATATAAAAAAGAAGAAGCCGTCTTGAGCAGTCTGATGTCTTTAAGAGCACCTGGTTATTATTTTTTACATCGTCACAGTCGGTGGTCCGATGGCACTTCCTGTTTTCCCTTCCTTGCTAGTAAGTTATGGATATTTTATGGAAGTAGAGAACTAAAGCAAGTTATATCTATCTAGGACAGATAGCTTAGAACTTGTTTACAATGTTTTTTTTATTCTTCTTATTTCAGAAATCAATTCGAGGCTGTTATGGCGCAAGGGCACAAGTGTTTGGAACGGAATTTCTTTACATTAATTACTTTTGGTTACTCTATACTTATTAGAAATACAGAGGAAAATTACAAAAAAAACGATTTAAACCTACTAACACCGTATTTCGACCGACAAAGAACTGACTATGACGTAATGAAAACTATAACTTAATAACAAACGCAGAGGCATGTTTAAAATGAAAAATATATATATAGATTTTTCTGAATATAAGACATCCAAACCAATAAAAAAATATATAAAATAAAAATATAAACCCGGTATGTAATCTCTATAGCACTTACAAATAAATGAATCGTAATAACGAATAAATTGTGCAAGTAAATGGGTCCATCCTGTAAATGTCCAAGTGCTAGCCGTGGCCCTAATACTGGTCTGTCAGTGATCACTATTGCAATCATAATCAATCTCTATTTTTCAGTACAGACATTAAGGTCTCTTGTCATTTTAAAACATGTTATCTTACTTATTAATACACTAAGTTGACCATTTGATAGGTTTTTCATATTTGTTGATGCAATAGCTTAAGTCATTTATAACTCTGTTATCGAAATTGTTGAGATTTTTTGAGATTTTTTTCTCGAACCCTTGTGTATATTTAGTATACGAAAGTTTAGTCTACATTTAGTATTATACATCAGTACTAGAGACTCAAACGTGACGTTGCTCGCTTAAACTTATTTTTATATTATAGCCAAGGGATAATATATTTTTTTAATAAAAAATATCCTATGTCCTTTTTAATACTTATTAGAATATGTGTCCAAAGTTTTACAATAATCACTTAAGTTATTTTGGCGTGAAAGCGTTACAAACAAACTTACATTCACATTTATAATATTAGTATGATATCTACACGCTAACGTATATCTATATTAACCATACAAAGATAACAAAATATTACAACTAAAACTATCATTAGACAAAGATAGAAGTAAAATATTAAAACTTCGCTCATTAATCAGACTTGAGGAAAGTCTTCATCATACAGAAACTTAACGATAAAGAAACTAAGAGCAGTTTGTTACGAACATTTAACCTTTTTATTAACGCCTTGTCGTCCCGAGCCCAAAATAAAACCAAACATGATATAAGGATAATAAAAACCACAACTTCACCGTTAAGTACGGTCAGCAACCACGATTTATCACTGTAATATGGAAAAAAATATATTTTTCTTTAGTTTTGTTTCTTAGTTTTTTTTATCCTTTCCACAGAAAAATGGTATGTAAGTATGCATGTTACTATTATATATAATATTTTTTCGAAAGTATTTTTTTGCTATCCGTACATTTAATTGGGCAGGACCTATTAACGGGACGGGCGCTGGGTACAGTGCACGATTCTTATTAGCATGTTACGTAAACCGGCCTCACTCGTTCGCTTTTTAGGACTCTAAAACGATGTTTGCATGGACAACACTTTCTTTACAAATATATGGTCATTAATGTATGGGACTTGGTAAGTATATACTAGAAAAAACATTTTAGTTTTTACTAAAAGTATTTTTAGTTAGTATGTATTCAACATTATTATTATTATTATTATCTTTAAAGTTTATTTACCTTTATATTTTTTTAAATTTAATAGCACTACTAATTAATAGGCTTAATTTAAAAACATTCTTCATTTATTTAGTCAAAATTCAAATTTATGATTAAAATTCTATAGAAACACTTAATAAATTATAATTTCAAGTAAAACATTCAAAAATATGAACTGTTATCATAAATTCACGTATTCGAATCTTGTCCTTATCTGAAACGCGCCCTAATTCTGTGGCGCCAGTTGCATGAATTATGTTGTAATACGCCTACAAATCGTCAGTGCATCTGGTGGGCATTGCGATCCAAAGGGATCCCTGAGGCCTATATTGAGATTATCAGAGACATGTACCACGATTCCGCTTCTATGGTTAGGACTGCTGTTGGCGACACTAAACCCTTCCAGATTACAGTAGGGGTTCACCAGGGCTCGGCTCTTAGTCCGTTCTTATTCAATGTGGTGCTCGATACTGTCTCGGCTCACATCCAAGACCAGCCTCCATGGCTGATGATGTATGCCGATGATATAGCACTCATTGACGAGAACCGACTGATGCTGGAGCGTAAAGTGAACCTGTGGAAGGGTACGCTTGAGAACGGCGGTCTTAAACTAAATGTGTCGAAGACCGAGTACATGGCCTGCGGGAGCCCGGACTCGAGCACTATCCTTATAGGTCCTGAACCAGCCGTTAAGTCGGAAAAGTTCAGGTACCTTGGATCCGTTATGCACGAGTCTGGAGGCATCGATCACGATGTCTATAGCCGGATAAGCGCTGCTTGGTCCAAATGGCGGGAGGTCACTGGTGTGGTCTGCGATCGCAGGATACCGCCCAAACTTAAGGGTCTGATATACAAGAGCATCATCCGACCGGTTCTTTTATACGGCAGCGAATGTTGGCCAGCACTATCTCGGCACACTCAAGAGCTTCACGTCACGGAAATGAAGATGCTGAGGTGGATGTGCGGCGTAACGCGGTCTGACCGCATACGCAACACATTCATTCGAGGTAGTCTTGGAGTCCGTGACGTAGCGGATAAGCTCCAAGAGCGTCGCCTGAGATGGTTTGGTCACGTTACGCGCCGGCCTAGGAACTATGTCGGATGCAAGTGCCTTGCTATGTCAGTCCCTGGAGTGAGACCTCTCGGACGCCCAAGGAAGCGCTGGTTGGATGTCGTGAAGCAGGACATGAGAGCCAATGGTCTAACCACCGAGGACGCTAAAGACCGTGCAAAGTGGAGTAGGTTGAGTAGGAAGGCAGACCCTGGCAAAAGCCGGGACTGATGCCAGGAAGAAGAAGAAGAACGCCTACAAAAGCTCGAGGTGACATTATATAATTCAAAAGTCTATGAATATTGTGCTGCTTAACGACGGGACTTATGTTAGTTTTAAAGCAATATATCTTACAAATATATGTATAATATATTTTTTTTATTATATAGACAATATTTGAAAAAATGAGAATGTTTCACGCACAGGATATGCAGAGCAGGATAGGTAGAGGAAAGGCTCCGTTTCCAACGTAGTGTGTTAACGCCGCGCTTTCTCTTCTTACAAGAGCGAGAAAATGAATATCAATACCTCAAATGGGAATCGAACTCACAACCGTAAAACACTACACGCCGCGGCGCAACGACTTTCAAACTCAAAATATATTAACAAAATTAATATTATCTCCAACCATACAAATCAATGTATTATACACATACAAATCCATGACTAATAACTATAATTTTAAAATTTAAAGGTTAATTTCACTTTCAACGGTTAATTTTAACAGAACATTGCTTACTAAGAAAGCTGGCCTAATTCCCGATACATGCACTTCGCTCGCAACGTAAAAAAACAACCTGCGCAGGCGCCGAGACGCCACGCTTATTTATCTTCGGCAGAATTCTGCGTAAAATGCGTTACTGTACCGTCAATCAAAGGTTAAAAGATTTATAATCAGCATCTTATAAACATTGTGAAACAACATTGGTTGGGAAAAAAGATTTTATCGGATCTCTTTGCATCTTGTGAAGAAAAGGATATAATTAATCACTGCTTTTTATCGTTTCTATCAAGTGCGACTTTACATTGCAGTATAATGTCGTACATTATAGTTTAATATAATTCTGTGTGAGCAAATAAGCTTATTTATTATTTTTCAATTTAAGCAAAAGAATATGTTAAATATTTTGTTAAAAATCTTACTTAAGCGAAAAATTAAAATTTCACTTCGGTTTTAAAAGTAAACAAAGTAATAATGCCCTAGTAAATATTAAATTTCCTTTTCATGAATATATGTAAGTAGATTACAAATGTAATTATACAAGTGAGTGTCTAAGGCAAGTTAAATATAGCCAATTTCTCATTTCGACGCGTACAGACGTCAAGAAGAACGTAGGAATTGCGTCATTCATTTAGCTACTATCTGCATAATATTCAAAGTATTCTTCACTATATTTAAGTGTTTAAAATATTTAAAATCTCAATTAGGTCAAGATCAAATTTAGATAATTGAAGCCTATGTATAGAGAAGAGTATATTTTATTATTTAAGCATTGAAAAAAAAATTGATGCTGTATTGGCACAGCGTCACAGCGTCTGACTGTAAATGCAATTTTATGGATTCGGCTCCTACTCAGGGACATGGTATAATTTTATTTCCTTGCTCTCATAACAAAATAAAACACGGCGTTGATGTCCGCCACTCGAAAATTAGTCAGAAAGTGAACTCGCATTCAGTAAATTATAATATTTTAATATATTATACAATTGAAAAACCTATGCTTAACTAAATAATATTACATTCATATATTCTCATTCGAGTCCATTCTACTGTCGACGGATGTGTACGTACAAACGTGTGACATGTATGTATTCATTATGAAAATTGCTCTCTTCCTCAATTTTTATGCGATAGACAAAACAATTCTTGAGATATATTTCCTGTATTTCTTTATAATCTATGGTTCATTTGCAAAATTAAGGAAAAGGTTAAAAAGCCCTTCAAAATTTTTATATAAACTGTATCTTCCAAGAACCAAATGGATAGAACAAAAATAAAAGTTAAATAAACGCCATCACGTGAAGCAATAACTATATAATTTGTATAGTTGCAGTATATTTGATTTTCACTTGAAAAAATGTTTACATATTTCGAATATATAAAGATTGATATTGAACAAAATGAACAAGATTTAGTTCTCTCTTGATTTATGAGTAAAGGGTATCGTAGAGCAGTGGTGCAACATGTGACTATGAAAACGCAACGCATAGGTTCCATTTCCGTTTGGAGGAATTGTTTTTTTTATTTCCTTGTTCTAGAAATTGGACATAAGCTCGGCGTAGAGACCCGCCACTCAACATGCAATATCTCGGCAAATGTAGAACATGGTGACCGAAGTTTCTTATCACCAGGTAGGTTCCCTCATCGTATCTTGCTATGCACAAAAAAAGCGTGCAGCTAATTTATTACTAGATTTTTTGAGTCTCTTTCATAAAATGCGGAAGTGACGTGAAGGTAAAAAGAGGAAATAAATGAACTACATTGTATTTTTCAAGGTCTCATTATTCAAATGTTAATGATGTGCTAACTTGACTGTTAAAATTACACGAAAACAAGCTCCTCACCGTTTAGCTGCTTGACTATAAATAGACATGTATTTCGTTTAGTTTTCCATACAAGAATATAAGAATAAAAATGTATTCTTAGCAATATTTCATTCTTAAATTTATTTTAAAATTGTTAATTTCAATGTTTATTATTAATTAATTAACAATTTAGTCAAAGGTTTATTTTGTCAAAAAAAAACGAAATAAGTCACTCATCGAAATATTCTATTTTAGGAGGTTTTTAAATAATATCATTGTTATTCACTACGATTGTATTGAACAAAGCGGAGAGTTGAAAGAAAACTAAACTGTATTTTATATATTATAAAATGTATAATATATTTTACTTAAATCTATGTTTCCATTTCTTCGCTCTGGTGTCGAGGCAAAGCGCGGCGTTGAGTTCCGCCACTCAACACGCAATGCCTCCAGAATTCGGCAGAAAGTGGGGAACGGAATTTCTTAACACAAGGTTCCCTCTGCCTACCCTGCTGTGTGCGGGATACAGCGTGAAGCTGGTAAAAAAATTGACTTTATTATTAAACTATATATCACATATTTTCTAGCATTAGCTTAGAAATTTAGACCTATAGTTATAATTTAAAAAGCTCCGTCTAACGGTAGAGCACGAGAGCCGGCGTGCATTCCACTCAATTGTGGCTAATTGTCGTAATCAAGCAATTGTCGGTAGTATTGTTTTATATGGCTGGTATTAGCGGCGACTTTATCTATTTGTTGTGGAAAACTAACTTGTATTTACAATAATGTTTGAGGACGATGGATATTTGGAGGCGAAACTAGTTTTAGAGGTTTGTTTAATGGGAAGCAAGCTATATTTAGAATTTTAAATTTATAGCCATAAATATCATTTCAATGGGAATCCATCCTACTACCACAGTGTACGGCAAAACATGTCAGAATTGTGCTATTATAGTTATATGTTTTGTATGTAACGAATGAATAGTATTATTTACGAACCAAATTATTAATTTGACGAAATAAATTATTAAAGTATTGAAAAATAATTTATTACTTTTAAGATATATAAGAAAAATTACAATTTTTTATCTTAAAAAAGCAATGGCGTATTGTTTATAATATTACGTGCAAAATTAAAAAAGTACTGACCAACAACCAGAATGGCAACCAATTTTTTAATACAAAGAAATACCTTATTTACAAATTTAGAAAAAAAGTCTTAAAAATAGTCAAATACTATTTCTTGGTTTTTACGTAATTCAAAACCTGGTTGCCAATTTAAGGAAAATATGTAAAACTGACGACAATATACGTTATGAATAACACATGAGATGTCTAGCATTCTTTAGATTTTAATAGTTTTTTAACTTCTTTTTATTATATATTCCATATATTGGGAAATATACCTGTCGCGGCCCAGAGGCACAAGCGTGCGACTGTTAACGCGATGCGATTGTGTGTTTGATTCCCACGTGCTGAAATCAAATTTTAAATATTTTTAATATTTCCTCGCTTTGGTAAAAAGATGATGTTGAATTCCGCCACTCGATACCGAATGCCCCCAGAACTCAGCGGAAAGTGGAGAAAGGAAGTGTCTTAATGGGAACGGAGCGTCTTAACACTAGGTTAATTTCTATAACAGATTGATTTTTATAACACATGTATAAATAAGCAATTCAATCAAATAAATTGACTACGTAAGTGATATTAAAACAACGAGGCGTGACAAATGTAATTACCTTATAATTCTCATAATAGTTCCCGTGACACAAAACACGAAGGTCATTGATGATATCACATACTAAGAAATACATATACGAGTACTTGACACTGTTAAAACTGCAGCGAACACGCTATAGACTCAAATGAGTTTTTGAGATACGTGTTGAGAGATGAAACTCTACTTTTTATCATATCGGGTAAATGAAAATAATTTATTTCTCTCTAAATGGATATCGAACCAATGACCGTCGCGCTTACATTCAGAATTTGTATTTTAAATGTAAATAATAGTATTACCTAATAAGGTTATACATACGTTCGGAGGATTATTCATGTATGTATGATTATTTTAATAATTAATTCTACATATTAAAGAAGTAAGATTATCTAATACAAATACAAAATTTAGGAACGTACTTTATTGTAAAGTTGAATAATAAAATATAGAAATAAATTACAATGTACGTATGTATGTATGTACGTATGTATATACACTGCCTAACGGCAGATTAAATTTGCAGAGATAATGAGATGCAAGGTCAAACTGCTCCAGAATAATAAACACAAGATAACATGAACTAATTTCTTTGACATGCGATTCTAAATAAAGTCATCGATTCACAGAAGGCTTATTTGGTAAGAGAGTAAGAGATGAGAGTGTTCTAATTTCTCTGAGGTTTGTATTAGAAGGAATAGATGAAAAGCTATTACATCCAGATTATTGTTTTTTTTCACATAATATTTTGGCCTATGTGCTTTTCCGATGTGTACTGTAGAGTTTTATGTAAATCCGTTCTGTAGTTTTTACGTGAAAGGGGAACAAACATCACATTTATAACATTAGTAAGAAACTGAGACGGGAAAATTGAGAAATCATCTATCTTACAAATATATTAAAACGTCATTATAATAAAGTATTTTCCACTCTAAGTTTCAACTTATGAATGATATGAATCATCTGAACAAGAGCATCACTCCCATTGTTTCGTTCGTCGAAATGCAGCAGACCCTTATGGAAATGACATGTTGAGTCTACATACAAATGTCAACGATCGCGTATTTCTTTATAATTTCTATTATGCTGTTTGAAGTATTTATCTCATGAATTATTCTTGACAATACTACTGTAACAGAAAATTTGCTGACTTCAAAATTAAACCGTAGTGCCATATGACCATACCTATACATGAGCTATTCCTATTTGTCGGTCATTTGGTGCAACAAAGACATATTTACACTTTTTAAAATATTTCAGGCGATATAATCTAAGTTTGGAAATAGACTTACCGCATACATTTGACTTTTTTGTTGTTAAAAAAGTGCAACTAAGTTACTGTTGTACCAAATGATCGATAGATATACATTAAGCAAAAGCCGTAGCAAAAAATATGTAATTATATACATATACGTATATGTAATTTTAAATTATATGTAGAAACGCTGACATTAAGCAATATCCTGATATTCCCTGATTATTCGGATGTTAGTTCGCTACCTGGCGGTGAGCGTCCGCTGACGAAACTAACTGATAACGTTGCCCCATTGCTAGGAAACTTTGTAAATACGGACGAGCAACGTTGGGAAATGTACGATTTGCACTGCTGCGCCCTAGATGCGTTGTGGATTTATAAATTATGATGTATTATGTAGAGTTCTTGATAAAATTCTATTGTTTTCTTGGATATTTTTTACAATATTAATTCTTTACAACAAATAACAATTTACAAGAAATAGATGCAAGGTATAATGAATTTGTCACGATAATTATTATGATGGTTTTTTTTTTATATTAGAATAATGATTTAGTCCTTTTTGTGGTTGTTTCATGGTATTTAAAGAGACTTAAATAATTTCTGAATAGTATTTCCTATTGAAGGAAGTTTCCAGTTGAAGGAAACGAATAAAGAATAATCGTTTTTACACACTTTTTCTTTCACTTTTGCAAATTAGATCTGACAATACCGACATAGCCTAACCTATACAGATTATAAAAATGTCGTAAGATAACTATTATTTTATTTTATCAATATTGAATGACATAAGGATATTTTGTTTACAGAGAAATGTTAAACAAAGCATATCATTATGCTTACACAACTAATGTAAGCAAAATAAAGCGTATTTGCGTGAGATAAGCACAGATAGATAAGTGATGCTGTTATCACGTTTCCTACTAGCCTCTTGCTGCAATGGAACTTGAATCACGATTTCTTATACAATTCGTACTCACAATAATCACGATTTTTGTTTTTTTTGAAGTTACGTAATTTTTAAAACTTTCATATTGACTTCAATTGAAACTTAATACTTTAAATTTAATAAAATAATGTAAAGTTAAAAATAACATTTTCTTATTGTAGATATTAATTGTATGTAAACAATAATGTAATTAATATATATGATAAGGAAATTAGATATAATAATAAATTAAAAAAGGGTACGGACCAAGTGTCTGTAGTGTTAAGTAATAAATAAAAAAATAATAATAAACTTAAAAGTAATAATGAGAACTACAACGAACGTAATAATCATTATAGAAAATGCAGCACCGATCCAGCAGCAGTTCTAGAAAAGAACGTTTGAACGACTAACACACTCAATCATAAAAAAAATGTTAAAACTTATTGTAAATCATCATATAAATTTTGTTACTTTTAAAAGATAAATGCACAATTCCAACGACTGTATAGTCTTGAATACAGTACAATAGAAGACGAACGCATTATTCTAAATACATAATGCTCTTTAAGCGTCTACTTAAAAATGCTGGTTCGAGCAAACAATGAGAACATTTAAATACTACCAGATGTGACAGTATTAAGAATGTGCAGTTTAGTGACTAGCAAAAAAAAATGTATATATATATATATATATATATATATATATATATATATATATATATATATATATATATATATATATATATATATATATATATATATATATATATATATATATATATATATATATATATACATATAGTGTAGTATATATAGGATCGGTTTTGTAGGAATGGTGTTTTTTGTTCAAAATAGTACCTATTACATTTCCAATTATATAAAATGCTTAGCATATTCTGGTTATTATATGAGTGCCTATTCTACATAGGAGATTGTTTGTATCTATAATTGCACGCTGTGTCTTGCACATTGCTTTACCCTGCTGGGTAAGCAGAGAAAACCTGGGTAGTGTTAAGACACTCCGTTTTTGCACGCTTGTTCACGGGAACAAGCGTGTGTTCTGTGAAATTTAAAAATTATATAATATATAGATATATTAATTTAAAAATTATCAAATTTCACCGAACTTTTACAGATATTTTTATTTTGTTTTAAAACTCAACATGCAATGTTTCTTTAAAACTATAATGTGAAAGACGAAGTGATCTTTGACTAGGTGTCTATAACGCCACAGAGTGCGGAAGATGGCTGAAGAGAAACAAATGTAAACAAGTAACTCCAAACTCTAAAGAATATAAACAACAAAGTTATTAACCTGAAAATATTAAAATATATATATTTGCAACTTGCAAGTTGGTAAATTAAATAGATTCCATTACATAATAGAAGAGTAACTGAATTTTTAGCACCCGTAGAAGTTGTTCCCACGTCATTGTTGTGTGTGTTACTGACACAGTTTATATTGGAAACGTTAGCAAATTTAGTAATTTTGTAATTGTTATCTTTTATTTTAACTACTTTTATGCTTATTAACGAGAATTGTGATGTAAATCAAAGTTTGGCAATAGAATCAAAAATGAGAATAGAAATGATGAAAAGATGCTTTTGATATAAAAGTTTATTGGGTCGCGGAATATTACGAAGTAAAAAAATAAATATTAATTCTGTTTAGGCAGAGAGAGGAGCTAAGACAATGGAGGCGGGCGTAAATACACATTTTAAACTGGGTGGGGACCCTAAATCGACATTTGAGTCTTTCTTCTGAGTCTTGAACCATGATGGGTCCGACACCAGCGAGATTGACCCACAATGACTACACTAATACAAGAAGTCGATAATTCAAATAGGAACAATACTCGTATTTCAATATTAAAACGATGAGGTTCAGCGTCCACCGTACCACAATGTTTCTTTTATAGAAAGATTTTTTTTGGAATACAACAGGGTAGGCAGAAGGAATCTAGTGTTAAGATACACTACCATTTTCCGCCGGATTCTGGTGGCATTGCGTGTTGAGTGGCGGGACTCAACGCCGCGCTTAGCATCGACACCAGAGCGAAGAGATGAAAATATTAAATATTTAATTTCCTCGAGAAGGAATCAAACCTACAACCTGTCGCGTTTACGATCACACTTTGTACTTCTGCGCCACGACTGACTTTAATTATAATTTTTTAAAAATATTCTACAAATGTATTCATACAATATATTGAATATTGCAAAAATAAGTCACTAGGTCATCTCGGTCTTCCTCATGACGGTGTTGAACGTAAATTTCTTCGTAAGTACCAATAATTATTGTAAACACAAGAGACGAATTGTAGTCTAAATATATATAAGGGGAAACAGTGAACAATTCATGATTACGTATCTGTCTGTACATACACATACATTGTACGACTGGAAACGAAAAAAAAATTAAAGTTCAACTTATTCAAAATAATATATAATGTTGTAAAATTGTGTAAAAAATTTAAAGCTAGTGGCAATAATTTTTAAGATATTCTTGTTTACTATAAAAGATAAATATATATTTTTTAACTTTCACTTTCTAGCTTGCATATAGCAAGGTAGTCAGAGGGAATCTAGTGTTAAGATGAAATGAGGAAATAAATACAATTTCTTTTTCCGAATAGTACTTGAACCCATAACCGTCGTGTTTACAGTCAGAAGGTTTGCCGCTTGGCCACGACGGGCTCAGATATATCAATGCAGTACCTATTGTTTATTGTTATATAGTCAAAGAAAATGGTTGTCAACACACAAAATCTATTAGTTGCGTTTAATTAGGATGTAAATGGGTAAGGAGAACCCACAACCACAAGCAAAAAGTCGACAAAGACGACAAGACCACAAGCTACATGCACGAAGCCTTATATTGCATTTTGTTCTTTTTCATCAAGAAACCCTATATTTTGTACGTTTATCACTTAAACATAAGACGATAAAACATTTTTTTTTCAGCTTCACCATGTATCCTGCATGTAGCCCTGCTATATAGGTAGGCAGTGTTAAAACACTCCGCTGTCCACTTTCCGCCTAATTCTGGAGCTATTGTGGCGGAACTCAACGCCGAGGATTGCCTCGAGACCAGAGCGAAAAAAATTTAAAATATTAAACATAAACAAAATAAATACATTTTGACAATTAAAACGCAAGCATACTTAACCACAAATCAAGTATTATCGCAACATCTTATCCATAAAGGTACTGTACAATACATTAAATGTTAAAGATCATAGCTCAATCAATAAGTAAGTTATGTAAGTCTTATTAACTTGTCAGACTTACAGGAAACACGTGAGTACGAAGCTACTTGCATCATTTAAGGCGTTCCAATATAAGATTTCCTAATTGAGATATGCTTATTCGTTCGTATTTATTATTGATAAATTGATATGGTAATTTAATCGCGTATTTTTTTTATTGCAATATATGTACTTTTGTATTGCAATTCGATAGTACGATATTTTTTTTTTTTCAATTATACTTATTTTGTAGGTATATGTGAGTAAGTATAAATGATTGTTGTTATTTTTGTATATCCTTTCGTTTCCATTGACAGTCTAAACTAAACTAAGCTAGCTTCACGCTTTATCCCTAGCGGAGTAGTAAGGTCATTTTAAAACGATCCATTGACAGGCTCTTGTTTTTATAAACCTATATTTGAGGAAATTATTTATTTTCGTTTCCACCATTCATCTCGCAATATCCGGAATTTGGATAGAAAGTTGAGAATCCGTTTCCCAGTCGTATTTCGATAATAGCTTCTTTTTTCCACAAGGCAGTATTTAGCAAGGTAGATACCCTGCCATGCGGGAAAAAATGGAAAGCTGTTTTCAATAATATGTTTCAAGTAAAATATATTATTTAAAAAAACATACCTTAATTTTTTAATTCTGTTTATAGTTTTGAACTATTATTGATGTTTTGTTATTTTTTAATTGTTGTACCATTTTTTTCACATACCAATAGTATTGATATGCAAAAATATTAATTCCTCTATTTTAAATTTAAAGCATATATAGGCAAAGCTTATTACAGACTTGGGCTGTATCAAGGCATATTAAAATCAATTTTTGTGATGTTTTAGAAATAAAAAGCAAATTATCTGTATAATTAAGGGATGTCGTAACCATTTATTAATTATGTTTTCAGAATAGTAGAAAATATATACATAGGTTAATAAAACAACAAATAAATGATAGCTTGTCGATATAGACCCTACCTGGTCTTTAGAGATTAAATTAATCGTCGCCATCCGGTGCATCTCATCTGCCGGAAACTCTTCAAAATTGATAAGAAACATGACAGGCCATTATGAAGTTTTTTTTAAGTCGTGTTTGAATATTTTTTTAAGAAAACAAATGTTTTATCTATAAATATACAGTGTTGCTATATTTTGAAAGCTGATAAATATTGATATTGTATAATTTTTTGATCCAAACTCTTCTATTCTTAAGCAATATTAATTATAATATAGGGTAGTCGGGAATTGAAGTATCTTAATGGGAACGGAGTGTAACACTAGGTTCCCTAAATTATTTATATAAAAAAATGGCTCATAAGTAAATATTACAGCAATCGAATTGAAAGAAGATATTTTTAATCTAGTATAATTTATTTATAGTTTGTACTTCCATTCTCTATTTTCCGTTAAAATTTGGAGGCATTGTATGGCGGAACTTAACGCCGTGCTTTTCCCTCGTTGTCAGAGGTTGCCAATGAAAATGTTCCACAACCAGTCGTGTTTACAGTCGCACGTTTGTGCCCCTGCACCACGACTGGCTGGTAACTTGAATTTCTTATCAACTTTTTAGCTATTTTGAAAGAGGTATGTAGAGACCGTAGCATTTGGCGCTCCGTTCTCTCTGACTACCCCGCTAGGGATAAAGCGTGAAGCTAGTAGTAGTAGTAGTAGTAGTAGTATTTAATAGTAGTAGTAGTTGACAAAGACTACTTTACAACACACAGGCCAATATATTCGCCTCTTTAACATCATTTCAATGTAAGTTCTACGGTCACGATCGGTCACCGCCGTGAGGGTCAGACAAATATTTGCTAACACAACACTATCACTGCCTAAGATAATAATGATTCAACGGTTGAATACACACGGCTCATTACAGAGATGTTTTTTATCCAAACAAGTCAACGTACTTCAATGAAATTAGTAGAATATATTTTAGTATCACACAGAATGAGAGAATAAAAATATTTAATTCGAGGGAATCGAACTCACTTCTGTTGCGTTTACAGCCGCACGCATATGCCACGAGTGGTCTCAATAGAATATAGCTCACAAATTATATGATTGTACAACAGATTGTTATTTTAACATATTTATTGTAATATTCTAAAATTAGGTAATAAAATAAAAATAAATAAATCAGCTTCACGCTGTATCCCACACATAGCATGTTAGGCAGGGTGAATCTAGTGTTAAGACATCCAGTTCCCCACTTTCTGCCGAATTCTGGAGACATTGCGTGTTAAGTGACAGAACTCAACGTCGCGCTTTGCCTCTACACCAGAGCGAAGAAATGGAAAATTTTAAATAAATATTTCATCTCCTCGAGGGGGGATCGAATCCACAACCAGTCGATTTTAAAGTCACACTTTGTGCCCCTGCGCCACGACTGGCCTCAATTAGGTAATAATAAACATAAATTCAAATATTAAAAGCAATTCCTAGCAATACGACGTTATTCATTTATATTCACTATAAAAAGATACGTGAGGATTATTTCTATATAAAAAATAATTTAAAGATTCAAGTTTTAAAATCTTCTATAAAGCTGTTTAAATTTCTTCATACTCACTGTCAAACATAATTATGATAAAGTGAAGAAAAGAGACGCGGATTAATGTCAGTCACTTGTATATTTTAATTTAACATTAATAAAGGACAAAAAGTAGTACTGTTAGATTTGAAATTAAAACAAGGTGACTTTTTCAGGTTCATGCTGTATCTCGCATATAGCGGGGTAGGCAGAGGGAACCTAGCTTTAAGACACTCCGTAACCCACTTTCCGCCGATTTTTGTGGCATTGCGTGTTGAGTGACGGAACTCAATGCCGTGCTTAGTCTTGGAACCAGAGACAAGAAATAAAAATATGTATTAATAAATAATAATTCATTCCCCCGAATTGAATCCAAAAATGTTGATTTACAGTCCCACGCTTGTGCTCTTGCGTCAAGACGGCCTCTGTTAGCAATAATTAAAGAAAATATATAGAGGTATAGAAATGTTTTTGCTGAACAAATAAATAAAAATATATATGTTTCATAAGAACTCGCTACCACCTATATATTAATACGTAGATAAGGACTTATCATATAATGAGATACACAATTAGCGATGATATGAAAAATGCACAGTGATTATTACGAAAACAAGTTATTGATAAAGGATAATAAATACATTAACATGGCCAGTGGTAAATGCTTGTCAATGTCAAAAAAACATATTCTATACGTCACTCATGTAACGCAGACAATAAAAAAATGTAAAATTAAAAAATATATATACTTATAATCTATTTAGGTACAAAAATTAAATAAATCCATGGGTTACCCTTAGGAATGTAAGCACAATCACTCTTATCTATACGATATGTTCGCCTAACGACTACCAATGTTGATAAGAAGCAACTTCTAAGCGTACTGTATAATTCACTTATTGATAACACGAGTAAAACATTAAAGGATATTTCTCAAGGATCGATAAATTACACGTTTTACGCACGACGCCGATCGATGCGCGAGAGCAACTGACGAAGAAAATCATTGGGCCATGCGCCGGCGCACGTATAGCTCGGCCGATTTGAAAAGTTCATAGTTTTTATGGATATACGTACTGTATACGAGTCAGTTAATTCGGGCAGGTTCGACTCTGTTTATTCACCGTGTAACCAGTGTATTTTTAGTAAATACAGGGGCAGGTAACGTCTTCTAGGGCCAAGGGCTTCCATTATATTATCAAAAAAAACCAAGACTATTGTATGAACTCATATAGCATGAGGAGTATTGAAAAAGTTTTATTTTGGAATAGACATAAATTTAAATCTTAAGTTCACTTAATACTAAATTACATCTTCGTTGAACATTATATTCATTTAAATATATGTGTAATATGAATTATATTTTTTAAAATGTTGTTGTTGTCGTTGAGTTGATTGGCAAACTTCAACGCCGCACGCATTATTTTTATTATTAAGTGATAATCGAACCAACAACTCTCACGTTCAAATTGAGATGCTGCGCCACTATGGCTTCTATACATATTTTATAGCATTTAAAATACTATAAAATCTAGTTCTAATCAAAGTGAAAAAAATCACAGGGATAAGCCTACCAAGAGTCGAAAAGATCTTGTAAAAAATATTTATTATTTTATTATTTCAAACTATCATGGAAAAAAGTTTTACAAAGAAACTAAAAATATTGCTTTCTTTTTACATGACAGACACAAAACCGATATAATTTCTATATATAGAAGATAATTATAAAATCACAAATTCTAACATAACTTATAAATATAATTTATATATTTTTATCACTTTATATCATTTACTTAAACATTTACAATAATTAATCACATTAAATATAAATGACAACTGACTTGGGTCAATGTTTTGTTTCTATTAGCAAGTGGTTCACCTTGGATGAGTGTTTGATCGAACGAACCATTTCATGGATATTATACAGTTGTCGTAAAAATTACGATATGACCTCTATCAGACTAGTTTATTTGCATCATAGTGCCGTTTTTTTATTAATTTCGTGTTTTCTGTAAATTAAAATCCGATAGGTTAGTTAAATGTTAATTGCCAATAAATATTGTTAATTAGTGAAAACGTATCGAAATCGGACACAGAACCAAATAAAAATATAATTTTGTTCTAATATATTAAAAATTAAAAAGTTGTATTGGCCATTAGTTACTAATATTTGCATAATGATAATAATTTATATCTTTATATCCTTAGCTAGTACTTCTAGTACTACTAGTCTTTTTCTCTAGAGCCTAGTGTTAAGACACTCCGTTCCCCATTTTCTGCCGTGCTTTGGAGGCATTGCGTGTTGAGTGGCAGAACTCAACGCTGCGCTTTGCCTCGACACCAGAGCGAAGAAATAGAAGTATAAATTTAAGTAAAGAAAAAAAGTCGAGTGGGGATCGAACCCACAACCAGTCGGTTTTACAATTTTACACTTTGTGCCCCTGCGCCACGACTGGCCTCAACTGGCCTCACGAGTGGTCTTTTTTTATTTTAATTAAATTATTTAATTAATAAAATTTAAATCCTAAAATAAGAAAATTCAGAAAAAAAATCTATCACAGACATTTTATAGACACTAAATATTTGTTTTTTTTTTACATTTTTTTTTATTTTCACGATTTCGAATTAATCTTAGCTAAGAGATATGGATATGAGAGTTCTGGGGTTCATGTAATAAGACTGTCTATAACGACTATCACTGATATTAGACAAACATCCGGAACCGGCCTAACATGCCATAAATGCACGCCCATCAACCGCAAACTGGAAACAGCGCTGCTTAACCCACAACCACCAAAGTGGTTACTTTATTGGTATAGTAGACCCACAAAGACGACCCGGGGAAGACCCCGGATAAAGATATTTTAATGGAGAAACCCTATAAAATGTAGATAAATTACGTGATGATAATACTAATTTATTTAGCTATTACACGCTCTTAGTGACTATTAAGAAACAACTTTACGTACATAAACCACATGTTATGAATCGTTATATAATATTCATTTGCTGGCTTATCTTGTTTGCATAAGCTCATATTATTTTTGTAATTATTTATCTTATTTATTTGAGATAGCTTCACAGCAGGTGAAGCTATGGACAGGATACAGCAGCACATAACAGGGTAGACAGAGGAAATCTAAGTGATAAGACACTCTGTTATTCATTAGGAACGTTCCCCGCTTTCTGTCGAATTCTTGAGATATTCTTGAGATATCGAGTGGTGGAACTCAACTTTGAATTTTTGCCTTGTTACCAGAGCGAGAAAATGAGAATTTTTAATATTTCATTCCCACGAGCTGAAATCGAACCCACAACCGTCGCGCTTGC
This sequence comes from Heliconius himera, assembly GCA_021202915.1. Lineage (NCBI taxonomy): Eukaryota > Metazoa > Arthropoda > Insecta > Lepidoptera > Nymphalidae > Heliconius > Heliconius himera. The sequence continues at coordinate 474,685 of JAJHJA010000086.1, forward strand.
AGTCGCAATCCAGCGGTACGACGCCCTCATACTTTTTATTGAGTTGAAATACTTATATTTTAAATGTCGAGTTTTCCTCTTTTCATCACTTTAGTAATATATTATATTACTATACATTTCTTAGACCACACAAACAAACTAAAAAACATTTTATGTTTCCTATAGATTTTAACAAAAATTATAAGTGACTGTATAACAATTCATTTCTAAAGAAACTGGATCAATCACATAGAGAATAACACCAATATTTCTATTTTGGGCAAGGATCAGGCACGGAAGACGGTGTCAATGCACGTAATGTAGTGTACGAGCTAAACGTGTCAAAGTAATTGACCTATGTTATATGAAATATTCATAGTCCCAGCTCCAGCGTCTTCGCTCGGCATATAAAATTATTGTTTTAAATACTTGGGCTCCTTTCTTGATGTTTTAGAAATTTAAATGAATATCAGCTTCACAGTATATCCTGGACACAGCACAGTAGGCAGAGGGAACAGAGTGTTAGGACACTTCGTTCCCCACTTTTCATTTCCTTGTTCGAGTGGGGATTGAACCCACAATTGTCGAGTTACAGTCACAACATTGTGTCCCTGGGCCACGACGGCCTCAATCTCCTCTGGATCTTTTAGATTTAAAATAATAAAATATATTTAAAATGTTACAGGTTAGTTAGAAAAAAATAAATTAATGATATGTGTGTTAATATGTTCTTAATTTTTAGTGAAGGAGAAATTATAAAAAATGGTTAAAATAGTGAGGCCGTTGTAGCGGCATAAATTAGCGTCTAGCTGTTAACGTGATAGTTGTGGGTTCGATCCCCATTCGAGGGAATGATTATAAAATAGCATGAAGCGACAGATTGTAGTTATTCTTATCCAATAGAGGATATATTTCTAAACAAAAACATTTCCCAAAAATAGAACACGAACCCATAACTATTGCTACAAAATAATCAAGTGAGCATTATTCAAAAAAATTTTTTTTCCACATTTACACATTTAACACAATAGTAGAAGTTTCTTTCTAGAAAGAATCGTCGGTATGTGATGTAGAGAAACATCACATACCGACGCGTAAGATTTAAAAAAATCATTAATAATGATCGAAATTGACTATAAAATCGACTCTCACCTAAACTAGGACAAGTCGTACAATAAATTTTAATTAGTATTTCTCGGTTTATAAATAAACTTTTCAAATCATTTACTTTCATTTCGGTTTTGATAAATCACATACATAATATTCTATAGCAATATATAAATAATTGATTAAGGTTAATCGAACGCATAGTGTTAATAGGTAAGTGTTTGAGGTCAATCGTTAGCAATTGTAAAGAGCTTCATTTGGTTTTCTATTACTTATGTTTTTTTTAGCTTCACGCTGTATCAAGGTGACACAAGGGGAATATGGGAACTTAGTGTTAAGATACTTCGTTCCCATTAAAACTTGAATATTAAATATTTTCATTCCCTTGAGTCAGAATCGAACCCACAACCGCACGCCTGTGCCCCTGCGCCACGATGTTTATAATATTGTATTATTATAGACAGGTCTTTATATTTTTTTTAGCTTGACATACAAAAAAATGTAAAGTAAATTCGTCAGAGACAATTTAGGAACCCAAAATATTATTATTTCAAAAGACTTTCATCCTTAAACAGGTAAAACCATATAACAATACAATGAACAAAGCAAAGCAAATATAAATACTATTACTAAGCCAAAAGAGATAGTTAGTCATTAGATCCCGTCTTTTTGTGATACGGGTTGGTAATTTCGGCGTCAAATGTCGACGACGACGGCGCCGGTTATGCGTCAACTTACTAACTAGTCTAGCTTTTAGATGAGTTACTGAGATTTTATTGCTCCAACGTATTGATAATTTACGTTGTATTCCGCATGAAAAATGATAGCCTAAAAAACTTAGTGTTAAGACACTCCGTTATTCGTACACCACCCAATTTTCAAAATCTCTTGTTGAGTGGTGGAATACCCACCGCGCTTTGTCTTCTTGTCAGAGCGAGAAAAGTAATAATAATAATTTATTTCTTTAATAAGTTACTAATAATTTTCGAGAACAATATCCCACTTTTCCCCGAGACCCTATCTGGCAGAGCTGGTATTCACCTACATATTTATTAATATGTGGTCGTGACGTATATGTATTAATGTATTTGCTTTTTTCACAGTGCTGTGAAATAAGCAATCATCCTTCTTAATATATCAAGTTCATTGACTTTGTACATCGTAGTGTGCGGTTTTGCAAAATATATTTTTATTAAACGGGAAACGGTGTGTTTTGACACCAGGTTATCTCTGTCTATCCTGTTGTGTGCGGGATACAGCGTGAAGCTGATTAAATATTTTTGATTTTAGATTATCGTCATGCAAATCTGCCACATAAAGCCAAATTAACTGCAAGAAAATAAACCGACGTTTTAAAAAATCTCATAGAATTATTATTTTTATCAGCTTCACACTGTATACGCCCGTACACAGCAAGGTAGACAGTGTAGTGTTAAGACACTCCTTTCCCCATTCATTAAATTTCATAGAAAATGCTAATAAAGTTTCTAAATCAACCAGATCGAAAAACTAAAATATTTTAATTAAAAATAGACATTTCGGGACACTAAAATCAAACTTACAACCTTTCGCAGGCGCAGATGGGAAGTATAAAATGTACCCAATTTTATACTTCCCATCTGCGCCACAGTGGCGCTCTACAATAAAAAAAATATCAATCAACGCAATTTACGCAAGTCAATTAACACTGTACATTAAACATAATGTAATGTATATTATTAAGTCTATATAATAATTAATTAATTATTCCAACTATAAAACACATATTTAATGTTTGAAAGTGAAGTGGAAAGGCTATATTGCATATTAAATGAACTTATTTGCGATTGTTTACTTCACCAATTAATAAGTAACAGATTTATGTTTGTTTCGAAATCGATAATATATATTATTATTATTTCTTTTATTTATTAGCTTCACGCTGTATCCCGCACATAGATGGGTTATGCAGCAAACCTGAAAACTTAGTGACACTCCATTCCCATTAAGACATTTCCGATCCTCATTTTGTGTGTGTTTCTGTGGGCATTGCATTTTGAGTTGCGGAACTCAACGCTGCGCTTTTGTTACCAGAGCGAAGAAAATTGAAATATTAAAAATTTCATTTCCTCGGGTGGGAATCAAACCTACAATCTAACACGTTAACAGTAGCACGCTTGTGCCCAGCCCTGCGCCTCGATGGCCTCAAATTACTTCTTTTTATTTTTAATTTCATAAATTGCTTTAAAATATTAAGTGAAAAAATCTCGTTGCTTTTTTTTTTATTTTATAATAGAGAGTCAAATGCGGCTTCGGTCGCTTAAACCTATTTTTATATTACCTGTACCCAAAAGATATTTTTTTTAAATATGTTTTAAAAGTATCTTATGTCCCACTTAATATCTCTAAAAATATTTATACAAAGTTTCATGATAATCAGTTGAGTAGTTTTAGCGTCAAAGCGTAACAAACAAATTTATTATCACTTTTATAAATATAAGTAAGATGATTTATTTTTAGCTAAACTTAGTAGGTAAAACCATTCTTGGGCAACCGTATCACTACCCGTAGTAATATATTTCTAGTCCTTGTTAAGATATTTATGGCTTATAGATAAAATTTATGTTTTTGCATAAAATTTATAACCGCTCGCAATAAAATAAGTTCTATCTTCTATTTATAGATAAATAATTATTTATCCGAAGATATGTTGTTATTATTATTTTATATTTTATTATTATTTTATAGTCCTTATTATTATTATTTTGTACAAGTCCACATAAATTTAAAAAAAATGTTTATGAATAATGATTGTTATCTCTGCATCATATTTTTTCAAATGAACACTTTCTTTCACAAGCTTGAAAAATCACGTAGACCATTAAGCTAACAATAAAAAAAAGCTTAATACATTTTTTTTCAAATTAATAAAATAAAATTATTTTGAATTAAAAAATAAAATTAGCTTCACGCTGTATCCCGCACACAGCAGGGTAGGCAGAGGGAACCTAGTGTTAAGACACTCCGTTCCCCACTTTATAGCTTTAAATTAGTAACCTCGTTATTCTTTTTTTTTACCCAAATCTTTTAACAAAACGAGAAACGCCAAGCAACAAGTCCTACGAAGGTCCTTCGAGCGAGATCGTTGAATAATAATTTGTTCACTTCAACACTGCAATTAAATTGCAATCAATTAAAATTGCAGTAATACTGCAAGTGTTAATTAATTAAAAAAAACTCGCTATGACAGCGCTGTTGTATGTTTATTTAAATTAATTGTTCGAAAAAAGTCAGTCTCGTCTGAGTTTATAATGCAGAAATATGACAAATATCTTTATAAAAATGTGCATATGATTTTTTATATTATAAGATGAGTACTTTTTTTACATTTTTGCTCCATTCTTGTATCCAGTTCATAGTACTAGGCATAGGAAACCTGGAAACCTATTGTTAAGACACTCTTGTTTACGTCTGTGTATGTGCACCTGTTAAGGCACTTCCATTCTCCACATTTTACCGAATTCTCAGGCATTACGTGTTAAGTGGCGGAACTCAACTCTCTGCTTTGGCTCGTTATCAGGGCAAGGAAATCAAAGTATTAAATATTTCATTGCTCTCTGAGTGGAAATCGAACCAACAACCGTCCTGTTTACATCCGTTTGTGCTCCTGCGCGATGCATGCTTAAAGTTTTTATTTTACTTAATCGCCACACTTTAACGGGATACAAATGGCTGAGTTTTGAACGTCCTGTCCATTACATGTTTAGTGGCGACATTTATAGCCAACTATCTATTTAGACTTATTTTTACTTACATATACCTAATAAAATAAATCAGCTTCACGCTGTATCCCGCACACAGTAGAGTAGGCAGAGGGAACCTAGTTAAGACACTCCGTTCCCCACTTTCTGCTGAATTCTGGAGACATTGCGTTTTGAGTGGCAGAACTCAACGCCGCGCTTTGTCTCGACACCAGAGCGAAGAAATGGAAATATAAATTTAAGTAAATATTTCATCTCCTCGAATGGGGATCGAACCCACAACCAGTCGATTTACAGTCACACTTTGTGCCCCTGCGCCACGACTAGACCTGACAGAGATGACCTAATATTATCAAGAATTAATTATATATTTTTATAAAGTAGATTTTTTACATACAACAAAATAATACAGTTTGAACCGATAAATGTTAGTGTACAAGGATTTTTTTAAAGAAATACAGATGTTTTCCACACTTGGTCATGTAAAAGTAGAATATAATAATAGTAATTAGGGTGAGTAATGACGCCGTCACGGCACAATTTGGACGTTTCTGACGGCTCGATGGTCACGGCTATTAAATGCACTGGTTTATTATATATTTTGAATATTATAAGTTTATAAATTGGTGTATTTAAAATATTTACACGATTTTTTTTTATTCAAATACACATGACTAAAAAAAGTATGTAGTTGCTTGGGTAGTGTCACACTAAACTCTGTCTCTACACAAGCGGGAAGTGGAAGAAAAAATTAAAAAACACTAGACTCTCTTTACAAAGTATATTGAAGGAGAACCCACTGATCATGAGAGTGTCGAAAATTTTTAAAACACAGAATAATATATAAATAATTTGTTTTAATTGACTTTAAAAAATATAAAAGCTACAAAAAAATATGAAAAACATACATATATAATTTCCACTATTGTTCTCAAAAACGATTAAACCGACAAACCGACGTAATTCGCAAATATATGTATATATTTTAAGTTAAGTGGCAAGAAGTTTTTATTATGGAGCCATGACCTACACTAAGGTTTATGTCGAGACGACGCCATCTCCATATATAAGGCAAAACCGACTTACAATTCCTGAACTTAACATATAAGGGCATCAGCATAATAAAAGTTGAAAAGGAATTTTAAAAAAGTGAAGTAAAAATTTAATACTACACTATTAAATTATGATAAGTAAGTACTTGTTTTAAATTTAATAAAATTGTATTCAGTTTTAATTAATTGTATTTTAAGTAGCTTAATTGTTATTTAATTTTAAGTTTTCTTCATTTGTTGAATTCTTGACTGCTTATATCATTATAATAAGCAAAAGATTTTATTTAAATGAATTCTCCAGAATTCGCCGGAAAATGGGAAAGGGAGTGTCATAACATTAGGCCCGCTAAGCCTGCTGTGTGCGGGATAAAGCGTGAAGCTGGTTTTATTTAAAATTAAAATACGTTGTGCGTGAATGTAGTACCTAATATTTATTTTTTGCTTTATATTGTATCTCCCATCTAGCATGGTATGCAGAGGATGTAAGAAGGAGGGAACCTGGTGTAAGACATTGCGTTCCCCACTTTACCTCGAATTTGGCAGAACGCAATGCCGGGTTTACTTTTGTTACTAGTGAAGAGAACAATAACTAATTTTCCCGAGTGGGAATCGAACTCACTATCTTTGCGTTTACAAACAGATGCTGTGCGGCTGCGTCATGGCGGACTCTGGAACAAAACCTAATAAACCTAATGCCTAGCTACCATTTTTTTATCTTCAATGATGCAACTAGTATTTTTCTAGGCATAAAATAAGAAAGTAGATAAAGATCAATTTTTTACTCCTTTTTTGTGAGTTGTCCCGACTCATACAGTGATGAGCGACCAAATTTAACTTTTAATACAAATATTTCCTCAGTAAAGATGAATAAATGTGATGAATTACGTCTCGATTTATTTTAATCTTTATCCTGTACATAACAAGGTAGCCAAAGGAAACCTGGGAATATAGTATTAAGACACTCCTTTCCCATTAAGACACTTCCGTTTTCCACTTTCCGCTGAATTTTGGAAGCATTGCGTGTAGAGTAAGGGGGAAATGAGAAAATGAAATATTTCATTCCCCCAAGTGGGAACCGATCCCACAGCCGTTGCGCTCGCAAACGCAGATCTAAATTCATTATACATTACAGAATTATTAATATATAATAACTAGACAAAAAATTATAATAAATTATAATACATGTTTGTTTATCTGTAAGCTCACTTCCGGTGGCAGTTAACGACGCAATTTACAAGATAAGCTGCGTAAATGTCTAATAAAAATATTGTTATTACGTATTTATCAAGCAATTACAATATTTATCTTAATTTCTATCGAATATTATAATTTAATATAGAAAGGGTTATCGGGTTTATAGTAAAGTGTATTTTAGGATATCACGAATATACTGTATCGGACTCATATAAGTTATGTATTCTGCTGGCTGGTAAAAAGGCTGTAACTGTAAACTCGACGGTTGTGGGTTCGATTTCCACTTGTGGAATGAAATATTTAACATTTTAATTTTTTTGCTCTGGTAACCAGACAAAGCGCGGCGTTGAAATCAATCAAGCCTCGAGAATTCGGCGGAAAGAGGGGAATGGAAGTATCTTAAAACTAGGATCCTAGGTTCCCTCTGCCTACCCTGTTATATGCGAGATACAATGTGAAGCTAAAAACACATAAATGTATGTGTTTTTAGCTTCACATTGTTCTCGCACATAACAGTCTCAGCGTCACATTTGGCTACTAGATCGCTATATTGAAAATAACTTAAATATAATAACGACACAGAGTCAAGATTGAAACCCACAACTACGGGTTTACAATTAAAAGTTGTCCTACTGCGCCATATAGCCTCAATTTTAATAAAAAGAAAATATAAGAAAATATTTTTATCATTTTTTAAATACTAATACATATATTAATATTTAATAAGGCAACATTACCTAATGCACTCGCGGCTAACGTTGTATAGTTGCTACCTTCCTCACGAGATAAGCAAATACAAACGCTGCAAGGCCTCGGGGTCACAGGTTCAACACGTGTTTTATGGAGGCAAGCCTTATATAGAACTTGTCTTCTTACGTATAAAGCTATGCTATTTTACTTTGTATGTTTATTCAATACTAAATACTTATATGAGATATTTAGTACAGTTATAATTGGTTAATAGTAGTTAGTATTATAAGATTGAAATCTACAAATTATGTAGTACAAGAAATTGAGGTCAGTCGTGGCGCAGGGGCACAAAGTGTGACTGTAAAACCGACTGGTTGTGGGTTTGATCTCCCACTCGGAAATAAAATATTTATTTACATTTATATTTTCATTTCTCCGCTCTGGTGTCGAAGCAGATGGCGAAGTTGAGTTCCGCCACTCAACACACAATGCTTTCAAAATTCGGCGGAAAGTGGGGAACGGTTAGTCTCAATACTAGGTTCCCTCTGCTTACCCTGCTATGTTCGGGATACAGCGTGAAGCTCATTTATTATTTATTTTTTATTTATTTGTATAAGTTCAAATACGGCGACGCAAAGGTTATGGGTTCTATCCCCAATCAAAGGAGTAATATTTTTTACTTCTGGCAAGCAGGTACATTGGTTGCTAATATCTTAGTACAACCAAGGATAGGATCAGAGAACCTCGTTTGCCTCCATATTATCAAAATATTTATTTATAGAAATGGTTAATCCATTGTAGCACTTTGTGATATAAAATATGTAAATAACTAATTTTTAAAATAAGGATAAATTTCTAAAATGACCTATAAAGAAATTGAGTAGCAATTTAATATTTTAAAACAATTAATTTACGAGAAGTTGCGTGAGAGGGCAGGTCAGGACACGTATTTATTTAAAATGTGTTACAATATAACATTTTTAGTTTTACTCCTTGACATTTCATTCGATACTTTTAAAGAAATTATTATTACTTTTTGTTTGCGTAAACTCTTTAAGTTAATATTACATCAGGTTGAATTAACGGCTAAAGTGTGACCTTTGCTGAGAAACATATACAAAGTACTTACTTAACGATGAATAAATAAATAAATTAAAAATTAGCTTCACGCTGTATCCCGCACACAGCAGGGTAGGCAGAGGGAACCTAGTGTTAAGACAGTCCGTTCCCCACTTTCTGCCGAATTCTGGAGGCATTGCGTGTTGAGTGGCAGAACTCAACGCCGCGCTTGTCCTCGACACCAGAGTGAAGAAATGGAAATATAAATTTAAGTAAATATTTCATCTTCTCGAGTGGGGATCGAACATATATAGTAAGATCACACCTGGTGTGTCTAATTTCATAACTGTAGGTCCGCGTTAAGTACTCTATAACTTTTGACCACAAAGCGAATATCATATAAAAATATAGTAAAGACGATGCATAAATGCTCGTAACTTTTGATTCAGTTGAAATAGAAGCTTGATTTTTTCTATGCTCCTAGGCACTATAGACCAAAATATTTGATAATAATTTCAGCCTAATACCACCAAGCGATCTCGAGATAAATGGACTTGACAGACAGACAAAAGGTGATCCTACAAGTAATCCGTTTTTCCTTTTGAGGTGCGGACCCCTTAAAACATATTATAAATATTTAAAAATATTTTATCAGTTACCGATTAAAAAACTAAGCTTCTGAGCCAGAGGTTACCATAATCACGATAAAGATTATTTGTGTAGGCTCTATATCAAATTTAACTAACGATAAAATAATTGACATAAGATTGCGTTTTACATGCTATGAATATATTAATTTATTTTATTTTCTTCGTTTCAAGTTTTCAACAAAACGTGATGAGATTTTTAATATTGAGAACAAGTCTATGGGGTAAAAGGTAAAACATTTATAATACATTTCTACTATTTTTGCCTATTTACATAAAATACGGTATCGAGGACGACAATTAAGAAATGGAGATGGTAAAAAAAGTTCCAATTTGTTTCTCACACCAAACTTTGTATGCAAAAAACTATCCATACTTTATACAAATAAATGAATAAACATGGAAACCATTTACTCAGCCCACATGCACCCAACTGGGGACAGGCAAAGAGAGAGTAAAAAGGGTGGTGGCGACGCGTCGGCGCCTGCGCACGACGCGCGACGCACCGCGCACGCATCGAGACCGTCGTGCCTAGCTAATTATATTAGTAGCGGATATGTCGCAGTCACACCGGAGAATTGACGATTATGTGATATTATAGAGAATTTAAAGATTTTTGCTTTTCGTGATTTGAAGTTTGAACTAAATATGACCACATTGTCGAATTGTGGATGTTTAACAATTTTTTTACTTTGGCATAGTAAAATACGCGCGCAAACACTATATATGTATATGAATAATAACATTGTGTTGGTTTATATTAATTTTAGAGAGTTATTTATATTTGGACAAAACATTATGTTTTGGTTCACATACGATTTTTACTGCGAATAAACAAATCATTTCTTCTTCAATTATAATTTAGTTTTAATTTTAATAGTTTTAATTTTATTTATAACATTTACAATTTTTAACATGACAGAATGCAAAAAAGGTCATATAGCGCCTATTTCGGTAAAAAAAATATTCGACTTGGTCGCATAAGGTGGTCGATATGATCATACATAGTAACGTTATGTTATTATTGATCTGGTCAACCCACATTATGATCTGACCAGTGGATGATTAAGCATTTCATGAAACGCGACATGCGACCATTTCATGATACGGTCAACGATATCATAATATCGTCAATTCCACTATATGACCACGACATATACGCTTACGCTATTAATAGCCGACTGATAGCTTATTTTAGATTAAATTAGTGTATATTTTTGGAAATTATAGCTTAAATCTATAGTTTATACAAGAGGCTTCATATTTTTCTCCGCATAGTAGGATCGTTACAAGACACTTAGTGTTAATAGTGATGAAAGATGAGGTCAGTCGTGGCGCAGAAGCTCAAAGTGTGACTGTTAACGCGACTGGTGGTTTCGATTTTCACTCAAAAGACAACCAACAAGCGGCACCAAGGCAAAAGCTCAATACGACATGCATAAAAATTCGGGGGAAATTGGGGAACGGAATGTCTCTGTCTAGCTGCCTACCCTGCTTTATCGAGTTCTCTGGTTTTACACAGCTTGTGTTATATATATATAACAGCTTTGTGGTTATCCAGCTAATACGTTTCAACGTGTAAATCGCAGTTATGAGGAAGCTGTGGCTTTTGAGATGCGGTTTTTGTATCACATAGCTGGTTTTCTTAATTATCATACTCTTATAACGATATATTTACCTTTGAAACAAGGTTGACGACTATATTATACACGACGAATAAATTATACTTACATACGTATGTATTATTTGTTAAAAAAATAATGGGAAAAATATATTTTTTCATAATTGCTTAGAGATTGTTTGATAGGTTGTGCGATGGCTGTGGGTATCCACTGGGAGTAATCTTTTTTTTTTTTTTTTCATTTCCGCGGTTCGGTTAAGTTAGACAAAATGCGGCGTTAGTTTTCGCCACATAATTCATTTTATATAAATAGACAGAAAGTTGAGAACGCAACTTTTAAGCTTGTAATAAAAAACTTCTAGTACATAATATAATATTGAATTAAACTTGAAAGTAAACTGGAAAGTTGTGGTTATACTCTCTAATTTCTTATCAAGGTAACCATAATCATTAATCAAATGTTAGACTTGTATAATTATCATTAGTTAAGTATAGTTTACAGTTTTTATTTGCACTAGAAATGAGCCCGGCTTTACTCACTAACTAACATATACTTTTATTGTTCGTTCCTTTGTTTAGCTTTACGCTGTATTCGCGTATAGCAGGACAGCCTCTACCTATGTAGAAGGAACCTATTGATAACACTTACGTTCCCCACGCACTGCCTAACTTTTGAGAAATTTTTTGTTGAGTAGTAAAATACAACGGCGGACTTTATCATCTTACCATAGCGGAGACACTGTACCACTGCGCCACGACGACCCCAATATCCTTTTATTTATAACGTTCATTTTGGGCTATTGGGTATCAAAGCAAAATATATTATAATATTGTACAAACGCCGTTATAGAAATTGATATATTACGTGATTCTACACACTTTAAGTTTAGATATATTTTTTAATTAGTTTAATTAAAAATATGTGTAATATATATTTTCCGTGTTTAAAACAAAATAAATTTATTTAAAATTGATGCAATTGTGGTGTCTCAACTAATGAGATTGTGATTACTGGTTTGTACCAGCAATGCACAAAATATATAATATATACATGTAGATAGATATCTATATAATTTCAAGATATAAATATTTTTTCAATTTGTTAAGGCATTTATAGTAACAACCCAATATCATCAACCTTTGAAGGTATTTAGGCAATACAAAACATGCGTTAAAAATGTAAAAAATATAAATTATAGAGATAAAAAAAAACTTACTATAACAAAATTTAAGCTTATATTGATATCACCGTTAGAAAAAAGTATATATTTTTTTTGCAATCGGTCAAAACTTATTAACAATAATTACTTTAAAAGAACTCAAAATGTTTCTTATACACATTAATTACATGTTTAATTGTAGGTAACATGGTTTTAATAAAATATTTTTTTAGCTTCACGCTGTATCCTGCACGTACCAGGGTAGGCAGAGGGAACCTGGGAACCTAGTGGCATGACACACCGTTTATGTCGAATTATGGAGGCATTGCGTATTGAGTGGCGAAAATCAAAGCTGCGTTTTGGCTCGTTACCAAAGCGAGGAAATTAAAATAATAAAAACACATGTTACTTCAGAACTCTAACAATCTGCTATTGATAAATATTTAAATGTCTTATTTGTATACATAAATATAAACATTAATAAATAACAACCTCCAACCAAGACAGCATCAAATGCGTTCTAATATCAGATATACGTATATACATATATAAATTCTGATTTTGTAACAGAACATTTATTTATATAAAATGGCAAGGACGGACGTTCAAAACCGCTACAATTTACTCACGGTAATAGTGTGGTTAGTCGAGTTGATTAGAATCAAAACTAATTTCATATTATGTTAGTTTTACGTTTATTGCTTACATTGTTCACGCTATTTTATTAAAAAATTAAAATAACTATAGTATAAAATTATGTACAATTTTTAAGTTTTACGTTTTATATCGTATAACAGGTTGTTACAAAACCTAGTGTTAAAACACTTAGTTCTCTATTTTTAATTTGAATTTGTTATAATGCGTGTTCAATGGAGGAACTTGAGTCAATGCTTACCAGAGTAAGGAAAATAGAATTAATGAACTGCCGGGAGCGGTGTCGAACCAACAACCACGACACTATGTCACATATTAAAGTATGTTTAAGTTGAAAGTCAAGGTTTTTTTTTTACTAAACCACTGATATTTTAAAAAAATATATATAATAATATAGAGTAAAAAAAAATTTTAAAAAATTATTTTTTAATTCTCACACCGATATTCTTTTTTGAAATCCGTTCTTTCTTATAATTCCAGAACAGGTAAATAAATAAAATAAAATATGTTTATATTTTTTTAGTCTTACTTTAGCATGGCAAAGAGAAGCTAATTTGAATTCAAGACAATACATTTTGAGGGGTCGCTACATCAATGACGTCACTTTATTTACCAGAGTGAGAATTAAAAGTAAATCATTTCGCTAAGTGGGCACCGAATCCACACGTTTGGAATCAGGCGTAGTAAGTCCCTGTTCCACTTTGCCATAATATCCTTAATTCATGTTATAAAAACATGTTTATCATCAAGTTAAATTTGAACTGAACTAAATTTGGTATAGTGGCACATAGTGTGACTGTAAAACTGACTGGTTGTGGGTTTGATCCTCACTCGAGGAGATGAAATATTTACTTAAATTTATATTTCCATTTCTTCTCTCTGGTGTCGAGGCAAAGCGCGGCGTTGAGTTCTGCCACTCAACACGCAATGCCTCCAGAATTTGGCAGAAAGTGGGGAACGGAATGTCTTAACCCTGCCGTGTGCGGGATACAGCGTGAAGCTGATAAATTTGAACTCACATCAATCGCCTCAACGGTAATAAGTTAACTAACGTGGTATTATCGTTGTAAAATTTGAAATTGCACGTGGTAAAATTGCAATATAACTTGTAAGACCGTTTACTTCTAATAACATTAATAATGACCATAATCTAATGGCGTAAGATCATTAAGTATTTATTACAACGAATAGAAGCGGTAAATATGGTTTTCATTGCTAGTAAAAAATTAATTGCCTCCTCATAATACCTACTTCAAATTTAGATTGTGTAAACGGTCATCGAACTTTAATACCTTTTCGTTAGCTTCACGCGTTTTTCCCCAGATAACGTAATGTCAAGACACTCCGTTTGCTGTCTCATTCCAAATTTGAGATATTGCGGATTGGGTCGTCTTATGTCTTGCAAGAGCGGTAAAATAAAACTGTTTTTTAATACAATCAATCCTCTGGAAGTGGTTTAATTTTCAGCCATCGCGTTTACAGTGGATCTAAATTATAAGCTTATAAGTTGTCATTTGTTTTGTTGTTGTTATTTATTGCCTTTAATTTCAAATAGAAAATATATCTATATTAAAATAAATTCAAATTTAATTAAAACACGTTCATTTCCGTCATTCGAGTCAATGTTGTCAAAATGTTAACGCAAGACAACAAAAACAAGTGCTCGATGTATTACAGGATTTTCTGCGAAATAGAGCCTTTCGCTCTATAAAAATATTTTAAAAGTTATAAAGCCTATAATTAAAAGAAAAACTATGTATATATTATTACGGAAAAGAACGCCGCGCTTCGACTGGTTACTAGAGCGAGGCAATGAAAATATTAAATATTTCATTTGGGAGTGAGAATCGAACTCACAATCTGTCGCGCTTACAGTCGCACGTTTGTGCCCCTGCGTCATACCTGGCCTATTTATAATACATATTCTATATCAAGTATACCTTACATTCAACAAACATATTTCAAAATAATTAGTGTTATTTGAAACATTCATTTACATCTCCGTTCCGAAGATCAAACACAGTAATAAATATGAAGAAACCGCCGCACCGTCCTCCATTGTTACTCAATTCAATACGTTAAAGGGAAACGCAAAGATACTTTTATAATAAAACGAAGGTACCTACGTACTTAGAGACATATGTTTCGACATGCATCCAAATGTATACTGTTTTCGTCCTGTTTTTATTATATATTATATTTTATATATTTATTACTAAATCTAGCATTTATATTGTTTAATCGAAATAAAATCATGAAAGGAATTATTTGAATTATTATTTCGAAAACGCTTTCAAGACAGTATACCTAATTATACTGTATATTAAGGGTATTATTTTTAGCTTTACGCTTTATCCTGAACAAAGCAGAGGTAGAGGGAAATTGGGAACCTAGTTAAAGACATTCCAATACCGTCATTTCTTTAAGACATTTTTGTTGACAACTGTCGTTTACAGTAACATGCTTGTGTCCCTGCACTACTACGGCATGAATGGTAAGAATATATATAAAAAATAATATTTTACATAGTCGCCTTATATAAGAAGCACTTATTTTATCACATGAGGCCAGTCGTAGCGCAGGGGCACAAGGTGTGACTGTAAAACCGACTGGTTGTGGGTTCGATCCCCACTCGAGGAGATGAAATATTTACTTAAATTTATATTTCCATTTCTTCGCTCTGGTGTCGAGGCAAAGCGCGGCGTTGAGTTCTGCCACTCAACACGCAATGCCTCCAGAATTCGGCAGAAAGTGGGGAACGGGGTGTCTTAACACTAGGTTCCTTCTGCCTATCCTGCTGTGTGCGGGATACAGCGTGAAGCTGAATTTGAATTTAATTTATTTAATTTTATCACATATTTTTTTTTAAAGAATTGGCCTCGATATTGACAATGATTACGATGCACACGACATATATCCAATAGCCTTGTATCAATATGAAAACAGAGAATCCGCAAGCGAAAAACAATCGGACTTCCAAAAGTGCTTTGTGAAAACGAAATGAAACCGGCGTGTTCGTCAAATATTGGTGGAATATTTGGCAACCGAATTTTTGCTACTGTTTACAGTCTACCAGTTCGGTGCCATATTTACAAGTTAAACATCGACTATGGAATTGGGAAATCGGGGTATCGAGCTGCCACTTTGATATATTAAATTGGAAAAAATGGAGAATGGTCGTTTTTATATAGATTTTTTGTTAATTTCTCGATTCTGTCTTTTGAAGGTTAATCTGAGGGGTTAGAATTTTTCCTCATTTTTTATGTTTTAGCCGCACCTGGCAAACATTTATAAAGTAAATAAATTTCATAATGGTTGCGTACATGTCGTTTTAAGGTTTATCTTAATTACCTTATTTAATGAATATGTCGGTATCATAACTTAGCAAAAAAACTTATTTTATATACTTAATTGTAATACTATATAATATCTATTACAAAAGGAATATACCAATATGACTTACTTTCCTTTTCCTTTTGACATATTTTCCCTTTATTCGTTCTTAGAGATGTTGCCAAAAAAATAGATTTTTTTCTTTAATCCAGTAATTTGTCAATGTGTATCCGCAGAACCTAGGAACTAGTACTATGCAGACCTAAATCTGGGACTCACCAGCAAAGGGTACATCGCACACGTACTCCTCGACGCAGTCAGTGCTGCGGTCGGTAGCGCCGCTCGCCACTGACACGGCGGACGGCGCTCGGAGCAGAATCACTTCTGTTTCTGTCTGACTGTCACGCAGCATTGATCTTCTTTTATATTCCTGGTAGAAGAACACTTTATGTTATAAAAATCAACCTAAGTAAATTGGGCTTGAGTTAAATTTTGCACTAGAATCATTAAAAATCTTTGTCCAGTTTGAACTAAAGACTATTTTGTTACACTCTAGCATCCTGATAAATAATTCTTTAACCAAATATTTCAAAGCTGTATCGAGATATTCTTTAAACTGTTATAAACAGTTAATTGTCTGGAATGGGAACTGAACCCACAAGCACCGCGGTCCCACTGCGCCACGATGTTTTAGTAATATATAAAATCGAAGTAGGTACAATAAATCTGGATTCCGATCCAAAATGTTTTTTTTATTTCACTCTTTTACTTTAGATTCATTACTTTACATAAGAGAAAAATAAATTCTTACGGCAAAGTATTCTTTGCCTTATTACGAAAAACATCCATTTTGAGCTTTTGAACCTGAAACAATAATGAGAGGCATGCAATGTATGCATTTTTATTAATTCCTTTATATACAATCGTATAGATTTCACCTACATATATTCATAAAATTTAAACAAAATACAATGTGTATTTTATAATATAATATTTTTCAAATCTCTTTTAACTAATATAAATGTAGTGTCGTTAGCTGTTACAATAAATAATAAATAAATGATTTATAATTTCCATTATAATAAACTTAATAAAAAGAATAGAAAATGGTGAACAAGCTCTTACTTACCTTAAATATTCTGCAATTATCTCTACATATATTGTAATATATTATACCATTAACACTATACCTATAAATATGATATGTGAAGGAACTGAATGCATATCGAGGATGCCTTCCATCTCCCATAGCATGGTTTCGATCCATAGTAAGCCCAAGTTTATCCCAGAGATGTGGAATTTAACGCACTTTGTCTACCAGAACAGAGAAATAAAAATTAAACTATTTTCCAAATGAAATTCGAACCCACATTCATCGTGTTTACAGTCAGGCGATGTCCGATGGACTCGCACAATAAACATACTATAGGTAAATAATTAATATTTCTCGAATTTAATTCAAATCTGTATTATTATTAATATTTCATAAATATTATATTTTATATATCAGAGAAGCTACTGTCATTTCTTTTTTAAATCACCAAAATCTCATTCAATAAAATAAAAATATTATTATTTTAGTAAGTTTCTTAAAGCTTTAAGGAGTTAATATCGATTGCCACAATGTATTGAATTGCTATATATTTTAAGTAGGCGTATCATTAGGCCGTATGCTCCATATATATGTATGCGCGTTGCTCTAATAGTGTACTCTACTTAAAAGAGTAATGGTTGAGAAAAAATATATATATTATGTATTTTTTTATCATTACTAACATACACGAGAAAAAAAACATTTTATATTTTTTTTATAATTACTAAGACTCATTTTAAAATGTAAGATTCATAGTGTTTGTTTTTGATCGAAATAATGTGAAGTAAAAAATAGTTCTTGGCCCTTTAATTAATTTTAATCTTAATAAATTTTTTT
Organism: Heliconius himera; assembly: GCA_021202915.1. Lineage (NCBI taxonomy): Eukaryota > Metazoa > Arthropoda > Insecta > Lepidoptera > Nymphalidae > Heliconius > Heliconius himera. Next base: position 492,851 of record JAJHJA010000086.1, read on the forward strand.
TTTTACATACGTGACATGGAGGAGCACTTCGATCTTATTGTGAAATTTGAAAATATAGGTAATGAACACCAAAACGCACAGGAGCACAAACAAGATATGAAATGTTTATTCATATTCAGTTCAGTTCAGTTCTTCATTTATGGCGCTTCGAGCGTGCCAGTTGAGCACTAATCACTTCGCCAATGTCACGTTGTATGGAGAACACACGAAGGAGATTGTACGGTAAAAAGAGACTATATTACACAATAGGAGAATGCATGTCAAAAAGTAGTCCAGTCAAAATATTGCCTTCACCTATAAAATTAAAAAATATACATAATTAGAGTATATACATAAACATGGGTTAGTAATAAATAAAATTTTACAAATATGTTAGTTTATAACTTAATATTATTGTATCTAATATATTTACAAAGAAATTTACATAAAGGACTAGACACAAACATTAACAGACATTGAACATTAAGGGGACGGGGAACTTTGTAAGGAAGGACATCATATAAGGGATGAGTTAATTTAGGACAGGAGAAAAGGATATGGGAAGGGGAACCGTCGTCCAGGCCACATTCACACAATGTTATTCATATTCCTTAGCTGAAAACTGGTAATTTGGCTATTATACACAAAGTACCTACAATATAACGAGATGCTCTTTATAATATCATTAAAAAAAAACAGTTTATAAACAATTTTTCCAGATTTTTTAGTATACTGTATTTTATAAATCAAGCTCTTTCATTTAGATCATACATCCCATATGCAAGGGTTGTGCAAAATTTTTTAACCCTCCATATTATTGCATTTTGCGGACATTTTGGATTAACAACAATATTGATATGCTAGTCGTAACTGTAAATGCGACTGGTTGTGGGTTCGATGTTCATTCGAGGAAATGAAATATTTATTTAAATTTATATTTCCATTTCTTCGCTCTGGTGTCGAGCCAAAGCGCGGCCTTGAGTTCCACTACTGAACACGCAAGGCCTCCGGAATTCGACAGAAAATGGGGAACACTAGGTTCTTTTTGCTTACTGGCTGTGCGCGGAAAACAGCGTACAGCTAACAAAAAAGAAAAATATTGATTATTTGTAATTTCATGGACTAGTGGGTCAAAATGTAAAAATATTAGACTATACACACACATACTAACACGGCAAGCTAAATAAAAGCTTATGAAAATTATTACTTTTATTTTATTAATTTTAAAAAAAATATGAGTGGTATGAATATATTATATCAATTAAAATAAAATGAGCTTCACGCTGAATCCCGCACACAGCAGGGTAGAGGGAACCTAATGTTAAGACCCTCCACACTTTCTGCCGGTCTTTTGGAGGCATTGCGTGTTGAGTGGCAGAACTCAACGCCGCGCTTAACCTCTACACCAGAGCGAAGAAATGGATAAATATAAATATAAGTAAATAATTAATCTCTTCGAGTGGGGATCGAACTCACAACCAGTCGCTTTTACATTCACACTTCGTGCCGCTGCGCCACGACTGGTCTCAATATTATACCAACTCATTAATATAAAATATTGTATTTAGTAATAGTAATAAATTATTTATAGTGACCGACCGAAGATTCGGTTTTAGTTTCGGCCAAAAATCGTAGGTTCGGCCATAGCTTTGGAACCTTTGGGCAAATCGAAACTAAGTACATGTAAAGCGTTACTCTGCTAATTATTGTGGTCCATGAGCTATAGTCAGTTTAACAATATTAAATTATAAAAATAAAATTGTGGAAAGGCTTTCATAGAAGAATATCTACGAGTACGTCCCAAAAATATTTTAAATTTGATTTGTTTGTAATAACAAAACCAATTCTTTTTTAAGATAGCCTTATTTGGTATGAAATATCACTTATTTGGTATCGAATGAAAGAGGACAAAACGTTTTTCTAAAATGTTGATCTAAATTTTTGTACGTAACAATTAGAGAAATAATATTATGGAAGTCATTTTGCGACATGGCAGCTTGAAGTCAATTTCATAAAAGACCAATGTGCTGAGTCCTAGAAAATTATCAGATGTGTAAAATTAGCATTGGTTTGACACAAAAACTTTTAGCTATTTCTATGAAAAAATGACATAAATTTACATAAAAAAATATTCTTATTTTATATTATCTTTTATACCTTAAAAATGAATTTGTATGGCTTATATGTCGATAATAGTAAAACTACGGACCATGCAATATCGGGTAAAAAAACTTTGTAATGACCACCTTTATCGGTTGTTTCAGTTAGTCTTTAATTATACTGTATATTAAAAAGTTTCGGTTTCGGTTTTGGCCGAACCTGAGAGGAAAGCCGAAGGTTCGGTTTCTTGTCAAATATTTTTTATGCTTTAAAGTAGTATAAATGAACTTACTTGTTATAATACATAATGTAGTGAAATATAATTAGTATACACAATTGTTATATGATTTTTGTTAATTATTCTTTTCTATAAAAAATATTTTCATTTCATTGATTTTTAAGGTTATTATAATTATATAAAAAAACTTTTGTTCTTTTAAATTAATCTTAAAAAAGAAACTTAAAGTTACTGAAACTAAATCTTAATTTATAAAACAAAAATCATGATACATACATATAAAATAACAAAAATATCTAGAAATTGTAAACAAAAAACTACAAACAAAAGGTATAAATAAAAACAACAACAGAAAGGTCATAATAAAAATATTTATTTACTAACTGAAATAAAACTGAAAATAATACAAGCCTTACATAAAAAAAATAAGATTTTCTCATTTTATATAACAATATTACTATAACCGGCTGTTTTATAGCAATTTTCACGAGAAACATATCTCATCAATTTTTCATATATCGATTTAAAAAATGGAAGTTAAAGTAAAATAACAAGTTCATTTAAAAAAATACAAACTAATTAAAATTGAGACATTCAAATTGATTTTACTATATTATAAAATTATTTAAAAGATATATTTTCTGAAACACAAGTAATTAAACTTAATAAAAATTTTAGTATTGACTCGTTTATATTAAGAATTTGTTAGCCTATAAAACTAGCGTAATCTACTCACGATACTGTCATGTAGGCTAAAATTATAGTAAAAAAAAAACATAAGAATAAGATGAAAATGTTTCGACCATATCAGAACTGTTAAGCTTAAAATATATAAACTATATAGCACAAAACAATTTCATAAAAATAATACTATGTAAATATAAAAAAAAAATCTTAAACTATCGACTTTATATAATAATAAAGAGGAAGCAGATATAAAGTCTATTTACAAAATCAAGAACGAAATGTGTTTCATTCGTATAGCACCATAAGGAATACTAAATCACAATTACATCCAAACTATAGTTATAGCCAGACAAATACTTTATGAAATATGTGAATATAGGCATCAGTCAAACTCCCAAAGGTACTATCGAGTACATAATATCTGTTATGCGCACTCAAATCGATTTATTAATTCAGGAGCTACAGTTCCACAGATAGACACACAGACAAGTCTAACTTATGACATCCCTCTTTTTGGATCGAGGGTTAAATAGAGTGACCGCGTGTGCCTCCGATAGTTCATAAAGTTTTTGTCGAGCTATACTCATTTATAATACTAAAGCATCAACTATCCGCAATATCGTCTTGCGTTTTTTTTCTAATTCTTATTTCTTCTACAACTTCCATAATAAGCTGAAATTTGCAAAAATAAAAGTAAATTTGAGAAAGATATGCGTTGGTTTCTTCGACATGCTTGATTACGTGCAAAAATTGTAGGACATTGCGATATATCCGGTACTAATACATTTTTTAGAAGCTAAATGAAATAAAAAATCGATTGTATAATCATTTCATATTCGTGTTCAAAATAAATTGCAACTTAACAATTATAAACACTCTAAAATTTAGCAAATCGATACTGAATAATAAATATCGCAATGATTACAATGTATACTAAAATTTTATAAAGATAAGTATGCTGACAAACTTAATTCTTTTCAATTTTGCAAATATTTCATCATTCGCTATCGCTTTGCCTCTATAATAAATAAGACAAGAACAAGAAACAACAAAATATTAGTAGCAGTTGTGATGGTTTGTTAATATGGCTTACTTATTCTAATACATAAATTAGATACAAATTTTAAAGTAGTGATTTTTAAACATATTTTTTCTGATAAATCCATAATCAGATAAACTTTGGAATTATAAGAAACCAAGTAAATTTCGAACAGTAAACATGAAATAAAAAAAATATTACCATATTTTTTATTACCGAGCGAATTAACAGGAAAAATAAATTAAAGATAACTAAGACATTCTAGTATACATACATAGATAAGTTCAAAAGAGCATGCAATAGTGATGTACCTCTATAATATAATGGGGAAGCTCGAGCTTAAAATGTCAATCAGGACTAACCTGACTCAATGGCCTTATTCTTTCGTGGATGCTGTTCTCCGCCTGTTTAGCTGATGGCGGAGGATGGTCAGGAGTTGGAGGTTGCTCATAATGACTCGGAGACAAGGGAATTTCAATTTTAGGAGCTTCGGAAAAACGATCACAATCGCTTGGACTTATTTGATCATCCAACAGACTCTCCATAGAGGATCTTTCTTGGTTAGAGTATTTTCTAACCCTTTTATCCATTCTTGGCTCGTAATTCTCGTATTGAGGGCCGAACGTGTTTCTTCTTAATTTCCTGCGAGGATTTTGTTCCTTTATAACAACATTTTCGTACATAGCCGTGATGGCTACCGGTTGTGTACGATTTTTTAAGCTCGGCCGAGGATTTGGAACTGGGATGGCTCTCGGTGAGTTGTGGTTCTCCTCGTACTCTGAATAGGATAGCTTTGTATCGACGTATTGATCGACAGATCTGCCGTGTTTGAGGTAATGTTTAGCACCCTAGAACAAACAAAAAAAGTTTTTTTAATTATAAATATTCAATTTAATATAATGCTAAAGTCTAACCATAATATTTGCTTCTACAAAACAGTTTTTTATCAAAAATGTTATGCTTCAGCCGATAGATACTGGAAAAATACTAACTTTTTAACGCTAACATAATTTAATACAAAAGGAAAAGGTCTTTTTCTAAAGGCCCACCTGTATTTCATCCAGGTCGTCCTGGCTCCGCGCATGGGTTCTCAGCTCATAGCTGTACCCGGAAGATGGAGAATTGACATGGGTGGGGGAAACTGATAAGTTCCTCCTTGGAGGCTTCTTAGGGGGGGTAGGCTGTAAATGATAGACTAATGAAGACTTCATAACGAGTGATAAATAAGTAATAGTGTAGGTAATTTCGAAAAAATATTCAAACTAATTACAACGACCCAACCTTTGACTTTACTATTTTTAATTATACAATATTATAAACTGTATATTTGGTATTGTAGATGATAAAAAAACTACTTTATGCAAAATATTTTCTTTTTGATTTTTAAAGGCATGAAACGGCTGCTTAATATGGTCTAATAGATTCCACGTAAGGATTGCAAATAGATAAGCCGAGAACAAAGCAATTTAGGGAAATAGAAGGAAACCGTGCCTATTTATAGCCTGCCTTCATTGTCGTTAGAGGACCGAGATAAGTGCTCACAATTGCGTAATTGTGAATTTCAATGATTGCGAACAGTGTGTTCGGTCCAAGACTCGGTTTAAGTTAAACTCGAAACGTGATTTGAGAATAGGTGGATACGTTTAAGATAAGATTATCGTAACAAAAGTAATTTATGCATTGTATGATTATAATGATGTGTAACTAGTGTAAAATGTAGCTAACTTTATGTCTAATTGTTTCTGATTCTTAAACTGTATGATTATAGCTTCAAATTTAACAATAAATATAAAAATTCTTCTTCAGCTTCACGCTGTATCCCGCACACAACAGGGTAGGCAAAGGGAACCTAGTGTTACGTAATACTCAGTTCCCCACTTTCTGCCAAATTTTGGTGGCACAGCGTTTTGAGTGGCAGAACTCAACGCCGCGCTTAGCGTTAGCGACACCAGAGCGAAGAAATGAAAATATAAATTTAAGTAAATATTTCATCTTCTCGAGTGGCTATCGAACCCACAACCTGACGGTTTCAGTCACAATTCGTGCCGCTGCGCTACGACTTAAAAATTAATTGATATCAAAATATGACTCGTATCTAAAATCTGATCAGATCATATTTTGACATCGGTAGTAATAAAAAAAATGGCCTGCTTAACAACGTAACATTACAAACTATAAATAGTAAAAGTATGTTTATTAGTCTGATAAAGATTTCCGCTTTCGCAACCTCCTTAAACTCAACCCTAATAGAAACCGGAGAGGTCCAAGTAATTCAATATTGAGCCGCGGATGAGGGCTAAATTGGCAGCAGCCGGCCGCTGAATGGACAATTTTCCACACAATAGCTTGTCAGACATTATACCGGCTCCCAACAAATTTCTCTTAAATCTATTTAAATTAGGCATTAACATGCTTTTTTTAAAGCTTCACGCTGTATCTCGAATATATTAGAGTAGGCAAAGGTAAGCTAGTGTCAAGACACTCCATTTCCAACCTTCTGCCGATATTTACAATTTGCGTGTTGCGCCACTAAACAGCGTTGCCTCAAAAATTCGGCGGCAAGATAATTAATGATAAATGACATTATTTTTGCGTTTTGACTATTTTGTGTGTGAAGCAGTACTAGTGGTAAGGCATATTAGTAATTTACCAACCATACGGAAACTTTACAATTTTAATAATGTTTAAAGTAAGAAAATGATTTATATATAATTATATGGATATTTTTATGATTTTATATGGATAATTTTAATGACATGGATATTTTTAAGAAGAATTTTTAAAATAACAGAACAGCTATGCCATCTGTTTCCGCAAACACAAGGACATTATAGTACAACGTGGATCAAAGGGAGGTGCACTCGTATAAATCAGATGCGCATGCGCAGACGTCGTATTCTTAATGCAATTAATACGGCGCCATCGTGACCGAAACACCAGTGATTTGTGTGAACGTTGAAGAGGTATATTGAGCGTAAACGACATGGTCAATTTACTTTTTAAATTTAAATGATTGTTGTAACGTCGTTTTAAAGAAGTTTTCTTGTAAATACCTTAAAATTTATAGCCAATATTAAACGATACGTAAATATTTATTATGTATAAGTAAGGTAAATTGATTATATTGTTCCACGATTTAAGTTTGTATAAAATGTTAAAAATACATGCATACATATATACATACCAGATAGAATTTTAAAATTCCATTGCGGTAAGTAAATTAAAAAAAAGCGTCTCGCTGTATCCTATACACATAGCAGAGTAGACAGCGGTAACCTTGTTCCTCTGTTCCCCATTTCCTCCTAAATTTTGGAGGCATTGCGTGTTAAATGGCGTAACTTAACGACGAAGACAGGAAAATATGAATAAATAACAATTCATTTCCCCAAATGAAAATCGAACCTAGAACCAGTCGCGTTTATAGACACCCACAGCCCTTGCGCCACGGCTGGCCTCAATACATACATGTTTTAATTTATTGTAATCCAATATATCTAATGTGTATCTCATCGAGCCCCACTGACCCATATGGGCGGCATCATTCAGCTATAAGCGCAGTCCACAACACATCTGGTTAAACTAAATGTCGATGAAGTAGTTTTTATCTGTCGATTGCGGTTAATTTTCAATATCGTAGACAGCGTTTGACTGTTATTTTTGTTTATGTTTATAATGAGCCAAGTCCTTGTTGACACTTGATAAATATATTAATTAATATTTTATTATGTACATATTCGGTAAGTAGAAACAACATATTGAACGCTAATCGTGGCTCGGGGGCAAAAGCGTGCATGTGACAGTAAACGCGACAGGTTGTGAGTTCGATTCCCATTCGAAGACATAACATTTTTCTATTTTCGTTTCCTCAGTTCGAGGAAAATCGCGGCGTTTAGTTCGGGCGCTCAACACGCAATATCTCCAGATTTCGGCGGAAGGTGGGGAATGGAAATGTCTTAATGGGAACGGAGCGTCTTAACATGAATTCCCAGGGTTTCCTTTGCCTACCTTACTACAAGCAGGATACAGCGTAAAGTAAAGAACAAAAAAAAAAAATCTAATAATACTCATTCATTACTCAGTTCATCCTTTCCATCCTTTTTAAGGATAGGCATTATGTGTTAGATGTCTATAGTCAAAACTGCAGTTTGTTTAAACACATCATAAAAGAGAAAATATTTTTTGTATAGCAGATTATTTTTGTAACCTACGGATTACTTCTAAATAAGTATTTATTTTAAAAACACATTTACTAAGTCTATGTGTGTGGAATCTTGTCTATAAATCAAGATATTTTATTTGATACTAATGTTCTACAAAAATGTAAAATCCGCAATTAACTTTAGTATAATCTCAGTTATTACTATTAATTGCTCGAACATATATATTTTTTTCCATTACAGATACAGAAAATAATTATACCTCCTTTCACTTGAAGGGTATTCGCAAATCCTTCTTATCCTACTTCAAAATTAAAAAATTAAAAAAAATTCTAAAACTATCAAACTTGTTCTACACCACGTTATAACTATTATAAACACATACATTTCATAGTTCGGTACTGCTGGCCGACAGCCAAATATAAGTCCGTGAAATCCTATTTTCGTAGATTTCCACTATTTAGCAATCATAGAACAAGTAAATGATAAGAGAATGAATTTTCAAGATAATCGAAGATTCAATTTATTTCGTTTTTATGAAATATATCCGTCCATCTGATATATTTAGTGAAAAAGTCGCAACGGTCATGGGTTCGGTTCCCACTTGGAGAATTCAATATTTAACATTTTCGTTTACTGGTTCTGGTAAGTAAGCAAAACGTAAAAAATAGTAATGTATGAATATTATATTCTATATAATATAGATTATCATTTTTTGAATAAATTGCAACTATATACTTTTAAAAAACTAAGTACGCAGAGAGAATCAACAAATTCATTTTCTATTTCCGTTTTGAGACCTTAGGTTGACGAAAACAGCCATGGTTAGTTGAAATATTTTATATTTTTTGCACGAGACTTGAACCCACCAACATTCAATGCAGTAACGGAGATAGGTACCTACTAGTAACGCCCAGACCATTGACGACGTAAAAAATACAGTACAGTAAATAAATGTACCTACTGTAGCTTAGTCAGAATTAATAAATTCTCATCTTCTTATTCTTTGACACATTGTTGCAAGTATCGATCATATGGGAAATTGCGAAACAGAAAATTGGGTTATCGAGTCCTTGACATGATAATAATCTTACTTCGTCTTACTAAACTGTTGTTGCATAGTTTATTTTTATCATCATTGTTCTAGTAACAGTTATTTTAAATGAATATTTTTTTTTAAATATGGTTACTTTTATCTAGATGAATGTGTTTTAACCGAAGTATAGGATTTGAACCCCAATACACTGTTTATTAAGCTCTAACTAGAATAATAAATTCTAGATTTTTTATATAGATAAACAAAAATGTTTGCTTATGCAAATAACTTATTTCCGTCACACATAAGTATGTTGATATCATTCCAAAGAGAGCTTGCGGAACCGTTAGTGAATTCCTAAAATTAATTATAGAAAGGAATTCACTAACGTTGACATTTAGCACACCGACATGTACCTATTTTGGTCTAGATTTTTTTGTGCTTATCTCGATTTTCCCAACAAAACTTTGTATTGCAATCAAAACATCATTACATAACAAATAAATAAATACTTCAAAAAAGTAACTAAAATGTATCAAAATATGTACGCTACCTTAAAAAAAATCCACTATATTCTTCCGATACACAACTCCAACACAAACTAAACACAAAACAACACAAAATAAAGAGAGATTCAACAGAATATTCCCACACAAACACTGTGTGCACGACAAACGCGTGCTACGATCACACTCGCGGCGCGACTGACATCCTAATTCTTACGTACAAAATCCAGTGCCCATGTGGGAACGTTTTATGATTACGGTTAATCTGATACTAGAACTATGCATATACTGTACAATTCATTTAATAGAACAGACAACAGATAGTTATTTTAGAAACCATCGTGGCACAGCGAGTGACTGTAAGCGCAACGGTCGTGGATTCTATTCCCACTCGGAGAAATGGATTATTGAATATTTTTTTATTTCTCGCTCTGGTGGCCACATAAAGGGCGGTGTTGAGTTCCACCAATCAAAACGTAATGTCTCTAAAATTTGGCGGACTGTCTTAACACTAGGTTCCCTGTGCCTACCCTGCTATAAGCCGAATACAGTGTGAAATGAGAAAAAAATATTATTTTAATTAACAAATATGCATTTATTAACTGACTCCGTTTGATAATAGGTACCTATCATTGCAATCAAGGCTTAAAGTATTGGTAAAATATTTTTAGGCTTTAAAACTACATAAAACTTTAGCTATTACTAGACAAGATATGTTAGGAGCAGAATTATATATTATATAATAGAGATATTATAAACGAAATAAAAAACAAACGGTATCACATTTGTTAGTATTTCTTTTCTAAAAGAAAATGAAAGTGTTAAAACACTGTCTACTCTTTCGTCGGAAATATAATTACAATATTCCTAACAAAATATTTAAAAGTCTTCCATTTGTACCTATATTTAATGTATATTCGTACATATGTTATGGGCAGAACGGAATTTAAAAAATAAACTCGCAAATGAATAATAATTTATGTGATGCACGTCCGCTGCACGCAGCACGTTTCGCCTAAGAAGTTTTTAAAGCGATACAACATTTAAATAAACACTTTTTTATTACGAAAACGTAAAAAAAATAAGAAAAACGAGGAAAGGTAGATTTAAATTCGGAAAGCTGAATAAGATACCGCACAGTACAGATGATAAGAATAGTCAACTAATTGATGATATTAAATCTTGGTTACGACATCCGCTTCCACAAGTGACGACAGACGAGTGTGCCATGTGCGAGGATTAATTCAATGGTGTTATTACATTTCTCACGATGTTTTATTAGTTAGTTAACAACATTTTGTAATACTCTCACATGGGACTGCTGCGCCTAATAATTAAATTAAAAAAATTAGTTAAATAATCACGTGCCATTAATAACTAATCTTTACAAGGTGGTCGCGTGACCGGCGAAGTCATGGGTGGGTCGTTGTGTCTACAAAGTCAAATCATAAAATTAATTTTTAAGTACAAGAATAATTGAATATTGTTAAAATTATAATATGTATTTAAAAGTGTTGAATATTGTTAAAATTATAATAATATAGGTATATGAATGCAAGTGATGAAATTGGAATAAACAATGAATAAGAAGACAGAAAAAGTGATTGATTTATTTAAAAAAAATATTATTAATATTTTATATCATATTATTATTATTTTACTAACTTACCGAAACTTTACTATATTCATGGTGGTGCGCCAAGTGTAGCGGAGCACAGCTCGACGCCGCGCTGGAGATGCTGAGAGCATCGCCCTCGCTGGTGCCCTCCATTTCCTCCCATCTTCGCCTCCCAGACCCGCTGCGAACATCCCCAATCCCCGAACAAAGCGAAGCATCAAGCGACACATCACAACCCCTAGAGACCGAGCCCCTCGGACCACTCGCACCACTGTCTTCACAGTCAGATGAGGAACTCACTGAACCAACACTTATGCCACTCTCGAATTTCGAAGATTCCGCGGAAACGAATTCTTCATCAATCGTATCATCATGTTTTTGTTTGTTACCAAATCTAAAAGAGCTACTGTGAACCCAAGGACGTTTTGTTGTACTAACATCTGACTTAATAGTCTCCGCGTCAGAAGTGTCCTCATCTGAATGTAATGTATCATCCGAAGAAGAATCTTCTGATTCTTCCATGCACGTTTTAAAAGACGCGTCAGAAACGATAGTGATGTTTGAGTTACAAGACTGTAATGACCAGTGACCAGAATGTTCAGAGGAGCTTGATTTCCGTAAATGCATAGAATCAGAAGCACAAGAATTGTTAGCGCTGGTCAACGTCGAATTAGAGTTTATTGAAATAACTTCCGATATGTCTTTGACAGAGTATGGTCGATTAGTGGACGACAAGGAGGAATGTGGGGACATTACTTCATATTCACTTTGCAATTCTTTATTTTCTATACTACACTCTTTTCTGTTAATAACATCTTTTATATCAACGACTGCATAAGGTTCCTCGAAAGACGGAACCGATTTGTTTTTAACTAGACAACTTTTTTGCATTGTTGTAGAAGGAGAGGATTTATAAGGTATTAAAGTTATATCGGGACTCGATATACTTTTCTTTATCGCAGAAAATTTTACCACTAGCTCTACAGGCGACTCACGCTTACTTGCATGCAGTGAACATATTCCAGAATCACAAAAACATCGAAATGAGGAGGAAACGAACTCCATTTGCGTTTTAATGGCATCTATGTCAATCGTGACCTTTTCATCAAAATCTGGATTTGGTATGTCAAGAAGATCTTCGGCACTAGTATGGTGTTTTGGAGGTCGCGGCTTACAAAAGCATATTCCGGTTTCAAAATAACTTTCTCTTTTATCATTTGGGACTTTAGTAAATGGTTCTACGTCAGTATAAAGTGTGTCTCTATTAAAAATATACATAAACTCCTGCACAGTAGGAGCCTGATAAATACAGTGACCGGTTCCACGTATATGATAATTACCCAAAGTTTCTTTAAGAAACGAATAATCACGTTTCATGAACATATTGGTATTAATAGAGTTTCGGTCTACTTCTATATTGGTAAACGTTTTGTGACGAAATAAGACCTTCTTTTTAACTTTCTCAGTTTTTTTGTTAGGTAAAGTACCAGTCATAGTAAGATATATTGATTTTTCATCGACATCGTCACTGCAATCAACATTTTCTAAAGCACTAGCTGCAGTGACATCAGAAAAATCGGACGCATTTGATTGGGCCCTATTAATAGAATTAATAGATTTACTTGATTCCCTGCGAACTAACATTTTTTTACCATGCCTAAAGGATCTAGACTTTTCAGAAAGCAAAATATCTTCTAAATAAGATTCATCCATAGTTGAATCCGAAGATAAAGTAGAAGACCTGCTCACACTAGGTGAGGAATTATTCGATGTAGGATTTGTAGATATAAAAGATCGTTTAGGTGGATCGGGGGCTTTCCTTTCCGGTTTCATAGAAATATTTTCATATAATACTTTCTTTTGATCTTCATCAACAAGAGCTTTTGGTGGAATATGCGTTCTAACCGCTGGAGTAGGACGATTTATTTTCGAATTTTCTGGTATAATATTTTCGTAAATTGAATCCTCATTTTCCACTAAATTTGATAAATTATGCCTTGGAGGTGGCTTAGGAATTGATATAATGCTTTCTGATTCCTTAGAGTTTTTATCCGGAAATTCATAGGGCACATAGCATTCATTAACTAATAGATTAGCAGAATCAGTTGATATATTAGAAGCTGTAGATATTCTTTTACTATTCTGTCGAGGTTCAAATATACTCAATTTGGCTTCGTGATTGATAGCCTCTGTCACATGTTTATTATTTTTCTTAGTGTTTAACTCTGCAGCATCGTTATGTGAAATTGATTCATTAGAATCACTTAATTCAATATTCTCTGATATATTCGGTAAGGAAGTTTTAAAACCAGGACAACTTCTATTACTCCTATTTACTGCTGAATCTCTATTCAAAGTACCTAACCTATCTAACGAAATCGTGTCAAATTCATCATTACAAGCAATGTCACCAGATTCCTCCTTTTTTGATAATATTTTGAAAAATTTACTATTACCTATGTGTAATGAATTATTACTATGTTTTGAATCGGAATGTTTTAGTTTTGCATCAATATTCGACTCCAATCCAGGATTAGATATGTTAGGAGCAGAGTTAAATTTTGCCTTAAAGCCTAAGCATTTTGAAGCAAGCTTTTTGACAAAACTCTGAGGTGAATTTTTGGTTAGAAAAGATGAAGATGGTGTTAATAGGCTATCAGTTGAGTTATTATTTTTCTGGGTCTCTGGTGCTTTTTTCCTGTAAAACATATAAAGCAACAAAAAATAAATTATAAAATTTAAATGATATAAAAAGTTAGTACTAATCTTATTCTACCGCCACCGAAAGCTTTGACACTATGAAGTTTTAATACAAATAACGTCACTTAAGTACTCCAGTCAGCTAGCAATAACGTTAATTGATTGATTTTCTTTTTAACGATACTTTTACTTTTGCGCGATTTGTTTGATTGGGTGTTTTTGTCAAATGGTTCAAAACTCATATCTTCTATTAAATTACTGTCAAGGGATAACTTTTTTACTTTTTCCTTTTTATTTCGCTCTATATTACTGTTAGTCTCATTTAAGCTTTCGTAACTATAAAGATTATCTGATGATTTGTAGATATTTTTTCTCTTTCTCTTAATATCTTCATGACAATAACAGGGTAATCTTTCAAATTTTTTGATTGTTCTATCAAACGGATACTCATGGTTAAGTACATTAGTGAAATTTAAATCATAATGTTTATAATATTCACCGTTTTGTTCAAAAACACAGCCAGGATCTCCTCGATTGTGATAATTTGAGGCCGATGATGTCTCTCCTTTATCTATACTCATATATGCATCAGATGAACGTCTTTTTCCGTCAAATTTTACATAATTGGCGGAAAAAATACAAGTGGGAAGATTAGGTACCGGCTCCATACTAACATATTTATTATTTGCATTTTCACCGAGACTCATTTGTACTTTGATTTCATCAGGAACATTTTCATATATAAACTGTTCATTATCTATAGGATCAATGTTATTGTCAGAGATGATATCGTTCGTATATATATGTTTTCCACTTGACTCCCGGCTTGTAGGTTTCGGTAATGGTTTTGGTTTCTTTTTAGCATTGAAGTTATCAATATCATTTAATGATAATGATGGGTCGGATTGATTATTTAAAATTGCTGCATTCTCATAGATTTCAGGTTGCATATTTCCATCTGAACGTTGATTGAACAAATGGTTCTTTTTTAATAAAATATTATTTATCCAACCATTTTTACTATCAGGTTTTTGTGAACACGAAAAAGTATTACTGCGCTTATAAATAAAAGGATTTCTATCTATATCATCACAATTTTCGGTGGCATTACTATATGCATTAGTTACAGTATTATAGTTATTAGTTTTAGTCAAAGCATAATTTTTTGCAATAGCCGATAAGAATTCGGGGACCTTGACACTAGAGGACCTGTAATTAAACGCTCAAAATTTTAATTGACAATTTCTTGGTAGACTAAGTGCGATGTATATTGAAAAGTACCGAGCGAAAAAAAATCAAGTATTCAATCAGAAGAAACGCGTTTAAGGTGGGTGTTATTTTAATTTGAATGTGCTCATCGCAGCCAGTCCTTAGCGAACCTTCAAAGGACGGCAGACGTTTTCATACAAACTTGTACCTGACCGTTTCTAGACAAAATCAAAGAAACGGAAGATTTTAATGAGACGCGCATTGACAGTTTTTTGTTTTGCATCTCTCTGTAAAAGCTCTTTTAAGAAAGCTTTTTATTTAACGGAAAATGTTCTGATTGTATTTATCTATACTCGTATACACATTGTATATACATATATACTCTAGAATCAGTGCCGTAAATACTTAGAACTTGAAATTATTATTATAAAGATTTCATTATTAATGTATGTAAGAACAGTGCCGATGGACAAATTCCTAGCATTGTTCCATTATAAAACTAGGTTAAAATTAAATTACTCATTAGCCAACCAAATGGCTAGATCGTAATATAATATTATTAGTCTATAACACTATATGGGTAACTCGTAAAAATAACATAATATATAAATAAACAAAATAATATTTTAAAATATATCTAAACCACCCACAAGAAAATCTAAACAAGCATAACAAAACCCACAAATCTCAGAAATATTTGCCCCAAAAAAAATCTAAATTGAACTTATCATTTGAAAAGTACCAAAAAAAACGCTGCTTCCAAGATAGCAATCACAAGTTCAAAGGTGGCGTGTGTCATAATTGAGCACTCCAATTAAAAGTGAATGTTTAGAGCCTTCTGAAGTGTCTTTACTGTAATTACAGAGTGAGATTCCTTTGGCTGTCAGAGCAACGTTTAAAACCCGCAAGTCTAGTTATCTCGAATACGTTTTGATATCAAAGAGCGTAGTTCAACTTAATCATGCAGTGTTAGTGGGTTAGAGGACAAACAACACAACTAAATACATATATTGGAAGCTGGATTATTAAAAACTTTGTATATAGGTTCTAAAGTACTGCCTTTAGAAACTTAAAATGTTAAACTTAAAATACAGATGTCCTATAATATTTGTGGTAGCTTTGAATATGATAAATTGTATGTAGATTTTTTGTAGCAGGTAATTTTAAGACACTCTCTTTTCCACTTTCCGTCCAAATCTAGAATGTTAGGTGGCAGAACTCAACACCGAGCTTTGACTTGACAGAACGTGGAAATTAATATATAACTCATTCCTCAAGTGGAGATCGAATCCATTATCATCGTGTTTGCAGTCAGACGGTGTCCCCATGCATTACGATCGAAGATACAAAACGCAATAATATTTTTTTTTCATTTAAGAATTGAATGCATTCATATTTATAATAACATATTTAAAATTTAAAATCTATATGCATAATATAAGACTTCAACATAAATACTAGATTTAAACAATTGTCTGAGGCCGGTCGTGGCGCAGCGGCACGAGGTGTGACTGCAAAACCGACTGGTTGTGGGTTCGATCCCCACTCGATGAGATGAAATATTTACTTAAATTTATATTTCCATTTCTTCGCTCTGGTGTCGAGGTTAAGCGCGGCGTTGAGTTCTGCCACTCAACACGCAATGCCTCCAGAATTCGGCAGAAAGTGGGGAACGGAGTGTCTTAACACTAGGTTCCCTCTGCCTACCCTGCTGTGTGCGGGATACAGCGTGAAGCTAATTTAATTTTTAATTTTTTTAAACAATTGTCTTCTTCTATTAGGATTTGCACCCATATTTAATACAAGCAAAACATCACGACTTAACCACACTTGTCATATTTTTTAAATAAAAATTATTTATATAATTAAATATATAAAAAAATTAAAATAAACATAACTTACATGCCAGGCAGGGGAATGTAACTAGTGGGACTGCTGTCGTGGGTAGGAAATGGAGGCACGTCTTCTTCACTCTCGTAATTATTTCTTTTTCTGTTTTTGTAGTCTGGATAAAAGAAACAATTAGATATTTAATTAATATATTGTGGAATTATTAAAACAAACACGTCAAATTTAAGAATATTTTTTTATTTCTTTACACCTTTTTCATATATTAAATCAGCAGCAAAAGTAGATGAAATGTAATAGTCATTATTATAAAAATACTGAAAAGATTGTTATAATTAAATTCAAATTCAAATGGCGCGGCTTTAAATTTCATTCAGATTCAGATTTTTTAGTTTATTTTCCATTACTGAAACCAAACTTATAGCCAACTTACAAGAGACTAACAAAATACTCTTACCTCTGATAATTCTCCTAACCCTCCTAGTAGCTTCTTCCGAGTAATCAGCCAACAGATCCTCCACAGTTTTATCTCTACCATCCACGGCGTTAAGATCCGCGCCCGCATCAAGTAATATCTGTACTACTGAGGCTTTGCCGAAACAAGCTGCCTCGTGGAGCGGTGTACCCGAGTTTGTCCTTATGTTTGGATCTATGCCAGCTGCTAATAGAAGTTTTACGACTTCTCTGGTAAAAGAAATAGTGGAATGTTAGTGTTTATATTCAGTAAAACGAATAAAAAAAAGGAAAGTTTCTATTATTTGACGTTTTATGCATTTCTCTCATATAGCAACGCTTGGTATAAAAAACAGTTTTTCTCTTCAATAGGAATCGAACCTCAACAATTATGTTTAGTCCGTCCGTCGTTCGTATGAGTAATATTAGAGATGCACTGCCCGAGTTAAGATTTTAGTAATAGAAGTAACAGAATTTAAGGTACGATCAAGTATTCTTTATTGTCTACATACATTCTACATTTATGGACTGATAGTTTTAAACTATTAAATGACACAAAAGCTATATTATGGAAAAAATCACGAGACCGACTGAATCCAATGCTTTCCAAAAAATACACAAATTTCCATATATCATAGATCACCGTTGATCCGTCAATGGTTACATGCCTATATATTTTTGACTATGATAGGTATAGCACCAAACATAAATTATGTCAAATATTTTATGTATGATGCTGTGACAAGAAGCTGAAAATGAATGCAGAAAGATTTTACAGTTTCCGCCTTTTATTTTTAAATATTGTGTTGAAACACAGCACCATGTTTGCGAAACGCATGTAGTTTCTCAGCGAGAAAATAAAAATAATTAAAATATAATCATCACTTCGAACAACAATTCTAATCCGCAACATACGTCACGTGCACAGTCAGAGAATCCCATTGCATCAGGATGGTATTTTTATATTTATTAATAGCTTCTTGCTGTATCCCGCACAGCAGCGTTGGTCGAAGAAAACTTGGGTTAGGACACTCCGTTCTCACACGCACTGCTAAATTTTCAAGACATTACATGTCGAGTGGCGGAACTCAACGCCGCTCTTCGAATGGTTACCAGATAGATCTTATATATTGAGCGAAAACAGTATAGGTACAAAATTTTTCATCTATGACTCAATTAACCGCAGTGTAAAAGGCAAATATCTGTCACGAATGAGCCTCATGTATATGCATGAGGGTACAAATGTAACGAATCTAGTTGTGGCATATCGATGCGTTTTTTACGTTGTTTGTTCACATTTATATGAAAAATAAATAGAGCTTTGTTGTTTAAGATAAAATATATGCAAAATACAAGTGATTTTTTAGTGAAAATTTGTTTTGTATTTTTTTATTTAATTTTTTTTTATATACATGTATGTTATTTTGTTTCACTTTTGTTACTATTTCAATGCATTTATACAATGTCAGTGCGAAAAAATGTGTCTTTAGAAAAGTTACTTCAATTATATAAGATTTTAAATCATTTAATCAAAATGGTTAAAAAATGGTACATTAGAAATTTCTCTGAAGCACCTATAATCCGGTATCATAAATTATAATTAATCATTACTTTAATATCAAAATACACATTTGTTTACAAAAAGTACATATTTAACTGCTACTATCAAACCAACTCTATAATCGGATTTATCATGTATATTTAGAGTTAACTTACTTTTTACTTTTTTTGAAAACCGACGCTTCGAACACTGCAGTCCACATCAAAGTCCATTGTCACGAAAAGACTGAGAGTCCACCATTAAAATGTGTAAAAATTGCGAAAATTAAAGATTTTAAAACGTAATTACAGATGTATTTTGGTATTTTGCAAAATTTTGCAAACACTAGGAAGGAAGGAAAACGATATGTGAATACGTACATACAAAAATAATTTTCCTGATTCGGAATATAATTAAGTTTTGGGATGATGACTAAGAAGCGTGTCAGTCATACGGACGAATAGAATATTGTATTGAACATATTAAAATTTCGTATAAATTATCTATTGTAGCATTGATGCTTGAGCCTATATGATTTTGAAAAAATATAAAATAAACTGAGAAAGTTACAATTTTGAATAATATTTTTTTAATTTACTAAGATCAAACAGAACAGTTCATACAGAAATACTTTCGTATTGTAATAAGTTCAAAGTCCGTCAAAGAGTTCTAAATTTCCTGCGACGACTGACGACGTTAACATTTTAAATCTCATTTTCATTTTCATAAAGGTAATTTAAAGTATTGTTAAAAAGTTCTATCAGACTCCATCATTTTATTTTTACCATCAGGTTATATTCCGCACGTTGTAGGTGAAGCAGGGGGAACCTGGAAACCTAGTGTTAAATCTCTTTGTTCCCATTAAGTCACTTTTTGCTGAATTTTTTGCTGAATTTCTCAATGCCGCGCTTTGCCCCGAAGCCAGAGCAAAGAAATATATTTTGTTTCTTCCGAGCGAGAAACAATCCTACGACCTACAACATGTCGCGTTTAACAGTCACGCACTTTGTGCTTCTGCGCCAAGGTGGCCTCATTTTTCTAATTTATCCATTTTCCATCCAACTTAATGATATCATACAACCAAATATAATATTAGCTTATATCTGCGGCCTCGTCCATAGCACAGGAATAGCCTTACCAAATTACTAAATTATCTAATACAAAAATCTTTCCAATCCGATCTAATACCTAGTTTAGGAGATCAATGCGTTCAAGCAAACAAAATCTTCAAATTCAAATTCAAATTCAAAATATTCTTTATTCAAATAAACTCGTATAAGCACTTTTGAATCGTCAAATGAACATGTAAACAAAAAAAACAAGCTACCACCGGTTCGGAAGGCAGTTCTGCTGAGAAGAGCCGGCAAGAAACTCAACAGTTGCTCTTTTCAAAGTCAATGGTATTATTACATTATCTGGCAGCTAACCTGCATCACATTCAATAGACATTAATTCCATACATGTTTATCATCTAAATATTCTTGAACAGTGTAATAAGCTTTACTTGTTAGTATTTTTTTTAAAGTTACTTTAAATTGTGGTAGTGGCAAACTTAGAATACATTGCGGAAGTTTATTATATACACGTATACTCAGACCCATAAAAGATTTTTTTACTTTTTGGAGGCGAAAACTTGGCGTAACAAGTTTATCTTTGTTTCTCGTTCCTATCGTATGTATATCACTATTTTTACTGTGACACTGTGCATTTTGCCGGACAAACAGAATATTGTAATATATAAATTGTGAAGCAACTGTAATAATACCTGCATCTTTAAAAACATCTCGCAGAGAATCTCGAGCTCTTAGGGTATAAATATATCTCACGGCTCTTTTTTGGAGAATAAATATTGAATTTATATCGGAAGCACTGCCCCATAGCAACATTCCATAACATAAAATACTATGAAAATAGCTATAGTAGACTAGTCGGGCAGTTTCAACGTCCGTCAGTTGTCTTACTTTTTTTATTGCGAACGCGGCAGAGCTGAGTTTATCCGCAAGTGCTTCCAGATGAGTGTTCCACTGGAGTTTGGAATCTATAGTTAAACCTAAGAAAATAGCTGATTCCGACACATTGAGGGTTTCTCCTTTAATTTCTAGACTAAGATCACGTTTATTAACGTTTGGCAAAGCAAATTCAATACATTTGGTTTTTTTAGCATTTAACATTAAATTATTCTTATCAAACCAATAGAGAATATGGGATAATGCACTATTCACTTCGTCATAATTTGTTTTATTTCTGTCTACCTTAAAAATTAAAGAGGTATCATCTGCGAAGAGTACAATATCACATAGGTTCTTTGCATAAAAAGGCAGATCGTTAATATAAAGAAGAAATAAAAGGGGACCAAGAATAGATCCTTGTGGAACGCCCATCCTTAGAGGAGATCCAGATGATTTTACATTATTAATACTAACTTTCTGGATCCTTTCGTTTAGATATGAGGCAATAAGATCAAGGGCAGTATCCTGTATACCATAATGATAAAGTTTTAATAACAGAGTTTCATGGTCTACACAATCAAAGGCTTTGGATAAATCACAAAACACTCCAATTGCATTTTGTGACTTCTCCCATGCGTCATAAATGTGCTTTAGGAGTGCAGCACCCGCATCTGTAGTAGACTTGCCTTTGGTGAAACCATATTGCTCGCTATGGAAACAA
The DNA here is from genome assembly GCA_021202915.1 of Heliconius himera. Taxonomy (NCBI): domain Eukaryota; kingdom Metazoa; phylum Arthropoda; class Insecta; order Lepidoptera; family Nymphalidae; genus Heliconius; species Heliconius himera. The sequence continues at coordinate 514,631 of JAJHJA010000086.1, forward strand.
TTGTTAATACTTAAGAAAATTGTGAGCTGGTTAAATATTATTTTTTCAAATATTTTACTTAAAGATGGTAAAATAGAGATCGGTCTGTAATTTCCGGGGTCAGATCTATCTCCACTTTTGTAGAGCGGCACTATTTTGCTATATTTCATTAAATCAGGAAAAATACCGGATTCTACGCAATTGTTAAAAATTAAAGCAAGATAAGGAGCAATATTAGGTATAATTGTATTAAGAACTTTAACAGACATGCCCCATAAGTCACCTGTTTTCTTTAAATTAAGGCTTTTAAAAGTTTTGATAATTTCTTCTGGTGACACAGTCTTAAACACAAAATTTTGTCTACACCTAGTTACATGGTTTCAACTTCAACTTTACAATATTATTATAGAAGTAAAGATAGTATTAATAGACTTCGATAAATATTTAAACCTACATAATATATTAAAATTCAACATAATAAACAACATTAATACAGCGTACGCGGCAACAAGCGATCTTTAAGCGTACATCACATCAGAATAAGCAAATTCTGGTGTGATGGGTGTGCGAGCGTTAAATTGACTCGTTACGTATTCCCACGTCGCAGCTATCGTGATTATATTATTATAAAGATTACCGCCAGATAAATAATGTATGGAGAACGTTCATTTTAAATTGTGTTTCATGTGTTATATAATGGTGGCGCTAATTGGAAGGGGTTAAGATTATCTTAAATTTGTTCATACATATTATATATAAGGATATGTGGTTTTGTCCTTTATCCAGTTTTACTTTTAGGATGACCACACTTATTTTATTAAAGTTTATTCATTATATAAATTCCAAAAATAATAATACGTATAAAATTAAAATATAAATCTTATTTGTTTGCTATCGATACCTATGATGAACCCATGAAGTAAGAATTGGATTTAATTATGGTATAAATATGCTATGGCTTTAATATAATTTATTGGTAAAGAACACATAAAAAAACATAAAAAAGTAATTAATTTCTTGCTAACAAAATTATAAAAAAGAGACACTATCGTTATAACGTTATCGACATTACAACAATTTATCATCATAAAACAAACAAACAAACATACATCTACTCAAAACAAAAAAAAATACCTCAACCAAAAAAAAGCGTATTCACATAAAAAAAATTACCATAAAAATCAAAATCATATCCTACTATTGATTGTCGACTGACGACTGACGACTGACTGACAATTTGCGATGGCAACAATGGCGCCGCGGTACCGATTGGAGCGTTATAACGAACGAATGAATATGAATACAGGCGGTGTGTACACGCCTTTATATTACCATACATTAATATTCAACGATTAATAGTTACGTGGGATTAGGTTGTTGCTGTGAAATGCACAATTTTTCATATTTACGTGTATTTCTGACATAAGCCTTGAGCCTGCAATTTCGACGTAGATTGATAAGAACGTATGACTTAGTGATTAGAGCGCTTGAACGCGTACCAAGAGGCGAGGTTCTAATCCCCCTCACTACTTTCTTTTTTAAACCAATTGCTATAGTATAAAATCTATATATCTCTATATAATCTAATCTTTTTGTTATAGTATAAAATCAATAATGTGCAAATTTTCTTAACTTTCCTTAAAGAAAACAGCAGCAATGACGTAAAATATTCCTACCTGATCTTTTTAGGGTTCCATATTTTTAACGAAAAAAGGCACCCAAGAGAAAAATGGAGATATCGAGTTGAAATTCAAACGTAAACAAAAAGTCGTTTATATCGCAAAAAACGCGTATTTCGACACTGTTAAAGGAATCAAAATTACTATTAATTTTGATACTCTATGGGTACTTCCGGTTGACCTAGAATTATGAAATTTGACAGCTAGCATCTACAGATATTACTAGATCAGGAAAAAAAAACAGAAAAGTATACATTTATGGGTAAATCCTAAGAATTTCAAAAAAAATTTCAAAATTTAGTTTTATGACAGATTTAGATTCTATTTTAATAAAATACTAGCACCTGTAATATATAAAAATAATACAATATACTTACTCATGACCGTTCATACTGGCTCTATGTAGCGGCGTGTTAGAGAAGTTTCTTACTCTCCAATTTGGAAATTTGTATGGATGCACCAATGTTGGATGGATTTTAATTAGACGTTTGACGGTTTTCAATCTGTTGACAACAATATAAGCTATTATTATTCTTATTTTTGTATGTAAACTAGTTTAACTGCGGCTACAACTCCGTGGAAAAATTAAAATAACTAAGAATTATATGTTTTGAGGAAACTGTAACTTAACCGTTTACCCTTCCTCAATAAATACAGCAGCCAACACAAAAATAATTGAATATTTAATTTCTGAGATAACAGAGCGTTAAAAGACACGATTCTTCAGTTTTATAATAGAAATATATCTGGATTCAAAATGATATTTTATTATATGGCAAAAACAGAGTAATGTAAAACTTTATTACTTGTTTTCCGCTAATATAACCTAATGATTTGCTTTGGCCCTTTTGACTCTATGAAAACCAATATATTACTAATACTTATTTCATTGTTTTTTTCGTTAATTATCGATTTTTCTGTATTTGCAACTATATGGTAACAATGATAACAACTTAAAATTAAAAAATCTAATTAAATCAGCTTCACGCTGTATCCCGCACACGACAGAATAGGCAGAGGGAACCTATTGTAAGACACACCGTTAACCACTTTCAGCCGAGTTCTGGAGGCATTGCGTGTTCAGTGGTGGAACTCAACGCCAGAGACCAGTCGTGGCGCAGGGGCACATAATGTGATTATAAAACCGACTGGTTGTGGGTTCGATCCCCACTCGATATATATATTATATTTTCATTACTTCGCTATGGTGTGACGCAAAAGCGAGATAACAACTTCTAAGTAATAATTTTGCACTTAATATAATAAAATTTGCAAAATGTAAAAAATAAATTGCATGTAAACAAGAGCAATTCTTAGAAATAGCTGAGATAGCTAAATTGTGTAGCGACGTTAGTCCTATTAATTTATATGAAATGACACTTCGATTAAAATAACGTTCCATGTTCTACTTTTTGTTTTTAGTTTTCTGTTTTTAGTTTTGACTTTTTTTATTTTAATATTTATTTATTAAATTAAAAAAATATATAGCCTAATACAGTATAAAAAAGAAGATATTTTCTTTCGTTTATTTAAGTTAAATTATACTTACAAATTAGAGTAAAGGTTTCAATAAGACTTTTACAAACCGGGCGGTTTTTTATGTATTAGAACAGTATAACATTAATTAATTCAAAATATATTGTCTCAGCTTCAGTTTACACTAAAAGTCTATTTTATGGAGTCCATTGCGAATGATGAAAGGTTGCATAGCTGTTAGTTTAGTAAGTACACGTGAGTCAAGATATTTTTTTAATATCATGACAGAAAATTGTTCGAAAATGAGAGAATTTAAATTCACTTCTGTTGCTTTGATAACAGAGTCTATAGAAGTTTTTTGTCCTATTTTTCTTACGTAATTTATGAAAATTACTTTATTTCGTTTATCAGCATATAACACTGGTCTACTACACTAATCCAATCGCCATGTCGGCGTGAAATATTGTCGCGTTCAGTGTGACTAATATCAAAAATTATACAAAATTAGCAATGTAATCAGTACAGGTTTATAATATCGGTCTTACCCTAACGTACTACATAATTTTTTGGAGAAAAAAATACGAAGAGATGGCACCTATTCCTTTATTATTATCTTATATAAACGTACACAAGTAGTGTGAAGAAGCAGAATGAAAGAAAGATGAATGCTGTGGTGATGCGATCTCTTCGTAGGTTATGCGAAGTCAGCTTAGCTGATCGAATCCGCAATGAAGCAGAACACAGAATGGCAGGTACTAGCGAGGATGTCACGGTGAGAACGAAGAAGAACGTGCTCAGCTGGTTTGGGCACGTCGAACGAATGAGTGATGAAAGAATGGCAAAAAAGATTTATGATGGAAAAGTGAGCGGTAAGAGAGGTAGAGGGAGACCTCGGTTGACCTTCGAAAACACAGTATCAAAGATACTGGAGGAAGCATGAGGACCCCCCGGAGGGCATGTATGAAGAGGTTCATGACAGTGGACGAGGCAAAAGAGGTATGTAGAGACCGTAGTTTGGCCATCCATTCTCTCTGACTACCCCGCTAGGGATAAAGCGTGAAGTTAGTTATAGTTATAAATAGTGTGTACTGAGTATAGCATATCAACATACAGGTACATACGTACAGCTATAGCTACTAAAACCCACAATGTGCCATAGAAAACAAAAAAAAACTAAAAATCATAAAATTCCTATAAACTACTCTATAAATACATAGCATAAAAGTTTTCAAATATATGAGATATTAGCTCACCTTTAACTTGTTCCAAAGGAACCGCTAAAGAGATGTCAAAGTTGGTAACATCCGCGAACTATTCGAAGCGACGAAATCTAATTTCTAGAGTCGACCGCAAATTCAAAAGATCCACGAGATAGTTTGAAACAGCCAAGTTTATATTTTATACACGACATGTTTTATAAGATTTACGTATAACATATATATATATGTATGTATGTATATTGGTTTAATAACTTAGTTTGGGTAGGTTAATATGCTTCTATGTTATTTTAGTTTTGAGTACTTAAGTTGTAATCATATGAGAGCTCGAAATTAATATACTAATTAAATCACATAATATGTGATTACAATATATTTATTTTACATAATATCTTAATTGTTTTTTGTAGAATGTAACACAGTACTTTGGGTTAACTGAAAATTTTCTAATACGACAAACTATTAATATTATTTATACGATATTTTTTCAAAATGTTATACTAAATGAATAAAAAATATAATTTAATTCGGCCAACATCCATTGGTAGACAGTGCCTAAACTATTAAAATACCATAGGTCGCCATCGATTCAACGTGTTTTAAAAACAAGAATACAAGTTATTTTAAGTCATAGGATAAATAGTTAATTGGATTTTTGGATTTTTGTATCTTCACGCTGTATTTTGCATATAGTAGGGTAGGCAGTGGGAATCTAGTGTTATGACATTCCGTTCCCCCATTTGCCGCCGATTTTTTGCGTGTTGAGTGACGGAACTCAACAGAAATTAATGGAAGGAAATTATGAGTATTAAATAATACATTCGATAATAAGAGGCCGGTCGTGGCGCAGCGGCACGAGGTGTGACTGCAAAACCGACTGGTTCTGGGTTCGATTCCCACTCGAGGAGATGAAATATTTACTTAAATTTATATTTCCATTTCTTCGCTCTGGTGTCGAGGTTAAGCGCGGCGTTGAGTTCTGCCACTCAACACGCAATGCCTCCAGAATTCGGCAGAAAGTGGGGAACGGAGTGTCTTAACACTAGGTTCCCTCTGCCTACCCTGCTGTGTGCGGGATACAGCGTGAAGCTAATTTAATTTAATTTTTTTTTTTAATTTAAATAATACATTCCCCCCAGTAGGAATCAAACACATAGCCGTCGCGTTTAGTTTTTTATTTGAGACTACTATTAATGAAATATACAAGTATTGATCTATTACCTGCCATACTGAGCCGCTAGGTCCAGGGCGCTCTCGTCCTTCACGTTGCGTATGGTAACGTCAGCTCCCTTCGCCAAGAGCTGGGACACCACGTGGACTGAGCCAAACTCCGCTGCCATTATGAGGGCAGTCTCGTTTGCTAACGTCTGGTATACATGACAAATATAAAGACATTTAAAAAAAACCATAATACGTACAAAGTCAAGAGACAAATGGACAGTTTATCAGATTAAGAGCTATTGATTTTATATTTAGTAATTTACATAATATATTTATAAACAGGGAACCTAGTGTTAAAACATTCCGTTCCCCATTTTCCGTCGAAATTTCGAGGCGAAACTGAACGCCCCGCTTTATCTTGTTACCAGAGGGAAACAAATGAAAATGTAAAAAAAATCATTTCCCCGAATGTGGAATAACCGCCACACGTTGTGCCACTGCGCCACGACGGCCTCACTCATCACTAATATAAACAACAATCTACTTCTCAAACAAAACTTACCACATGATTGACATTGACAGGCGGTGTATTGTGAGCTAGGAGCATAGCCACAATTTCTGAGTCCCCCTTGAACGCCGCGAGGTGGAGGGGCGTAGCCCCCTTGTCGTTTGTTATGCATGGGTTGGCGTCCACTGAGAGGAGATGCCGGACTATTTCTCTATGACAGACAAACATAGTTAAATATTAGATATAATTATATATTGCAAACGGGCTCTGAGTTAAAAAGAAAAATATATAGGGTTAAAATAGTTGTAACAAAATAAAATAGAAGAAAGTTAATTATACAACGTAATACATTACGATCGACTAGTAGTATCGACCCTGAAGATAGACTTTCTGAATTTTTGGCGCATTGTCACTATCATCAATGATGATAATGATATGATAATCAATTAACTAATATTCAATATTTTAAAATTAATATGGATTGGTAAAGTTGAAAAAAGGAAAAACAAGTTGGTAATACATGCAAATTTTGCCATAATTGTCAAATCAAAGAAAAAGAACATATTTAGAGCATGAAATTTCTGGGAAACAAACAAGCTCAAGTGAGCTCAAGTGAGCTATCATCAACAAATCTTAAATATTGAAATATTGAACAATTTTCACTTCAAAATTTTCTAAAATAATACTAGTTATCGAATTCTAACGAACTCTATTTTTAACGAACAAACATATTTAATCAGTTACACACTTTTAACAGCATAAGGAGGCAAAGAGAACCTAGAAGGCTATCTGTTGTCCACTCTCAGCCATTATAATTAAAATTATACATCTGAGTGTCGATCGAACCAACAACTATCACCTTTATAAAATAGAAACTATGTCCTACTGCACCACAGTAGCATCAATTCACTTTCAAATATTCATTAATTTGAAATCATAACCTGAAAAAGAGGCCAGTCATGGCGTAGAGGCGCGAAGTGAGACCGCAAAATCGATTGGTTGTGGGTTCGATCCCCACTCGAGGACATGAAATATTTATTTAAATTTATATTTTCATGTCTTCGCTCTGGTGTCGAGGCAAAGTGCAACGTTGTGTTCCGCCACTCAACAAGCAATGCCTCCAGATTTCGGTGGAAAATGGGGAATGGAATGTCTTAACACTAGGTTCCCTCTGCCTACCCTGTTGTGTGCGGCATACAGCGTGAAGCTGATTTAATTTTTTAATTTTAATTTAAAATCATAAAAATTATCAAATTAAACAAATGTAATATTTTGCTATTGAGTAAGAATGTAGAGGACGTCGTGGTGCAGGGCCAATTGTGTGACTGTAACACGATGGCTGTGACTTCGATTCCCACTCGGGGAAATAAATTATTATTTATTAATATTTTCATTTCTTTGCTCTGGTACCAAGCAAAAAAGCGGCGTTGAGTTCCGCAACTCAAGACGTAATTCCTCGAATATCTGAAAAAAAATTTAGAATTTCTTTTAATGAAAACAGATGGCGTTACTAACAGTCTGAATCGCGCTATCGTTTGGTTCCATCTAAAATTACATGAAAAATGTGTTGTCAAAAGCGTTATAGACAAACAGACAAAAATTTTATTTTTGGAAAGTAATTTACCGGTGAGTGAATTACTTGCATAAATAAGTATAAATTAAACTGTGATCTCCAATATATAAATGATCAATTAAAAAATATATAATTAACTAATAACATAAATTACATAAATAATAAATATTAATAGTAAATTTTTGTGTTACGTTACATGATAAAAACAATAAACATTAATTAATTAGCTCTACAATTTCGATATAACTTAAAATGAAATTATTAATAAAAATTAAAAACTTCAACTGTATTGCACACAAAAAAATATTTAAATTTCAAATTAATGTAAAAAATTTAAATGAAGCTTTAACAATATACGTAATATAGCGTACCTAACTACATTTTCTAAGCCATTTTTTCTGTGGTATGTTTATATAACAATTATCTTAAAATAACTCAGTTTCAAATAATTTATTGCATATATAATAAATTATAGATAATATTTATTAGGAAAAAAGACAATAAATAATAAATTCAGAGAAACAATAAATCAAATATTTTTTCACGCTATTTTTTATTTTATAAATCACAAATAAAAACAAAAATTTCTATTGACCCAAAACAATTAATAAAAGAGTAAATCGCAAACTTATTTACTACCTGTGACCTTGAAGACATGCGTGATGCAGAGGCGTGTATCCGCTGTCATCCTGAACATTTACTCCAGCAGCGTTTCTTCTTAAACTGAAAATAAGATAATAAATTTAAAAAAAAAAACAATATAATTAAATAAAAAAAACATTCGCAGTCGGTAGGATTCGAACCTACGCTCCCAGAGGGAATCTGATTTCTAGTCAGACGCCTTAACCGCTCGGCCACGACTGCTGCTTGATTTGGCATCGAAAAAGCCACTCTGATAATTTATATCGTCGCTTAGATATAAGACAATAAATATATCGTAAACATTTTTTATTGATATTAAAGTTGAATTGCTAGTGGTAGCGCAGGGGTACAATGGGTGACTGTAAAGGCGCCTGGTTGTGGGTTCGATCCCCACTCGAGGAAATGAAATATTTACTTAAAATTTATATTTCCATTTCTTCACTCTGGTGTCGAGGCAAAGGGCGGCGTTCAGTTCTGCCACTCCAAAATTCGGCGGAAACAGAGTGTCTTAACACTATGTTCCCTCTGCACACCTTTCGCGGGATATAGCGTGAAGCTGATTTTATTTAGAACATTTATTAAGTATATCTTTGTATTTTTCTCTACAAAATAAAATTATTTTTAATTTCAAGTTGAGTCTATCTGCCTATTGAAGTATTCCTACACAATGTACATCAAATAAATATAGTGACAAAGCACTTAAATTATCATTTTATTTCTAATCCATCTATTTTTAACGTACCTACATAACATAAAAAAATGAACCCGTAACGAGCGCAACAAATAACCGCTATCTTATGATTGAGCCACAATAGTGGTGTCAATTGTTTAACTGATCTGTTGACGGTCTCTTCACCTAACGATGACTGAATTGCACTCACAAGAAAGACATAAGGGGTTCGAATCTCAATCAAAACAAACATTCATACGATGAAAGAGTACGTACGTGTCGATTTATCTGTACGTTTCTGTATGTGAATTGTTCAGAGATTTCACGGTTTTTCTAAGAAAAAAGGTCGTTGCTAAAAATCATGAGTAGCGAGGGAACCTATTTAACCAACAATGGTAGAAACAAAATGCATATTGTAAACTTTTTGCGGCCTTGACACGTTCTCAGCTTATTAAGCGTCGGGTCAACGATCTGAGACACAATGCTGTCGTAATAACAGAATTGTAATGTATACAGTACTTTAGACAAAATTCATACAATGATAACGGTTACTCCACGTAACATCTGTACCAACAGAGGCTATTAAATAACTGCAAGAGTAAATATTTGAGTTTGGATATTACACTTTTGTTTAGAAGTGTTAAGATCTAAGGAGATGGTCGACGATGAAATAAGTAAGAAATCAACTTGTATGAAATGATTGACGTATTTTGGACACTGTGGAAGCGAGAGATACGCCTGAGCCGAAGGTAACAAACTCTCTCTTCTCTTTCGCCATGCATAAAACGTAAAGTTGAAATAATATATTTTAAGACAATTACTATTCCCGACTGCTAAAGGAAGGGAGGAAGGGTTATTTTTTCGCGCGTATCTTGTATGCATGTATGTATGTATGTAATATTCTTTAATACCTCATATCTCCAGAACCGCTGAACGGAGTTACATAACATATAGGTCCTGACTGTTAATCCTAATAAACTATTGAGCTTGATTATTTTCTTTCAAATTTTATGCAGTTGGAGTATTTGTTTTTATATATTTTCTTATTAGTAGTGAACGGGGTGACTTAACATTAGATTCCCTCTCTTTACCATCTTAAACGAGAATCTGAATATGACGACTATTAAATTAGTATATAACTATAATCTATATGTATTTAAAAGTATTTTTTGGACTTTAGTAATAACAATATGCAATTTCCATATTAAATTGTATAATTAAGAAATACCACATTACACGGTAAATTATTAATTACTGGAACTACATTGGTAGTCCCAGTAACCATTGAAGTTATCAATAATTGTGATAATACGGTAATATACTTAATTAAATTATTTTCAAATTTATATATATAAATACAGTCACCAGTAAAAGTACAAAATGAGTAATTTTAGCAATAACTCTGTCAAGTTAAAACAGAAATATACATATATTATTAAATAACAATCTCTATATATAATAAGACAGTAAAAATATTTTGTCTGAACATTTAGTAATTTTGACTGAAATGGATAGAGGGACACTTAAAAATAATAATAGAAAGCAAAAAGATTATTTTTCAATATCTTGTCTGTCTGTCTGTCTGTCTGTCGACATATTTTTGTCCGCATTTTTCTCTGAAAGTACTGAACCGATTTACTTGAAAATTTCACCAATTGCTTTGTTTTAACTCAACTTAACTACTAAAGTTTAGTTCATCAAAATCGGTTCATTAAAAAAAAAGTTATCATTTGAAAGAAGTCGTAATTAATTCAACACAGAGATAAAGAACGATCTTGAAAGAAATATCAAGTAAATACAAAGATTTTTCGGTTGGTTCGTTCATATAATAATATGTAACTAATTTAAAAACTGTACAGGAGTTAATATGCAATTATTACAGTTATTTTACAAAGAATATTATGAATCCTTCAAATCAATAATTTAACATTTAAGGCTGTTTCTGAATGAGTAAATTAATTTATTCACTGACATCAGCACATTTAACAGAGTATATTATATAGGTAAAAACAACAAAGTTACAAAAATATATACGTGTAATAAATAATTAGCTTTATGTATATTTTATAAATATCAGATATCAACAATGGTCGTATTTTTTTATTTAAAAGAAACAAAAAATCTTTGACGATAATGTCGTAAAAAAATCTTAATAGAAGTTATTATAGTTGTCAATCAATTCTGCTTATTAAATCAATAATCATGTATTTTAAGCGGGCGAAGCCGTGGGCGAGCCGCTAGTATCATATAAACGAGTATTAAAATATCATTAATGCAAAGTATAACAAAGGCGGACAATGATATAACAAGGAACATATTATTTTTGACATTTGACCATTATTTTCCTTAGTAATTGGCGTGACGCTTTAAAGTAGTACAATAAGAAATAAAATATATTTTTGTTGGCCCAAAAAAAATTGTAATTTCTGGGAAATAATATAAAATTAACCTCATAACATGTTTAATGGTAACAACACAGAATCTATCTGTCACAAAGATAACAATTTATAAGAACTACGATTATCACAGTATAAACAAACAATAAAGCTGTACATATACATTATATCATTCACTTATTATAGTTTGAACTTATTATTATACAACAAAATAATACTCCTAAATAATAAACAACAATATCAAAACTCACCTGTCCATAAGAAATTTACTTTTAATTTTCCTTTTAGCTTGCGAGTAATTCTTATAAAAATTGGATCTAAAATCACACACATTACCACACACATCAAACGCACTGAAGCAATTCACATTTTTTTGCAAATCACCCATTTCAATTAAAAACAACTAAATAACACCGAGAGCGATAAGTGGAAGGCTAGCGAGTCATGACGACCTCTCAGGCAGTGGAGAGGTGACTCACAGGATAGCCCCGTGTATGTCACAAACAGGTTTAGGCGAAGCTAAACACAGTCGAAAATAACGAACGAGCAGTATTGGTAAGGGAACGATTAATGAAGTCAGATTGTAGGCAAAGTGACCAAAAGATAAGCATAAATTTTGATAAGATATATTAATAAGTGGTTCAAGGAATATCGCGAATATATGCGTTTGATTTAAATATAGCAAACTATCTGGCGATAATTCATAGATGTTTACGTTAGATCTAAATTAGACATTAAAAAATATATATATAAAACCCCCTATGACAATAACTGTAATAGAAGTCATTACAATAATGAAACAACTAAAAACTAATTATATCGCTCAATAATCGAAAAACTTGATATTAATGTGGTTAATTTTACGATTATTTGATAAATTAAAATGGGTACAAGACGATTAAAAACCTGTACGTAATGGGAAATTTTACTTTCAAATCTTTATTCTAATTTAAAATAGAAAGTGTTTTTGAAATTATGAAACGTAGAATATTCACTCGTTATAAGAATAATTAAATATTATTAACAAATGCAATTTTATCAATTTACTTGCTACGACGACTTTAATGGTTGCAAATTTTAATCTACAAAAAAAAACAAGATCATGCCAAAAAAAAAGCAAAAAGAGAATATCGAAACCTGCCACGAAATGACATTTTATAAAGGTCGAAACCAGTCTAAGCATTCAAATAATACAATCAAACGTCTTCATAAAATTATGTAAAACTACTTAGTTGCATACATACATATATCGACAGGTCTGTAATCACACTTAACCTACTTTAAACGGTATGTTTGTTTTACGCCCAATAACACAATAACAATCGACTTGCCTAATTTCAACTTACATATTTGATCGCTGTGCATTTTTAACGCCTGTATTGCATGACAAAATATTGAGAGCTTATATTTTTATTGTGCCTTACGGTTTGATGTATTTTAAAAAAATCTCTTAATTAAGTAAATGACAATTACCTTCGACGAATTGTAATCTCACATACATTAAAATTTACAAATTATTTTTTCTTGAAACAATTAGGTATTAGGCTTATGAGGCCAGTCGCGGCGCAGGAGCCCAAAGTGTGAGTATAAAATCGACTGATCTCCACTCGAGGGGATGAAATATTTATTTAAATTTATATTTTCATTTCTTCGCTCTGGTGTCGGGGTAAGGCGCGGCCTTGAGTTCCGCCACTCAACACGCAATGCCTCCAAAAATTTGGCGGAAAGTGGGGAATGGAGTGTCTTAACACTAGGTTCCATCTGCCTACCCTACTGTGTGCGGGATACAGCGTGAAGCTGATTAATTTATTTTTTATTTAAGTATTATAATCTTTAATCAGTGATTCAGATGTATAAATAGATTGGTTTTAAAGGCTCATATAGGAAGCAAATAACTTAAATATTTAAATAATTAAAATTTTGTAACAATAAATATTTACCAAATTTTTTATTTAAGGGTTAGGTACCTATAAGGTAACTGTTATAGACTAAAGATAGCTCCATATACAATCAACGTAAAACAATCTAGTTATTTTAAACAGTCTATGATAACAATGCTTTGAATATAAGTTGCATATTTACTTCCAAGGGTAAAACACATAATACAGGCTTACAAACTGACATTTCTATTTCCCATTCTATTTCATTCAATAATTGTTCACAAGTTGAGAAACAGTTATAATATATTACCCTTAGGGAATAAAGCCAGGAAGGAATACTGGCCAAGGAATAGAAAGGTCCATTGGCCGTAACGGGACGCCTCATTTAAAACTAAACAGCAAAGTAAATACGCGAAAACAAGTAAGTTCAATAAACCGACATGGATATAATCGGACAAACAGACCGCCATACTGTAAACAATGGCCTGAAGTGGGTCCGTGTAACTGTGAAACTTTGTATAAGACTCACGTTTCCCAAGAAAAAAGAATGTAAAGAAATTACATATAGTTATTACTTGGAAACCTATATATTGTGTATAAAGACTAAATAAATCACATAAAATTACACTTCCTAATAATAAATGGATACACACCCGTACGTAAATTTCAACCTGGTGAGCATGAGTAAATCTTGCAGATCCGGTATCAGAAACTTCATTTTTTGATTCAAAACACTATCAGGTGACAATAACACTAACAAAACCGATCAAAATCAACCATGTTTTTTAGAATCACTAACGTTTATTACATAGCCATATCCAATGGCGACACGCGTGTTATCAGCTCAACAAATTCTTAACTAAATATTGATTTAAAATTTTTTAGACCAGCGCGTCCTGCAGAATGCCACAAATGACTAAGCGAGATTGTATGATTCATAGGCAGGTCGGTCGGTTAGAACTTTTTATTGCGGTATTTTGAATAACTGTTGTTTTTGAGTTTCTGAGCTAGTGCTCTAATTACTTTCATACTCTTTCATATTATTTCTCAAAATTGTACTTTAGGTTTCTAAATCTTATATCTAAATTGTGCATTAGTATAGCACAAACATACCTAGATATATAATTAAATAAAATCCAATAATTGAGTTCAGTAGTGGCGCAGCGGCACAACCGTGTGACTGCAAACGCGACAGGTTGTAGATTCGATTCTCACTCGAGGAAATTAAATATTTAATATTTTCATATGCTCCAGTTTCGAGAATGTGGCGAACGAAAGTGCCGTAATGGGAACGGAGAGTCTCAACACTATATTCCCATTTCCGCTACCATGCCACGTGATAAAACTAAAGGATGAAGCAGAAAAAAAATCCAAACAACAATCAAAACGAATAACATAAATAAAATGTCAAAATGTCAAAGTGACAGATATAGTAAAAACAATGAACGAGTCGTCCCGCCATGAATTGCTAATTGCATACAATTTTATCGGCCACAGCGTGTCATTGTGAGGTCAGTGTTGCCAGCAACAGGTGTATACGGTTACCTATTTGGAATGTTGTCAACGAAATGGAAACCCGTGTCGAGTACAGTACAACCAATTAATGAAGGAAACACCGCCGCTTATGGGCTTGGACGAGATTTTTACGTTCCCGTACGTACTTCTACTGCATTTTCAAGGTATAAGTGTTCAATAATTCAATAGTAGTAATACGATACTATTCGTATAAGAAACAGGAACGTTTCACTTTCTATGTATAGTATGATGTAATAATATATTTTTTTTTGTATAAAATAAACACATTTAATAAATAAATAAAAAATAAACAACGATTTTTTTTCTTGCAAATTAATCTTTCTTTACAATTATTTTGTTGTATGACGTTTTAAACAATTTATGTTATAAGCGTTAAAAAATTGTTGTGATTTTTTTACTTATAAAAGACTTTAATTTTTTATATATTTTTTCACATTTATACATTTCTTGCATTTCGCACGGCAGTAAAAGCCTATTCATCAATCATACGCTTTCCATCCAATTAAAAATAAATTAATGTAACAGGCATCGTCTTATCTCACAGAGCACCACAGATATGTCACTGAATCGGTATAAATATATAGTACTGTATAGATATTAAAGAGGCCAGTCGTGGCGCAGGAGCACAAAGTGTGACTGTAAGATCGGCTGGTTGTGAGTTCGATCCCCACTCGAGATAATGAAATATTTATTTACATTTATGTTTTCATTTCTTCGCTCTGGCGTCGAGGCAAAGCGCGGCGAGTGAGTTCCGCCACTCAACACGCAATGCCTCCAGAACTGGGGAACGGAGTGTCTTAGCACTAGGTTCTCTCTGCCTACCCAGCTGTTAGATATAAAATAAGTATATATAAAAAACTTAAATGTTTCGTGCCTAACACATTTCTATATTTAAATAAAAAAATATAAATTTAGATTCATACTTCTACTAATTATACGAAGTTGACTTTCCACTCATTTATGATAAATTAAAAATAAAAGCGTTAAGCAAGCGTTCTGTGCCACCATCCATGCAATGGAAATAATTAAATTCGTCGAGTGGGGATCGAACACACAACCATCGTGTTTATAGTTAGATGTTATCCATTTCGCCAGGCACACTGTATGTAATTTTAAATATTCAATTTATTTATTTTTTACTTCACACTGTATACTGCAAATAACAGGGCAAGTAAAAGGAAGCTGGGAACCAAGTGTTGAGACGCTCTATTCACATAAATTACTTCTGATGGCCATTTTCTGTCAAATTCGGGAGGCATTGCATGTTGAACAGCGAAAGTCAACACCGCGTTTTGCCTTGTTACCAGGGCGAAAAAATGAAAATATTAAAAATTCAATTTACTCAAGTGTTAATCGAATCCACAACCCGTAACGTTTACAGTCGCCCACCAGGCCCTCTGCGCCACGACCTCCTCTGGCCCCAACTGTATATAATTTAAAAGAACATCCTACACCCACTATACCTACACAATAATAACACAACGGTGCCCAAAGTGTGACGGGACACTGACCACGTGTACCCAACGGGCATGTGTTAACTTTCATCACATCATCTGTTTTGTGACGCACTAACACTATATAACAGATCGAACGTTGTGTTCTAGTGGGTTCATACTCTATAGATAAATTATATGAATTTTGTTAGATTATTTTAGAATTAATTAGTACCTAGATGCATTTATAGTTTTGTTTTTGTTGCTTTTACTTTAGTGCTTGATTGTTTTCTATTGAATTATATTTTTTTTGTGTTTTTATCTATAAACTTATTTAAATTTCTTTCTCTTAAAATGGATTATCTTGTTGTAGGGATTCTTCAAAGAACCTGATGATAAAATACGTTGTTCTTTATTTCCAGCATCATTACTTATATAACATGATATTGTGTTGGGCTTCGCAGCACAATCTATAGCTAAATCAATAACTATCTTAATTTAATTTATTAAAATAATACACTAATTTAACAAAATCTAAAAATAAAAAACACACAAAAATCCTTAATAGTTACATCTAAAAATAGTTGTTATAAATTATGTGTAAGCTTCGCAATCAAGACGTTGAAACAGATTTAATGTGTTGTCCGTAAAAAATAGGACAAGCGTAGAATAACATAAGGAAATAAGAATGTTACTACGTACGACTATAAATGTATTAAAAATATCAATATTTTTACACCATTCTTTACTAATTCAACAAAAAGCATCTTTTAGTTTCTGTATATAGCAGGGCATAGGCAGAGTGAACCTAGTGTTAAGACACTTCGTTCTCTATTTTACGACCAATTTTCGAGACATTGTTTGTTGAATGGCAGAATTAAACGACGTGTTTTGTCTGGTCACCGGGGCTTGGTATGAAATAATTCAATCCTCGAGCGGGAATTGAAGTCGTAACTCAGAATTACAGCCAAAGACTGTGCCGATGCACAACGACGGCTTTATTTTTTTAATAATTTTTCATAAATTACACTACTTTATACTTGTTATATTAGCTTCTAATATCACACAAAATGCATAAAATCAACAAAATTAAAATTCAACAAAGCGTATCCTACTTGAAATCAGAATTTTTAATTTTTCACAGAGCTTTTAAGCTGTCGCCTTCTGATTTAAGATTCTAGGTCAACGAGAAGTAACGTATCGGTGGCGCTCGTCGTTCAATGTGCCTGGGTATAGAAGAAATTATGAGGGTCCAAACAAAATAAACGATTATTTCAGCATGCATTAAATATCAGTACATTTATAATATATATTATTATAATATATATTTGAGGCCAGTCGTGGCGGAGTGGCACAAAGTGTGACTGTAAAACCGACTGGTTGTGGGTTCAATCCCCACTCGAGGAGATGAAATATTTACTTAAATTTATATTATCATTTCTTCGCTCTGGTGTCGAGGACAAGCGCGGCGTTGAGTTCTGCCACTCAACACGCAATGCCTCCAGAATACGGCAGAAAGTGGAGAACGGAGTGTCTTAACACTAGGTTCCCTCTGCCTACCCTGCTGTGTGCGGGATACAGCGTGAAGCTGATTATTTTTCAACTTATATTAAACGTTTAAAACTTCTAACCAATAGGTATAAAAAGAGGAAACTATATTCGATGAATGAAACAACATTATCGCTATTTCTATACAACATGTATTAATTAACAACAACATTTTGAATTACTCATTGGCTTTTACGTCAAAAGTTCATAACATTGTATGAGGCACTGGTTTTGTTTTGCTAGTGAGGTTTCTTATGGTAAATATTTATAAATCTATGACTTCTGATTTATTATAAGAAATGAAAAAATCTAAAATATTTAGTCACAGTTTTATTAAAATCAACTAAATTAATTTTAATTATCATATAAGTACTTTTTTTTCTGAAAAAAAAAAAAACGATATAGGTATTATGTATTTATATTCCCCGTCCACTTCAAAAAAGTTTTATTTTTTTTTAAATATAAAAATAAGGGGAAAAAACACCAAAACGTATACGAAATATAATGCATATACTTAGATAAAACTACTTATACGAGTATTATATTAAACTCAGTTACAACGAAGATAAAAATAATTTAACCATCAACCGTAATGCTCCGCACGCTGCATCCGTAATAAAAACTCAACAGGCAGGCGGCGTTTAACCTAGAAAACCTAGGTTACAAATTACGAATGAATATCGCCTACATACACTTGTGGAGTACTAAAATATTATGATTGACGACTCTGTTCATTGAATATGTCAGGTCTAGTCTCCAAGTAATATGTATATGGTGGCCATTTTATAAACTTTTTTTTTTCCAAAAAAAATCTTAAAGAAATGCTGCATTTAATAATATTATTTTTACAATTTTTTTTAATACGGCACGGTTTTGGTTGTAGAAAAAATGCTGCTATAAATTCTACATCGAATCTTTCTCAAATTAAATGTCCTTTAAGTTCTTGTTTTTTCTTTGGTTCTCATGGTTGCTCGTTTATAAAATTAAAAAAACGAACCTCGTCGAACCTTTAACAAAAATTTTAAAAATGCGGAACAAATGAAAAATAAAATATAAATATTTAAACTATAACTATAAAGACGAATCTCAATTATTATAATATAATAAGATACTTATAATAACAACATTACAAAAAGAAATCCTATTAATCATATTAAGCATCGACCGTCTCATTATTCTAATCGTTAAAGTCAAGTACACGCCTGCATACAAAGGTGTTTTATATAGCAGAATAGGATATAGGCACGGTCAGCTCAGGTTCAATGCACTTTCTTAACATTGGTGGCTGGCTGCGAGCCAAACACTTCACTTAATACTTTAAGGTATACTTCCTTAAATAGATAACGATTAATTCGCCGGCATCGTGGATTCTCAAGTTATCTTAATCTTATACTAGCGACTCGGACGCGGCTTCGCCTGCTGAATTTTATTGTTATAACATTAAAGCCGAATTATGCAAAATTGTATTATATTGCATAAATTGTAGTGTTAGTCTATGTGTTATTCTTATGTAGAAGCTATATTACTGTGTAAAAATTTATCTAAATTAGTTACGTAGTTTTTGCGTGGAAGTGGAACAAACATCCATCCACCCTCACAAATTTCCATATTTATAATATTAATCGCAATCCGCTCGCGACTTCGCCTGCGAAATCACGAAAGCATTCGCGTTTTGACATGTCTTGGGGCCCGTTATACCCTTTGGGTACGGAACCCTAAAAGTTATCTCAGTCGAAGTTTCTCAAGTTATTTTATAATGTGCAAAACCAATGCGCCGTGTAGATTGTAGAATGTTATTGTTTTAGTAATTAAGCTATTGTTTCATGTAATCGACGAGTCTAATCACGTAAAATATAAGGAACCGGTCTCGGTCATATCGTATGATTTTTGTTAATGTAAAACTAAACGGTTTCAATAATTATTGTTATATATTTGTGTAAAAGAATATAGCTAAAAAAAAAGATAAAAGGCGGTGTTATGGTGTTTATTTATTTCAAATGGATCTTTATTAAATCATTTAATATGACCAATAATATTTTCCTAGTAGTTATTTGCTTGTTTTTGTATTATTTATCGCAAAATATAAAAAATACATATAAAAATGGTTAGGAAAAACAAGTGGACGACAACTGTGTTTTCCGATGATTGTGTTCTATACTATGGATATGGACATTACATAAGGAAAACAATATTGTAGCACGAAGGTAATAAAGCTAGCACTCATGATTAATAGTGTATGCATAAAATCTATTATGGAACTTAATAAAAATTAAAATATATGTTGGTACGTGTTCTGTATATCTTAGTGGAAATCTAAGAAGAGATTTGTGCTCAGGCCTTGATGCTTTAATTGGTAATTGTCGCCTAAGTCTGTTTAGTTGTTGAGCTCGTTAAGAAAATTGCAAGAACTGTGTGTCTTTTATTCTTTAACTTTATATTCGTATTGAATATCAAGAGTCTAGATAAGACCTATCTTGGTCTGCACGTAAACATTGGAAATACACTTGTCACAATCAGTATTGTCTTGAGATAACACCCAAAAATTCAATATTTGATATTTTACAATTGTCAATTAATAAATTTTAATTCATAAATCTTTGCAGTTCTCAAGAAAATGATATAAAACATGCAAAGACCCACCTTGGAAAAGGACCACTCCTTTTAGATATTTGTCCTAATATTTTCTCAACGCTCTTCTCGTCGCCCTTACGCGCCGCATCCAATAAATCCTGGCCTTTTCCCATGGCCCATTTAATCGCATGCACCACTCACAAATTCAACACAAAATATAATCATTTCAATTTTTTACACTAGACTTCACTACTCACTACAACTTCATTGATCGCGCCGCCATATTTAGATTAGACGTGAGTGCGCTCTAGCGGCCGGCGAAGGAATCGATATCGAGATATAACTTCTTGTCTAGTGCCTTCGCGACCTACTCACAAAGCTGGAATATTTTCTCACTATAACTTAATAAAAGTAACAAATTACATCAAAATATGAATATAATTCACATTTCAAATTTAATTATCTATTAAAATTAAACACAAACACGTATATATGAGAAAACAAGTGAGAAATGAATAAGGTTTTTGCCTGTATAAAATGTGTAGGCCGTCTCGCTCACACCTATGTAAATATTGTATCTCTTGATTCAGTATTCGTTCATTCGTTCGCTGGTATAAGTTTTTCTTGTTCAGATTTAGTTCATTCGGTCGCGTATATATGTCATTCAAGTTGTTTTGAAGTAAAGTACCATGAAATTAAAGTTGTTTTTTTCCGTTTATCACCGTTTTTAAGTTTACTGCCCTTTTTTTGATTGCGGTTTAGTTCTATTGTTTTAATGTTACTTTTAATTCTTTCTAGCAATGGCCGTGTTGGAAATCATATTGTTAGCAGTGCATTAATTGATTTTGTACCTGTCAAAATGAACAGCTGATAAGCATCCTTGAATTGTGTGTGCCTCGGTGAATTTGTGTTAATCCGTTTATTTACCACACAAACGTGGTAGAATATCTATAATTGGACTCTAATATTAAGTAATAGGTCATACAAGTGTTAAAAATGAAGATTTTACACGTATTTTTTGTTCATGTGTTAGTTAAAATAGTCAATTGTCAGAGTAAGTAAATTAATGTTTTTATTATTATATTTTTTTTTTATTTTACTTGCTTCACTTATATATTAGAAAGAAAAAAATATAAATTAGGGTGTTTTTTGTTTTTTTTTATTATAATATGAAAATCTTTGATCTAGTTTTTATTTCAGATATAAGTCTAATATTACCTCTCAATGCAACAACAAGCTTGAATAACAAAGAGTTATACAATGGTTTTGTTAACTTAAATTCATCATCGACTTTGCAAGTTGACTTTACGAGTATCAACAAAAATATTTCCTTCATTATATTTCAAGTACATAGTCATTTATATAATGTTACATTATATAATAATACATTAATAAGAGGATCATACGCAAGTGGCACAAATTTAGGCTTGTATAGTGGCACAAAACCTAAAATAGATACTTTCTATGTAAACAATCCAAATGCTGTGAACCTCAAATTGCTTGTCTCAGTACATGGTTATGCAGCTACGGGTATGTATTCAAATTTTATATAAAAATATTTATTTTGCCTACAACTACTATGCTTGCCTGACAGAAAATGTGATGGTTGTAAGTTCAATCTCAACTTGGGGGTTAATTATATTGTAATTCTTATAATTTATGCACTCTGATAAATTAAGGCGGGAGTTGAGTTCCCGTTGAGTTCCTCTCTTGAGCAATTGTGATGCTGCTACCTGTTCTTCTCAATAGATCCTTATCATTTAGTTGAGCTTGAATAGAATATTTTTTGTAAATTGTATATTTGTAACATTGTTATGAAATATATTATACCATAAAAAAAGGAAGATTTTAATGTAGCCACATTAAAATTTTCCTTTTGATGATGTTATGATTTTCTATACAGTTTATTATTTTTAGATCCCATACCTGGAGGGTGTAACATGGAATTTGCTGTACCAACTGCTCCTTATATGCAACTCTCATATAACAAAGCTTATATTCTGGTTGACGGAGCAATGGCTAGAGATTATTCTGATAAAACTTGTACGTCCATAGAAAAAGTTGTTGTATTATTTTATAAAATCTATTTGCCAGAGAGATCTTTTGATATAGAATCCTATTTTGATGGGATCAGGAGCATGATGACTTTAGATAGTATTGAAAATTTAGGTGAATATGTAAGTTAAATGTGTTTAAATCTTATTAAGATGAATGAAGTGTATTATTATGTGCAAAAATAATAGAAATATATAAATAGTCAATACTTATGAAAGTATAGAATAGAATAACAAAAATATTCCTAGAAAACATGAAATGGGTTATATTAGGCCTTTAAAATTTATTAAATAAAAATATATATTTTTAAATATAACAAAACATATTTGTAAATATTATTTTTGCTTTATTTGGGACAACTTTCCAAGACATAGATTCATCCAAATGTTATAAACATTTATTACAATCATGAATTCAGTGTTACTTCACTGCCACAGTATAGTTAAGAGATATTTTCATTCATGAAATTATTACTTTTTAAATTAATATAAGCCTAAAACGTTCACAAGGAACAATATTAAATATAACTAATTCAATTATTATTTTATATTAATTGAGTAAATTGGCTGTTATTTTATTTAAAAATTAAAGTAATTTGACTAATTTATATATTTTTATTATAAAATAGTTATAAAACTAAAATTTTGTAGATACCAGACAATGGCCTACGTATGCGTAGAATGCTAAGCGCATATCCAGGTACAGGTGCAGTGTACGTTGCAGTTGCATATAATTTGAAGAATACAAGTTCATATTCAGTTTATGTACCTATATCGAGTTATGCTTGCTCCCCTTTGGTGGAAGGAGATTGCGAATTAATAGGTATGTATTTTTATATTTAGTGTGTTATTTTTTACTTACCTCACGGTGTATCCCATATGTAGTAGGGTAGAGGAACCTAGTGCTAAGAAACTCCTTTCTCGAATTTTCGTTGTTTTTCCAAGAATTACGTGTTGAGTGGAGGAACTCAACGCCGCACTTTGCCTCGTTCCCCGTATATTGAAAGTAGACGCATATCTCTTATGCTGGACTAAGTTTTTTTTTAAATAAAGGTAATTTTTTTAAATATTTGAAATATGTTTTTTATTATTCTAACCACTAGTACTACTATAGATTTCTATTGTCTTTTTTTCAATTTCATACTAATTTATTTCATTATAAAATTTTCTCAAAGAAATACTTAAATCTAGTTTTTTTATTCTTTTGTGATAAACTATCGTATTGGCCTTACAAATTTACATAGGTATTGACGAATCTTTCGAACATATTCATGAAATCCAGTTGAAAACCTGTTTGCGGTATATAATTTTAGTTCATCCAAGACCTTGAAACCGTTCAACGTACCTACTTGTGAAATATTTCTATAAACAAATAATTTAGGGCTGCGATGTTTTTATACTAAACAGATTTACTTATAATGTTATATTAAGAAAGGAATTTACGTAAATATTGATATTACACTTGAATGTTTCGGGTCCAATTCCCAAATTTAATATTAAAGTTGATTCGCTTATAAAAATCTTATAGAAAGTTGTCAATACTAACGAAGAAGTATTTATAATATATTTAACTACTATTCTTTTACCAAAAAAATACAATAATAGTATAACAAATTTTTATGTTAAGACTAAAGTTATGTAATGCAAAAGGTTACTTATAAAAAGCTAATAATCCAGTTTAACCAGCTCTGACAAAGAAATTGCATGTATATTTGAAATGTATTCTTTGCGGATATTCCAATTTCAACAACCGATACACTTATATCGGCCACAACTGAATTTTTACTTAAAGAGAGCGTACACAAGTGTAATGTAGATTTTAAATTTAAATCAGTTAATTCAAGGGACATCATTAAGACATTTAAGTCCCTTGATATCAAGAAAACGTCGGATCTATGGGGTATCTCTATCAAATTGATTAGTTATATAATAGACGCTGTTACTCCTCACCTCGCAACTATATTTAATAATTGTATAGAGTATGGCGTGTTTCCTGACCTAATGAAATTTAGTAAAGTCATACCTATATTTAAATCGGGTAGTATATCCGATCACAATAAATTTCAACACGTTTCTTTACTACCCTCGTTTAGTAAGATTTTTGAAAAAAATATTCTAAATCAAATATTACTGCATTTTAGTTCACGTAATATTATGCACGATAAACAGTATGGTTTTAGCTTAGTAATAACGACCCTTAGGTCGTTCAACTGCAAATGCTGGTATAGGTCTTATAAAGAATATATATATGAGGCTTGGGAGGGATCGTAGAATGCTCTTGGCATGTTCTGCGATTTGTCCAAAGTCTTTGATTGCGTACAGCATTCAACATTGGTCATGAAGACAATACGGCATAAGAGGACGTGCTCAATTTTCTGACCTCTTATTTAGCTGACAGAGTTCGAAGGTTTGATGTGAATGGCAAGAAATCTGGGTCAGTAATTCAGCAATTATATATAAATGATTTACCGTGTCTAGGTTTTGTGCTGTGGCTCAACAGATCCCGGCCTAGAATAGGATCATCCTGGTACTGGTGGTGTCGTAAGAGGCGACTAAAGTACGTGTGGTAGAGTCCCGTCGCCAGCAATGGCAACACGCATGGGCAGACTCGACCGGATCATTACCACCCTCGGCATTTAAAACCGGCGTGAAGTAGTGGCTTTATGCCACTGCGTTTCGCATCAGGTAATGCCGGGCTCCGGAGCCCAAGCCACCTTACAGGCAGGCAACGCACCTGCAGCTCCTCTGGTGTTGCACGGGGTCGTTGGCGGCGGTGATCACTTACCATCAGGTGACCCGAACGCTCGTTTGCCTTCTCTTTTCCATAAAAAAAAATTCTAGTTAAAAATAATCATGGGACAGTATTGTTTGCTGATGACACTTCATAGATTTTCAAAATAAAAAGACGACAAATCGTATATGACGATGTAAACAAGCTCTCTCGAAAGTAGTACATTGGTTCAGTTGTAATAACTTACTATTGAATAGTAAAAAAACTAAATGTAAGATTTTTTTAACACCTAACACGAAAATTGTTGAAGCCGATGAACTCTTAAATGGTGAACCTGTGAACCCTGTCGATTCTACAGTATTTCTCGGTATTACCATAGACCTCATATTGATGGATTGGCGAATAGACTTAGCTGACATGGAACCGGCTCGACTTGTTTACTTCAGCTACTTCCATAGTATTATGTCCTATGGGATTTTACTCTGGGGTAATGCAGTTGGTATTCAACCAATATTTGTTCTGCAGAAGCGAGCTATTCGTGCAATATATAACTTAGGCCCTAAAGACTCCTTTAGGCAAGGTCTCATCTCAATACAGTTTTGAAAATGTTATGTATATTAGGAAAAACATTAATGATTTTACCAAAATGTATGATGTTCATAATATTAATACCAGAAATAAGCTTAAACTTAGTGCATCTGTAACTCGTTTGCGTCGAGTTAGTAATTCTTTTATGGGATAATGTTTACGCTTTTACAAAAAAAGGTGAAAAGACGTTTGTGTGTTAAAGGTTACTCGATTCATTATGGCAATTCTGTTTCTCAAACTTTATTGTATTTTTTTATTTATATTTAATTTATTTAACGTGGAGTTTTCTATATATAGCATTATTGCTTGTTGTACTTGAATGTTATATATAAAATATCTTTGTATAAAATAAGAATAGCAAAAAATTAAATGAAAATGTACAAGTTTTACTACAAGTTACTTAACTATTAGGATAATAAATCTTAATATATCTATTGTTCTATTATTTATCAGAATTCGGAGGATTCTGATTAACTGTCACCAATATCAATGACGAAACGGTCAACCACATTATCTAATAGATAATGTGGTTGACCGTTTCGTGACCGTTTCATTAATTTTATTTTTCATCTTTTGCTCTTCTTTTATCACATGGTGACTACAGCTTTACCAAGCTTCTACTGTTGTATTTTTTATTAGAACAATAATGTTCTAATATAAATATTAATTACGAGATATAATTTATTTTTATAGTACTAAAATGTGTCTGAAGTTTGAGAAGAAGTTGACTTTTAGGTGTTTTTACACGTACATGACATATTTAAAAAATATTATTGAAAATAAAAAAAACGAGTGCATACCAACATTTTTAAATTTTAAGTTAAAATATTCTCGGCTTTAAATATGAAAACAATCTTTATTTTTATTATTGTTGTTTTACTTACTACTTTTCGTTTTAGTTTCTTTTAAATTAACTTCTTTTTATTTACTATATATACAGAGTGCAATTTTATAAAATTTGAAAATATAAATATTTAAATTATATTTCGATAATAATAAGATATTTTAAAAAAAAATTTTTCGAAAATAATAAGAATTTTGTAAAAAAAAATTCTCCCCGCTTTACTGGTATTCTGTTTCAATTGTAAGATAATATTATAATAAATTTTATGGCTATTTATAGTGTTATTAGCGAATTAATACTTAAAATATATATATTTTAATTAATATAATAACTCCATCAAACCTGTAATGTAAAAGAACCTTTTTTTGACGTGTTTACCTTTTATGTCATGCCTTCGTGAATCGAGTATACCAAACTAATGATTTTATAAATGATAACACGCCTTGGGAATGAAATGGTCGCTCCAGTCTGTTTCAAAAATATTATTGTCCCAAGTAATTAAATATGTATTTGTATAAAATTGATTTAAAAAAACTGTCCCGCTGAGTTTCTTGCGCCGGTTCATCTCAGGTCTGAGGAATGAACTTTAGTGAAATGTTGGTAAATTGTTTGAGGTTCAAAAAATTAAGCATCTAACTTCTTATTTTGAATAAAATTATTTGACTTGACTTTTCACTTTGTTTTGTAAGGAGGTACTAGGAGAATACCATACTAGGAGAATCTAATCAAACTGAGGCGTTGACTCACGTTCCTGGAAATTTGGCGGAAAATGGAGAACAGAGTGACTTAACACGAGAAAAAACAAAGAAAAGATGAAAATCATTTCTTCATATCCTACTTAATATAAAAATAATCCAAAAATTAAACAATAATTTTGTTTTAGATGACTACTTCTCGCAAATGTTATGTGCCTCTCTCTTATTTATCGGACTGTTTGTATGCTTTTTTGGACATAGATTTTTCAAGACTGAAATGTTTTTAGTTGGCCTTATAAGTGGATTTATTATAACGTTTATACTTATTTCCATTATGGCTGATCTGGAACGACCTGGTGAGTACCATAAGAAATTGTAAATTTATTTCATTTAATGTCTCATGTATTAGGGCAACTCCAAAAATCGGGTATTTCTAAAAATTGCCTTTACCTAAATAAATAGCAGTATTTCGTGCTTTAAAATACTAATATTTCGTGCTAGATTTATCTTAGTTTACTAAGGTATTTGGTGAGTGTTGCCAAAACACGAAGTACTACTGCGTTTGCTACGTAATCATTAGAATTTCCCGATTTTTAGAATTACCCTACCCTTACCTACTGAAAATATACGTTACCTGACTTCTATTTTGTCTCTACCAGCTTTTATGATTTGCATTTGGTGCTACACAATACTATTTATACGGCCGTGAGGTCAATTGTCACTCTGCAGCAACATTTATCTATATAATTATAATAATACTAATTGATCGCCATTTTAAGTACTGCTGGAGTTTATCATCCCATTGCAATATAAACTGCTATTAAGCTGTATAAAGTAAACATCAGACACTAGATGTAAATATTTAATAATAATATGGTTACTTGATGTATGTATAAACTTTTAGATATGCATGTATGTATGTATATTCGGATCCAAAATAATCTCTTCCTACATAAAATGGTATATAATTAATTTATTATTGAATTTATTATGATATACGATTAGTATATTATGTAGACATATGTATGTATGGTAGCAGCGGTTAATATTTTTTTTTTCAAGGACGACCTTTCTTTTGATCATGTTTTTGATTCTTTAAAAGTTACTGTTCAATAATTTTACAGACAAAAATAAACTTTATACTATGAAAATCTTAATATATATGACTACTTATATTATTTAACCATTTTATTATATTAGATTTTAGCACTTTTTTTTACTAGATTTTATTATATTTTAGCACTATTAGGAGCGTCCGTGCTTTCTGGAATATGTTTTGGAGCGATATGGTTATTGTTTTGGTGGTTCTATGGGATTCCCCTTATAGCAGTACTATTGTCCACTTTAAACGTTGGATTTTTGTTCTCTTCAATCATTTACTATGGTTTACCAGGTAATATTTTCTTATAATAATATTTAAAAAACTTTTTTTTGTTATAGACAATTTGTTTGTTATTTTAGAATATTTCGTGTTACATGTTGTATGGATTCTATTTCAATGATACGAGTCTAATCATTTCATGTTGATAACTATATGTAATTATTACGAGGTTTCGATTATCATGACTGAAAAAATTAATTATATTTGTTGTTGTTTCGTTATAAAATTAATAAATTTTGTTATTTATTATGTGATTAAAGGTTCAAATCCTTTTCTCTAATATTAAAATTTACACACATGTTTTTTTTAGTGTTCTATTAGAAAAAGAGAAAGTACGATGTTATTTTGGTTTGCATCGTCTCTGAAATTAAAATAAATAATAGAATCAAAAAGCACAGGTTTCCTTCCTTCCTGCCAAATTTAAGAAAACAGAAAATAATAAAAAAATATTACAGGTGGCCTGATAGCTCTCCAAGTAGACCTCAACTTCTGGACTCTCTTCATCCTCGTCACAATTATGACGTCACTCATGCTAGTGTCGATGACGTTTCTGTCGAACATTTTATGCTGTGCCATATTGGGCGCGTACGCTATTATATACCCTATGGACTATTATTTAGGGTCCAATTTGAAATACATTATGATTAATATTATAAGAAGAGCAACAGTACCGCAGTTCAATAAGGCAGTGCTTTCACCGCCTTTTGAATGGAGAGGTAAGATTTTTTTTTGTTTGTTTTTTTTATTTTTATTAGTACTAGTTATTGGTATTGCAAGGTATTTTTAAAATATTTATTAGAATATTGTTTAAAATATCAATAAACGACAATATATATAAGTAGTTATAAAAAATAAAAGTGATGTAGTTTTAAAAATGATACCAATTTATTTTACTTTTATATTGTACTAAAAATATTCGAGTTCCGCGACTCAACACTTAATATCTAGAAAATTAGGTACAACGTCAGAAACGGAGTGTCTTAACACTAAGTTCCCTCAGCCCACCCTGCTATATGTGAGAAAATAGATTGAAGCTAAAAAAATACACTATTATTCTATACAAAATATCTAACTAAAGTTTTTAGTAACATCTTAAATGACAACTTGTTATTCACAAAAGAAACACTATATTACAATATCTCATTACGGTCACCTACTTACTCGTAATGTAGGTGGCCGCGGATTCAGTTACCACTAAATTATTTAGTACTGTACCAACATTTGATGTTTTTGGATTGTTTTTTTATGTTACTTCATACTAAGAATTTTTTTTTTTTTTTTGGAAAAATAAAAATTTTAACACAATAGGATTTACAGCCGCGCCGCTTGAAAACCAACCATCTTCATCCAATCATCCTTGGACGGTTTTCCAGCTACGAAATACATACATAACTCTGTGTGGTTCTGTGATAAGGATTAACGGTTGTGGGTTCGCTATAAGATGAAGTTTGTTTAGATAAACTGCGACGTTGGGTTCCGGATTCTTGCATTAAATCTACAATATGGACCTAAAATAGGAACAAATGCAGAAGACATAAGGGTAGAAGAATTACTATGAAAAGATTTTTCGAGACACATATTTTATCCCTCATTTAACAAGATAAAATATCTTATTTCAATAAATTTCTTATACAAAAAAATATTATACATTTTTTTATTTGTTTGTCTATGTATATTATGTATGTATGTTATGTATTAATAAAGTATAAATTAAATAAATTTTATATATGTACATTCTGCAGCTTTGATCTCTAACAAATTAAGTACAAGCATATCATCCCCATAATAATCTAAAACTACCTTCCAGATGCACTGATAACGCTACTCTGGATGTCTCTAGCCATGTCAGGTTTCCTCTTCCAACACTTCCATAACCGTGGAAGACCTCCCTTCCCCCCACCACCGAGGAGTGTTAGGCAAGTGCCCAGTTACTATGGGACGGTAGAACCAAGGCGCCGAAGGTTTGTATTATTTTTTACTATAATTTTGTCTAATTGTATAAGGGTCCTCTTTCAACACTACCTTAACTGCGGAAGACTTCCTTCCCTAATAACGCCATGGAGTGTGAAGATGAAGGTTTGTATGATTTTTAAGTATGGATGTTTCTAGTTGTATCATGTTTCTTCTTTCAACACTTCCACAACCATAGGAATCGCGGTCTCTGATGCTATTTTTGTAGGCTCCAATCCAGGATAAGATTTTCTTATAAAAAATTGTAAATATTAAATTAGTCACACTTTGTCTAAACGTACAGATGAAAAAAATTACTGAAGAAATTTGTAAATTGCAACAAATTTGCATTCAATTAGATGCTAATTTAACATATTGTATTTTTCAGAATGCCTGCGTATACGCAACCGATCATGTTCATGCAAACCGAAAGGACACCTTTATTGACATAAATAAATCATAAAACCTTTGATTTTTGTGAATTTTAAGCGTTTTGAATGAAACTCTTTAACTGAATTAATTACGTATATTTCAATATTACACATTTTTGGAAAAACTATGTTAAAAACTTTTATGCAGTAGTCCGTCGTCACGTTTAAACAAGGCTCTACCAACTAAAATATAGGCAATTAATCCGGTTAAAGACTTTCATTTAAAAATAAATAAATAAATATGCAGCTTTGTCTTAATGACTCTTCTATAAATGTTACATCTACGAGCTTTATACACAGCAGCTTTTGCCCTCTATATACACATATTCTATTCTAGATATCATGTATTTTACATTTATATTATATTTTAACGAATTATACCATTAATAATTACTTTGGAGTAAATTGACTTATATAAAAGCAATAAACACTAGCTATATCTTAAAATAGTACATAAATTCAATTCGATTATAATATTATCGATTAATCGATGTTAGTTATAAAAAATATAGATATACTAGACTGTTTGAATTCACAGTTAATATATACTAATATTTGCTTCTTTATGAAAAGTAACATATTTCTGTATGGAATTTAGTCATTTTAATCATATTTTTTTTAAGGCAATACTACTTTAACGTCTTCCTCTATATATTAGTACATATTCATATAAGTATATGTAATTAAAGTTTAATCGGTATATAACATATATACAATATACATATCTATTATGTAAATAAGCTTCTACAGGTATGGAAATCAATGTGATATTACATAATTATGTTGCTTTGCTGTTTTATATTTAATAAATGCCTAAGGCATATAATATAGTATAGATTTAGAAATTATGTATTATAAATAATCACTAGGCGGTAGCAGCGCTTGTAAAAGCAACGAATGTGAGTTCGATTCCCACTCAGGCCATTCCCATTAAGTTCCGCCAATGATTACAATGAATCGAAGTCGAAGGGTCTTGATGAAGCTCCCTCTGCATACCCTGTTATAAGCGGGATACAGCGTGAAGTTAATGTATAATTTTAATACTGCTACATGAATAACTTTTTTATGAATAAATAAATGTCCTCACCAAACTAAGTAGCGCTCAATTTTTTATTATATCATTTTTGTTGTTTTTTCTTTTTATAGTATAAATTATGGCATAATAAATTAATTATTGACATGCTCGAAAGTAATATATTATGCTTTATATGTGTGTTATAGAATGGTTAAACATCCAGTTATTTTTTCCTCACATAACATTAAAAAAACACGAAGATATAGAAATGTTAGTTTAAGAGAATACAATTATATGTAGATATTATTTAGTAAGGTATTATTTTATATCAAGCCTAGCAACTTTTAAATAGTGTGTCAAATATACTAAATATTTTTTGTTACTTTTGCACATGCACATCATTCATGTTACATTTAAAAATGAAAAAAAGTATTTATAAGTTTAAATACTCATTTTTTCGTTAACATTACGCAAACATGACATTTTTCGTGTTAAAATAAGAGTAAACTATATTGTAGTTAGTTTTAAAGACTGTTGTAATTTGATTTCCAGTGTTACCAAAGTAGTTGTGTAATAAATAATTATTTGTTTTTATATTCTTGTTTTACTTAATATATGTTTTTAGATACATTTATTATTATAAAAAATATAATGATCTGAAAGAAAATATATAAATATATAATATGAATTATTATGATTAGTATATACAGACTGAACACACAAAACAACTTAAAATTTTGTTCTTGTCTATTTTTAAGTTGTTTTTTAATAGTTTTATTTGAACTTTATTTTTTTTATACTATTATCAGACAAAATGCATATATACATATAAACTTACCATTTTTAAATAGATGCATCTGTCTACTAAGATTATTCCATTGTAAGCAAAATCAAAATCAGCGACGCCCGTATACACTGTATGAGGGGACAGACAGACATCTAAACCAATTATAAGCGTTGTTAATCCACACAATTGTTTGCTGATGCAAAGGGACTTTATCTAACTCTATTTATAATAGATTTAATTGAATCAGATTGAATTTGTGCCAAAATACTGTAAAAGGATAGAGTGCATTGTGGTTGTATATATATATTTTTTTTTTGGTTTTAATTATGGAATACTCCACTGTTAAAAAAAAAATTCTTACATAACAATATAATAAAATGATCTATATTCTGTTTATAATTTATATTGTCATTTTAACTATTATTTTTTTATATTACTTAACGATGAATTTAATATTCCTTAATACTTTGATTTTCTGTTTTATTTTTTACAATACAATAATAAAAAAAGAAATTGGTTTAAGCCTCAAAAATGTTTAAAATTCAATTATTTAATAAAAAGCATTCAAAAATATCATTTTAAGGGCGTCTATCATATATATCCATTATTGATAACTAAATAAACACACAAATTGACATAAATATAATAATTACAACAAGTGCAAATTACCACGCATCTCAATACAACGCGTCAGTTTAATCCGTCTATTGTGCAACCCTCGCTGCAACCCCACGTACCCTCACCATCCATAGAAGTGCCAACACGCAAAATTAATGCCAAATATACATTTGGGAAATACCATAAGGCATGGTTTTATATAGCTATAGACAATATATTTATTTTTAGTAAGGTTAATTTTGTTTTTTATTGAAACAAACAAAAAAAACAGATAAAATATTTTTCAGATATTATTTTGTAGGTATGTGATATTATTTTAGTGATTATTTATAATACATAATTTAATATATATCTATTATTTTTCTTAGCATTATTTTATATATTTTTAACATGTAAGGTGCTACTCAAATTGTTGCTTTCCATATAAGTAAAACCTGTTAAACCACATATTATTTAAATGATGTATATTTTAAATAAGATAATATATAAGAATTTTAATTATATTTAAAACATAATTGTAATACAAAATGACCCGCTCCATCAATGTAAATGAAATTGTAAAGATGGCGCCACTTTGATGTTGCTTACTTACCACGTGTATAAGTCACTAAAAATAAAATGACGTGATCATAAATAACTCTATCATTAAAATTATTATTGTGAGGTCTGACTGTGCGTTGAACTCCGCCTACACTCAATGTCTTGAAATTTGGGCAGAGTTGGGAACAGAGTATAGGAACACTAGGTTCCTTCTGTCTACCCTGTTATATGCAGGATACAGCGTGAAGCTAAAAAACATATTTATAAATATAACAATAATTATCATTTTATATATCAATAGGGTCAAAGTAAAACAAAGTAATAATGGTTAATGCGATATTTATTAAATTTCACTGTAACCTTCTCAATCTATATGCACTTATAATCGAATAATAATTTATTTTACACTTATTCTCTAACTAGATTACACGCCTACACCATCTGTATTGCATTTAATGAAAATATATTAGCATTTATACAAATACTCCTTATAACGTGAGAAATTGTGCTGCACTAGAACTTAACCATAGATAGCTATTTGACAGCCACACACAGAAACATCAATTAGCGTTAAACTTACATTAAATAATTGTATTTGTTCCAATTTAATGCCGGTAACAGGATAATCGGCGTCTCTGAGTGCGGCTGCGAGTATACAAGTATAATTTGAATTTAGTCAAGTGTTCCCAATATGTTTCAAACGGTAAAAATAAATCTAACTACCTAAGTTAATCACAGCAACATCTTAACTATCGTAATAAATAACATAAATTAATTCGTTTCGAGGTGTACTATTGTAGGTTTGCGACTTCAACACATTACGACATCTATTAATGTTACTATTATACAAATATACAAACACGCACAGTTTGTACGACAATTTGCCGCAGGGGTGGGAAACAAATCGCCGTAACGAAGCTTATTGCCACGTTTTTCTCTATAGCATTAATATTTTGCACCCCCATTGCATACATCAAAGAAATAAAAGGGTTGCACGCGGAGGGCGCGTAACTTAATCATTACAAACGTTGGCACAAACAATTTACATTTAATTCTCGACGAGACACTTTAAACGATGCCTCGTCCATTCAACAATAGATGGCGCTCTTTTTATATACAATGCCGCCTATCGCCTCTTAGCTGATAACATTGCAATACAATCAAAAGACGCCACACGGGCCTCGGCCTTACAACTGATATAAATATACATACAATGGGAACCAAACTCTTACATAGTATTTACAACACAGCTGACGGTGTATTCACTTACCACTATTTGAACATGACCAGTTTAGCGGTACAAATTAAACGACGACTGATGCACCATTGAAAACACTTATGTTTTGTTTTTAATAAATAAATTTACGACACTGAGTTGCTCTCCTGT
This sequence comes from Heliconius himera, assembly GCA_021202915.1. NCBI lineage: Eukaryota > Metazoa > Arthropoda > Insecta > Lepidoptera > Nymphalidae > Heliconius > Heliconius himera. The sequence continues at coordinate 549,921 of JAJHJA010000086.1, forward strand.
ATGTCTCCCGCCAAAACCGAACTGTCATGGCCGGCTGTCATGTTGAGAGCGTTCATAGACAACGAATCGGCGTAGTTGTGCGCGACGTCGCTAGATGGCGACTCGGATACGGTATTCGGGTTGTCAGGCATCGAGAGGAGTCGATGCGAGAACCCGAATAGCTGAGATCACTGAAGTCGCCCCCAGTAGTTGGACGCGAGGTCCGGCCCCTGCGATGGTATTTGGACGGGGACGCTCACGCCCGCCGATATCACACCTAGGGGACATATTACAATGTTAGTTAACATCTATGATTTCTTTTTAATAGAATGTAAATTGTTATTTGTTATGAATTGATAGTATATTTATTTTAAATATGTGAAATAATTAAACATGATTTGTGTTTACTTGAGAAAAATAATTATTTTAATTTCTCTGGTAATAAGACTTAACACGCAATGTCTCGAAAATTAGGTAGAATGGGAACGGAGTATCTTAGCAAAAAAAATACTAAACTATAAAAAGAACTAACTATAGTAGCCACGTTTCCTTTAAATTTTCTAACAGTACTGTATTATTATACATGCAATATCTCTTATTTTAAACCTGGAAACCTTGGAAACCTGGGAGCCTAGTGTTAGAACGCTTCGTTCCCATTGAGACACTTCCGTTCCCCATTTTTCGGCAAATTCTGGCAGCATTACATGTGTCAGTAACTCAACGCCGCGCTTTGCATCATTACCAGGGCGAGGAAATAAAAAATATTTAATTTCCCCAATTTATCGAACTTACAACCTATCGCATTTACAGTCACACACATTGCCCTATTAATACAATATATTGTACAGTATCTAGCATATTACTGTATCCCGTTACATGCAATCCGTATTGCGACGTATGCTTACATGCGTAGCTTCATGACTGACAGCATATCGGCATATCGGCATACTGTTTCCAGATAACGCGATTGTGTGTAATAAACTGAATGCAATTGCAATCCTATTAGACATACGGCTCGACCGATAGCGATACACGACGTTAATAGGTTTCGTATTAGATTGTGGCGTATGTAGGATGAAACTCGATTGAGCCTTATATTGGTACTAATGGCTGTCTAGTTTTATAATAATGACAATCGATTATATGAATAGTATGTAATGTTTAAGAGGCAGGCTGTAGAGCAGTGATTCTCAACCACTGTGCCGCTGTACTTTTGTGTTTTGTGCCGCCAAATTTTGCAAATATATAATAATGTTAATATTGTTAAACTTTATCTTTATTTTTATCTTTTTCTTTGTGTGCCGCCAAATTTTAAAATCGTTTAATATGTGCAACAAAAAAGGTTGAGAATCACTGCTGTAGAGGATTATTTTAGAAATGCTGTTCTGTTTGATATTCTGATTGGATTTTAATATACGCGATATTAAGAACATTAAATCGACGAGTATTTTTTTCATGTGTAATTTTTTTAAGGTAGTGGAGAAATTATAGGCTTATCTATATAATTAGTGTTAGTATATTCCCGTTCGTATGAATGCGAGTGTATATTTATAATTACTTTGGGGTTTTTTTGTCTGTTTGGTTAAGTAAAGCGCAAGATTTACATTAAGTTTAGTTGAGATTCAAAACTGTTCTTAAATTTAATTTAAAAAAAATGAAAGAAATCAGAAGTATGGATGTACCTCGTATGATGTAGAAATATAAAAAAATATATGTATTTGTTATAATTTTCTCTATATAATCTTTAATACTATAGTCTCTTATTTTATATCAATATATTATTTTGTTACCATAACCAAAGCCATTAATAAAAAACGTATCGAAGACTAAAATTTGATGTATAGCACATTACTTCCAATCGTCTGGGCCCTGTACTCATATATCGACACCACGTACCGCACCGCGTGCGACTCCGCGATAACACCCCGTTCTCGAGGGTAGCCGTTTACATTCATTACACGATATTATCGCGTTCAAACAGCTCCGTGGAGACTCGTTTAGTCAATGGTCTGTGTCTATAACCGCCTTCTTGTTTATAGCACTAGGTACATTGAGAAATATCACTTTTATTGCTATTTATATTGCAAGGAGAAGGAAAGAGTGATGTAGTATAAGAAATCGTTACACTAAATTAGGTTTAGTATATTAAGTAGTAGGATATTTTTCCATATATACACATTTTGTGGGATCCTAAGCAGAATAAATCTATATTATGTAATTATGTTCTATATTTTACAGTATTGCGTGTTAAGTGATAAAGTAAATCGTATTTAGACCTTTATGTAGTAGATACGTCCACTATTGTCTTAAGATTAGTTTTATTAATAAAGGGAAACAAACTAAATAATTCATCAATCGAAGGCAGCCGAATAACCAACACAAGTAAGCACAAGTACCTACTGATTAAAATCGCAAAGACAGAAACCGAAAAGCGAGTAGAATAAATCCGTATTATTAATACCGCGCGAAGCTGGAAATGCGCCCGTCGAAAGAGCGTAAAAGAGTAAATGAAACGAGAGCGTGCATTTTGAATTGTGAAAAACTCTTTTGTTCGCGGCCACTGCTGAAAACTCCGCAGTGGAACAATGCGAGCGTCCCAAACAACAATAATTCATACCGCTTCCCGCCACCTACGGCTAAAAATGTCCGCCGCGTGATATATAATATCAAGTGGAAAAGTTATAGCTTTTTAAAACAATGGCAGCGCCAGCGCCAGCGCCTGCCAGTTTGTTCTTTTGCCGAATACTCATAAATCTACAATGTTTATGTTACTTTTGGGCGTTTACGCGTCGGCTGTCGGCGGAGGAGCGCTGGCTCGGCGGCCGCAACGGAACAAATATGGGAGAGCCCTCGTTCCACTCTCCTATTTGTTAACAAAACCATTCGATATTCAAAATCAATTTAAAAACCATTTGTAAGGAACAGACAACGGCAAATCCAATCGAGGCTTGCGCTTCTATTTTTTTCCACGTTTTTTCCTTTTATTTTTTGTTTCCCGTCATGTCGCGGTCTTGTGAGCCAGACGCCCCTTGCTCTTGAGTCAGCGTTTTTTACATTTTATTACGAAGTTGGTAAATATTTTCCGAGCCTTGATTTTGCCGATTTTATTACGTTTCCAGAGAAACTGTATACATTTTACTTGTAGAATTAAAATTGAATTTAAATAGGGGAAACTTCAAATGCTGGTGATATCTTTTTAATGTAGGAATTATTTTAGGGTTTATTTTAATGTACGGTATACTCTGTCTATATAAGAATATCTTATATTTGTTAGATTTCAAAAAAAATTTATATATCACATCGAGAATTGTAATTAATTCCTTAGTTTTTACACATCCAATTACTAGAAAATTATTTTTTAGCGCGTCTGAATTGACACAAATCGACAGAGACACTGTGAGTTGAGTAGTCGAACTTTAACACTTCATTTCGTTTAACAGGAGATGCGATAATAGAAATAACTAATTCAATAAAAATCCAATATACAATTATTTTACAGTCAACAATTCATATTTTTTTATAGCTTCACGCTGTATCCCGCACATCACGAACCTAATGTTAAGACATTCCGTTCCCCAATTTCCGACGAATTCTAGAGGCATTGCGTGTTAAGGTAAGGAACTTAATACCGTGCTTTGCTTCAACACCAGAGTGAAAATATTAAATATTTCATTTCTTCGAGTAGGAATCGAACCTGGGCTAAGAATAATCAATGTAAACACTTTTACATTCCAAAAAAACAAAAAAAAGCAATAACAAGACTCACCAGTACTGGCCGCGGCCTGCGGCTGCGAGTAGGCGGCGTGCTGCTGGTGCGCGGCGGGCGCGCGCGAGTAGCCGCCGCCGCCCAGCACGTCCCCGAACATGTACCCGTACCCGCCGTCGCGCTGCTGCAGGCACGACGACGACAGCCCGCCCGACATGGAGCTGTGCGGCAATGAGTGATGCTTTTAGATACTAGCTGCTACTGGCCTACCATTGTAGCTTGTCTTGATTATTGGATAGTGTTTTGTAGGCTGTACAGCAGGTTGCTATACCTCAATGGTAGGAACTACTTGAAATAATAATATACAAGATGGAAATAAAATAGGATAGGATAGGAGGATAGCCACCGTCCCGGAGTTTGACATGGAGGTGTCGTAAAGTTTTAAAGTACACTGTTAATCTGTCATAATAGCAGAAAGCACTCAAAAAGTAAAATTTTATAAATAACTATTTTAATTAAATACTTGATAGATCAGCAATAGGTACACTTTGTACACACAGCTAATCTATTGAAAAAAAATCCAAACTATCAAACACTAAATTAAATTAGATATCTTTGCAATCTCTATTAGAACTTAAAGAAAGAGAAGGAAGGCTTACAAAAAAAATTTGCAAACTAAAAAAACCAAAAAGGAGGATGTGATAAAATACCGTAGACCGAGCTAAAGAGGAAACTTCGTCGCACTAAGTTAATTTGCTTCGACAAAAGTTAAAGCGCGTCGATTTACTATTAAAAATCAATTCGAGTGGAAGGACGACCTTCGACGGCGGCGGCGCTCAGCTCGGCGTCTACGGGGAAGGCAAGGAGGCGACCTTTGCCGCACGATTTGTCGCGTCTCGTTAGTGACACCTTTAGATTCTAGATGGCGTTGGATTCTTGCACTTATACCAATGTAATGTGTTGTTTCATTTATTAATTAAATTCTATAAATATTGATTTTTGTCAATTTGGCCCAAGGCTACACTTATTTTTTTAGTTAGAAAAATATTAACAATTCCATTTTATTTTAATATGTTGTTTCATAGATTGTATTTCTTATTAATTAAGGAAAACACGACGTTATTGAGTAATACCTTATTGTTTGTTAAACATTTAATAACATTACATAAATTTAAATATATCAATACATTTAGGTACTACCCAAAGTATAGTTGCAAATCAATTCATTTTCAAACACTCAATCATACAATATTCGAAGACGTGGCCGCCCTTAAGTTAAGCTTTCTAAACTTTTGCGCATTGTTCTTGAGGAAAAAAAATAGGATAATCAAAAATAATAAAATCAAATCAAATTTGCGCAGCTATACCAGCTAACTTCAAGGTGGCCGTAAATAAAACTATAAATAAACACAAAAGCTCACCTATAGGTATCACTCATGGTGGCAATGGGCTGCGGTATGGGGCTGTACATGGAGTTGAAGCCGCCGTTGAGCGGCAGGCGGGCGGGCGGCGCGGGCGGCGAGGCGGGCGCGTCCCGGCGCTGGCTGCGGAGCTTCTCCTCTCGTCGCCACTTCGCGCGACGGTTCGAGAACCACACCTGGTGGAGATGCCTTGTTAGTTGTATTGCTTAAGAATGTTAATGTAAAATTAGGAAGAATTTGTAAATATAAAAAAGTGATTAGGTTAATATGTAAAATATTAAATTAGCTTTGCTAGTAATAATAATAGTCTACCCAATACAGCATATAGTATTGTAGATATTGATTTATTTCTTGTACATACATAGAGAATTAATTAATTATAATATTATAGCTATCATCATCGCTATTATATTTCATAATTACAAAGAAAAATATCGAATAGTATATATATATCGAATAATAATATATAACTTATGAAATAAGATTAAAATAATAGTCCTACAATTAACACAAAAATTAACAATAAGTTCAAAGAATAGATCAAAACTTGCAATTAATCGGGCCGTAGACAATATTGTGACATTGAACTACGCGCGCTTCCCGGAAGCAGTGCTCACGTGCGCCATGGCACTTCCGGCGACATGGCGGCGGCAATATGGCGCCTTTCCCGCGCTTTGCGAAGGCGGGAGACGGAACAATGGATAAGATATTGTTATTATTAGCTATTTATGTTTATATTGTTATTAGAATTCTTTGTATTGTATTGTGTATCTATTTTTGTATTTATGATATTTATATTTAAAATGTTGTTTGTCTCAGAAGTATTATTGTACGAGGTTGAAGATAATAATAACTCATGACATGATAATGAGCACTTATCATGTTATCTATTTGGTCAATTCTAATCGAAAGCTTTATGAATCTCACTATGGAAACGATATAAATGGACAAAAAAATAGTCAGGCAATATTTTTGACGAAGATGCTATGATATGATTTATACATAGATACTTTATTTATTTGGAGATATTATCAACAATATTAAGTTCTATTAAATTTCCAACTTTCTAAAAAAAACAAATCATATTTCAAACAGCTAACAATTGCTCAATTCCTGTGAGTAGGTACAAATATTGAAATGGGAAATAAGTAAAGGGGCACAGAAAAGGTCGTGCGAGGTAATATGTCATAATATTATTGCTGGCCTGCAAAGAAATCGCCAGTTGCTGACTATATTTTATATGAGCCCTCGCGTAAAGGGTCGGTAAAGCTCAATACATACTATTGAGGCTTTAAGAGCCTCAAGTGCGTAACTTTGCTTATAGGAAAATTTTTGTTTTCGCTTTTTGAAAAGCGTGTAAGTAATTAGTATATAGTGAAATATCCTTCAAAGGAATATCGTATCGTAATGTTATGATAAATAAAAATGTATGAAATTAAAAAAAGTCAAGAGCATAGTGTAGTAATATTTTATAAAATGCATTACATTTTTGTTTATTATAATAACATAACCTAAATAAAATCTTTAAGTACCCAGTTGAGTACGATACGTAAGTGACGTGCTTCATAATTTTCATATAACAGCCTCCGCCGTTTACGTGAAACGACCCACCCCTGTGTGAACATGGCCGAGGCTACAGTAAAATATTATGACATTTCTCGTTTTTTCCCATTCTGCCTATAGTTATTTCTCTTGACAGTGATGACAGCCGTTTCCCGCCTCTCTGTCACTCCCGTTGGCCTTTTATAAATTGTTCCTACCCTCAGTTGGGTCGAAATAATGTTACAGGGGTTCGCTAAATGGGATTTACCATAATTCTGTTATTTCGCCAACAAGTTGACGACGATTGCGTCTAATAAGTTTATTTGAATTTTTACATCTGATAATGGAATACCGAATACAGTTAATTTTATAAACTTATTTAGAGAACGTATAAAAAATTGAACGTAGCAGGAGTCGAACCCGCGCCTCCTGGAAACCGACCAGGAGAAATAATTTTATATACCTACGTATCTTTCAATTTCACTTGTATAATGTGTTAAATACTGAATTAGGTATTTTTTACCTTATTAACGTAAAGTAGTATGTACGTTTGAAAACAATAAATGCGTAAGTACATATCATGAAGAAAGTATTATATTCATATATAATATGTTTTATGGAAACAGTTAAAATTAACTGAAAGCATATTCGACATTGGTAATATAAAACCTGTAAATATAAGAAGCATTTCCATTACATAGAAAGAAAAATATAACACTTCAGTAGAGTAGGATCTTTGTTAGCAAATCGTTATAATATGGCCCTTGGTGTTCAGAGATAAGGGTGAGATTCGCGTGACAGTTGTAAAAAGGTTTTGCTCGTTGGGTGCCAATTTTTCAAAACATCCCCTCCTGGAGGGTTCCCCCCCTCGATAGGCGCGGGATCGATACCCGACCCCTGTGCGATGGCTATACTTTTATGAAAATTATTGAGGATAATTTTCCTGGCTGTTTTTTGTTATGCATGAAAAGCAGTCGACAAACTAATAAATGTGGTTTCTTTGGAGAAAATGTAGCATAAAGAAGAATTGAAATGCTCGCCGTAGGTATACTTATACCTAAGTATATTGTATCAATTCTTAAAATTTCTTTAGTATCTTCTATGAACAAGAATGATTTTTTTTTTAGGTTACATTACATAATATAATAACGTATATACATATTTTATAGTAATATAATAACGTTTTAATTTTTACTTGGCTTAGATATTAATTATAGAGTGCTACGAATGAAGTTCCAAAAGTATTTTCTAATCATTGTAACAAATAAACTTGCTCTAAAATAACTTATTCGAAAATTTGTTAACATTTACTCATTTAACTCGAGTATAGTCTCAAAAGTTTTGGCTTCCTGGTATCCCTAGCCTTCAGCCTTGAACCCGGGGCAACACGTGGTGGCGTCCATACAAAATGTTCCTAGAAAGCCTCAAATATTGATTTTAACAAATTCAACTTTACCCCCCTCTGTTAAAGTCCAATCTAGGTTGAAATATGTACCAAATTTCCATTCAGGGTTGGTGCCTTTTAAATTGGATTTTTCGCGTAATCTTGTTTGAACTGTTACGTCGGCGTTACGGGCAGCTATGTATATAAAAAAGAAATCTTTATATAAATGTAGGTATTTTAGGCTTCATTATTTACTAAATGTACGAACATTAAGTATTTTGGACATAAATTTAAAAATTATCTAACAAATATTTAAAATATATAAAATTGGAAAATATTGTTTAGGTTATATTATTTAGTTAGGGATACTTTTTTTATATATAAATGAAAACCATGCTATTTACTACCACCGTCTCTACGTTGGGGGCAGCCCTAAACAATTATTGACTGTGCCGAGTGCAGTACTCTCGCGAATGTTAACTCCTGGCCGACGATAAGTTAATGTGCAAAGTAGTTCCGCTAAAATATTTTTTTTTGTTTGTGAAATACCTATTAAAAGGAAAATGTAGCTTATATTTTTCGCGTACTCTTCACATGGTCTATATCATAATCTAGTGGTAAAACACATTTTGTCTTTAAAATGTACGTTGGGTACAAAAACGCATATAGGACCTCCTGTGTGTTTAATCATGACTTTCAGCAATAGCAAAAAATTCTCATAGTAACAAATCGAAACAAGCTTTGTCGAACATAAGAATCGTGAAAAAAAAATTCACCGTATTTTTTCAGTCTACCCCCTTCCCCCTAAAAGGGGGTTGGCTGGCAACCCTAAACAGCACTTGTTGACCGTACGAGCTGCATCGCTGTCGCGAATGTTAACTAACAGCCGACGATAGGTTAATGTGGAGCTTAGCCCCGCCGAAAACAATGTCAACATTTTCTTTTACGTTTTTTACAAACAAGATAACTGTTGTTTGGTGAAAAGTTGTACTTTTTGGAGCACAATGATTTTTCTGTTCTTTTAATTCTTTATTATTAGAGTTCTTTTAAATTTTCGGATAGAGCGTGTTTCTAATTTAAAATCTCTTTTAATTTCAAATATAGATCGATTTCGATTTAAATATTTTTTTATTATCATTTTACTGTACAAAAAACACCAAACGCGATATTCGTAGAGAATAAAATAGAAAGCCTTTAAACAAATTGTAAATTGATAAGAGCGCGTTAAAGCAGCAGCGTCCTTTAAAACTAATTCGATTTAGCTCCACGGCTAAGTGCTCTAAAAATAGTTAAAAGGTTGCAGTCAAAATTGCATTAAACCGTTATAAAAGTTGCCAAGTTTCCTGTCCGTGATAAATGGTATTTTAAACTGTTGGCAACACCGAGTGTGGAAACTAAGTGAAACGAGATGTCTACGATTTAATAGATTCTACTTTTTAGATAATTTAATCTATATTTATATTATTATTATTATTTTTGTCATCTGTAGCATTGTATGTACGGACAACATATAGCTATTTTTAATTTATATTACTTTACATAGAAACTTTCAGTATGTATTAACAGGAAAGTTCGGAACTCGTTCTTATTCCCTCACGTATTTGAATTTCCAATTATACTCTAAAACCACCCTCTTTTAATTACATACATGAGCGAGAATGTATAAGTACATATCAAAAGATAAACATAAAAGATGAAAAATTTAAACAATAAAAACATGTTTAACATATTGCTGAGTTATTTGGAGAAGCTATATATTTGAACAACGGCTTGGGTTTATATAATACCCTTGTTTTTTTAGTCTGTTTGCTAAAGACGCATCTACATGCGGCCCTCGCCTATGTAAACAGTCAGTGTAAACAGGCCCTTATGAACGCATCGACGTCCGTATTTTAATAAAGCGCCCTTGCCGTGTTTTTGCTTTATTATATTGGAAATAATTTAAATATATTTATATTATAAAAGTAAGTACTTGAGTTAGTTAATTAGTAGGTGACAGATTACGTCAGATGTCAACGTCAACGTCAACAGAGTGTCAATGTGAACCATAGAGTACCGGTTAGTAAGCGAGGCAAAGACAATGCAGCCCGACAGACCTTACCGGTGTATTGGAGTTTATTTTACCTGGATACGTGCCTCAGGCAATCCAATCTTTTCAGCGAGCCGCTCGCGCGCGAACACGTCGGGGTAGTGCGTGCGCTCGAACTCTGCGGGTTAATTGGGAATATTAATTTTCTGTTTACTTTTTTCACTGCTTACAGGGAAAAATATGTTATAGTTTTTTTCGAATATTTACTTTCTATATACTACTTTTAATTGTATAGAAACGTGTGTAATGTGTTTTTTTATATTTTCATTTTTTTTTTTTTATTTTTTACATTTTTATATTTTTTGTAGAAAGAGTGTGTATGCATATCCTTGTATACACAATATAAGGAGCAAGGAGCGAAAATGAACAACTTAAAAAAGTATCTCAAAATAAAAAAGAAATTAAATCAGCTTCACGTTGCATCCTGCACACAACAGAGTTGGCAGAGGGAACCTAGTGTAAATACACTCCGTTCCCCACTTTTCGCCAAGTCTTCGAGGCATTGCATATTGAGTGGCGGAACTCAACGCCGAGCTTTTGCCTTGGTGCCAGAGCGTATACATCAAAATAATATACCAAATAACTCTTTAGGAGTTATATATAATAAAATAAATCATAACGAAAAAAATAAGAAATAAAGCAATAGAGAAAGCAATAAGACGATATGGATGGCAATACAAACAGACAAACAAGAAAAACTGAGATTAACACGGCGCTATAATTGCCCGTACCAGGGCCGCACCACCGGCCGAGAGCTGAGCAAATACTGAGGGACAATATTTATTTATTTACTAATAACTTGTTATTGCAAATAATAAATAAGATGAAAGGGACCAAATTGGTTTATGAGGGCCCGGGGGACCGGTGTGACTCTGGGACTGTACTCGCTGGTACTTCTGTTGGACGTGGATTGTAATATCTTTTTGACATGTAATAGCTGAATACATATCATATATTAGTGATTTATATGAATATTTAGTATGCTATAGATATTATATCAAGAGTTGGATATAATCATATAACAGTCGACAATACTTAGTGACAAAATATAATTAAAATTCTTATTAAAATTAATATAATATAAACAGAATATAAGAACTTAACAATAAAAAATATAGGTTAATAATAAAAAAAACAGTTTCTTCACCTTTTTCGAGGCTATCGATCTGGTCGTTGGTGAAGGAGGTTCGGTTTCTCTGCAGTTTTCTCTTCAGTCGTAACCTCATCTGTGAGTCTTCATCACCCGACGACGCGTGTTCACTGTTGCCGTCTGAACCGGCTTCTGATTGTAGGGTGTCTGGTGAAAACAAATATTTATTTAGCTTTTACTGTACTATTCACATAAAGGTACCTATATATATAATGTATGGAGGCTTATAGATTTGGATGACAGAACTTTAGAGTCGCCCCGAATCTATCGAAAGTATTTCTAAAGCAATATATACTTTTTATTGCAGCTTCTCGGTGTATTTTGCTTTATGAAATTAAAAAAATAATTCCTGTGATATTCGAGTCCACAATGGTCGCATTTACAGTGAAACACTGTGCCAATGCGCCTACTCATATATATGGCGTTATATAAAATAATTGCAATAATATAATTTCCATAAGAATACACAACATTTATACTCTTAAAGCAATGAATAAAGTTTCAAACCATACTTGGCATATGTACGATCTCAACACACAGTTATTAAACCGAATTAATACATCAAGTGCAGCGATATTTATAATTCGCGCTCCATTACGTCATAAAACACAACGCCAGTTGCAAATAAGTTTAAAACGGTGCCATTAACAAATGTATCCGAGGGCCAAGAGGCAAGAGGCGAGGGGGCACTCCATAACAAACTATCAACACAACACTCGAACCAAATGATGACGACTATCAAGCGAATGCATCAGCAGTATTGCACAATTGAACCCTACAATTACAGACAAAAAGTAAAAAAAAACCAGTCACCCTGACCCCGGGCTGGCAGCCCCCGACAGATCGTTGCGGCTCTTCTTACACTAAACGCATTCCCCGGGGGCGATGTCAAAATTAAACGTTGCTAGTAATGTTGTCGACATGCCCTCAGCTAATTGATTAATTTGCTTTATGGTCGGTCCACTTGAGCGAGTTCGATTCCCGAGTCGAGTCGGTAATGGCCGCACGGCTTGCTGGCTATGAATGGCCGGCCTGTTACGCAATCTGTCACATTTTTGGGATGATACAGTAAGACGTGGGCGGGAGGCTAATTTTGGTAATGGAAAGACGGATGAGTTTTATTAGATGTATAGATTTATAGTTGGAAGTTACATTTATATGTGTATGCTAGCAAAAAAAAACGAATATATCTTTATATGCCATGATATTCGTAAATAAAGATAACAAATGTGTATTTATTGTCTTTTCTCAAAACAAGATATCTAACATTTACTTAAATTTATATTTCCATTTCTTCGCTCTGGTGTCGAGGCTAAGCGCGACGTTGAGTTCTGCCACGCAATGCCTCCCGAATTCGGCAGAAAGTGGGGAACGGAATGTCTTAACACTAGGTTCTCTCTGCCTACCCTGCTGTGTGCGGAATACAGCGTGAAGCTGATTATATATCTAACACAGTGCTTTTCATGGGACTATTTCTAAACAGTAACACCAGACAATACCAGAAAGTAAAAAGTAAAGAAAAATACTCTCCCAAAAACACAAGAAAACATAAAATCTAAAATTCACACATCATTATACTCAAACAGATCGCAGATTTGAACGGCCATCTCGTCTACAGCGTGTATCGGAGTTCCGAGCGACATGTACCGCATGATTGATGCGAGTAACGTTCGCCGATGGCTGACAATTGTGATTGATCGCGTCGTGTCGTGTGCGTGCGCCCTTATCGAGCCGGTGTCGATGTTGTTAATAAGTGGGTTACACGTTCATATCGCAGATCGGATTCACGCTGTATCCCGCACACAGCGGGGTAGGTGGAGGGAACTTAGTGTTGAGACACTACGTGCGCCATTTACAAATTAACTTTAAATTTTCGATTTGAATTAAATTTCGACGCTTTTTTTGTGGATCTGTTGTGAACAATGACTACGGTTTTATGACGCGTTTTGCTAGTCGATGTCCTAGGTTATTCTCAATTTTTATTTAGAGATCAATTGATGATTGTCAGATATTTTGTAATTGTAATTAAATGGCAAATATAAGTAATATATTTTTTATTATTAACTTGTACTTTGCAATCTGTTTTTGTTAATTTAACCTATTTTATGATATATGGCAATAAGCTGCTAGTTCCTGCATCACAACACGCTGACGTAAAACAAATACCTATAATGCCTGATGGAAATAACTTAAGTACACCAAAGTAGCGTGGAGCTTTGCTTTATAACTGAACGGGGTCTGTAAATAAGACTTAAAACTTAGGACACATGTTTCACCAAAGTTCTCGAGCAAAATCTCAGAAACACTAAGCTTGATTAACGAACACTCAGACTTATTTACGATACGATACTTTCTCAAAGGAGCTGAGAAGATGAATATTTTCATTCATCGTTATTTATCGCGGTAACATAAAGGAGGAATTCATTAAAAAAAATCGTTCCGAGAGCGAGCACTTAGCGATCCCACCAATAACGACCTACAAATGATCGGAGGAACGACTGCGACGCCGGGCGGGCGAAAAATACCTAACGGAAAATAATAGTAGTCAAATAAAAGATATAAGAGCGGGGGCGGAAAAAATTGGAGAAAACAAGCACAAAGGGGAAGAAACGGGAGCGGAGAGTGCAGAGATAAAGCGAATTGGAGGCTGGGAGCTATCGGCGCGGACGTGGCGTAGCGCGTAGGTGGGGGCGATTATGTGGATCGATAGCGTCACTCAAGCGAGCCGCCGCGAGCCGCGGGCCGAGGTAACGACGCGTAGCGGCCTGGACTATTAATTCCTGAATATTTTCTACGTTTTTTTACAGCTTTAGCTTTTAGCGTTTATAGTGAAAATAAAGATAAAATAACATTGCAACAAGCACCACAATCATAATGAATAGATTACTTACAAATGGCATTAGAAATTTATTTACCATTATACTGTTTACATAATCATTTCATTCCTATATAGGTATTATAAAAAATATATAATCTATTCATTAAACGAAATATAATTTAAAGAAATACTTGATATTACGGACATAAATATATCTATTATTTATTAATGTACCTTCGACCTTTAACACAATTAATATGTAATATATGAATGTCACACAGTATTTCGACTTTAATATAGTACTTTAAGTAGTTCTTATTTCTTAAATGGCTTAAACTATAATGGCTATTTTCCTATTCCCCGCTACCTCCTATGCGGTGTACCACAACCACTCTCGCGACGAGTCTCGCGGCCGGACAAGACGCACTTCGCTTAATTCGACACGCTCCCAAATACGATTTTGTAAATTGTAAATTGACATTACAATACTGTACTTATAAAATGTAGGCTTATAAAATATTTTATGCTAATTTAAGCCTACGCTTTTGATTACGTGAATTATAGAATTGGGTTCCGGGAACATGTAAAGGCACATTTTTTAAAAATTACTAATAGGAATTTTGACTCGTCTCGAAATTAATTATTTAATATTAAAATTTCCTAGCTCTGGTAACGAGGCAAAGCGCAATTCTGGCACTCAACACGCAGTTTCTTCAAAATTTGACAGAAAGTGAAGAACAGAAATGCTTTAAAGGCAACGGACACTCCGTTAACACTAGGTTCTCAGGTTCCCTCTGCCCCCTATGTCCCGGATACAGTGTGAAGCTAGAAAAATATTATGTTTAAATTAGCAAATAATCAATCGATATTGATTCAGCTTACAATTAAGAGACAACATAAAAGTAACTAAACATCCATTGTTCTTTTACCAATTCTAATTTCTAATCAAGATGAAAAGATACTTATAAAATTCAAATTCAAATTCAAATCATTTTATTCAAAATAAGAAGTTACACGCTTCATTTTTTGAACGTCAAATTTACCACCAGTTCACTAAAATTAATGCCTCAGACCTGAGAAGAACCGGCGCAAGAAACTCAGCGGGACCTATTTTTTAAAATCAATTTTAAACAAATACATAAAACTTATAACAAAACAAAGATTTTTTGCTCTTCACCATTAACATATTAACAAGCTACCTATTATTATTAAAGCTAGCGTAGATAATTACAGTTTTTATACATCACTTAGCTATTCTGATTTATTTATGAAATAATTCAAGATTTTATCTAATAGTTATATTTTAAGTAATAAAATAATATAATATAAATATGTAAAACGTATACAAATGAAGTAAATTCCGAGTAATCAATCCGGATATAATTTATTTAATTTTAGACCAATTATACCGTAAGTTCGTTCATTTGTAATGAAAAAAGTGTATGATCTCTTTTTAATTACAGCGTTAATGAAATCTCGAATATGTTGGAAAAGTTTGCAGTAGTTATATTTTGTTTAATTGAAAACTTTTAATATGAACAACTCAGAAGAATATATAAATGTAGTGTGCGGGATACTAGTGTTAAGACACTCCGTTGCCAATACGACCGTTCCATCGAATTTTGAGGCATTACGTGTTGAGTGGCAGAACTCAATCAGATGTGCTGATTTAACCTGCTATTTTATTGCTTATTTTATAACTGGGGTTTTTTAGTTAGACTTATATCTTATTGGTTATTTTAGTACTCTATTTTTTTTTAGTTAGACTAATATATATTTATTACAGTATTCTTATAGCAATAAACAAAAAATAGTAATAATTTCAACGACTAAAACCCACAACAATGTATGACCATGCAACACACACGCATTCGACAGTATACTTTACTTACAATTTATAGCAAATAAATGGCTCGTACGACCACTTTTCCGCTCGTCCTAATAAACCATTATTACGAAATTCGACCAGTGTTACTTAAACCATACTAAAACAAGATCACTGTTAGCTCTGATACTTTTGTTGGGAAGGCGAGGGTTCCCTTTAAGTGGTTGTTTCTAATCAACATCTAGCCCCTGTAGGGTCATCTAAATTACTTAGTAGTGGGGTAGATAAGTTTAGTTTTTATTATTGTTAGTTGGAGTGTGTCAATTGATGTCTTGTATCGTGTGGAGGGAGCGTCGGATGGGAGGACGTCGGTATCGCCGATGTAATTAAGTATCGTTTAGATATACTGTTTGTATGGATTATTTTTGTTTGTATTGTATAAAAAAATCTTATTAGCAGTTGAACGTTTGTTGTTTTTTATAAAGTAATATTAACAATTTTTTTAACTTATAAATTCTTGATTGCAACGTAGTTATTAAACGTTTTGAGATTAGAACCTAGTATTAAGACATAGTTCTCCACACGCTGCCTCCACATTGCGAACTGAGTGGTGGAACGCAACACTGTATTTTGTCAAACAAAGCGAGAGAATCAAAATTATTTTATCATATTCACCTTACCTTACCATACCTTGCGTAAGGATCGAACCCAAAACCTTTGAATTTACAGTCAGGCGGTGTCCCATAACACTACAACGGCCAACAATACACAAATAATACTATTATAAAGTTAAAATTTCAAGCAACGCTAGTAAAAGTTATCACTACAGTTCACACATACATATAAAACTCTAATTTAATTGAATAAGACCACGTTGTATCGGAGCAAGTGAAGTGGGAAACCTAAGCTATTAACTTTTTAACTGTCACTTTGATCGCCGAGGGCCTTTGAATTAAAGTCGATTGCACATTGAATGGCTCGATTAAAAAGCTATTGTTTCATCGCAACAATCGAGCACTCGGCTGTAATCGATATTCGATAGTTCTGTTATAACGAGCTTATGATATGAGTACGAGTGATGTGGCACCTGGCTGGGGGAGAACAAACGATCAAAACGAAACAATCTCTTATTTTGTTTTTGTTCGTAATGGCTGCGATTTTTTTTATTGTATATTTGATTTTTTTATTGTTTTAATTTTATGTATGTTAAATATATATTTGAATATATTAATGTTTTCCTTGAAATTAATGTAGAAATTTATTCTTTATTATCTATTTTACAGCTAATTTCTTCGTACTAAATTTAAAATTCAAAAATAAAATAATATTATATCAGAATATAATCATTTTTATAATTGCACGTACTTAGTGTTTTCTATTTTAAATGTTACACACTCTACTTTCTGTAGTTGTGTAAGTAGACACTAGACTACTTCAATAGACACGTTTAATGGTTAGGTAGGTGGTACCTCTTTAATTCGTTCCGTTATATAATTAAAATTATAAGAATAAAATCACTTAAGTATAAAAACGAACTAAATGCTTAATATTAATCTAATCAATTCTAATACATTCAAATAAAATAGGAAGACAAATTCTACTACACATCATAGGTACACCTCTGTGTATGTATATTTTCATATATTCTAAGAGCCGTCTTCGATAAATGGATTATATAATACAAAAAAAAAACTTCAATTTGAACTAGTAGCATCTGAGATTAGCGCGTTTAACCAACCAAATTTTACATCTTTCTATTTTTTTGTATTAGTAGCAGTGCACTTCGTTTCCGCTGCGCTTTTACCTCCTTACCAGAACGATGAAATGAAAATATTAAATTCGCAACCGTCGCGTTTACAGTCACACTCTTCTGCCACTGCGCCACGACAGACTCGATCTTCTCTTTATAATATTGATATAGATAAATTCTATCAAACGTATGTAACAATCATCGACAAGCCATCACATTAATAGTTAAGCGCAGACGTGTTTACTCCAATATCGCAGTTAATTTGTTGGTGCAATAGTGCGACCGCGGCGCCGACCGCCGCCGTGTCCGCTCTGTTTATATTCTAAACCGGTGTGTACAGCCAATTTGAACAATTATTTGAACCAGCCCGCACCAGAACAAATATATCAACGTTTTCCACGTTTTCATATCAATTTTGAACTAATATTTACTCAAAGTGACAACTTATTCGGGCCTCATTTAACTATTTATAGTGTTTCCGTTCAATTTGCGTTGTTTAGTAGTTGAATTAACATTATTGATACTATAAATACTTATAAGTGTATTGATTTAAGCAAAAAAGAAATATATGTATAAAAATGTCATATCTAGAGTTGTATGTACGGTACATACAATAATTAAAAAGTCAAGCCCGTACAAGTCACGTTTTATACAAACAATGTATACGGAAAAAAAGAAATGAAAATTTACAGCCTGCGTCAATCACTTTTTTTTCGTTCGAAACGAAAAACATCAGCCATTTTGTTTTTATTCGTATACTTTGGTAACATTGGCCGCGCCCGCCGACCCGTGAACCGACACTGCGTTCAATATTAAAAATTTGTAGGCCATTGCGCGCAAAAAAACATTTTAATTGATCAATTCTCTTATTGTTTTGTTGATGGCGATGAAATAATACTAAAAAAAGTATGGCGTAATGATTATATTTTGTTATTAGTTATAAGAATATATTTATTTAACCATATCAAGATGCTTATATTAATGCTTATAATTTACAAAAATATTTTATAGCGAAATAATGAAAAACTTTTAATTTTAACCACGTCTCTCTTTACTAATCTGATCTATAGTTGGAGAACAGTTGAAGTCTACTATCTCTCTATCTTGCACAAAATGCATGAGATACCTACGTGTTGTTAAAAAATATTTCGTAAATGTACGCAATTAAGGAAATTATTATACATCTTCCAATGATTCCATCATTCCAAAATGAATTTATATTAAAAGTAATGGCACTCAAACTTAATTAACGCGTCCGAATATATCTTCGTAAAACACACAAAATACACGAAGTTACATATACATATTTGTCATGTATTCGAATTTAAATATTTTATTAATAATATTTTTGGAGGCTATATGTATCTAGTTTGTTCTAGTTTGTTATGCATCAGTAGTCTTTTACATATTAGTTTTGCACGGAACAATTTATGTGAAAAATCAACACATCTGAATTTATAAAAGGTACGCACAGGATGGTTATAGGTTCAAATTTCATTTAAGGAGATAATATATTATTTTTATAAAATAAATAAGAGTTTCCCAATATATTTAAATAAATTATGAGCTAGACGTCAGTACTCAATGTGCCATTTCAATGTCTTTTAGTTACTTACTAATAGTGACCTAAAAAACTATTTTTAGATAATTAAGTACTAAACTAAACGTTTATTAAAACAATCATATATATTCATATATATTTATATATTTTTAGTTTTATAAACTTTTATTCAAATCCACATTTAGTAAAGGCAAGAGTTTCATTCTAAAGCCACACCGCAGCCACTTTGTTGAACTCACCGAGTCACAGGTCGAGCCATGCATGGCCACAAGAAGATAACTAAAAGAGCAACTTAACTTAATCTATTTGTGATTTAAGCAAAATAGAACTTTGAGGTCATCGCAGCGGCAAACGAAAGTAAACGACGTTGCTGGTTCGATTTTTTTTAATATATTCAGTGAGTTATTTTTTTGTACTTTTATTTATAAAATTACACCTACATATCTATTTATTTATCAACCCATTATTAAAGGTTATTCAACTCGAGTAAAGAAAAAAAAAAAAAATTGAAAATACAAAAAAAAACTTAAAATTTACACCATTTTTTTATTAAAAATATATCTAACCACTCATACAGGTAACCAAAAATAGTTAAAAAATATTACAAAATTAAATATTCCATACAAATACTAGGTATGTAATTTAGCCTTATAAAAGTATCTTTCAAGTCACGCGCGGGCCGGAGTGCCGTCAAAGTGCATAGAGCGAGACGTGTCTTCATTTATAACCGGCACGCCTATGTGGACCATGTATTTTATGTTTACTGCTTATATTTTTAATATATTCAATTTTGTCGCATTATAACAGAAGTAAGGACAAACAAAGGCAAAGATTAGAGAACAAAAGTCCTTTACACACTTTTTAAAAGTACTTTATTTTTTTTACTTACATATATGTTTATTTTAAATACAAATTTAAAAATCGGAATTCGGCAGGAAGTGAGGAGCGGAGAGTTATAACACTAGGCACCCTCTGCCTATCCTGCTACATGCGGTAGGTATACAGTGTGAAGCACGAAAAAAAATAAAGAGCCAGATTTTTTGATTTATGATTTGGAGAGTGCTTTCACATCTAATACCAAATCTATTTTAGAATATATGTCATAGCCCTAGCTCTTATTTACGTCGTAGCCCTCTTAAACATATAAGAGGCGATCCCTAAATCTATATTGATCTTTTCTTATATCCATATCATCTATACATCCACATCTTCTATCCAAAATAAGTTTAAATACGGACTTAACAATTTATCACAAGTTTGTTATCTCGCTAAAGGCATCGTATTTAGTTGTAGACATTGAATTTGCAACAAAGTGGTTGGTTTTACGAGATATTGCGCACGGAGATGCGCTCCGAAGAAAGGGATTCAATTTATGCGTTTGACTTAAATAAATCACATTTACTTATGGTCTTTGAGTCTAGATGTCTATTAGTGGTCCAACTAATTTTGTTAAAGATTTTTTTTTATTCTCTTTTTTGTAGAGTAAATATTTAAAATGCATTGTAATATAGTATATAGAATTTTATTATTATTATTAACATTTCTTCGATGCATCGATAAAGTTAGGAGCGTTGAGTACCGTCATTCAATATCCGAGGGTGGACGAACAGCGAAGAACGGAGTGTAATGACTCTAGACCTAACTTCTACGGGGAAATGCGCGTAGTATCGAAACAAAATAGACAATCAGACTATACTTATAAGAGGTTAATAATGGGCGTATATTCATATAACAAATCTTCTTTTTCGGCGTTATGACTATTCTGGGGTAGGCACGGACCACCTAACGACTTCAAACCCCCACCCCCCCTACTTCTACGCCCATGTTGATAAGCCAATTTTACCACTTGTAAGATTAATCGTGTATCTAGTTCGTAAATCCGCGTGTAATAAAGTGAAACCGAACATCACGCAAGACACAAAGAGGCATAATCTTGCAAGCCACAAAGACGTATGAAGAAACGAAGGCACCCCCTACCCCGGCCTGCCACCCCCTAGACCCACTTAGGGCTATGATACGAGCACTTCTATTTTCTTGTACCTATCGATTGCTTTTGTATACGAATGATAAATGTATCATTTACTTTAATGAAAGCTTATTATATAATGTAAATAAGTGGTTAATTTATAACTTTATATTGTATCTTCCTTCACGTGTCTTCTGAACTTTGCAATATAAAACAAATAAGGCCTAATGATAAGGGTTGACGTTTTGAAAGCAGTAGTGGTGGAACCAAATGTCGTGCTCTGTGTAATAAGCCCAAAGAAGTCTTTTTCAATACAGTTCTAATGAAGAACGCAGTGTCGTGACACTAGGTTATATCTACCTCTACCATACTAAAATTTTAAGGCTTAGAAAAAAAAATTAAATCTAAAACAAGTAAAACCATAAACAAGTGTTCATCAACCCTAGTTAGTTTTCAGGCATTCAGTCTAGTTTAACTCAAAGCAGACGGAAAAAGGACAACGCTGTCATGTCGTGACCTCCATTAGGTGCTTCACGTTGTTACTCCCTTCATATAGTAGGTACGTACATTTACGTCACTTTACCCAAAATAAGAATATGTCAATAGAAATATTTTAAATATTAGAATGTTATTAATATTTTTAATAATTACTACAACTAATAACGAAGTGACTGTGACTCCTTTGTTTTAAGAGAATCACATATTCCCTTAAAACAAAGGATAGCATTAGGTTTTAGTATCTAATATGAGATGTCTCTATATTATTGGCTTATCACTTTACCCTACATGGTGTGGCAGATGCTTTTCGTATATTCGTAGCACGATTTTTTTATAGTATCTTAGAACAATTTCTTAGCACTGTGCTCTCTATTTGGTATAGATTTTTAGTTATTTTGGCTAAAAAATAGAATAACTATTATATATTTTTTTAATCTACTTTGCTTACCTCGTTTATGTTCTTCAGTATTCCCCGGCCTGTTCAGCTGGGGCGGCAGGGGAGCAGGTAACGCGGGCGCCGCAGGTGCGGTGGGAAGGCCAGGGTACCACCACCCCGTGGCCGCCTGGCCGTTGAACATCCGTAACTTCTCGTACACGCTGTCGTTCTGCGCTGACGCCGCTTGCTCCTTTTGAGACGCCAGGTTCCTCAGCACTCGGTTTATTGACGACACCTATTATCAAAAATATAATATAATCTAGACATTGACTGATACATTTTTCATATTTATATACGGCATTTTCATCCACTTTAGACAAGTACAAAATATATTGCATAGTGAAATAGACTACTACACTTGTATAACTTTAGGCTAGGAAATAGTTCATTATATAAATATAATATGTTCTTTCTTTTATTCGTACCCTGGATTACCATATTCAATAGTTAACATTACAACTCTACCACGACGACATCGTTTACTTATAAACAAAATTCTCGTAAATATTAATAAATGCTCGTTCCAATTTATATTGTATTTACTGAGAAAGTATAGACATAAACAAGGCAGGTCAAACAGCAACATCTTAATAAAGAAAGCAATAGAAACAGTCTGACAATAGAATGGCGAACAATAGAAAGTTTTCCGTACACAAAGTTAGCTAGCTCGCCGCTCGTCGTACGCTAGCCTACAGCCACTGGCGCACACCCGCCCCGACCTCCTCCAAACTAAATAACTATCTAATGGGAAACAAATTGCGAACCGTTCCCCGCCCTTTTAACTTCCAAGCACGTGTAATTTAAAATTTAATATGATTACTAAATTCCAATCGGGACGCTCAAAGGGACACAGATTAGGGTCCTCCCCACTCACCCCTTCAGGGCCTAAAAACCCCAATATCTATCTACTTTCGGCGAAAAAGCACGCATGCGTAAAAACCTAACTCACACAAATATAACCTACCAGTATATATCGAATTTAACACGCAGATTCATTGTTGTATGTATGTAGTACATGGACGGTGCCGCGGGGCGTCCCTAGGTAATAATATCTATCTGTTTTCTCGTTGCCAGGCAACGGGAAAATATATTTTTCCGTATAACGGCCGGGGCGGGGGCTGCAAGTTCACAAATGTGCTCAATGCTCGTGGACTCTCTTTATATATTTAAGTTTTAGAGGGATAAAAGCGTTTTGATTGATGTATTCTTAGATATATATTGTTTATTTATAAGTTATATCTGGAATAAATACTAAATATTAATATTGAACGTTCTTTTATACAATATTTATTTACCTATATCTATATATATTAAAATTTAAAAGCTATTATAAAGTTTACAAAGTAAAATAGTAAATATTTTAAAATCCAAAGTGAATGCAAACTATCGGTGTAACGGACGGGTTTAATCCTGTGTTGCGCTAATGGAAGGTAATGTACTCGCGCAGGTGCGTTTAAACCACCATACATTTGTGCTAAAAGCTTTTGATTCGATACAAAATATACGTTTTTTTGATACATGCTGAAGTATGGATTTTTGTTCGGATTAAAAGTGTTGATAAAAGCATCTATAAGTCTAATAGGTTTATGTTCTTATTGGAAAAACTTATAAGTACCTATATTAATCATTTATATATTAATTATTTAATAGATAGTAATATAAAAAAAAAGAATTATTAAAAAATATTATTTATATAGCGAAAATAAAAATTCTTATTTACAACCAGAAATAACCTAATAGCATGATTATCAGTTCCAGTTAGAAAAATGAATGAGAGTCGAACTCAACGCCACGTGTCTAACCAGATCGAAAATATGGAAGCAAAAATTCGTAACCCTCAACTATCTCAGGTAAATTTTTTATATAAAATTGAAACACAATGCCGCGCTTTGTCTCGTAACCAGAACAAGGAAATTAAAATCACATTAAGTAAATCAATCCCCAAATGGTAATCGAACCCATAATAACAGCATCTGATTAGACAGATGATTAATATTTTAAAATTATATATAGGTGTTCGGAAACAAAAAATATTTAATATTTTCATAGCAACTGAGATTCAAGTTAAACTTAACAATCGGTAGCTAGCCAAACGTCAGACGTGACATAAAGTAATTACGTTTTAAATTAATATCCAATAAGAGACTCACCCAACAAAAAACACGTCAAATAAAAGTGGAATTTTAAAACGGCCAATACGAGAGATGCATTTAAACGCATTCTGTAAGTGACAGCTCACCGGCCAATACGATAGGAGAAGATTAAAGTTTTTACGAATATTTCCCTATTAGAATTTCAGTGGATTTTATTTTTGTTTTGTCAATCAAACTAGAAATATGTTCTAATAATGATTTATACAAATGGTTAGATACTGAGAGTAAATAAATCTTTTACGATATTTTTTTTTAGTTTTACGTATTTTTTCAACGAACTAACCAGAGAGAACGTAGAGTCAAACATCGTAGTGTTAGCGTTTTGTTTACTTCTTTCTCTTCGGCTACTGTCATGAACCTCTATATACTTGGTTTTTGATTTCTAATTTCTAACTTTTCTTAGATTTATCTAAATATTTTTTTTATTTAAGTTATAAAACATGTCAGTAGCTACCGTTATAGGAAACATGAATTGAGTCTACTAACAGATTTAGGATATGTGAGTAAGTACACAAATATAAATTATATCCATTCATTAATATATGCATGAGCTTTGAGTTACATTTTTTTTTCTATATTAGTTAAAATTCATTTAAGCGCTCTGATAGACGAAACGCAGTAATGTATTCTGCCACTCAATACGCAATATTTAGAAAACTTGATGAAAAGTGGGAAACGGAGTGTGTCTTAGTGTCTCAATTGTCTATCACTAGGTTCCCTCTACTGATCCTGCTATGCCGGAAACAGCGTAAAGCTGCTTTACTTTAGAATATCTTTAAAACATATTATGTTAAAACATTTTAGTATTTAAAATCTATTTTTTCACCATATTTAAGTTACACCCTTTAGTCCCGTTGCAGTCGAATTAGTAGTCACTGATGTGTGTAAAGGGTCCGCAAGGTTTTGACGGAGAGACCGGAGGGGGTTTTAAACGAGATTTAAAAAAAATATCCACAGAAAGCTTTCTGGGGGGCCCACTATGAATAGAATTTTATAAAAATGTATGAGTATGTTGTAGATTACATATGGTATTTTGCATCTGGTTCTAGAAAGTCAATGACATTTGAAAGTTTACATTTGCTTTTTATAAAAGTTAGTAAGAATAACTAAAAGAATGCTTTAATTAAATAAAATAATGCTTACATTAGCGAAAAAAAAATATTAAATGATTTTTCTAATCTATAAGACATTATAGTTCGTATTTGAGTAAGACGAAGACCTACATTCTAGGATATCGTAAAAATATAAGTTTTCGTATTTTGTTTTATATATATAGTGCTACTTACTTACTTGGAGTAGTTATTACAACTAGAGATAGCGTTAAAAATATTTTAAAAAAAGACTTTTTCACTCATACGTTAGTACAAGCAAATATAAAAATATGTGGACATTATACATAATATACATATATATAAAAAATACGGTCAACGTCCCACAAAATAATAAAACACAAATGACATTAGGCGTACCGTCTGTCCTTTCGTAAGCTTAATTATAATTCAATATAATAATATGTGAAACGAAGCCGAAAATCCAACTACCGTATATAGCCTGAAATGTGACACGGACGCCGACTGATGTACTCGTACACTGACAGCGAGGTTTTTTGTCTTTGAAGCTTTCTGGTAAAATATCTCTTTTGTATTTAAGCTTGTTAATAATATCTAAATATACAATTATTTTTAAATTTATTACTTGTATTTATTTAATATACATATATATGAATAGGTAATATGTAATTAAGTATAGGCTTATATGCAAACAATGAAAATGTAAGAAGTACCCGATATTTTTTTTCAACTAAATATTTAAATAGACCCCCTGGATCTATTTAATTTTTTATTAAATCGTTACGAATTTGATATTTTATATAATTTTTAAGATAATAATTATTGTAAGTACCTACCAGTTCAAGCCAAATAGGTAAAAATGTAAGCAGATGTTAAAAAATTAAATACTTTAATATATAATTTTATTAAAAAATATTTAATTCTTATATTAAATATTGTTGATGTCATCGGTGAAATCAATTTATTCAGTTTTTAATTTACTTATTAAATCGTTCATACATATATATTTTTTTCAATGTACTATTTTATTTTAATTTTCTATGAAATATCACAACTATTCTAAACCTAATAAAGTAAATATAATAGAAAATAGAGAATATTACAATTTATTACATGTTATATAGAAACGATATAGTTTTCTCGATACTTGTCATATAATAAAAGTTAAGCTGTATCGAGTATTACTTCGATGTTTCAAGTTGGAACTTAGTTCTAGTCTCTAGTTACTATGACTGTACAACTTATATGTTTGATATTAGCTCTGTAGCCTTTACAGACAATAGAATTGTTTTATAATAAAATGTAATAAGAGATAAAAAAATACTTGACTGTAAAAATATGTAATTACTTCTGAAAAGAAGAATAATTAAAAATACTCTGAATTCATTATTATATTCAAAAGCGTGTAGCAATGTTGTCTTATACGTTCAGCTAATTTGTCTTAATCAAGAGGAGGATTAGGGAGGGAAGCTTATTGTCAAGAAATACCAAAAAAAGCAAAGTTAATGTAAGTAAATATATCCTATATTAAATTCCAAAGCAAAAACATTTATAAATATAACTTAGAGTATTAAAAACAAGTGGTATTTCATATTAAAACTTAATAAAAAGGCTATATAACCGTGTGATTCAGATGCAAAAAGATAAACACACACCTACCGCTAGGTTTTTTACTTTTTACCCCACTGTGATAACGAGGAAGTTGAAATAAACTGTTCTTATTATATTATAATATTAATAAAAGAGAATGTGAAATAATGAAATAAGAGTGGAGATAAAATCTTAGTGTGAGGGAACGTATCGAGTTTCGCGACGCAACATGACGTGAGTGTGGAACGTTGCACGCGACGGACTTTGCTTTACTTCTAGTGATTTACTTGGTTTTACCTGTGTTTCATTATTCTTTGGGTTCAGATACTTAAATAATTTAGAAAATGTTTAATATCATTATTTTCTTGTAGAGCTCCTATTATCAACAATCTAATGCAATATCATATTAAATGAGGCAATTTAATATTCTATTTTATTTTAACAAATAAAAATAAAACCGTTTTATTATTTATTAGTAGTAGTTCCTGATTACTAATTAGTAATAAAAACTAACACTATTATGTGATTTCATAAAAGTTTCACCTATGCCACGACGGCGTCATTGATAAGTATTATTTCAATTAAATAAGTTCAATTTAATCTGATTAATCCAAACTGTTAATTTTTTTTAAAGATCCTAAAATAAAAATGCACTAATAACAAATTAAAAAAATAGAAATAACCATAAAAACCAAACATTTTTGAAAACATCTCACGTAGGTCAAACCACATAGGCGATTAATAGTTTACACGAGCTTTAAAATCTGTATATATAGAGTCATAGATCATCTTCGCGCGGGCGTTCTCGCGTCACTTTGACATTGACAGGTGTCACTAGGGATGCGCGCGCGCACGTCAGTGCTGGGGGACACGTCGATAGATCATGCGATAGTGTGGTGGTGTAGGTGGTCTCGCAACGCGTTAGAACAAAAGCTCGCTTATCTACTCAATCAGGTTTTTATCGATATCCTTGTTAATTAAATTGAATGTAAAATGAACCACATAACGGAGGATAGGTTAATGATGGATGTATTTTTGTTTTTTATACATATTTTAGTATACTTAGTGAAGTGGAATGAGTTTTTTTTATAAAAAGCGACAACATACTATAATAAATGATATATAAGTTTTCCGCTAAGGATAATTACTAAAAGTACAATTGTAATATAGAGTAGAGGCGCGATCAAAGCGACTCCCCTCACATAGTGTTGCGCAACGTTCACTTTTCCGACCATTCAGCATCAAAACCGATACAGATATCCGGACAAAGGCCATTACATTCCGTCAGAGGGGTCGTCAACCCTCGGGATTAGAATTACCTACATACATTGGTATTATCTATAAACATTTTAACGTACGCGCTTAACCCGTGGAGACCCAGGTTTGATTCCCGGGTGAAAAGCGGTTGGGGTGCGGTCGAGGGGTTTTTTGCAATTCCTTTAGGACGCGTACTGAGATTGGGCGGGTTGCGTCGATTAACAGTTTCAAGTTTCCCATGTTTGCTTACTATACATTTTAAATGTGTTTTAGTTAAGTATTTTTTAAGGATGACGCACAAATGAATAATAAATGTCTCACTTCTTTTGAGCTTATGTTGAAACTAATAAGAAAAATATTATTTAAGTAAACATTTTTTATTAATTAAATTTTAGCACAGTTTTCTCTATTTACAATAGTAGTAGGATATATTATTAATTAATGAAATAATACTCTTGATAATAAATATTAAACGCGACATTGTTGCAATAACAAATGAACCAAATAATTAGCTAACATTACGGAAATTTAATAATATTATGCGGTGAAATTTTGTTTCAACATTTTCTGTTATTTACGTAATTTACAGAAAATTTTCTAATATTTATGTTTGTTATTTTAACCATATAATAAAACTTAATAGGAATTAATAATGTATTGGCTAAAAACTTGGCTTGATATTAATAATTAAAATACAGTTGTTGGGAAAGTCCTTTTAGAATAAACCAACAAGTTCCGCCACAGAACACAAGAAAAAAAAATCCGTGGCTTATTACGTATTTATTATTTATATTTTTAAAAGTAGCCTACCTTTGTTGCAATTTGTCGCATTTTTCTATATATTTTTTATTTTATTAGAATATTTCAAATTGAGATGAGGTTGAAAAACAGCGGTGTAGACGGAGGGAACTCACAATATTCTCTGAGATCCACGTGTGTTATCCTGTCACCTTTTTAATGTCTTTATTTTATACTTGTATTTTTTTGATTTATAATTTCATATATACAACTGCATATATTATTATTTAATTTATATTTGAATTGAATTTACCTTCTCTAAATTGACATTTTTTAAAATATAATTCAACAAAAATAAGATCCACACCAAAAAAACAAAGATGGGTATCTTCAAAAACTCAACATCTTAATCACCATGTAATTCGTGGTCTCCAGTTACGTGCGTGTACCTGCACCCCGCGAGGTTACATAATACTGTATCACGAAGCCTCCGGAGTGCTCCTCGGTAGCGTTTTGGCGGTGTCGCCTTACTCCGTACTCCGTGCTCGATGGAGCAAGAAACTAATTTGTAAATGGCTTTAAGTTTTCCATCTTATGTCCTATAACGCAGATTATTTAGTTGTGTGTATGTGTGTGACAAATTAAGGTCTGACCGCAAGAATGAAAATTGTAGATTTGATTTATATTCTGTATGTTTAGGTATAGCTCATGAAGCGAACACATGCATCCCACTGTAAGCAACAGAGGTTGTAGGTTCAATTATTTTTCGGGGAAGTAAAATTTAAAAATTCTGGTAACGAGATAAACACGTCGTCAAATTTTGTTCAACTCAACATATAATGCCTCTAGAATTAGGTGTATATTGGGTAACGTAACGAAAGTTTCAGGTTCCCTCTGCCTACCCTGCAATCTGCGAAATACAGCGTGAAGCTAAAAAAATATCGATAGGTAATGTAAGCAGTTGTATTTTTATGGTAACATGACATGATTGCAGTTAAAAAAATACCTACAAACATTTTTTTAAATTGCTCTTGAATTATACTTAAGGCAGGGTTTCATAATTTATATCAGTGAAAATATAATCACAGTCAAATCATATTACAACTTAAAGCTCAACATATCTTTGTGGGCACTTTGTGGGCGTGAATAAACGTTTACAAAACGCGATTTTTTTTTAGTTTCTCGCTGTATTCCGCACATAGCAGTGTGGGCAGAGGGAACCTGGGAATATATTGTTAAGACACTCCGTGTTGAAACGCCGCGCTTAGCTTCGTAATCTGAACGAGGAGTGAGAATCGAATCTGCGATCCGTCGCGTTTACAATCGCAAGCGTGTGTCGTTGTACCACGACTGTTCTCTTAAATAAAATTACGAACATTGGTAATGGAATGTTGGTAACATTAGCATTGGCTTCTGCAAATTGTTACGTCCTGCACAAGACCTAAGGGCATCATGAAAGCTCATATCCATTTTACTATAAAACAAAATAGAAAAAACATTAAATACTTTTACTAACTAACTTTAATACTTTTATAAAAGCAACTTACCAACACTTTTATATAATAATATTTATATCGCGTACAAAATAACATGAAAATATATCCGCACCACATTTCGACTTGAGCATCAATTCTATGACATCAGAGCTGGTAAAGAGAGAGACGGGTGTGCCAGATGTACGGGATTACGGGAAAAGTGAGCGGGACGACGCACTTTTGTGCACCCATGCGTGAAACGCGGCATTATAGTACCCGCTGTTGGGAAGAAGAACGTACTAACCGATATATGGAACAGGCTTCCAGGGGCTTTTTACCTTTGAAATTAAATCAATATTATCTATTTATATATATGTTCAAGATATAGATATATGTTTTTATGTAAAAATATATTTTTTTATTATTAGTAGCTATATATGATATTGAATTTCAAGAAAACAGTGACCTTTAATAATTGTTTAATGCAAAGATTTTCTTAATATTGCAAAGATATAAAAATGTACTTATATAAGGTTATTAATTCATAATATGTATTAATTTCTTATATTTTTTCCTATTTTTTTATATCCTAAAACACAAATCTGCTACAACCAGTGGACGTCGAAAACCGAGAAACCCTCAAATCGTCACTTAGGCCGTTGTTCCCCGGTACAGGGATCGATTGTTCGTATTTTTGTCTACGGCAAGAAACATCACGCCCATTCGACCGTTATGACTGGAGTCGCAACTCGAAACAAATATGTATCTCTTTCTAGCACACGTGCTCCAGCATCTCCCCTCCTGCCCAGTGGGGCGAGTGCGTGCGACTGTCGTAAAAATAGCCCCTTCAATCTTATAGCTGAGGGATGAAGTACGATTCCAATTTGCCCTCTCGCTGTGGATGTAGGTGTTTAGGGTTTGTGTTGACTGCTAGATTAGGTATGTTGGTTTGAGATCGAGGTGAGAAAGTACTGTGTGGCGGTTATAATTCATTTAGGGTTAGAGCTTTATATGGTTTGAAGTAAGAGAATTTGGTTAAGTTTATGAAAGCTATATAATTATTGATTTTTAAAAAAATCAGGTTCAAGCTGTATCCCGCACACGGCAGACCTAGGGAACCTAGAGAGAACCTAGAGTTAAGATACTAGTCTCTATTTTCCGCCAAATCCTCGAGTAAGAGCAATGAAAACTACACAGAACTACAGATACCTAAGAAATGAAAATATTAAATATTTTATTTCCTCAAGTGGGAATCGAATTCATAACCTGTTGCGCTTACAGTCACACTTTGTGCCTCTGCACCACGACTGGCTTCGAAGTTAGTTTATTTTTGTTTATTTTTAAAATATTTACATGATTAGGTGTATTAACTGGTAGTGTAGTCGTGTAGTCTTTTTGTGAGTACCAGTAATAATTTTATATAGGAACCTATAATTTGAACTTGCCTTAAAGCTTGACTTCTGTTAATACGTTCAGCCATACGAAAGTTATTTTTTAAATAATTGATAAAAAAATATGTTTGTTAATGCGATAACAAATTTTAATTCAATACTGTTTCAAACGTATCTTAAAAATTTGTATCTATACCAAATATATGTAAAAAAAGATGTTATACAAAAAGCTCACCCGCGGCATTGTCACCGCGTGTTTACACTATATCACAAAGAATATCCATTTTGACATGATTAACAGAAAAATTGGCTTGATATGTGGAGAAAAAAATTAACAATATTCTCTTTTGTATTTTTTTTTGAAGCAGATGTCGTCCGTACGTCGAGCTCGATTACCGATCGTGTCACTTAAAATTGCTGCGTTTGAGAATATGGCATTCAAAATTGAAGTGCGGTTTTGGTTTTATTGTTTAACCGAATCCGATTTGTGTCTATATAAAATATAAATATTAAATACGTGAAGTGGAAGAAAATTTTATGATTTAAGTATATATAATTTATATTATTTTTTATCTTTTCATTTGATGAAATTTACAAAGAAGTTAGTGTCAAGTCACTCTGCTTTCCATTTTGTTTTATTAACAACAATTTATAATAATAGGCAGATCCAGGCGCTATAATTCACAGAGAAATCGTATTTTTTCAAACTGGGACTTGAAGCTACAACAATCACGTAAAGTTAAAAATACCTATAAGAAAAATACGAAGATTTATAGATTTTTCTAAGAAAATACAACTGAACCCAGAACAAACCACCTAATATATTAATTAAAAATAATCAATAACATTGCGTGTTGCAATAGATTGCTTTTTTTAATACATTTTAAAGTCAGTCAGCCAAAGGACCGTTGGCATAAAAAAAAAGATTTTATTATCTCGTACTCAAAAGTGACCGATTTGTATTGACAACGTACACAAAGCGTTCGAAACGAGAAATTTTATAAACTGTCGTCAATAGTTCACAGAATGAACTTTATTAGTTGAATGGTGCTTCAAAAGGAGCTGGACAATGGCCGGGCTTATAACATATGCCCCGAAACTGGGTAAATTTCAAAATTGGATTAGAAATCTGTTGTGAAACTGTCTATCTGACTATACCTATGTAACAATGGCCCTTGGATTTAATGAAATCTGTATTTTGAATATATTTTGACACGGCCAATTGTCGGTTTTAATATGTATTTGAATGATGTCAATATTGTATGTCTGTACAGCTGATATTCGATTTAAATTAAACAAAAAAAATGTTTCAATGTTTTTATAATCTTGTTGAATGATAAATATAATATTTATTTTGATTATATATATTACTATATTTAATATTTTTAGTCAGTGGTGAAATTCAATAAATAAGTAAAAACAGTGCTACGTCACTCCATACCCTACTTTATACTCAAATTTTAGAGACAATGCATGTGAAGTCAGAAGTCGCTATTTGTCTTGTCATCAGAGCAAGGATACAAGAGTAATTTCATCAACTAGAAATCAAACCCACAACTGTCGCATTAACAATCGGACGCTGCGCCGCTGAGCCACTACAGTATCTACTAAAATATAATAAACTTATAATACTCACACTAGGTATATTATCATTATTGCACACGTTTTCGCTAAGCAAACGATCTCTTATCTCCCACGCGAAGATTGAAGGGCACTCCCTCTTGTAGTCCGCGATCTTCTGGACCACAGGGGTCGTGGCTACCCGCGGCTTGGACCCGCCGATCGCGCGCGGCTTTATCGACCCCGTCTCGTAGTACCTGTGGACAAATTTTGTGTTATTTTATGCTGTTCTTGTATGGATAAACGTCTATATTTGTATGGATAAAAAATTTAGGGCAATTTTTTTATTAACTGTTTCTAAAGATATAATTGATGACAATTTTTTAATGACTTTAAAAGGTATCTACTTTGATATATAACATTTGACATTTAAATACACAACCAAATCAAATTCCCATACAGTTCCCATACCAATACAAACCATACACAAAAAAAAAACTACAAAAATCTAACGTTTATTTTATAATGTAAAAAATATTATCGTATCCATCCATAATAAGTACTTAAAAACGATCGCGATTCTTAGAATAAATAGTACATACGTATGTTGCGTTTACTATAGACAACATTAAGCCTCCGCTCCACTCGAACAGCATTAGTTCACTAATATAATCTCTTCAGATATCCCCTTATTTCGAGTATCTATACAAACATATTCAACCAATTTACTACTAAACCCCACGAACAAATTTCAAAACGATAAAAGCTCTTACGCCTTATATTATAAGGTATTCTCGTTAAATTGTGAAAGGTAAAGATATATTGGTTTTTCAACATAGGATGTACTGGCGGCAGCATTGTTGCAACCGACATGTGTCGATATTTGCAATGAAACGTCGATGGGGACGATACGATTGTCGAATTTCTAGATACAGCTTGATATTTAAGAATGTTCGCGTTTTATTTGACGGCGGTGAAGGATTTATTGATGTTTGGATTTAAGGGCGTGTGTGTGATATGACCTGTACATATTTAAGATTATTAAGATTAAAAATTAAATTAAATTATCTTCACGCTGTATCCCGCACACAGCAGGGTAGGCAGAGGGAACCTAGTGTTAAGACACTCCGTTCCCCACTTTCTGCCGAATTCTGGAGGCATTGCGTGTTGAGTGGCAGAACTCAACGCCGCGCTTAACCTTGACACCAGAGCGAGGAAATGGAAATATAAATTTAAGTGAATATTAGATTTAAGATGTTGTAAGAAATTTCTTTAAAATGTTTACAACACATTTTCAAGATGTTGCGTGTGGAGTGGTGGAGCTCAACGCCGCGGTTCTTCTTGTTATCTGAGTGAGAAAATCAAACTTACTCCCACAAGTGGGAATCGTATCCATAACCCTTAAGTAAATGAGAGTTGTATAATACAAATCTTAAATACGTTATTTGACGTAGAATCTCTATAACATAGGAGTATCGGAGACCAGTGAGTTATTACTAAGTTTTCGCCTACTCTGCTTATGTGATAAAAGAATGCTCAAAGATACAAAAATAAAAATGGTAAAACTTCAAAAACCCTATTTATTGTAGTAAAATATTATTGGAACTCAGTACAAAAGTTTTTACCAGAACCAGAAAAGTGTCGTGAACTTTCATTTAAATCGATTTATTACTCGATAAAAGTTTAAGTTTTTACAGAAAGGTACTTACTTAGTTGAATATCGAAACGGAGAATATTATTTTAAAAATGACAAAGTAGGAGCAGCTTTTGAAAGTTATATAGGTACCAAATTTTTTAATGTAATAGACAGTCTCGCTGAAATTATATTTGATGATATATGTATATGTATATACATAAATGTATTTAGGTATTAAGCTAGTTAGCTTTAAACTATATACTTTCGCAAAATCTACCACTATCAAATATTGAAACACATCGAAAAAAAAAGAGAAAGTGACAATTAATTAATGAAAAATACAATACGATAGAAATAGCTTTAAAAAGTTTAAGTTCAACGCCGCCCTTCCCTAGCGGAGCGGAGAAATGATAATAATTTAAATATATTCCTCCGCGTGGGGATCGAACCCACGACCATCGCGTTGAAAATCAGATGCTATTACACAATATTAGAGTATTTACCAAAAAAACTGTCCCAAAGCACATGCCACAAAAACCGTTACACACCAACAACAACATATCGACCGCTGAACAAACTGACGAATGTATGTCATCTGTATACATAAACATAGATGTTTACTTTATTGTGCCATTAGAAGGTTATCATCAAACGCCGCCAGCTAATAGTAATGGTTTCAGCCTACGGGTATACAATAAACGCTATAGTAGATCCATCTTCGTATTTATTTTTGATGGAATTGCTAGGGTTTGAGTTGATTTTTTTGCATGAAAATAGATAAATCAGCTTCAAGCTTAATACCGCGTACGATAGGCAGAGGGAAGCTAGTGTTAAGTCACTCTGTTAACCATTTTAGGCCAAATTCTAGAGGCATTGCGTGCGAAACTATTTTTATTAAAGCATAAGTATTTTTTTATGATTACTTAATAGTTTTTATTGGGAAAAATACATATACTTTACATCTATTTAGAGATCATTTAAAATTGTTAATTGTCAAACTAATAAAATTAGTTAATGTTAATGAAATATATATTAAAACAGAACAAGAAAATTTAAACCAGAACAGAATAACAAACTTTTACGAGAATAGTAAGAGTATGAAAAATTTTATTAAAATAGACATATTGGTTCAATTAACAAATACTTTATATCAGTGGGACATGTTAAGTCACCTTGATATCTTTTACATTGTAAACCCAAAAAAGTTTTTACAAAGTTTTAATTTTATTAAAGCATTTGCCTATAGTAGATATGTATATGAACTCTCCACTTTAGTTATGAATTAAAAACAATAGTCAATAATAAAAATTATTAATGGTTCAAACGTATCAATAATAAAACTAAGTTAATATTATTTAAATTTACTATTACTAAATATCCTATTCTCATTAAGCAGTAAATAAGTTTTTAAGCGATATAACGTATCAAAATGTGATTAAATCGGCAGGGGTCGTGAATTTGCATCAGATCAGATAAGCACTCCGCGGGAATCAACTTTCCAGATTATTAACTCGACTACTGTATTTTTGCAAAAAAAAAAGTTTTTTTTTTATTGTTGTTAATTTAAATCTAGATATTTTTTTTATTTTCTATATTTTATTTTAATAATTACTATAATTTCTACTTACTGCATATTCCGTGATAATCTGGGACAAAAGAGAATATGTATCAGTCATTTAATTTAACCGACTTTTATATTTGTTGGGTTAGGAGTTCACGAAAAAGCATTATTTGTTATTGCAGTAGGTAAAACTATTTGAATCAAGTTTTTTTTTTACATTTCTTGATAAAATCTGATAAAATATAAGGTAAGACCTTTCAAGCTGTTGCCTATCGTAATTAGTGTTGTACAATTACATTTTAACAACAAATTTAGGTAAGGTAAGTGGAAATAGCAGTAAAAATCAAGATGTGAACAACACTAGCATCGCGGGAGGGCTCCTTAATTAGGAGTCCTGCCGCTTGCCCTTTACAAAGCCCTAAGGAACGGAACCCTTTACGTAATTGGCACGATAAGAATTTAGGGGTGTGTGGGAAAAATGCACTTGCAGTCGCGGCTTACAATGTTTAGTTGACTTTAGTTAATAACTTATATTGTAAAACGAAATTGTTTTCCTAAATATAATATTAATAACGAATAAAACAAAAAATAATATTTAAAGTTTTTCTTAAACCTGTACTCTAAGTATATATTTTTATTTGAAATACGTTAATTAGATTTATATAATTGCATACATCTATATGATAAAATAAAATAAAAATTACCAAAATGGTCTGAAAATATTGTTATTGAGACCGATAGTATAATCACCATTATTATTAATAACAGTACTTGTGTATGTTTAAATAACTATTATATATTTTCAATTGATTTTTTTAATACTTTTTATTCCCTATTTTATGCGAATAAAACACTCAACAAGCAAAACATTGAAAAATAATAACGCACCCAGCGGCCGAAATCACTTTCCTACAAGATCTCTTGAAGTCAAGCGCCAGCAGGGGTGCCAATTACTGACAAATATTATTATTTTCCTCTTTATCGCGTTTATTTAGGGGCGGTCGTGGGACAGCCCTGAAAGGCACACCATACATTAAAATAAAATAGTTCTTTTGATTGACGTCTTTTACATTTCTTTGTCCCAAATTGACTTTTCAATTGTTCGCGTCAACGCGTATAATAGAAATTAAAATATTGTGTGTGACTTCTATGAGAATATTGTGAGCTTTAGTGAGTTTTAATTAGTTTCAGCTAACATAGTTAGTATTTACAATTTTGTTTCTTCTTTACACGTATTTTATAAAAATAAAAAAAAACACATTTATGATCAACTCGAAACGTCATTAAAAAAACAAATTTCACAAAAAAAAATACATACTCAAGAAAAATCTAATACGATTCCCGAAGCAAATAGAATCTGAAGTGAAGTGGCATTTAAAATAACTTGCATATAAATTTAGTTTTAACGGCAATAGGATTGAGCTTTTCAATAAGCACTCGAGTGGAGGGCCGAAATCCTCACGATAAGCGATAAAATCGCAATCAAACGATAAACTCCCTTACGAAATTAGTAGGCGCCCCGCCGTCAGCACCCGATGTCGATTCCCACCTAGAGCCCGCGGCGCGCTCATTCACACAAAAACAATACACTATGGGAATGCAAAGTTTTGTATTGATTAATTCATTGAAATATTCCTTAAAACTCCGTATGATGCATTGTTCGTATTTTTGTAAGGTTCCTTGGGCGGTATTATGGGAACCGCGTCAATTTGCTCGCGTGGCCCAAGAATTCGACCTCATCGGACACGGCCACAATCGATCCTTACGCCTTTGTTGTTTGACAATGGGTTTTGTGCTAAATAATTCATTTATTTGTGTAATAGTACTCAATTTGATTGTTAGCGCCCTTCTCGTATGGTTCTGTACGGTAAGACTTATTTCTAATACTTAAGAAATGGGAGGTTCGATTTAATTTAATTGTTACACGAGTATACAATATGGTGTTGGTTTTGAATTTCGCAGTATTTTCGTTTTGCTGGACTTCAATTAAATAGCAAAATAAAATTTCGTGAAAAAATATATATATTGAGTATTCATTATATTAAAATCTTTGTTACTTTCGACAAGTAAGTATGAATAAATTAGCGCCTATTAAATTTATATACTATTGAATTAGATACCTACTCAGTTTTTTTAATAAATATTAAAAGTTTTTATTATAAATGTAGATAAATACCGACCTGCCAAGTATCTTGGACACGCAGCCGTTGGACACCTGCAGTATGCGGCTGATGTCGCAGGGCCGCGCGCCGGAGTGCGCCAGCTCTACTATCTTCTGCCTGGTCGAGTCGGGTAACGGCCGGCCATTCACATAGACCCCCCCGAGCTGATTGATCCCACTGTGGCCCGCAGAGGAGCACCCGAATAGGGCTCCGCCACCCATCGCTGCGCTGTGCATCAGCTCATCTGTGACAACAATTGAT
Source organism: Heliconius himera (assembly GCA_021202915.1). NCBI lineage: Eukaryota > Metazoa > Arthropoda > Insecta > Lepidoptera > Nymphalidae > Heliconius > Heliconius himera. The sequence goes on from JAJHJA010000086.1 coordinate 588,900, forward strand.
GTTAGATTTTTGTTTAGTGTTAGTTTTTTGAGGTAATAAAAAAAAGTTGCGATTAATGCATATAGGTGTATGGAAGTCTTCATAGAACAGCAAATATAATTTTTACACCCAAATTGTGATAAAAGGAAAGATAATTCGAAACTGAAGTGGCTTTTCAATTTGTAGAGTTCTTGCAGACAGATTGCAGAAGTCCGCAAAAATATTAACTACCTGTCAATTCGTATAAAAGGCTCTATTTTAGAGGATCCATCTTATTGAGTGTTAAAAAACTAACCCTTCACAAGAAATAATCTGCTTTGCAAAAATAAAAAGTGAGCCTATTCTTTACACAAAAGGGTTCGCGGTGTAAGAAAGGAAACCACAAATTATTATCTAATCCTCTAAGATAGGAAGATACTTCAACATCTTTTATGATGAAAAACCGTTATTCAAAGCTTCTTTTCAAGTTTTTTTTAATTAATCGCTTTGGTAGATTAAGTTGGTTATTGTATTTCGCAACTATTTAAAATGAAATTTCATGAATAATTTAGTGCAAAAATGAGATGAAACTTAAAAATATTAATAAAGACCGTTAAACGTAAAGATAATCAAACAGGAGAAGTCAGTTTTGATATCCAAAAACAAAGCATCTTTAAATTACAAAAAAAATTTTAAAAAACTGACGAATATTTGAAAAATTTTGCAAATGCACGAATATCGTACAAAATCGCGCTACATAAATAAAATTTATAGCAGAAATGTGTTCCACAAAAAATAAACGCGAAATATATTTTCATAACATTTTGCGTTCAGGTTTTTAGAATTATTTGAACAAAGCCCACGCTATAATAGCTCGCTGAAATATGCGAGTCCGTGTAATGAAACACGCAAAAAGTTCGCCTTCACTAATAGCTTCTACATGCACTTACAACTTGTATGTACATTATGTAATTAAACAAATTAAAATGTATATAGTTTTTTTGTATGTACGTATATACTATTTAAAAGTCGTAAGTTAGCTTTTACTTTCCTAGAAACTGTTATTATTTTTCTTTAGTTTTTATGGAAAACAACTCAATTGTATAGTTACCGTTAAACATCAAGATTTTTAAAATAAATAAAAAAATGTCATGTAATATTTAGATATTGCATTTTATTCCTTCAAAGTGCTGCCTTCACTTCAAATATCTATCCGCTGCCTACTTCACTTGCAGCATGTAGGGCGTATCGGAAATATCTAGATTTATCAAAATAGATCGAAGTAGGCACCAACAGTCAAAATACTGATTGTATATGAACTATTTTTCAAATAAAAAAATCGCTCATAATTATCATGAAGACCTTATTGGTTTATAATTTAGCTATCTTTTAGCTTTTCCTTTATAAACTTATAGAGAGATTTTAGGAACCAAAATTATAAATTAAAGTTCAAAACTAATTAAATCATCGAATTTCTTTGATTTTGTACAATTTATCTTTCCAAGACTTGTTTTTTTTTTTTATTTGTTTAATAGTAATCCTACTAAACAAATACTTATGGTTCGCAGCAAAATTGCATCACAATTGAAATATACAAGGCGCGTTCTTGCAATTATAGATGGCCTCAACAGTTGTCTCGATTCGATTATAACCTCCCTCCACGCCAATAGTTCTGAATAGCACATTAGATCAAGCTCGCCCAACCGTTGGTTCAGATAATTCCTTTTTTCCATCCACCCCACCCCCTACAAACACGTCTCGCGGTAAAAAGTGAACAATTGGATGCAATTTGTGGGTGAATTTAGGGCAGGCCCTGATCAAGGCCTAAAGGGGATGATGAAAGTTCATTGTTTTGGCCCTTTTTTTGTGCGGTCGCTCATTATTTTCGGCGCGTGATTCGAATTCCATTACTTTACGTTTCCTTGAGAAATTCCACTACTAAATAATAGCTTAATAAATTATAACGTGTCAAAATAGTTATTAAGACTTTTTAAGTAGTTTTTTCGAAGGAGATGCGTATCAGTGTTTACGTTTCTACACCAGTCAGCAGTAATTAACCGCCCTACATCCTTCACGACTGTATATACCAAGATATCGTGATAATTTTTCAGTGCACGCAATCCTAATTAATTATAACCACCGTTCGCCAATTAAGTGACGTATTTTCGCGACGAAACTCGTTATTAATAACACCTCTTAGCTCTCGTCGGGCGTCGCCAGCCGTTGGCCGTGCACTAACAAGCAAGGCTGTTAAAAGAACAATGGACAATCGCTACGCTACGCCCCACGCCCAGTGTGTAGGTGGCCTAAACGAGGAGGAAATGCGGTTTAGGCGGATGTAGAGTCAGATTAGAGAATTATTTTTATGTTTTTTATTATGATAAATTGATTAACAAGCATCAATAAAATTATTTATTTATTTTATTTGGATCGATTCAAATTATTTTAGAAATAACAATTAATTACTATCGTATCATAACTGATATTTATTTATACAAAACATTATTGAGAAATTCTACCTTCTCTGTAATATTTCAATGTAATATAAAAAGAAAAAATATATATTTAATTTTATTAATTAAATATACTTATATAATCATCCTCACATTTATAGGTATAATTATTTATAGTTATGATTTTAATTATGAAGGTGTGATTTTTTTATGAGACCATCGTGGCGCAGTGGCAAAAGCGCAGCGAAAGTGCCAAAGTCAAAATTCGGTTTAAAATGGAGAACGGAGTGTCTCAGCTCAAGAGTCCCTCTGTCTACTCTACTATATACAAGATACAGCGTGAAGCTAGAAAAAAAAATTGTTTTTATTAAACGCTGTCGCTCGCGTCATACAGCAACGTCCCTGTCGGCGCAAGTACGCGTGTCGTGAGGGAGTGTTTTAATTTCAGAGGTGCAATTTATTCGAGCGATTTATTTTTAATCCCCGTTTTTATGGCCGCCACTCTATAAATTTATGTGTAGTTGTAGTTATTTTTATAAATTAAGCCCACAATGCTTGATGCGTTTAATGTTATATGAAACTTTATTGACACACCCATTTGTCAGCGAATTAAAAGTTTTCATTTTCTCTGAACTGTCAATGTCAATTTGGTATTGTTCATCTTGAATATTTGTATTAAGTTCTTTTTTATGTTTCATTTAATGTGAAACTTATCACGACTAGTAAAAATTAAAATAGGTATTGGTTTGGTATATAATTTGTTTAACCGATTTTTCGAAATATTGCTTTTTCTTTCAAATAGTTACTAATATTAGATTTTATTGTTTTTCGTCTTAGATCAGATGCAATAAAATTTCTTCTAAGCGTAATATATATAATATAAAATACGCAGATGTAGAGCTATTATAGCAACATTTTATGAACATTGCTTATAAATATTTAGCTATTTTAAAACACGCTATTATATAATTTAATCTCAGCTTTCGCAAGGGAGACGAAACGATTAAATAAAAAAAGGAAACTATTAAATGCATTAACATTAATCAAACAATTTACATATAATAAGTACATAAGGGTCGTCCCTGCATACGACAGGGCACACCTGGTGTCACAGACAGACAACCCCCACTTAATGCCCTTCTTATTATTATTTTGTATCTGTTTTTGAATTTAATCTGTGGGGGAAGTTTAATTGTATAGACGCCATTTTGGATGTACCAAATCCCGTTTGGATTTCGATTTGGAAACGATTAGGGCTTAGCGCCTACAGCTTTTGAGTTGTGACCGTTACTAAATCGATAATATATAATATACCTATAATTAAATTTATTTCAACTATTAAAATAAATTTGATTGACAAATAATAGGTTAACTTTAATAAATATTAATTTTAAATAAGAATACAAACTACTCACTATGAAATAGAGAATATAAATGCACTAATATTTTCTTCTTAGAAATAATCAACCTTAGCTATGATATATTTTGCCATCTTAAAATCTACAACAGATATACCTACAATCAAAATATTTTTTTTCTTTATTATATTACTTCTCCTACATATACTACTATGAGCATACCTCGATCACATAAGAGTATTTCTTTACCTTATTGCGTGTTTAGTGGCTGAACCTCCAAAGTTTGAGACACCATTGAGACGATAAATATTTTTAAGAAAACATTTCTTCGTTCCAACAAACCTACAAATCCTACAATTATAATTTATAGTCAAACACTATTTAAAACTTAAATCTAAAATAAACTTATTGAAAAAGACATGTGCATATTTTTTACTATAAAACATTTTATAGCATCCATTCACGAAATTCTGTCGTTTGTTTTGTCGTGACATAATTTATAGCGAATATCGGCCACGCCTCCTGAAGACGGTAAAAGGCCGCCATTGACAAACGACCATTGAAATTGACACTTACTTTTTTTTTTGTAGATTAGACGTGGACTCGTAATAAAAATGTGTACAAATAATTATTCATGTAAAAAAAACGGTCGTAGATCGGAATTAAATTATAAATATTATATTTGAAATGACGCGTGATGTGTTAATCTAGAAATGATTTCTTTAATTTTTTTTTTGACAATTTTTTTTTAATTTATGTCAAAAAAGTTATTCAATATTCACAATAATTTTGTGTATTGTTTTATTGAAAACTATTTAAAATCACATACATATTTTTTGGGATCCTAATTAGAAAACTAACTAAAAAAATGTACATTCCATGTAGTTTTTTTTATTATAATAGTGTTACGAAGCATTGAATTCAATTTATCTACGTGATCTGTATTTTACATGCTTTACAAAGGCTTCTTGTCAAACTACGGATTTAGTTCGAATATCGATTTTACTTAATACTGATTATCTTTGTTAGTAACTGTTCGTTTTAAATGTGGTTTAACAGTATTTTTGTTTTGTTTTAACACTTGAGCTAATACTACTTTATATGCTAGTATTTTATGTTATTGTTTGTTTTGTTATTTTTGTACTATGTTAATCTATACATATGATTATTTAATAATTGGGCAAAAATACAGTTTTTAGCTGCAGCAAAGATAATCTTCAAAAAGTAAAATGATAATTAATTTATTGTCTTGCCAAAATATGTTTTCATAACATAATTATAATTATTATTTCAATACATTTGTTGTCTTTCTTATTTTGCACAGAACCTAGAGACAATTTATACTGTATACAATCGCGTTCAACTCACACTTTCTGTTTTATCATACACTTTCAAAACAAGTAGAGAAAAACATGTGCGAAAACGGAAAGCAGAGAAATTAGTCACTAAAATATATGTACATAAATATGTAGAAAATACAAAAATCTATAGAAATCTATCAATATCGGTTGAGCTTATTCTTGTGAAGGATTTCTTCACAAGAATAAGCTCAACCGTACATACATACATATTTCTACAAAACAAAGTCTCGAAACATAGACGGAGTGCTTAATCATTAAAATTCCTAGCGGCGTAACAAAGAGACGACTGTTTATCTCCCTCTTACCGCCGATTTTCCGCTCTATTTGTCTCTATCTGGCGCTTAATGTGACAAGATTGTCGCATGCTCCGTTTGACATGGTATAATTATATTTTGCTGGCAACTTACAATATGGCCATGGGACGTTTGTATGGGAAACCGCATGGTTCGTGTAAATATCATATTACTAATATATTGTCTTGTCAGTGGAAAAAAAACGATTTAGTTCCTTACTTCTATTACCTGAATGTTAAAGAATTAATAGGGCAAAAATAACTGGTTAAAATACAAGAAGTTGTAGAGCTTACAAAATGTAATGCTTTCTCCAAATGATATATAATATAAAAGAGTTAATAATAACACTATATTTAGCACTTTTCTTCCGTTTAGATCTATTGTGGACTATTTTGGAGATTTTTTATTTTAAATACTAATTCCTTTTCTTACTATCTTTAGTGAAGTTTACAAAAATTGCTTGATAAAAGCAAATTTATTTGAAAACGTATTAAAAATTTGAACGTAGCGCCGTAGCGAGACTCGAATCTGCTGCTTTTGGACAAGGTCCAAGCACTTACTTGCCTTAGCCAATTATCTATTTCTAAGCAATACTACTATGAAGCTACGATGAAATTACAATATATTCACATATTCACACGTTTTTAAAAATATTTTTATTATAGTGCGAAATAATAATTAAAAAATTTGTAATAATAAGTAAATATCAATGAAATATGAAATTTTATTTTAAAGTATAGTGTAGTAATTAATATAAATGTTTATTATCAATTCATTCGTTTGAACAGATTTGAATGAAGTTTAATAAGCACAACTAATTTAAATCAAAATATGTTAAAATTTAATATAATATTATGAAGCCTAAATTTTGTATACGCTAAACAAATTTAATCGATTTCATTTGAAACATATACCTTTTTCGTTTATTTTAACTAAATGTAATGAATGTAATATGTGACAGGTTGTGGATTCGATTCCCACTTAACAACATGAAATATTTAATATATTTCTTATCTTCACTCTGGTCTCGAGACAAAGGGTGGCGTTGAGTACCGTCACTCGACACAGAAGACGCCTTCAGAATTCGACGGAATATGGTGAACGGAGTGTCTTAACATTAGGTTCCTTTTACTGACCCTGCTTGTGTGTGGAATACAGCGTGAAGCAAAGCGTGAAAAAATGTAATTAAAAATCATAATTGTTAAAATCGCTTATACAATATTGGTTAACAAAATGATATCTATGTTTTTTGTTATAATTTCATACAAATAATATACAAGCAGGTAACAAAGCATTACAATAGGCATCTATTTATGCATCATTATCATGATTTCACACGAACCTTGTATTCAAATAAGCAGTAGTTTCCTACATACTATCAATGATTTACATTTGTAACAATAATATTAGACTAAAAATTAATTTGAAGCCATCGTAGCGCTTAGAGCGCGTAGAAGCGTGTGACTGTAAACGCAAAGGTTATGGGTTCGAATCCCATTCGGAGGATTGGACTATTTACAAAGCGGTGATTTTGATTAGTCAACACGCAAAGTCTTAAGAACTGCGCGAAATAGAGGTGTCTTAATGGGGAGCGGAGTGTCTTATCATTAGGGTCCTAAGTTACCTCTGCTTACTGAATACGGAGTAAAGCTAAAAAAATAAAGTTAGAGTGTTGTGCTACTTGTAGGTGGATCACTTTAAGCATTTTATAATAAAATGTTATTTTGGTTCTGGATGAAATAGATATTATACAGCGGCGTTGAGTTCCGCCATTTAATACGCCATTCAATATTGAAAATTAAGCGAACAGTTGGAAACTAAGAGTCGTCAGAGTAGGTTTCCTCTGCCTACCCTGATATGCGTCATTATAAATATAACTGTATATATTGTAACTTAAAGTTTCTACATTTAATTTGACAGAACACAATTTTTGCCATTAAATTATAACATAATTTTAACAATATTTTATTTTTATTTTAATATTAAAATTAAATTGTTAATCCTGAATAGGTCAACGAGCGCTAACTAACGAAACTTATGAAGTTTCAAGATGCTTGTCTATTTAAACTGAGTTAACTTACTTATTCTAAGATCTTATAGAATAGCAACACAGTACTTAAAATTTATTTTTAAATTATATTTCTTTGTTTTTGTCGACGATTTTTTTATTGATATTATATTATACTGTTGCCCCAAATGTTGTTTTTTTTTAATTTCCCTCTATATACTGCGCATACGTATCAAGTTTATGAGACATTATGTGTTGAGTGGCGGAGCTCAATGTCACGTTTTGTACGTTCCTGTACTTTAAAAAGATGTAGTCAATCTTAGTGTAATTGATATTAATACCAAATTTTTCAACACAGATATAAAAACAAGTACAGCACAAAATAAAAAATACAATAAATATATAATAGATTATCTGATAAAGGATTAATATTTCATAGTTTAAATATATAGTTAGTACAAGTATTAATGCAAAAACCTATATTTATAGAATATATATGAAATTAGAGCTATGTGTGCTTAAATAAATTTTATAACTAAAATTCAACTTAGTGGAGCCAAGTGCTTGCAAATTTCACAACCTAAGACTCAATTTAGGTTGACTACCAAAATAATATTGAAGATAAACAAAAGATCGTCCCAAATTCATAAGACTGTATGGTACCTACTTTATAAGTAAAGAAGGTAAGTTTGGAATGAACTAAAGTTAGTGGGTAATCTGTGGACTAGCCAACAATGCTGCCAACTGGCAAGCAGTCACGTCACAAGTTTGCAACTTGCTACGTTGTTAGCGATTTGTTTGCAAAAATTATATTTAGCATCTGTTTTCAGTTCTGTCTTGTGATTGAATGAGAAATATGGTTTAGTTAAAGTAGAAGATAGGATATCTAAGAGCGCTTCTTATATCAGTTCGACTTTCGCCCGCATGCTATGTAGAGAGAACCTAGTGTTAAGACACTAAGTTCTTTCTACCGGAAAGACTAGGTCTACTTTTTTAAAAATTGGAAGATACACATATTTTATATCTGTATCTTTCAGTTGAATTAAATCCATGAAAAAAAAACAACAAATATGAAAAAAAATAGAAACCAACCTTTATGCGGCATCTTCCAGAACGCCTCGGCCGCCGTGGTGGGTTCCCGCGGCGGCGCTACCAGCCCGCCCACCAGCGTGGTGGCGGCGTGCGCGGGCGCCGGCGCCCGCCCCCACCCGCCGTGCAGCGCCACGCTGCACCCTAACACCCTAACGTTGTAACTACTGCCCTGGCTAACCTACAACCCCTCAAGTAGTTCCCGAAATTACCAAGTGAGCCTAAATATTTCTGATATTAGCCTATTATAGTCTTTAATTATGTATATTAATGATTTTTGTCTAAATAGTAAATTGTCTAAATAGAAGTGACAAATGAAATTAAAACTTTAAATCTGCTATAGTGTTAAAGAAAATATCCCTAAAAATATAAACATTGGTGCCGTTGCCGCTGCGGTGACCTGCAAATAAAAACACATTGGCTATAGAAACTGACCTCGAGGCGGCATTAGACAATCACATCATCAATTACAATCAAGCGTTCGTGTCTTTGAAAGCAATACCGTCGTTACTGGACGCTACTTTCCCGCGCGAGTGAAAGAGTTCGACGCTAATTGGTACATGATGGTGCTGAATCGTGTTAAGAGAGCACCATCTATTGTTGCATAGCACAGATAGTTGTGCTTCGTGCGCTCTGCGTTGATAGTGATCGATGATATGGAGTAATGAAGTGAGATGGGGCCAGATACCCGCGTGCTGTACCACCCAGCACGCGCACCCGAACGGTAGTCGCGGCCGCGTGGCGGTCTGTCGGGGAGCTTTTTATTATTTGACAGAGATGTTACATACAGGTCATGAGTGCGTGGAGTGCTTTTTGTTGCTGTTGTGTGTTAAGCTTTCAATTTGCCTGTACTTATATTGATATATCGATATACTTGTGAGTAAATACTAATAGCTCTACCGCCGCCGTATTGTAAAGTGCCTGATTAAAGTTAATGTTATTTAGTTTGAAATCTATCTTAAAAATATGTTTATTATATTTTTTCCACAATCTCTCAGGCAAAACTAGTTCAGGGATATTTCTAAATTGGCAGACATTCGCGAACAGAATAAGTTATTAGAATCTTTCTACTTATTCCGCAATAATTAAATAATACGTAGAAATAAAGAGAAAAAAAATACAAATAGGGATGTACCTCGCGAATACTTTCATGATTATAACTAAATCGAATAACGATCGCATTATAAAAGTCACAGGTACTCAAACGTAGGGACACGTATTTGATCTTTTCAAGTCCCAATCGAATGACTTTGATATTCCCCTCTGGAAGTGGGGTACAATGAGGCTGAGGGTCGCCTAAATTGAAGACTCACTTTGAGTCTAGTCAAAGCGAATGCGTAGTGGAATACGACTAACATGAAAAGTCGGTGAGTACCTATCGCGGATGTATCGCGGAGCTGAGCTCGTGTATCCGCTCTGCTTACTTGGGAATTATGATAAAAATAAAAATAATTTTATAGAAGTAAAATTAGTAATAACGTATTAAATATATAATTTTGATTGAATGATATTACTAAAGCTAATTGATATTTTGATACTTTGTAGCAGTAGCTTTTATGCTGAGGTGGTATTCGACTGTCACTTTTTAAAACCTAAAATTCCCAAAACACGTAGAACGTTTCATTTAATAATCATACACAACCAATTTTTTGATATATTGGTATATCTCTCTCGTCAGATCTAATAATTTTTTTTAAATCTATTTGTAGTTTTTGATTTCTAATCTAGTTAGTTGTCATATATAATATAAAGAATATATTTCATCACGACCTTACCTTAATAGATACATACAGACAAATCTCTTACTCTACTATTTATCTGACAGAGATACCTAAAAAAAGTACACAAATTGAATTAAAAAATGTATGCAACGATACAAATATGCAATCCTGTAAATAACATTCAGTCTGTATGTTCATACATAAATATATCCGATGTTCCAACATAGCGAGGTTTTGTGGCGATTTAATATAAAATAATGCAGAAGACACGGAAAATTGGCATTTAAATATTCACAAATTAAGTCTATTTTCCGTTGTATCAAATGAATTGATTCCACATCGCTGATATGAATAATTGAGAATAGTAAGTTGGAATTGTATAAACGTATTCAGTGCTTGAAAGTAGCTGATAGCTGTCGCAGTTTTTTTAAATGTGATTGATGATAGCTGGAGATGCTTTATGTTATAGGTTTATGTAGATTTTGAACTAAAAATGGTAGTAAACGTGGATGTTGTTATAATTGATATTCGCGAAAAATAATAGATTTCTTATTGTAATAATACAACCTCAGATAAGATAAGAATCTGACCACTACTTACAGTTAAATAGTTCCTCAGTCTGTCTCTTATTCAAACCGAGAAGCAAATGTCTAAGCAAAATTATATGAAGCTTATATAATTTTGTATAGGCATTTGCTTCTGATTTTGAATTTACTATGTATGTTTCAGCAACGTACAACATCGAGTTCTTCCACTCCACACGTTGCTATGTCTCAAATTCGGATGAAAAGTGGAGTGTTTTAACTCTATAATCTCTCTACCTACCCCGCTGTATGCGGGATATAGTGACTAAAAAAATGTACGTACGTAAATACATCATATAAGTATTTAAGTACTTAACGTGTGCACACATCAGATTATGGTAGAGGCTTACGGAATTGTAAAACTATTTATTTTAACATTCAATTAAAAACAACTATACAACTTTTCCATACAAACTACGATCACGACTCAAACGATAGTGACAAAGGTCAATGACATGACGAACATAAATTAGCAAAAACTTCACAATAGTTAATAGATACATAAAAATACTGTAACTATAGGCTATATTAAAAAAATACGATTTTTTTTCTTTTGCATGAAGATTGCTCGCAAGTACTAAAGTATGAAAATTAAAAATTTTCAAGGTCTAAGACTCTATAGTAAATATTTTAATTTTTTATTAAGCACAACTTAACACCGCGTTATCTTTTACTAACTTAATCAAAGAACTGAATATACACATCTCAACGAGTACAAATCGAACCTACAACCTCATACACAAATTGAAACTTCACAACGTACTTATAACAAAAAAAAATCAATTTTATACAATACGCGATACAACCAAGTGTTCCAATCCTCCACCAGGGGTCAGGGTCCCCACCACTGGCCACATGGCGCATCAACATCAACAAATATAATGCATCACCAATAAGACGTGGCGTTATCTCACCGATCGCCGGCCCCTTTATACTTATCGGACGTATCGAGTTACTACGGAATGTACAAAAACTTGTTTCTAATTAGTATAATTAACTGGTCATAGATGGTTGTGCGTAGAGGCTGTGCGAATGATTTATTATATTATTATGTATCATGAAGGTATTTTATGTGTTTTTTTTTATATTTTTTTAGTTTTACGCTATATAGCAGGGAACCTGTGAACCTAGTGTTACGATACTTTCCGTTTTACACTTTCCACCGTATTCTGGAGGCATTGCGTGTTGGGTGGCGAAACTCAAAACGAGAAGAAAATGAAAATAAAAATATTTTATTTCCTCGATGTAAGGGAATCGAAATCCGAACCGTTGTGTTAACAGCCACACGCTTGTGTCCCTGCGCCACGGTTGTCCTACTGGTATTTCACAATGATTAAAATAAACAGCTTAATATTTTTTCCAGTGGTAGGCAGAACCTAAAGTTAAAAATTAAGACACTCCGTTGCCAACTTTCTGCCCAATTTTCGAGACATTGTGTATTGAGTGTAGGCCACGCGTGGTCTGTTAAAGCGAGGAAATAGTCATTTCCTGGGGGAATGGAAATTGAACTAACAATCATCTTGTTTACAATCCAATCGATTTTATGATGATGCAAATGTATAATATTATGTAAAAAGACATAGAATTTATTCTATAGGTTTTAGTTTCTTAATATTAAATGTAGTAATTTATTCTTAGCATAAATAATATACACAACAACAATTGAAAACTCCAAAACAAATTACAATCAAAACTATTGATATAAAAATATTATTGTAATAGATACTTATAACTAGAACTTTCCAAACAACGAAGTAAAGATAAAGATAAAGATCAAGTCATCTCAGTGAGGCCATCGTGGCGTAGTCGAACATTATGGGATTCTAAACGCGACAGTTGTGGGTTCAATTGCCGCCCAGGGTATTTAATATTTAATATATTTATTTCCTGGTTCTGGTTATACGCGATATCTCGAAAATACAGAGTATAAGTATAGTGACAAGAGACTCCGTTCACCACTTTTCTGTTTTTTGTTTTCTTGTAATGTAGGCTGAGAGAACATAGGTTCCCCCAGCCTACATTACTGTACGTGGGATACAGCGTGAAGAATAAAAAAAGAGAAGAAAAAATCATAATTTCAATTCCGAGACTTAATTACTCTATGACCAACTGTAGTAGTATATTATAGATAATATTAATTTAAGTAATGCGTGCTTAATTAATTAGAATATCACGTTTTATTAAAAAATGACTTATCACCTGCGATTGCGACCGGTGAGCCCAGTGAGCCCACGCCCAGTTTTATGTCAAATTGTATGAATATTTGTCATTGATGTGGTTGTAATATGTTCATTTTGATCGATTTGTGTCTGTTTTATTGACAAATTAATATATTTGAATTTACATTTAGCGATATGCAATATAGTATAGAATTAGATATTTTTTTATATTAAATGTAGAACAGTTAAAATTTTTTTTCTTCTTCCTTCTCTTCTTTGTCCATGTGTTAAGACACTTTGTTCCGTTTTGAGTGGTAGAACTCAACGAAATTAAATAAATATATGGATAATAAATATTTTTTTAGTAAATCGTAACATTTAAAAAAAATACATAGACCAACGCAAAGTTGTTCTATTGTAGTTAAAAAACCAATATCTACAGATCTTGAAGCAAGAAGAAATAAGAATGCACCGATATCATAATAATAAAACCGGATTGAGATAGCGAGTCGTCGGCGTATCATAAATCGAACTTGATACTACGTCATACAACTTACATACACTCCGTACGTATAAGTGTTTTAACAAGTAAAAGTAAGCAAAAAAATCCACTGAGCCTAAGTGGCTCGAGCGCGGCAAACGCAAACTTTTGAATTCTAAGGAGTTTTGAATTCTATATAACAAATATTTTACGATACGTATATTGACTGGTAAATTCATATATTTTTACATTGATTTTTTAGCTTTCGCATATTTTGTCCTGTATAGCAAAGTATGTAGAGAGAACTCAGTGTGAAGACACTCTGTTTTCTATTTTTTATAGATATATAAATATTTTGTATATTACTTTCTGTAATATTTTTTTTAGGTTAGGTTAGATTAGGCAGAGGAAATTTAATGTTAATTGTTAAAGACACTCACTTCCACGTACTACCAGATTTTCTAGAGATTACATGTAGTGTAGCGGAACTCAACGCTGCCTTTTGTCTACCAGAGCAATGAATTGAAAGTAACTTAAATATAATAATTCCCCCGATGTAAATCGAACTCGCAACCAGCGTGCTCACAGTCAGCACTACACAAACGTATATTAAAATATCTATATACTATCATAATTACCTCAATCCATTAAAACCAAGCTTGCAGGATCTACTTTGAGAACTACTTAGTAGCTGAAAACGTGATGTAAAAAACTGAGTTCCTCGCAAGTGGCCGTCTGAGCACGTCAAAGGCAGTTCGCGGAATTAAATTTAACCAAGATAATGTTGGTTTGTCGATAGCTTGTACGGTGAAATACTTTAACTGTTGTAGTTTATGTTTTTGAAGGGAATTTTGTGATTTAATATTTAGTTTTGAGGCGGTTGTGGCGTAGTGGTAGAGCGCTGGGATGTAAAGGCGATGTATGGGATGTGGGTTTAGTGTCAGAGGGATGTTTATATTTAAGTTGTTTCCAATTCTCTACTCTGATAAGACAGAGTAGTTTTAAATTTCTACACGCGCAATATCTTAAATTCGGACTTTCCGCCGAATTTTAAAGGCATTGATTTGTTGAGTGACGGAACCCAACGCCGTAACCTACCTACATGAATTTATTTAAAATGTTTGTTCTACACACACTCGTAGATCATTAGTCACATTTTCCAGACGAATTAATGACATCATTTATTTTTAATTATTAAGAATTCTCTAGATTTTTACAATAAAAAAGATAAATAAATTTATTCGATATAGAAATATGAAAAATTTTGTGCCTACTTGTTTTTTTTGCATGTACTCTAATTTTACTTTTATAATTAAATTAATAGAGCAAATGAATTATGATAAAAAATAAAATAAATTTTCGAAGTGTTAAAAAACACTTTAGTTAATAAAAAGTGTAACAAAAAGTGGAAACATTTAACATGCATTTTATAATGAATAAATTGTAGAATGAGCATATGTCACGGATTTTCTCATATTAGAAACATTGCGAATTTGTTTAAGTATACCGTAGAAAATTATTTTTTAAAGCTAATGTTAAAATAATATGCTCTCCGTTTTCCACCCGAATTTCAAATATTGCAAATTGAGTGGCGGAACTTAAGGTCCGCTTCATCTTCTTACTCGAGCTAAGAAATGCCAATGATTCACTCCCTCGAGTAGAAATCAAACCCACTACCATATTATTTACAGTTAAACACTGAGGCCCTCTACTTACATAGTTTTCAAGTGTAAATATATCAAAAATTATATAACAATAACATTTAAAACTACAAACATTTTCTAAATCAATCAACATTTCATTTACAATGAAATCTAAATCATATATTAAAAGTAACGTTATTTCAAACCTAGTTTACCTAACATAAGTTACATTAAAACGAATTCAAACGTTCGTTTTAACATTTAAGCTGAACGCCATCTTAAAGATCGGATATCTGGGATCCGGCACACCTCATTAGACGCCCTGATTCAGACACAGGTGCTACTAATGCGATAAGTGAGATAGATCGCTCGCAAATCTGTGCGTTTACTGGATTTTAATTGAACAACTTACTAGATATCTTTATTTAGTTAGTTAAATTGAAGTATTCAAAGGTATATTTAATTGTCATTGTACTTTAAATATTAGTATTTGCAATTTTAATTATTTTAAATGAAAGAAACTGGATGACTGAAAGTAGAAGATAAAGATTTTTCTTTATGGATTTCAGATATGTATCTATGTAAAAAAATAGAATATCTAAAAATTTGGAATTGTAGAGACTGTTTGTAGTACAATTTACTCACATTACATTGGATAAGAACAATGATCGTTCATGTTTATAATACTAAAATCTGTTTTATGTTGAATTCATTACATTTTCTAGAGTGATTAGTTAGGTCAATTTCTTACTTTTAAGAGATTCAAGTTTACTTCTTTTTTGCATTACGCATTATCCCTACCGGGGTAACCAGGGGCAGAGGGGCAGCTCTATCAAATATTTTTAAGCATCAAAAAACCAAATACAACACGTTTTTACATTACAACACAGCACGCAGCACAGTGTAATGAACACTCAAATAAATATTTTGTATCAAACTCATCTATAATTGAATCCCGCATCAAAGTGCAACGCACGTGCGTCCCACAAAACATAATATACGCTAGAGGGCTCTCGTACAAACTTGCAGCGAAACGTCAAAGGCGCTTCCTTTTGACTGCGCAAAAAAAAACCAGGCTTTCAGTATATAATTAACAGTGCGGTTACAGCTTTGAATTGTGGAGTGTCATATACACGTTTGATGTTGCTTTACCTTCATACAATCTGATTATGTGAAATCTTATAAAAATGTTTGTGGATTCTGTTTAGGTTTAGGTGAAATCGCTTTGCTGAATGAGCACAATAGATTTTTTTTTGCTGGTTGTGTTTCGTTGCTGTTCACGTTGTTTAATGAAATTAAAAATAAATATATGGTATAGGTTATTTTTTATATGTTGTAATAAATAGTTTATTTACTCTACTGATATAATATTATAATCGTCGCCATTGATCCATATTTTACAACACACAACTTGTGAGTTCAAGACGTCAAGATGACAAGTGTATCGACACTATCTAAGTTGCAATCTAATAAATAGGAAATCAAAATTGGAGTGATCTGCTTCTAATTTTACCCAAGCCATGCCAATAATGTGCAAAATATAGTAAGATACTACCAAAAGTTAAATATACGCTTATTGTTCTGCAACATAAGCAATGCATGTTAAGGAATCTTCATATAAGGGATTTTCTTATATATTATAATTCGTACCTTTTTTTATATATCTGTATTTCAAAAGAGCCAATACAAAAAAAGATATCACATTTAATATAGTTAAGGATCTTTATAATTATAAGTTATGAGTATTAGCATTTTTCAACACGTTTTAAACTTTGTTAATAGTGCTTTCAAGTGCATTGCTGTTAAGCTGTTCATGCTATTTTCTACCATTTTCTCTTTCATAATTTTAATAAACACAATTGTAGAGGTAGAATATCTAACAATATTCTACCACTTAGGTCCGTATTTATAAACCGCTCTCAAGTTTGAGATCGATCTTGAGATGCCGTGTGTATTTATAATATATATGGCTATCAGGCCATAGTATCTCAAATTAGGTTTTGCCACAACGAATAAAAGAAGTGATTTATCATTTGTTTTAATTTCCTATCAGATGGAAAAGGTAGAAATAAAAAACAAAGTGATCCTATAAGGGTTCCGTATTTTTACTTTTGAAGTCCGGTACCCTAAACACGATTTAATTTATTATTTAATCGTTTTGTCACTATCGTACCTATATGACCAACAAAAAGAAAAAATACAGGTATATTTTCAAGTTTTTAGTTTTGTCAATTTCTTGGTTCGTTTTACTTTAACTTTTTCTTGGCTTTAGTATTAAATAATATCAACCAGATGTGAATGTTCTGAACTTGACGGATAGCAAAATTTCACAGTAAAGTGAAATATAATGAAAAGTAAACATTTTATTACAGCTGCGCCTAATATGAGCGACGCCTGCAGAATATGTAAACTCTATATGTATCTACAAACAGACAATTTATATAGAGTAAAAAAAAGTCTTTATCAAATATTTAAGGCTGTATAAATATAATAATATTAGATGACTAATATTTAAGCTTAGATCTGATTTAATAAAGAAAAAAAATGGTTGAATAATGTTATGTCAAAATGGCAATAACTTGATTGGAAGTTTATTTCACTTTTTCTCATGTCATTGGAGATGGACAGACTGCAGAACAGTGGAATCCAATATTTTACTTTCCTTTAGCAGGATTTGTTTTCCCAAAGATACGACATCGACTTATAACCACGGGTAACCTACCATACAGTACACACCGGTAGGGTTTTATTGTATGATTATTCCAAGTATATATTTTGTTAAACATAACAACGAGGTTTTCGCTTTTTCTCTCATAGCAAAACTCTTTTCCTTTCCCATCTTTCCACCCACTTTTTGAGGCATTACATATTGAGTGGAGGAACTCATTGCCGCGTTTTGCCTACCAGAGGGAAATAAAAACAAATCAAATATAAATATAGGGGAATCTTTACTTTACTTTATAACGTTAACAGGCAGGTAACGATATAGTAGTAGTAGTAGTGTTACTACTACTACTACATTAGTATACTATAGCAGGAATAAATTACCAAGCGGCACTTGCAATGAAACCCGGCAGGCGATTTGTTACCGTGACGGAAACCGTCAGCAGAATAATTATATAAATAAATGATTTTGTGATTCCCATCGACTCGAGCATTTTGACACAAAAGTAATTATACATCCCTGTATATGTAGTTATACTTGTATGTATTTTTTACATATATGTATGTGTTAACATAGTATGGAATTTACTCTGCGGCATGAGACTCGTTTTTTTTAGGTTCACCGCATATAGCAGTGTAGATGACGGAAATCTAGTGTTTAGACACTCCTTTCCCCACTTTTTGCCTAATTTTCGAGACATTATGCATTGGGTGGTGGAATTTAACGTCGCGCATAAGACTTGTATTATTCTCTTTTATTCTACGATGTCTAAGTGTTGTTATCTAGCACTTCGTATAGTTTTTCATATTTTTTTTATATTCTTATATGAGATAGCAACCAGTGATTTTTTAAATAATTTTAAATATAATATTACCACTACACTGCGATATTTCTACACTGTTTATAATAAATATTTTGTGTTTCTTTTTAAATACATTTCATTGGCTAAAATAATATTATGAGTTATACTATCCTATTCTATTTTATTTAAATAAAATAATAGTATCCATAACGTGTACTATCGAGCACATAAAATTTTAGTAAGAATACAAACTAAAAAAAAATACACTCAATAATAATAATAAAATCTTATAAAATATATTAAACGTATAGATTTTTGTGTCATCTCTACATATGTAGTTGTATAGAGCCTCGACTCGGATCGATAAATCACTTAGTTATTGTGTATTCACACCTTTTGAGCTACTAGACCTATAAAAAATATAAAACTCACTTAAAAGCAGCAAATGATGAGCCGTAATGATATCATTGCTCAGGAATTAGGATATATTTCAAAGAAGTTTTCTGTACCTTTTTATAGACTTTGATTGGATATTCTTTGGCAGGTTGAATTTTATGTTTTTGAATAGTCTATTGTTTTCATTTAGTTATTATGATTTTTTTAACGAACATTATATAACTTATTCAGTAAATTTATTTTAAAAAACTTAAAATATTTATATTATATGTTTTTAAGTATTTTAATAATGTTCTTAGGTAGTTTTTAACATAAGTGACTTTATATATAAAAAATATACATACCGACATTTTTAATTTTATTAAATAAAAGTTTAAAACTATAGGTTCAAGACTTATCCACAGTACTTATAAAACCTACCTGTTATCATAATACATTATTTTTACAACCAGTTAAAATTAATTTGTATAAAGTACAAAAATTCAAAATATGACATTGGCTTCACTCTGGTGGTTAAACTTGTTTTATTTATATGTCCTAACTTGTTCCTTTTATGCTAATCACTCTTTTAAGGTTATTTTCAATATTCCAGCTTATAAAGAATTAAATTTTTATAATATCGTTAAAAAGACAACAAATTCAAACGGACACATTGCCGACACAAAAATAAAAATATCATAAGCGAGATACATCGAAAGCTTTTTACTTTAAAAAGCCTCTATCTTAATCCTTATTAAGCCATCGTCAAGGGTGAGTCGGCTATTGACACCGAAGTGTTATTATGAACTCATCGTGGATTATATTATTTTTTTCCTTAAAAATATATTGTGCCGTAACACGGAGGCTGTTAGGATATTAAATTTAAGAAGATTATACCTACTTGAATTTGTGATATTTTTTGGTTTTATATAATTGGGAGAACATATTTATGACTGAGTGAATTCAAATGTTATATCTAACATTTTATGTCTAATTATTACTTTAAATATTACTAACTTAAATACAAATAATTTATCCTTTTTAGAAGGACGTAAATATTTTTAATAAAAATCCCACACACAATAGGGTAGGCAGAGGGAACCTAGTGTTAAGACACTCCGTGCCCCACTTTTCACATTTTTTAAACAGTTTTAATGGTACAATTTATTTTATAAAATTTATTAAGGAGGATGTTTTAATTAAATATTCTAAGAATACTGCAACCTGATAGAATATTACCAGCTGCAAGCTTGAATTATATATTATATTTTGTGTAGGACTTAGCTTAGAATAGGACTTTTGAAAACATTTTACATCTTACTTCATCACTTTAAAACCCGAATAAATCAAGAAGTATCTTACATTTTCACAAATTACACACTATACAATTTACTCCGATATCTATAAAAAAAAACAGAATGGCTGTATCAATGTCAAAAAAATGATTTTACAAGTTTTTTTTCTATTAATAATTTCTCCCCAGACATTTGCAGAATCGCTTTTAGCACCGTATAATAATGATGAGAAATGTCAATGATTGTCTCTTTTGTCCGAAACATGACATTAATAGGAGAAAAAAGGAAAAAAAAACAGTCAAATGCTCTATAGGGGCCCGAATAGTGTTGTCAACACTCGAAATACTACAACTCTCAAGTATAAATAATAGTTTGTATGAATGCCTCGATACTTTGTCGGCATGAATTGACTTTCAAATTTATTGATTTTAACATTTTTTTTTGTTGAGTAACTTTAAGGTAACTTTACTTAGGGATTACTAATAAATTGAACTACTGTATGTATGTACGTCACAATTAGTTAGTTTGAATGTTTATATTACTAATAAAATATGTAACATATGTTTGAAATAATTATTTCATTTTTAATTTATTTATTGTTAATTTATTATTGCTAAACTGTGTTATTTTTGTGTTTATTCATGGACAAAAAATGATAACTTTGCATTATGTCTCTTTTTTTAGAACCTCATAGAACTCTATTTTTTCTTTAAAGTGTCTCTATAACTGTAAACGTTATAGAGAACATTGCTACTTAATTGCTCAATAAATAATATAAATCTCATATACATGTTACAAAATATACATTTCGCAAGGAGATTATATATACTAAAAATAGTAAATTTTTACTGTATCAATTTAAAATTTTAAATATTTTATTACCTAGCTTAAAAACTCTATCTCCAATATATAACAATCCGCATTTCAATTAGATCGTTTTAATAAATATACCTACATCTGATAAATATGTTTGACGTAGATATTTCAAAACATATTTAAAAAGGAGCCGATTCAAAGTGAGTACTTGAAAAAAAAAAGTCCTGTACCCCCGTCACTGTCACCCATTGTAGAGCAAGTATCGTTTACCGCAAAAATTATTTGCCCTACAATACATTTTGGAGATCTCTATTTAACGAAATTACAAATTTTCGGACACAAACTCTTCAATAGAGTCCATTGAATATATTCGGTGCAGATCAAAGGTGCTTTTGTCGGTTTTTTTTCTTTCTGTCAGTTCAAAATTTTGTTGCATGTCAGTAGACGATTTTTAAAATTCAAGTAATATATTAATTATCTATATTTATTGTTGTTATTTTATTTATTACTGATAACTTTAATTATATTTTTAATTAATTCTTACATTATATTTGGTTTTTATTAAATCATTTAGTAAAGCCAGAAAATAATAAAACTGTAATTTATCTAACTTAATTTATTATTTTTAAATTATAAATTTCTCTGCTTTATTGGCTTTAATTATAATTCTGTCACTTTCAATAACACTAACAATGTTTGCCGAAATTAACAATAGATTGTTATAAAATAAAAAAAACCTTTTAAATTATGTCATATTAAATTACACTGAGGCAAAAAATTATAGGGCCAAATGTTTACTATTACAAATTATCTAACAATACATTGAAAGAAGGATTCTATTACTATTTAAAATATCCCGCATTAGGAATTTATACCAAATAAAAGATCAAATTACTAAGAGACACCCATGTTTTATAACAGGTAGTTTTTTTATTCCATTAAAAATTTATTTTAGTAAGAAGTCACAATTTTTTTGACTCTATCCTATTCCATTTTTTTATCTAGTTTATGTATTTTTTTTTATTTTCTATATTATTAGGCTGAATAAAATATATATTGGCCTAATTCTAAGCTAAATTTTATGAAGAATAAAACTCCTGCCATTTTATTACATTTTAAACAATAATCAAATACTATAAATATTCATTTTGAATATATATAATAAACAAATAGAGTCAACAGAGTCACATTTTTATTTACTACGAATATTAAATGTCTACTATTTTTTTTATTTAGGACTAGTATTTGAAATTATAATTTAGTTAAATCTTATGTATTTATATTAGTAGCCTGTCTTTATATTATAGTGATTAAAATATTTTTTTCGTACATATATTTCTTTCAAATTTATTTATTTTTTATTTATATTCTATATGAAAAATTATTGAAGCATTTGACACTTATTTTTGGCGGATAAAAAATCTATGAACCTTATATGACGAAGTGATAACATATTTTTTTCTCAACGATATATGTTATATGGAGTATATTATAATATAAAGAGCAAAATAATGGCCATTGTAAGAATAAGAAGTAATCATTTTTTTTCAGTAATGTCAAACGAAAAAAAATAAAAAAACCGTATATGACCTACCGTAAACAATCTTCTCTATAAAACACAACAGTCCGTAACACTTGCACTCAAACACCTCAACCGTTCAAGCGGGACCGTTCCCTCAAATTCAAGTTTCTGACCGTTCAATGTACCGTGATCATCGAACCCGGTATATCGGAGCTGCGAAGCGTTACCGCTGATGTCACGGCTCGATTACGACTGGCCGAGCCATCTGATTCCAAGTCAGCCGTATGAGCAACGGGGGCGGGGCCTAGGGGTACAGCCAGTGTCAGGGGGAGCACGCACACTACGATACGAGCACACATACACAATTCACGCCCACAAAGATTTTGTACCAAGTTTCGGTTTTGTATGGACGCAAGTTTTCATACGAATGTGTAAGTTTATTTTGATATTATGCTTTTTTTTTGAGTTTTAGGTTTTTTTTTTGGTTTTTTTTAATGTTTGTTGTTGAATGAGTGTCGTTGTGTTTTATAAATGACTATATTAGGTTAGTTTTTAATTTATGGGAAAAATTAAATTAGTAATCTATTTTGCTGTTTTTGGTATTTTTTTATCACAATTCTATAAATTTTAATAGTTTGCGATGATTGTCTATATATATAAATTACATTTTTTATCACCATAAAGAATTATTAGCTATTATTTATTTTAAGAGGGAAGGAAATGTAACAATATACATAAAATTGCCAAGAATATGTCCGAGGCAGGTCATAAACGGTTAGGTTTTATAACCGGGTCTAGTGCGGCGGAGTGCCGGCTAAGCAAAAGATGTAAAACTTTTACACTCCTCTATTTGACTGCCTTTCCCGAATGGTAATATTTTATTGTCAGCTGCGTGATGTTTAATGGGTCAATATATAGACTTCGTAAATATGTTATAAAGTTAACCTTCTACATAAAACCTGTGATATTTCAAACTAAAATATATTTAAAAATAATCTAATATCAATGTTATTATAACAAAGTAGATTTAGATTATAAGTAGAGAGGGTGAAATTTATACAGTGACATTTTTCTCGTTAAAACGGCGTAAAACGTCTAGACGGACCATCCAATGAAAAGCGGTCAACATGGAGGGTTCTTTAGATGATATTAGAGTTTCACTTCGAGTAAAAAATATGAAAAAATATTCTATTATGAAGCAAACAATCAAATATTTTGTTACAATTACCATAACAAGTTGGATTACAGGCAATTAATTCACAAATCACATCCCCCGCCAAAATGTATAACCTAAAAATCAACAAAAACGCGTTCGCACGACAACAATGGCTGACACGCGGCGATCGTCACGCCGCTAACGCTTAGTACTCATTATTCAGAACTAATTTCACGCTCGCTCTTAACAATTGTGAGATTTCGCGATGCCATGTCACGCTTTTCGTCACGACTGGTTATCTCAGATTGACTTGTTACAATTTTTTTTTCCTACACCAACCCGCGGGTCAAATGCTACGTTTAAACAGATCCGTTACAAAGGAGGTCGATACAATGCGATCGAAAATTCGACCTTAGTGAACCATTAAAAATCGTTTTCCACAATGGATTTAAAAAATAAATAATATAAGTACGAAAAAACTATTTGTGCAAGAACAATATGTACACCGCAGCGGGACATCTAGATAGAGTAGAGTATTTTCTTTATATTTTATATTTTTTTTATTTGCACTTATGCCTTGGCTGAATGGCGTCGGATCCTTAATTTACGCATCGCTTGATGTATTCTGTGCTTAGAATTTGTAAGGGATTGTTCTTGTATTGTAACATTGCGTGCTATTGTGCAACCTTTATTTTGTCTTAGATGTTGTGTTATATAGAGTTGATTGAAACTTCTGTTATTTCTGAGCATTAGAAGCTTAATATAATGCTCAAATTTAGGTGAAATATAATAATTTTAAATGTACTATTTAATGGAAAACTATAGTAAATCAATTAGAATCAAAAATCAAAAAATATTTTACAAACGAAAACTACAACCAACGTATTTCTTTAACCTCCCTCATCTCCCACACACAGCAACCAAACAAAGAAAACCTAGAGTGAAAACACTCCGCTCTCCACCCATTTCTTTCTACATACTACACAGAGCCACATACAACAGTATAGAAATACAAACATTAGTGTTTATATGTAAAATCCAGCACGGTGCGGTGCAGCTGCTGCGCCTTACACGCATCACTGGCGGCTCACAACATCCGCGAGTAACGAATGCTTTGTGAATGCCGATGCCGATGCCGATAGATATAGAGGCTGAGGTACAGGCGAGGAGCGAAAAGTGCTTGTATTATTTGTATGTATTTGTATGAAGAAATGTTTAATTGATTAGGAATATTGTCATACTAAATTGAAGGTAATTTGAGGTAGGTATTGGGTAGGTTAGGTATTGTTTTTTTGGTTTGATAGAAGAGAGAAAGAAAATTTTAATTTTTCTTACTATTGTATAGTAAATATCAACCTTTGAACATATTATTGTAGAGTATTAAAATATTTTTTTTGTGGCTTATTATATTTATATCTAAATTATAATTAGTTTGTTATTTTTATTATTTTTTATATAAAACAGATCTTTTTTTTATTTTTCTTTATTACATTATATAATTTAATAAATAATATTCTCACAATGTTTACTGTAGAGTATCAATTTTTTAATACTTTACAACCTAAAAATGATATCATACTTATAGACATGACAAGAATGAAAGTTGAATGTATAAAATAATAATAAATTTTCGTATATATGTACCTACCTAATGCACATACGCTTTAGCACTTAAAAAAAAATCTAAAAAATTTGTTTGCATTGTTTATAGTTATTGTTAACATTTATTTTAATACATATATAACTTATTTAATTATAGTCAAACAATTAATTAAATAACCATTTCCCAAAGCTCAAAACTTAAACCAAAACAAAAAAAAAAGCATTAAAAAAGGATGGGAATCTTTTCACCGATAGATTACAGATTAGATCGCGGGCCAATTTGGCGTGCGGTGGCACTACGTACGTTGCGGTGTGACGTCACCCGCACGTCGCTTGTTTGCCCGGCTATTTTATCACAAAATGTATTTTTTTTTCAGTTGTTTATATGAAAAGACATTTGGCGGAGAGTGGCGAATGGGTTGTCTTAGCACTAGGTTCCCTATGTTTAGCCTGATGTGTGTGGGATAGCGTGAAGGTGATTTAATTATTTTTTTTAAATGAAATAATATAAATTAAATTAAAGAGAGTGAATGTGAATTGAAATCTTACTGAGGTACAAGTTAAATACCAGGTAGGTAAAACGCAATTTATGTGGATATCTATAACGAATGTGTGTAAGGCGGAAAATTAAAAAAAAATACAAAATGATATTTTTTTAATAATATTTTTTTACAAAAAAGAGTTGTAGGTAGTAGAAAAGAGAGTTGTGGTAGGTACGATGTGGTCGATGATGAAAAGTTTAAAGTTGAGAATTTCTATTATTGTTTCAAAATATTTCTTCTAAGCCAAATGCATGACTAATTTCTAGCTTTAAACTCAATAAGTAGAAGCTGTGAACATGGGAGGGAATTATTATGACACTCTACAAATTATATTAAAAAACACTAACTTAACACTAGGTTTCCAAATTTTCTCTGCCTGCGCTGCTACGTCCGGGGTAGTGTTTAAATATATTGAAAACGTTGATATAATATTTCAATAAATTCTGCCTATTTAAAGGTTAATCACATAGTATATAGATTATAACATGTTCCAAAATAAGATGAGTTATGAATTTAAATATCTGTCGAAGCCATTGCCAGCATTGCCTTAACCGTTCTTTAAATAACATAAAATCTGTATATATTTAACGGAAACAAAACAATAGCATAAATAATATTAATGATATGTACCCTTCGCCGCCCATGGCGATGAATTAAACAAAGAATTGAATATATAATCGTGTTGCATCTAATGAGAAGGGGATGTTATAATGTACCGAAATTATAAATACTAAAATACTTACAACAGTCAATAAATTTAAAATTTACTAAGTATAGGTTCTTTTGTTGATATAATAAATGATTCTTCTTAGAGACAATAATGACAAAGCCTTAGAAAAAGTCAAGGTCAGATTAATCAAATAATATACAATTGTCGGCAGAAGTTCTGTTTCTCATCTTCACTTAGGTATTATATATAAAAGAGATTGTTGATAAATTGGTACGCACTGAGCATTATTAACTTTACTTAATTAAATTACAGACATCTAAAGAAATCACAATAATTAAAGTAACAATCACCAATCAACGGAATTGTTCACGAAAACACAATAGTGTCGCCATAAACAAAAAGTAATCAAACCAGTATTTTAAATGATACCGCGTTTGAATATTTGAAAAAGTTAAAAAGACATTTTTAAAATGTGCCTCGAGAGCTTTCCCCTTCAACCTAAACGCACACAGACACATTTACATTATACTTTTGAATCTGTATTAATTTTTGCGACGCTTAATCTGTGTAAAATGTTTTTTTAAATATTTTTTAAATTTAATTTTTTATCTAAAATAATATAAAATTGTATTTATTGTTATTGTTATTGAAATATACAAAACCATACAGACAATGCACAAATAAACAATAATTATATAGGATCTATAATTTCCCAACTCCTTACCTTTCAGAAAAAAAAACATAAATAATCGAACAGTAACCGATATTAAAACAACACGATGCATCATATTTCCCCCGTATAAACACGCATGTTATCTGTCTCTTTCTGGTGCTTAGTTTTCCACTATATACCCATCTCTGTCTGTTTAGGGCGTGTTCTGGGCTGTGATTGGTGGAGGGGATGACGGTCGGCCGCCGTCGGCGCGCGGTCGTTCCGACGGCGTTTTCCCGACGGTAGGCGTTCGAAATTCGAACATGGATGGTATTTGTAACGCAATGTGTAATTAAAAACCTGTTCGTATGTTATTGGTGACATATTGTTCCTTCTTGTGGTTATTTCGTATTTTGTTGCAAAAAAAGTATTGCTTTTTACCTACAATATTGCCAATTGGCTCCGTTTGTGAAACTATTATACTTACCTAACTTTTCATTTCTTTTTTTTTTAGATTTTTCTAGACGAAATCTCTTACGTGTGTACGTGTGTCTCTAGTTTTAACTATATATAAAACATATTCATTTTAAAATATAACGAAAATCAAGAAAAAAAACCAGCACTAGACCCTAAATAATTAATGTAAAACCGAAATAATAATATTTAAAGTCATTTTTCTACAAAAACCTGAAGTAGCAGAAACAATCATGTCTTCACTAACCATTTTAAAAAGTACACGTAACTGACATTGACATGTCAAAATACATTTGGTGGAACTATAAATTTTAGTTTCATTTTATTGTGTGCTGTTTCGTATTTAGAAAATGAGATTCAGTATTTGAATTTAGCATCGAAATATTCTGGTCCAATATTTATAAAAATTACAATGTTAATTTATTATTAGACCTAAATATGTGTTTTTGGATTAAGTTATATTAGGTTAAAATATCTATGCAGCAAAATTATCGAAGCCCTATCATTTCATAGAATACACAAAGATATTACCATACAGGCCATAATAAAAAAAAACTTAAGTCGGAATTTAAGTTCTATTGGTTTTAGTTTAATATCTTTAATAAATACGTTTGTATATACTTCTAGATTACCTCAATAACAAAGTTCTACCAAGTAAAGCACAAATATAATATAAATTACAGCATATTTGTGTGTGAGCAGATCGACAAATTATTTATATTTGGCTTAGTTATACTAATTTTCCGTTCTATTCTGTGTGTTTTTGTGGGAACAAAAGTGAACATAAAATGTAGATCTTTCTATAATTTAATATCAATTGATAATTTATTATATAACATTGTGCGTTATGCAAGAATGATACCGAGCTTCAAATAAAACATTTCACGAGAAAGAGAATGAAATGAAACGAGTCACACGTGCCTAAGTTATACAAGAGTAGATAAGAGGATATTTACAAGTAGGTACATAAAACGAAAATACTTCTACTTATAAATGACCTACAATATATATTATAATATATTAACAATATTATAAAAACTTAATTTTACTGTATATTAATAAATTAATACCTACTACTCTTACAAAAAATGTAAAAAAAAGAAAATCACTCATAAAAAACTATTAAAATTTCAATTTAAACTTGAGAGCATGTTTATTAAAAATATCCCTATATAATAAATCACCTATAATAGATAAATTACATGAGTGTATAAGGCTGGTTACGCACGATACGCACTTAATTAGACTGTTTCACGTTTGAGAGCGCACGCTATGCGTACGCGCACTCTACAGTATATTGTGGTTGGAATAAAATAGATAGAAAAGATTGATACTGGAAATTACAATTTTAATGGATATGGAAATAAAATTCATTTTGTTTTGTTTATTTAAAAGCAATACATTTTAGAAATATCTTCCATAAATACCTATCAAAGAGGGAATATAGAATTAAACCACTGTTCTCCTTGCACTGCCCGCAATTTTCGATACGAAAGTATATGAATGAATATATATGATGAGAGACAAACATGCATTGTCTTCTTACTTGTGTGAAGTAATGAAAATAATTCTATACCTTGAGTGGGAATCAAACTCACCACTGTTTACAGTCAGACATTTTGTTGGTGCTCCACGATGGCTTCTAAGGTTTAGTATAAACCATTAAAATACTTACTTAAGGTACATTACGCACAGCAATGACATATTTAATATTGGACACAGAAATGTAAAAAATAATACATACAAACACTAAAATTAATACGTACACAAAGAACACGAAAGAATATGTTATCAGTTATCGAGACACAAGCTATCATACATTATTTTTCATCTTACCCTTATTATTTTTTCTTTGTATAGATATATTAAAAGAGTAAATTACATAAGAGTATAAGGCTGGCTGCGCGCAACACGCGCTCCATTACTCGGTTTCACGGGTGACCGGGCGCGCTGCGTACGCGCAGCTCAGTACATGGCTCAATAGATAAATTGCACATTGTAGCCTACGCTTAATAGACCGCACGATAATGGGAAAATATGTGATACCTACAAAATTTTGTAGGTGAAGCTCTTTTTGTTTTGAAAATTTAATATATATACCTAATTATAGGCTTACATTTTTTTTTAATTAGGGTTAGTTTACTTAAATATTAATATGTAGTAACAGTATTTTAGGTCCGCTTCCATCGGAAACATTTTCTGTGATAAAGTGAAGGACAATTTAAGTATCATTAGATTTTTTTATGTCAATCTCGCAAAATGTTTGAAATATCTAAAAAAAAATTGCTATAAAATAAATTCATTCAGGATAAACAACATGCCTATACATAAGAAGTCCTCTATACTATTTTATTAATATCTACATACATCTTACAAAAGACTTAATATCGGTAGAGACATTCTCTTGATAATTCAAATCGAAAAAAAAACACCATGTATCATTAGTTGCATCGTGATGCTGATACAAAATATATCTAACAACAAATAGTGAGTCTAAATTCCTAATTTAAAACGTTTTTATAAGAACCCGTGGTGTTCAAAATGGAAACAGAAAAAAAAGTAAAGAAAGAGATCCAAATCACTGTCTGTATATTTTTCTATATTTTAGAAAAAATCGTTTTAATTTTAGCTTCATATTAAATCCCACATATAGAAATGTAGGCAGATGAAGCCTGGGCACCCAGTGTTAGACATTCCCTTCCCATTAAGACACGTCTTCCACTTTCTTTGTGTAGTTTTATTTGAAACAGGCCACAATCGCTTTCTTCAATAAAAATGTACACATTTTAAGTAGGTATACCTAATATCTATAATTTTACCATTTATTCAATTTTGTTACTATACAAGTTGTCTCTACAGAGCTTTACCATCTCGAGAATCGAAACAAAAATCACACTTCGCTAAGAGCATTACGAACATTTATAATCGGCTAAATATCGAATTGTTCCATCTATTGTTTGGATGGTTTAAACCTCCTACCCTCGAGAATTGGTTTCGGGAGTTTTAAGCCTACCGCCTTCGGAAAAACTCAAAGACGCCAAACTAAAAGCACCCCTAAAACAAAACAATTAAGTCTAATTCTCTTTAAAGGAACATCTAAAATAATTCCTGAAAAGTGAAAGCTTTCCTACGCAAGGTATTTAGGTTTAAACTCCTATTGAAAGAGGTGAAAGTTTGAGGGTGGCGATATAAAGCTATTTTGCACTTTGTTCCCTTGTTTTAGAGTCGTTTTTGGGTAATTTTTAGCGGAACGTTGAGAAGATTGTGCAGTAACGAGTCTACACACAGGGTGTAATTGTATCGGGGATAAAGATCGACCCGCGAGGCTGTAGTGATGCTGTAATATCGATAAGTTCATATTCGTATGCAGGGAATTGTCGCCTTTATTTTTTTTTAAGAGCAAAGTTATTTTATTTACTTTATTGAAATATATTTTTGTAATTAATTTATTGAATTGTCTGTAGGTGTTGCTCTAATGGCATCTCGTGGAGATAGATTCTAACCGTTTCAGCTCGGAAAGAGTAAATAATAAATATATTGAAGAAGGCATATTGTATATTGCCTTGGAAAAGAAGTTACGGTTCTAAATTAGTACCAAAGTGAAAAATGTTACAGGTCCTAAAAAATAATCTCCCAATCTCAGCATACACACATAAAATATTGGTAATTTCGTAAAAATGTACATATTACGTTTTAAGCGTACCTACTCATCTCAAAACAAGTTTCAAAGCACTTCCAAAATTTTTTATTACGGAAAGGAAGTTAAGAAGCAAGGAAATTAATTATACCTACAATTTTATATATTTTAAAATGTTATAGATATTTAAGTGATAGATGTTGAAACACCATATCGTAATGTTAGGTTTTACTATAAGGAATGATGTAGAATTTTAAACACATCAAACGTAATACATGTTAGAATCAATGCTATTCGATAATAATTTTGTTAGATTGAAATTTTTTATATGTATAAAATTTTTTACGTCGCTTCATTCAAACCTGTGTCATTAAAAAACCAATTCATAACAGAAAAAAGTATTTTTCTTTCCTAAGTGTAAAATACTTCAAAAATATTATATATTGATTTATAACTCATTCTTTTTCTCTTTTGAAAACAAAATGACTTTGAATGAAGGGAACATTAGTCACATTTTATTTCGTTTTCACTTAATTATAATAGAAATCCAAATCCATCATTCATTCAAACACTCCAACAACGCTACTACAATATAAAACCAACTAATATAACACAGAAACCACAAAAAAATCGATATTTATGAAAACATTGTTTATAAACCAAGACACTCTAAAGGTCAAAGTCACTTGTATCCATATATATCGGTACGGCAGAGCGTTGAGCACATCACTATTTTTACAATAGGGTTGGGCCCCCGACCCCCGTGGTAAGCCAAGGGCGAGATAGGGCGGTTATTTATTATTGTGTAGATTTTATTTTTATTTGTTTCGCTTTTGTTATAATTGCTATTTGGTGCTTAATGATCGGTCTGTTAGTTTTGGGGTCTATCGATATGTTCCCTTTCATTTCAATTCACTTTCTGCAATTCTATTATGGTGAGAACGATTCGTTTTTTATTATTTTATCGTTTAGCTCAATCGTTGGAGGTAATGGGGAAGTTTGGAGGAAATTAAAGTGACGATAGTGGAGAAAATACTAGAGAAATATCCACAAGGTTACTTGCTAGGCTAGTCTATTCGTGTGACACTAAGTGTGCTTTTAAACGCGATTGGTTGTGGGTTCGATTACCACTCAAGGAAATGAAATATTTATTTCAATTTATATTTTCATTTCTTTGCTGTGATGTCTAGGCAAAATGTGGTATTAAGTTTTGCCAATTATCACGCAATACGTCCAGAATTCAGCGGTGTTGTGTACGGTATAAAGCGTGATGTTGATTTAATTTATTTTTTACAACAACAGAGAAGAAAGACAAAGGTAGCTTGGTGGTAAAATACTCCTTTCTCTATTTTCCGCCCAATTTTAAGACATAGCGCGTTGTATGTCGGAACCGTAACGTATGCCTATCCCAAGCCAAGCCTGGCCGGATATAAAAAGGGTCGTTCTATTCCATTGAAGAACCATATATTTCTAACGAAATAGAGTAGCTTATTACTCATAGATCTGTTAACCGCAATAAAACAGACCAGAACTAGCTAGCGTTAAAAATATTTTTTTGGTTTCACGCTGTATCCCGCATATAGAGGATAGCCAGAGGAAACCTAGGAACCTAGTGTTTCACCGTTGAATTTTCGAGGCATTGCGAGTGCAGTGGCTGAACTAAAAAAACGCCGTGCTTTGCCTCGTTACCAGAGCATATGAATGAAAATATTAAATATTGTATTTCCTCGAATGAGAATCGAACCAACAACCTGTCGACGACTGGCATCTACTGGACTGGACTAAGTATTTAATTGCAACAATTGAAATTCATATCTAATATTTAGTCATAACTTGATTATTAATAAGCAAAGTTTTGCAAGGACTTCGAAAGATCCTAAAAATGACTATCCTAACAACCTTTTAAACGTATTACCATGTTGTCTTTACTAACCAGACCACATTATTCTCATTCATGAAATTTCGAGTACGATTTTCACTACATTTCTATGTATTTAATACTTTTTTTGGTTCTCATCTTATCCCGCAAGCAGCATGGTAGGTAAATGGAACGGATGGAACTCAACGCCGCGCTTTGTCTTGCTACCAGAACTAGAGAAATAAGAAAGAATGGAAATCGAACCACATCCGTCGTTTTGTCTGCTTGTCTGCGTCACTGCGCTACAACAGCTTTATAATTAAACAAAACTTTCAGATTTCATGTTAATTTCTGTTGACGGCTATTAATTATATCGTAAAATCAAGCGAAAACGGTATTTTTTTAATTTTTACCTTCTATATTATCCAATTCCAAACAACAATCCAATAACACTCTACCACATAAATAAGATAAATTAATAAACTTATAATTAAATCTATATAAATATTCTTAGCCTCACATAAGATACGACGACACAACGCTTACTAAATACGTCACAGAGTATTACTAAGTTATTATTCATTTAAAAAGATTACTGGCGATATGACGCGAGAAACCTGTTATCTCTAACATTTCTATTAAATGATTGAAGGCGTCATAAGATATATCTTATTATACGGAATGCTTCTAATGTCTTTATACGTCATTCTTATATGATTTTATTAGCAATATCTAAGCGTAATGAAGACTTATAAGTTGTTGTGTTGAGGACGAAGTTTACGTCGTTGTTGTTATAAGATTTAATTGAAGTTAATTTGTTTAATAGCGGAAGAATCTTGAAAGGTATTTTGTAGTTTAATCTAAGTGTAGTTAAGTATGTCTGTGAGAGATTAAATATGATGGATTCACAAAAGTAACCAATATAATATTCACTTGTTTGATATAAAATATAGATCTCGATTATTTTATAAGAGAGACATTTTTTTATTAATTAATAAATAGAGGCCAGTCGTGGCGCAGAAGCACGAATTGTGAATGTAATTGCGACTGGCTGTGGGTTTGATCGACACTCGAGGAGATGAAATATTTATTTCAATTTATATTGCCATTTCTTCTATTATATTATCTATATATCACATATATTAGTATAAGATATTAGTATCTATTAATTATATTAAAAATACTATACTTGGTTCGAAAATTGAGTCTGGAGATACAAAACGACATCTATTAACAAGGAGGACGCTGCAGATAATTTAAGAGCAACAAGAGATGGCCCAGGTGAAAGTTGAAAGGTCAGAGGGCAAGATTTTGCTACCCTCCCACAGATGGCTCTCAACAGTTTATTAAAGGCGAAAATCCGATCTACTATCACAATTTGCTTATTTATTTTATGAAACTGAATACAATTTTAACAGTATGAGCATTGTACGTTAAAGTATTTTTTTAAATTATAAGTAAGCTTATAAGTTCCTTAATTTTCAATTTGAAAAAAATATACTTTTTAATAATTACTTTACTATGAGCACAATTTGAATCTAGATACCGTGTTTTAATCCACCATACAAATTGATTTACCACTGAACTATAAGAACATATATGAACTAAAATAATATATTTTTTTAAATCGATACAACCTCAAAGGCGTACCGATAGCGGAATTTACACTAAAAAGAAGATTTTTTACCGCCATATGTATACAAAATCGTCGGTGAGGCCTTTCAGCGTGTTTTAGCTCTTGCCGAGACCGACTTACAAAAATGTTGGATGATAATCTCTCCATTGTACAACATAGTGTTCGGTTTGTAAACAGATAACTTAAAAGGTATTAAAATTTCTCATGCGTAACGTGTGATCTATAGAATTGAGTTTTATAGCGTTTAATTGCTTGCTTTATATTTAGTAAGGATTTTGCAACATGGTTGTGTGAATTAAGATGTTATATTTTAGGTTAACTCGTCGTCTGCACCTTTTTAGAGTATATATGAAAAAAGAACTAATGATATATTTCTCTCTCTCTCCGTGTATTCGCTTAAAAATAATTTTATGAAATTGAACATTATGCACGAAATGAGTAACTACTGTAATGTAATATAGTATGAGAGAAAAATATATTCACAAATTCACATTTGTAAACAGGTTTGCCAAGCCTATGTTTAGGCTACGGTGTTCTAAATTTTAAGGCTTTCAAATTGTCAACGTGATAGTTGTCAGTTCGATTTCCACTCTGGGTAATGAGTTATTTTCATTTCTTGTCTTCACTCTAGGTTCTCTCTGCCTCTCTGTGAAATAAAGCGTTGTATTGAAAAAAATCCAAAGTTTAACTAATGATGTTAACAACACATTTGTTTTTCACGTTATGTTGGTGCTTACTAATAAAGTATCATATACCTAAAGGCTTTAACGTAGTAACCGTAGCGCTGGGACTTCTTAAACATGTCAATCGGACTAACATTTCTATTTATAGTATGAAATAAATGTTTTCCCAATGTAGAAAAGCAGTAAGAAATTAAGCATTGCCATCCAACGCGAAATGTAGCTATTTCAAAAAGGTGGAAACTGGAGTACAGAATGATACCTCAGTAGGTTTCTTTTAACTCCGCTAAATATGGGACACACAATAAAAAAAATTAATAACAAAGTTAATATCTTATACAATATAACAAAGCATTAATAGTAGTGCAAGAAAGAAAATACCTACATACGTGAAGAAGAAAAGAAAATTCATCTCATCGCATGACATTATAATTAAAATCTTAATTAACTTTATATTTCCAAAGGCTACATTTGATTGTATGTAGCCGAGCCTAATGCCATACAATCTTTATATCCGTGCAGATATCTTGCTTTTTAATATAAGAAATGGCAAAAATAATAAGAAACAGAGTCGTTTGAAGTAAGAAAGCGTTCAAATTAATAATATTTTTAACCTTCAGTAAGTATTACTACTTTTTTTTATAATTAAAGTATTGTTATTATTATTGACGTGAAGAATGCAAGAGATATCCGAAAGACTATTGAGGGATGCCCAAGGAGGCTTTAGACCTGGAAGAGACTGTATGGTTCAGATCTTTTCCCTCCTCATAATCACGGAAAAAATCTTGGCCGTTAACCAAAAAGTTTTCTGTGCTTTTGAGGACTTGGAAAAGGCGTTTGATACAGCTGTGCGACCGAAATTATGGCAGATTCTACCCCGGTACAATGTGAGCGCACCCTTGATGCAGGCTGTAAAGTCACTTTACAGAGATCACTCATTCTGCGTGCGAGTAGGAGCTGTCATATGTGGCCCTGGTTTGACATCGAATCGGGTGCTGACATGCGAATCGTCAGAACAGTATGGAGCACTTATATGAAGAAGTCGATGACTGTGGACGAGGCGAAAGAGGTATGTAGAGACCGTAGCGTCACGGTCCACCACGTCACGATGGCCTTAGTATTATAAAACACAGGCTGTATTCTGCCTAGTGCAATTGTCCTACTTTATCTCTTTATAAGAAGTTTACATGCATAATTTTTTGAACGTCAAATATTTAAAGACATTGTGTGAAGATTGAATCTCTGAATAGAATCTCCCTTATATTCCTATTTCCTATTTATAACTTTTTATTTCAAACTAAGTATGTCTATCAATCTAAGTAGATATACATATTGTAGATGTTATTACACTCGCGGCTTCGCCCGTTTAAAGGTATTGTTATATTAAAACCAAATTGTACTAAATCTTTACATAAATTATAGCCTATATGTTATACTAATGTAAACTGTATTATTGTAAAGTTTCATCTTAATTTCTTCAGTAGTTTTCGTGTGAAAGTGGAACAAACATCTATCCTCAAAAACATTTTTTTTTTCATTTCAGAGACGACACACAGACGAAACTATTAGATTTAAAAAGTTGAAAATTGGCATTTAGAACGATTAGTAAATAAAGGAGAGTACTAAGAGAGGCTACCTCGCCATTCCTACGGGAAAGGGGAACCAACGAGGTTATCCATATAAGACTTCAACTCCACGCAAACAAAGTTGTGGACAACGACTAGTTACAGTATAATACATAATAACGACATTAAAAAGTAAATTATAAATATGTTAATACTTGTTTTACACACGCTATAAATGTTACATATACTTAAAATAAAATGTAATTAATGATGCGTAATAAAATGAAATGAATGAAATTTATTAAAAAGATATTATATATATCTACAACTTTCGAAAAAAAGAAACTTGAATTGTATACCTACCTACTTATAACAAAATGCTGCTAGTTTATTTTGTGGACTGTCCGTATCTAAAATAATATTCTAACATACAATGATCACTAAAGGCTCTCAGTACATTAAACGTATTGAGTATTCTAATATTAAACAAAACTAATAGGTTCTGACTATAAGCGCGACGGTTCTGTGTTTAATTCCCGATTCGACGAATGAACTATTTTCATTCTTTCAATTTGGTAACAAGACAAAACAATTCAATTTCGCTACTCAACATACAATATCTTAAAAATTAAGTCTAAAGTGGGAAGCGGAGTGTCTTAAAAGGTTCCCTCTGCCTAAGCTAAATGTGGAATACAACGTGAAGCTAAAAAAAACTATAAAGATTTTATTAATAATCTATATAAATAAAAACGTATAATTTACTCTTAATATAAGCAATTAACCATCTGCCAAGTTTTGGGTATCGTTTCCTACAATCGCCATAATCCTACCCCGTTACCTGTGGTGGAGTATTATTGAAGGGGGGAGAGGGGGGGTTTTAAAGAAATCCTATTTTCATAGTTCACTTCACCTACCGTCGTAATTTGGTTAGCACGCACCGGTGCATCGGGCTCCCGGTTTAAAGTCAGGATTAACAATTTAGATACTTATTATATTTATAATTTATTTCACTATAACTTGCCGTCGACTTAGTTTAGATTAACTTTTAGTTTAATTATTTATAAATTCAAGTGATACACAGTAGATATAGTAAATTGATTCAAGTAGAAAAAATAAATTATTAATCGGAATAGAAAATTTTAATAAAAAATCTTCTTCAAATTTATAAAAAAAAAATAACTTTAAGTGTAAAAAAATATTGTAAACTTTATTAGTAATAAAGTGCAAATTCATATAAAATATGCTTCCAAATTAGGAATAAAATATCTATATAACTAAGTTAATAGTATATGATATCTTTTAAATTATTATTATAGTCTCTCAAACAATTTAAAAATGACCGTCAACCTCAATTAAAAGCTGCAAACTATTAAACATCGCGTTGATTTTCGTTTCCCAAGTACCTTAGAAATGAAAATCAGATATTTCATCTCTATAGATTTCCTGCAATACAAAAATGAAAAATATTATTGGCAAGTATCAAAAATGTATATACAAATTGAAAATGCTAAGATGTTTACAAAGTTATTTCATATTTTCAATTCGTGGCGGCGGCGGCGGCGGCGCGGTGTGGGAAGAACTGCTTTACCTATAGAGACTGGAGTTAATACTTCGCATGTTTGTTTTACTATTGTTTGTGGTATGCTTCAAGAAATATTATAAGGAATTGTAGTAAATGGGAAAATCAAGATTGATTCAAGTTCCGTATTTTGGATTTATCTGACAGGTGGTTCGGTTCGGACGGTGGTTGTCGGTTCCTACTCTCAATTGGAGTTATTTACATATGTTTATAATATAGATATTCAACTTATTTTGTTAAATGAGCGCGTCACACATGTGCAGGACCACTGTCGATAGCTCTCTCGGTCAGCCCTTAATGTTTCAAAAGTGCTTGCGTCGGTATAGTTATTTAATATTCTTATTAATCTATAATACTGAGGTCGTAGCGGCGCAGGGGCAAAAGGGTGTGACTGTAACGCGACAGTTGTGAGTTTGATCCTCACTCGAGGGAATGAATTACTAATTCTTCATATTTTATTTTCTTCGCTCTGGCACCAAGGCAAAAAGCCCGGCGTTGAGTTCTGCCACTCAACATGCAATGCCTCTAAAAATTCTACGAAAAGTGAAGAACAGCGTGTCTTAACACTAGGTTCCCTCTGCCTACCCAGCGGTGTGCGAAATACAGCGTGATCCTGACTTTTAATTTAGTAAGCACCACGCACTCTATCCTTTACTTTTCATCGCTAACGACACGCTGTAACCCGCCTATATCAGAGGTGGCGAGGAGAGCGGGTTCACTTTCCATCCAATTTTCTAAACATTTTGCTTATTAGAGCAAGGAATTGAAAATAGTTCATTCTCCGAGTGGGAACGGAACTCATGACTATCGCGTTACCTCTCAGATACAGAGACACTGAGTCACCACCTCTTCTATCGACCGGCCTACGAGACATTGACTACACAAATACCTACTAAGTATTGGTCGTTGCGTGCTCATCGTTTATTGAAATTTAATCGAGGTCGCATGACTCAACTGCAAGACACAAAATATTGGCCAAAATATGTGAAAACATAGTGTACAATAGGTACTCTTATTTCTCTTGTAAATTTTTAAGTTTTAAAAAAAAAAAATAAATTACTTTGTCTGAGGCAAGATCATTTAAATAATAAACAGGTATGGAATATATTAAAAAAAAATCTGCTTCACACTGTTTCAGAGGGAACCTAGTAATAAGACACTCCGTTCCCTACTTTCTGCCGAATTCTGAAGGCATTGCGTGTTGAGTGGCAGAACTCAACGCCGCGCTTAACCTATAAATTTAAGGAAATATAAATTTAAGTAAATATCTCATCTCCTTGAGTGGGGATCGAACCCACAACCAGTCGGTTTTACAGTCACACTTCGTGCCGCTGCGCCACGACTGGCCTCGTGAAATATATTAGTTTCATAATAACAATTAATATACTATTTCAATATATTTTTTTAATACTAATTAAACACAAGGTGCTCTCGGTCGGTTGGTTTGGCTCTAAAACACATTTCGTTAAATTGTTTATACATTTCTAAATAATTTTTATTTATTATCTGTCACATAGTCACATCACCATCTTGGATCCCCACATCCGTCCCGCCGATTACTGCAAATGACGCATAAATAATTATTTTGAAAATATAATTTGTGCTACCATTATTGTCATTTTACAAGAACTGGAAAACGTCCGCACCATAGCCTCGTTTGTCTATTTGGGCAGTGGAGCGTTAAATCTATAATAATCGACATCGGATGCCAATGGCGTTGTATCTTATATTATTGAAAATATTCCATAATGTAACAATGTTGAGTATTTGAAATTCAAGTCAGTGATATTTAATTTAAGTATTTTTTTTTAGAAACACTAAATAGCCTTTCAAATAATATATTCTTGACACTAGGTTCCTTTTACCAACCCGCATATAGTAGAAGCGGGATAGAGCGTGAAGCTAATAGAAAGGATGAAATGATACAGATAGTAGGTACGGAGTTTTTTATCGGCTCTTATAATCAGAATCTCCTTCAGCGCTGGTGGCTGCTTTATGTTCATTTAGGTTCACGCTGTACCCCGCACACAGCGTTGTAGGCAGAGGGAACCTAGTGTTAAGACACTCTGTTCCCCACTTCCCATCGAGTTCTGGAGGCGTTGCGTGTGTGAGTGGCGGAACTCAACGTCGCGTTTTGACTCGACACTAGAACAAAGAAATGAAAATATAAATGTAAATTAATAATTCGAGTGGGGATCGTGCCCACAACCAGTCGATTTTACAGTCACACTTTGTGCCTCTGTACCACGACTGGGCTCTACGATGGTACGTTCATTCGACTGTTAAATATATGCTGATGCAAAACTTTCATACCCAAAGCTGAATGAATTGCAAAAACAAAATAACATTTATATACCTACATATAAAAAAGTATATGGCTCTACTAAGAAGGATATATACCAAATAAACTTTAATGAAACGAAACTAAAAGGTTAGCACGAAATGTCATCCATTCTTAAATGCCTCAAATTGTTTTAATAAGGCAAATTAATTGCAAAACGTCATACAATTACAAATCAAGACGGATGATGCTTCCAAGAAGACGGGAGCAACGCACGTACGGCGTACATATGAGAGCTGCGCAGGCGCACCGCCACGCCGCGCCGTACCGCCTGCCCGCGCGGAAACTGTCACTATTTGACGTTTCACTTGACGTGACGTTCTTTTACAAACGGGCCGTTTTTTATTTTTATAACTTTATCTCGTTTTTAATCTACTATGCAATACCTTCAAAATCATCCCTAAGTTATAGCTGGAAAGGTTTTATATCAATTAAACTGTATATAACATATGGCTTATAATTTTTAATCGGCCGTTATCTGGATAACTTGTTGGGGATTTCGTTTCGTGCATCGGACGCGATGAATGCATAATTAAGTGGAAGCCTTTTTTATAATTTAGTTAATCTAAGAAGGACGCGTTACTCCTTGAAATTTGACATAAGGTTACGTTTGGCGTTTCTATATTTTTGCTGAATATTATATTTATGGCTTAGTTTATTAATGTCAAGGTCCTTGATCTTTTTTTAAATACAATCAAAGTGCAACAAAATATTAAAATTTCAAGTTAAAAATTATAATTGAATTGTTTTTTAATCAGCATCTATACAATTATGTAATACTGTCTTCTTACTGAATTTAAAACCGCACCCATTGGATGCTAACAAAAATTATATTACTAACACAAAAGTTAAGACTAACAAAATAGAGGCCAGTCGTGGCACAGGGGCACAAGCGTGTGAATGTAAACGCGACAAGCTGTAGATTCGATTATTATCACTTGGGGGAAATAAAATATTTAATATTTTCATTTCTTGATAATAGCGTTAAAGTCCTCCACTCAACACGCAATGCCTCCACCATTCGCTGGAAATTGGAAAACGGAGTGTCTTAACTGTTACATGCGACATACAGCGAGAAGCTGAAATTTTGAGTTAGCACACTATCCATTCTATCTATTCTATTTTCTATTGTAATCGACAAAAGTA
The DNA here is from genome assembly GCA_021202915.1 of Heliconius himera. NCBI lineage: Eukaryota > Metazoa > Arthropoda > Insecta > Lepidoptera > Nymphalidae > Heliconius > Heliconius himera. The sequence goes on from JAJHJA010000086.1 coordinate 631,021, forward strand.
TATAATAATTTATTATGTATTGAGGCCAGTCGTGGCGCAGGGGCACTAGTGTGTGACTATAAACGCGACTGGTTGTGAATTCGATTCCCCCTTTCTTTACTCTGGTATCTCAGCAAACCGTGACGCTGATTTCCGCAATGCCTCCAGAATTCGGTGGAAAATGGGAAACGGAGTGCCTTAACACTAGGCTCCCTCTGCCTACCCTACTGAGTGCGAGATACAGCGTGAAGATGATTTTTAATAAATATTATATTTTACGAACAACGTTTGAAATATATATGTTAATAACTTCTTAAGCAGATTAGTAGGATTTAATACATTACTAAAACCAAAATACACACAAAAATTTAACTCACAAAAACAATTGAAAGTGAAACTGACGTAGCCGATCTCATTGACGGAACCCGCCTCCAAATATAACATACCTAATATGGACTAAAAAAAGGAACCTTTTTTACATGCAACCCGATCCTCAAAATTCACTTGCTACCAACTTTATTATTTGATACTCGGAGCAGATTAATATTTTTTATTTACGTTTTTACTTTTGGATCGTCGGCATCTCTTTGGGTCTTTAAAGAAACGTCGGTTAAATAATATAGTTGCTGAAAGCCATGGATTGTGTTAATCTTTGTAGGTATCGGCAGGTAGCTAATTATTTTATTTGTATATTTTTCTTATATGTGAATAAGCTTAGTTTGTGAATTAAATTACTTTTTTTGAGGCCGTCGTGGCGCAGTGGTACAAGCGCGTGACTATAAACGTGACGGATGTGGGCTCGATTGCCACTCAGGTGTGTCATTTCTTGACTCTGGTAACAAGACAAAGCCACCACTCAAGACGCAATGTTTCGAAAATTCAGCCGAAGGTGGAGTATGAAGTGTCTTAACACTAGGTTATCGTTTCCTACTTCGCGGAATACAGTCAAGCCAGGTTTCGTCTTGCAACTCTTATCACTCATTTTTGCTCAACAATATTCACTTAAACTTAAATGACTAATTATTCTTTTTCATCTTTTAACCCCGTCAGTAAATCAATGTAATATATACCAAGAAGTTTACTAGGTAAAATTGTGCCTTAAGCTGAAAAAGTTAATTGTTACATCTTAAGTATTGGGCAAACACAAGAACAAGTCACAATAATTGACAAGGACATCATCATTTTATTATTTTTATCATTATCAGCTTCACGCTCGATACCGCACACAGCAGGGTAGACAGAGGGAATCTCATGTTAAGATACTCTATTCCCCACTTTCCGCCGAATTCTGCTGGCATTGGCATGGCAGAACTCAACGCCTCGACACCAGAGTGAAGAAATGAAATTTTAAATAAATATTTAATTTCCTCGAGTGGGGGATCGAACCCACAACCCACGCCAGTCACATTTACAGTCACACTTTATGCCCTTGCGCCACGACTGGCCTCACATTATTATTAATATGTATATAATAATTATAATAATTTATAATTATTACATTATTATTAGTAGATATGAAAATTATTGTATAACATTAAATCGTATGATTTAATGTTATACAATAATTTTCATATTTGGGACGTGTTTCATTTGCAAATTACTACTTGGTATTGCAGTGTTTTTGCAGTTTAACACTTTTTCCCGCATAATAGGCTAGAAAAAAGGGAATTTAGTGTTATGATTCTCTGTCCAAGTTTTCAAAATTACAACTTGTCTACCTGAGCGGGAAAATAAAAACAAATTAAATAAAAAAAATGTCTTAGTGGAATCGAATCCACACCTAACGCATTTAAAGTCAGATGCTATCCCACTGCATTATATGAATTTATATTCATACTATATCAATAGTAATATTTCATTTATGGGTGCACCATGAAATATGCCACGAAAGCGCAGTTTGTTAAAAGGTAGAGAAAATACGAACATACATATTAGGACTAACTTATTATCAAAAGAAACGCAGGAAATACGTGATAAGTAAAGTGGAATTACCACAACATTTCCTTTACCTTAATATAATAGCTGGAGGTAAATATGGGAGATTAGAGACGTGAATGGCGCAGCGGCTGACTGCGAGCGCGACATATGTGGGTTCGATTTCTACTTTTAGGAATTTTATTGTTTCCTTGCTCTGGTATCAAGACGAAGCCTCGAATATTACATTGTGAATGGGGAACGGAGTGTCTTAGAACGAGGTTCCATCTGCATACGCTGCTGTATAAGGGATAACTTCAAACTAAAAAAATATAAACTAATAAAAATATATACATACATATATAAAGCGTTTCTCACTAATTGTAATTTAAACTATCCATATCTACGTCCCTATCTAACAAGACGTCACATGGTGGTCCTCAAAACTCCTGACACTTTCTTAGGGTACAAAATTGTCAAAATGTCGGCCGATCACGACAGGTTCGCTATTTTAAAACATTAAATTAAATACACAATTTTGAACTTTATTTCTATAGCTTTTAAGTCTTTCCAAAGCGAATTTATAAAAAAGTCCGAGTTATACTGAAGATGAGTTACGACAAAAAGTTGCTGATGCTGAGATAAGAAAATATAAGATACATTAGACGTTTGCCTTTGGGTTTTAGTAAAATTTTGTTTTGTTTATGCCAATTGATTATTTTTTTCATTTTTTTGCTAACAATCATGTATGTAACCATTTGATTTAAATTTCTTTAGATTTTTTTTCTGAACTGCCATCGTGGGAATATAGTAAATATTTTTAATTTAGGATGGAAGTACTATGCCCTTCTTAGTTTTAATTAAAAGACTTACTATAGTATGTAAGTATATGTCACTAAACATATAGCTTTTAATATAAATAAATCAAAAATTAAATTAAATCAGCTTCCCGCTGTATCCTTCGTATAGCAGGGTAGGCAGAGCGAACCTAATGTTAAGACACTCCGTCCTTTTTGCCAAATTTTTTAAAGGCATTGCGTGTTGAATGGCGGAACTCAACGCCGAGCTTTTGCCTAGGTACAAGAGCGAAGAAATGAAAACATTAAAAAATAATAATTCATTCACTTTAGTGGGGATCGAAATCACAACAACGTTACAGTCACACCTCTGTGCCCCTGGGCCACGGCGGCCTCATTACTTTTTACTTACTTTTTTTTCAGCTTCACGCTGTATCCCACACACAGCAGGGTAGGCAGATGGAGCCTAGTGTTAAGACACTTCGTTCCCCACTTTGTGCCGAATTCTGCAGGCATTGCGTGTTGAGTGGCAGAACTCAACGCCGCGCTTTGCCTCGACACCAGAGCGAAGAAATGGAAATATAAATTTACGTAAATATTTCATCTCCTCGAGTGGGGATCGAACCCAAAACCAGTCGGTTTTAAAATCAAACTTTGTGCCGCTGCGCCACGACTGGTCTCTACTTACTTTTTATTTAATAAAATGAAAAGTAAATTATAGGGTCATAGTAAGTCGTGGTGCAGGGACATGCGCGACATATTGTGGATTCGATTCCCACCCGAGGAACTAAAATATATCTATAATATTTCCTTGCTCTGCAACGCCACAAAGCGCGAGCGTCGAGTTCCGCACTCAATACTCATTGCTTTCACAAATCGGCCGAAAGTGGGAAATGGAAGGGTTTTAATGGGGACGGAGTGTCTTAACACTGAGTTCCTAGACTTTCTCTGCCTACCGAGCTATGTGCAGAATCACGCTGTATTAAACTAAAAAACAAGAAGAAAAAAGTAAATATAAATTATAAGAAACACACGCGCAATGGCAAAGTAGGACAGCGCTTGGTTGTAAAAATGATGACTCTGAGTTTTAGTCCTACTTGAGAAAATGTTTATATTTAAATTATATTAATTTTCCTAGTTAGTTCTAAGTATATAAATAAAGTAAAAACGTTAATTCAAATTCAAACACCCAATTATCACGTTAAATCAAATAAATATTTACTATGAATGTCTTTAACTTAGTGAATATGTAACGCGATTAAGCTGCCTCATCCTTTTACATTTTATATTATATGTACGGGCAAACGCGTTTTGTCACTCTATTTATACCTATTTTAATACACTTTAATTACTTCTAGTTGTAACAAATTATGTAATAAAATCTAAGAATCAGGTTTTAAACCATTTTTATTAATAGGAAGTAACTCTCATGAAACTTGGCTAAGTCATTACGTAGCTTAGGTGGAAATACAATATCACGATATCAACGAGCTGGTGTGATGATGAAGCCAGGACTTGAATTTTCAAATTCTTTAAATGTTACCAAGAAGCCATTTAAACGTAGGTTTATTTTTAAACTATATATTATTTTATATATGTTTTAAGAGTCAGTTAATTGTAATTTTGAACTCGAGTTCACTATGTCACATTTTAAGTACGCTACGACAGCAACGATTGCTTATTAATAGGCCAATAATTATTAAATTTTAGACAAAAAAATATTAAGACAAAAATATATATTTATATAGAGCCTTATTAAATATTATGTTACGCGCGAGTATGCATCGTATCAATCTATGTACGAGTGGGGTCAGTCTAATTATTCGGAATAATCGCCGTGTATCGATCTATCGATAATTAGCCGCGACGATGTCGCGCGACCGCCCGCGGGCATAGCGCTTCTCAAAGTTTACACCATTATTCATTTATTTATAGAAGCTAACTATAAAGTATATAATAGTAGAATTTACGCTATATTTCGTGCAAAGCAGGGTAGGCAGAGGGAACCTGGGAACCTAATGTTCAGACACTTCCATTATCCACTTTCCGGTGAAATCTCGAGGCAACGCATGTTGAATGGATCAATTCAACGACGCACGTTGCCTTTTTACCAAAGCGATAAATATGAAAATATTAAATACTTCATTCAGTCGCACGCTTGTGCCTCTGCGCTCTAGAGGTGCTCGACGTCACAAGATATATCTAGTTATCCAGAAAATACTAAAAGATTTCCTAAACATGCAAAATATTTTAAAAAATGTGAATTTTAATATCAAAACCACGCATTTACTTTAAAACTTTGAGCAACACCCACATCCACAGATGATGGATCGGCAACTCGATGAGGTGTCGGAGCGGGATGTCCTGTAATCGAACAATAATCTTTATCGCACAATCGATTCACTCGACCCGAACCGATTCGGGCCCTTTGAGATTAATCATTTTTAATTTTGGCAAAGGTGACACTTTTGTTTATGGTTGTTGATTTTTTTTATTTTTAAAATATTTCGAGAGTCGCTTTTTCTGTATTAAAATTAAAAACAAAATAAATTAAAAGAAATTTCAGTTTTTTTTATTATTTGAATATTTTAATGACGTAAGATTAATTTATACTTACATAATGGAAAATTATGAAGTTCACTAAGACAAATAGGTATGCGTTGTACCTACTTTGCCAACACGCTTTGTCTGTAATTTGGACGGAAAGTGTCATGTAATAGATTTATTATTTTCGACCTATGTGGTAGGCATAGAAAGCGAAATGATTAGTGCTCAATTGGCACGTTCGGAACTTCATAAACTAAATACTTAACTGATGTGACATAGAACACTAACTTTTTGACGTTATTGACCGCAGGTACGCAGGCGTACACAAAGGAAAAAAGTCACATTTACGATTTACGATACCAATAATGTAATATTATTACTTAACTGCTTTGAATATTCAAATAATTAATTAACAATAATGAACTATTAACTCACAATGACTCAACAATAACTGCATATGATAAATCACGATGGTACAACCATCTTACATGTTTTTTGCGAATATGATCTGGATTGCTAAAGTGCAATACTAGGTATCTTTACTTTAATTTAAGCAATTTGCGATGGATATATGCATGACAACAACAACTGATTAAATAGTTGTGAATATATAAAATTAATTAAGTAATTTTTAAAATCAATTGAATAATTATCTTAGAAAATATAATAAAAAATAACTATATTTATTGTTGCAATTTTCGTTTATGTAGCAAGAACGTGAGGACGGTGTCCAGAGGCCTGCAGTTATATAAATTAATGTGAATTTTATTGCATCCATTTAATCAATCTAAGTACACTAAAAATAAATACAACAAAAAATATTATTTAATAATATATTTCTTAAAGTAATATATAGTTTAAGAAACTTAGCCGATAGAGACATCGCTGAGACATCGGTGGTCTCGAGCGCGCCAACCCACTTGCTCAATGACTGAACAGTGACGTTACAGGGCTGGTTAGAACATTTAACTTGAGTAACTCCAAAGAGTTTTCTCAGAAAATTAGGATTAAATATTCTTTATTACATCAGTATAACTCACGCTATTTCCCACAACCAGATGGATAGGCAGAGGGAACCGTTAGGTTCCTTCTGCCTATCCATCTGGTAACGTTAGTTAAAACATTCTGTTCCCCATTTTGCGCCGTATTCTGGAGTAATTGCGTGTGGCGGAACAAAACCAGGGTGAAAAGGAATATATAAATAAAAAAAAAAATAGCTTCACGCTGTATCCCGCACACAGCAGGGTAGGCAGAGGGAACCTAGTGTTAAGACACTCCGTTCCCCACTTTCTGCCGAATTCTGGAGGCATTGCGTGTTGAGTGGCAGAACTCAACGCCGCGCTTAACCTTGACACCAGAGCGAAGAAATGGAAATATAAATTTAAGTAAATATTTCATCTCCTCGAGTGGGGATCGAACCCACAACCAGTCGGTTTTGCAGTCACACCTCGTGCCGCTGCGCCACGACCGGCCTCTAATATATACATTTAAATAAATGTTTCATTTCCTCGAGTGGGGGTTGAACCCACAATCAGCTGCGTTTACAGTCACACACTTGTGCTCCTGCGCTATTGTAACAAGTGGCGTATTATTTTCATCATCATCTGAACTAGAATTACTATATTGTAAAACGCCCAAAATATGCCCGTTTGAAGTTCGCCCTATTTTTTGTTGTCTGAAAAGATACGTATATCAATTAGTACAGTTAATATTACTTATAACATATTTTTTATCTTAAAAAATATGTAAACTAAGACTGTAAAACAGTTCAGCAACCATAGCCAAACTTAATCACTAATTTTAATACAAAAAAAAATATTATAGAATAATAAGGCCTAAGGCAAAATTTTATAGGCCTTAATAACAGCCGACAACGTTTGTAAACAAAAGTAAAAATTAAATTATATTAAAATTAAAATTTTGGTCGTATCGGATGTTTTTTTTAAATAAAAAAAAATAAAATATATATTCATATTTATATATTTTTTTATAAATAATGTCACACTGGCAACAGCACCCAAGCTTTTGAAATGCGACAAGTTTGAGGCGTCATATGAAGATGTACCTATAATTTAGACTTTCGATTTGGTTATTTAGGCTTTATTACCCACATAGTTATTTTGTTCATATAGACTTTATCGTGACGACATTAACCAACAAATAAGGAAAAAATCTGATTCATTAATTTGAGCATCTATCTCGTGCAATATGATATTTTTATTGATTTACACCTTATTGTACATAATTATTTAAATTAAAAAATGAAAAGAAAGAATAAAAAAACATACAATAGATATAAAAAGCTATCGCTAATCAGCGATTTCTTCTAGAAATCCCTTTGTTAGGAAATGGGATTTTCTATTTTTGAAAATCCACGCAAGCAAAGCTGCTGACGATAACTATTATATTATTAAAAATAATTTCAAAATTCGGCAGAAAGTGAAGAACGGAGTTTTGACACTAGGTTCCCTCTGTTTACCCTGCTATATGCGGAATCTGTATCCCACATAGTCACGCTGTCGTGAAGCCGATGAATTTCAAAATGCAAAAAATCTAGGACCGTCCTTCGTCTATGGTAAGCAATCTGTCATCATTGTAAATACATGTCATAACTATATTTTTTCCCGTCCGACCGCCCAGTAGCGAGCCACTGCCCACGGTGTATTAACTGGCATTGTTGATAGTTATTGGCCAAAAATTATTTTTTTGTCCAAAACTCTCCTTTTCAAAATCAATTTTGAAATGATGAATAATAATTTTACACATAGGGTTCTGTAGGAATGAAAAAGAGTAAATACTGTATAAAATAAAACTTTATTTAATAACATAAATGTAACAAAATATGAATATGTATAGCATAGTAGTATTTTCAAAATATTTTTCAATTCAATTTCAAATTTCAATGATTAATAAATTATATTATTCGTACAGCCAATCTACTGTTACTAGATACTCAGTCTCCACTTTTCACCCAATTTGAAAGACATTAGGCGTTTAGTGGCGGAATGTAAAATGTCTCATCCCCCCCGAGAGGGAATAGAATCCGCAGCTATAGCGTTGACAGACGCTATGCCGTTGTGCCGCGATAGCCTCAAATTTAAATCTAAATAAGTATTTAAGACCCTTTATCATTGAGGTTAAAAAATGTGGCGGATGGGTGTTTTTAGTGCTTAAAAAAAATAAGCCTCGAAATTTTGGAACTGTCTTTACATGTAGCTTTTATTTATTATAAACTAAGTTGAATAAGAGGCCAGTCGTGGCGGAAGAGCACAAAATGTGACTGCGAACACGAGAGATTGTGGGTTCGATTCCCACTCGGGAAATGAAATATTTATTTACATTTATATTTTCATTTCTTCACTCTGGTGCCGAGGCAAAGCGACACGGCGTTGAGTTCCGCCACTCAACACGCAATTTCTCCAAAACTCGGCAAAAAGTGGCAAAAATAGTGTCTTAATACTAGTTCCCTCTGCCTACCCTGCTTTGTGCGGGAAACAACGTGAAGCTGATTTATTTATTTTTTATAAAAACATAAATATACTTTACATAGGCTCTATAATTTAAGTCAGTTTTAGGGGCTTATTACGGGACCCTTCTAAGCAATTGCAAAGTAGTTTGTAGGGAGTTAACAAAGAAATGTCATTATGATAATCCTTTTGGGTCCATTTAAGTTCCTTGTTTATATATTGTTAGAAATAAACTTTCTAAGAAGCTTCGTACTTATGTTATTATTTTTTAAACTGTTTTTTAATAACTAAATACATTTACTTAGGTGTAATCTGTGTAGATTGTTTAAATAAAACACTCGAAAAGTGTAAAATCGAAGACGCTTTTTACCTGTATGGATGGATAATCTTGGTACAGACAGAAAATCTCAATTGTATTTGTTTAAAAAATCAAAAAGCTTTGTCTGTTAACATTACATATTTGTGTTTGGAATTCTTAAACATCCATGCTGTTAAGTAAAAACTAACAATCTTTTAATTAGATGGTTGTGAATACTTGTCAGGGGAATATTTATACGAGTATATCATTTTCATAGTTTCATTTTTGCTTCGTTACTTGGTTGTAGTTGTATTATCATAAAGTCAATAATAATTAGTGAAACAATAAAAAAACAAATGGACCTATGGATGGACCCTATTACACCTACAAAAATATATTCCAGTTCATACAATTTGAATGCATCATTATCGTCTGCCTGTCCTAGTCCAATACTGTAAACCGACCTGTCTAATGCTCCTCTAAGAAAAAAAAAGTTTAAGCGTTCTAGCTTATTATACCATACGTTTATATCGTACTAAGAGTCGATATTCTTATACGCTTGTAATAATAATTTTTTTACTGGTATCTTTGAAGGGATTTTTTTACTGATTACCCACAGAACATCTTTAAGGGGAAACATTTCAATACGTGCTTACAAGAGACACTTCCCGCCTAGTGTTAGAGACATAGCGTGTTGTGAACTTGAATATTGAATGATATACATTGATTACGCGAGTGAGAATTGAATCCACAACCGTCGTGTGTACAGTTAGACGCTTTCCCACAGCACCGCGATGGCGTCTTAAATATATAGAGATCCTTACAATTATCATCTTATTTCTTAACAAGCTTGTAACGTTTCGATCGGTAGCAGAGGTCAACTTGTAATTCAATTAATTCTATATTCATTACTCATACGTAAATTTAGTTTTTGCTCTCTTGTATGGGTCTAAGAAGTGTGATGGAAATTCTTGTGTGCTCACTTTTGGATATGACATTAGTATAGATAAATCTATGTATAAAAATGTTTTGCATTTAACCTGTCGGTCTGCTTGTGAACGTATATTTAAATTAACAATTCAAATATGTAATATTGGGAACATTAGTAGTTTTATTCAGTGTAATTAATCGCACAATGTATAGCGATTTGCAAAAATAATGTAATAAGTATGTGTAAATTTAAGTAATATGATTTTTAAAAATATTAACAAACTCCATTTCCCACGTTCCCTTAAATTTTTGAAACATTGCGTTTTGACTAATGAATCTTAACACCGCTCTCAAAGCTCATCGCTACATACCAGAATGAGATACTGAAAATAAATTAAATTTAAGGAGCTCTTTTATTCCCCAAGTATTGAACGAACAACCATCTCGTTCAGATAGTGTCCTTCTGCACCAACCCGTTATCATAATACACTAAAACAGTATACACCCAAACTAAACAATTAACAATAAAAACTTAAGAGTGAACTAAAATCAGCTTTTTTATTATTTCTAAATTTAACAACCCTAAAAAATATTTGTATAATTCAGACAATCGCGTCTAAAACGAAACTACTAAACTTATTAACCAAAATTTCAAAATGGGAACTAAAATTTGAAATACCACATCCATTCCAAGCAACTCGCGCACCCCGCGGTGCGGTGATCGATGAACAGCACAGTGTATTACACATGCAGATTAACACACACTCGGGTCACCAGACGAACTTTTATACCTTTTACCTTTCACACGATTAAAATTCATACTATTAATCGAAATATCAAAAGTTGTTATATTAATAATTCTTAAAAACGTCATGTATTTCTGTTCGTTGTCTACGAAGAATATTGGCGAAGTAGGTAGTAGCACGAGGTGTGAATGTAAAACCGACTGATCGTGAGTTCGATCCCCACTTGAGGAGATGAAATATTTACTTAAATTTATATTTTCATTTCTCCGCTCTGGTGTCGCGGTTAAGTGCGGCGTTGAATTCTGCCACTCGACACGCAATGCCTCCAAAATTAGGCAGAAAGTGGGGAACGGAGTGTCTTGACACCAGGTTCTTTTTGCGTGAAGCTGATTTTGATTTATTATAATAATAGGCTTAAGTAGGCTTGTATAGCATGTAGAGTGCCCATTGCTTAACGCCGCGTTTAGTCTTGCTAGAGAGAGAAAATGATGATCATAAGTATTTCACTGAAATAAGAGTCGAACCCATAAGAAAATACTTAGTGCATACTTTTTTTTAAATGGAAAAGGATGTGCACTTTGAAATAATAACAATTTAACATAATTAAACATTAATTTAAAATAAAAACGACCGATATTACTTACTATACAGTTTGAGAGATGGATTGTATTTATTTTTTAACTTTACGGATGAGGCCAGTCGTGGCGCAGGGGTACAAAGTGACTAAACTCAAGACTCGAGTGGGGATCGAACAGACTGGTTGTGGGTTCGATCCCCACTGGAGGAGATGAAATTTATTTAAATTTATATTTCCATTTCTTCGCTCTGGTATCGAGGACAAGCGCAGCGTTCAGTTCTGCCACTCAACACTCAATGGCTCCAGAATTTGGCAGAAAGTGGGCAACGGAGTGCCTTGACATTAGATTCCCTGCCTACCCAGCAGTGTGCGGAGTACAGCGTGAAGCTGATAAAGATAAACTCTACGGATCCTCAGGTGCGAATGGAACCTACAACGATTGCGTTCACTAGTACACACTCTACCACTGCACTACCACAGCAAAAATAAAATTATTCACATCTATTATTTTTTATCGAGTTATAACTTACATATAGATATATTTAAAGAATCTCGCCTCGTAAATTAACATTTCAACTCGAACAAACGTATTACAGTAACATTTGTAGCACAAATTTAGTTACAATCTAATCAATTCCCAATTGAATATCGACAGCTTAGTTCATCCATCATTTCATTCAGATAGTGGTTGTAGTGTACACACAGTGTTACCTTAGCGCAATGACCCGAGAGGAGAGAAATGTATTGCGTGTTAAAATATGTGGCCTTTTTAGCTTCACGCTGTATCCCGCATTTAGAAGGTAGGCATAGGGAATCTTGTGTTAAGACATGGTTCTTACCTTCCCCTGAATTTTTAAGGAATTTAGTAGTTAAATACATTAAAAGCTTTATGATAGGCAAGGAAGGACTCTAGCTTTATAATACTCCATTCCTCGTGCACCGCCCAATTTTCAAGACATTGCGTGTTGAGTAGTGGGATTCAGCGCCGTGTATGTTCTTATTGTTTTTCTTACATTTTGAATAGCTTAACACATTCATATTGCCCTATGCATGGAAGAAAGATGTAAAATAGACAACACTCTTTACACTCTTGTCTATCAAGATCAGTCAATGATTCAATGATGATCAAGAAATGCTTATATTATAAAAATGGACACTCCTAAAATTGATTTCTTTCACTTAAGTAATACTAAAAACTACAAGCATAAAATCTAATAATAATAGATTGTTTGGAAAGTAAATTCGTTTTTTTTTTCGACAGCGGATTTAACTAACTGTTTTATAACTGAACTTTGCACTTAAGCCGCGTACGTTTTAAAGAGCCGATATGGCAAGGCTTTGTTAAAAAGATCTATTGAATCTACACAGTAGTTTCAGGTTGTAGTCATTTTACATATGAAGAATTCCTGTCACATTTTTCTTTTCTGCTATAGAAAAAGTAAAAATGCGTATCTGAAGAAGGTGTGGTGACAGTGCCAAAACTGGTTTGCAAAATAAACTCAATATGGCCAATTTTGACGTCGAATATGCACCACGTTCTCAAAGACAAGTTGAACCTGATAAAGATACTATAGAATAAATATAAAGCAAATCAAGATCAGAAGATATATTATTTATATTATAAGGCTAACGCAATCTGAGGTTAAATTTATCGATTGCAATTGTTTATTACCACTTAAAAGGCATGGGATTAAGCTTTTACCGGATGATTGAAAAATTAATTCGATGTTCTACTATCATCAATTGCACAAACTGAATGATGTGTATCATTCAACAGAAAAGGCCAAAATTAATGAACAGAAAAAATGCAGGGTTCGATTAAATAACCAGCCAAAATGCAGGGCTCGACTAAATAACCAGCCAGACATCGTACAGGTCGCCCATAGTAAATATTCACTTGCCAAAAGATTTTTACAATTTGGATGTGTTATACAAAAATATGAATATACGAAATAATATATACTTTCGTTTTCACAAAAAAGAAACCAAAATGACTTTCCAAAAGACCCAATATGTACCCAAATAAATACCCAAGACAGCGTCGGTAATCACTAAAAGTTCTTATAAAATTAAAAGCTCATAGAAATACACACTCATAGATGCCAAATCCTCGATCACCTTAATCCTAGCAGAAGTAGTAGATCAAAGTGCTGGACCGTGGTCATCTCATACGCGTATACAATTACACAAACAACAATGTGTTTTAACGTCGGTGTTGCCAAGAAGCAAACCCATTTATGCTCTAGTGCATATCCATTACACGCAACAATGTTTAATACCAGCTTAGAACCTCCTCGGTACCGCGGAGGCGGCTGTTGAAAGTAATGACAAAATGAAAAAAATGGCGCCGATTTCCTTGGACGGTGAGTTTTGTGAAGTAATGGCAACGGTGTCGGTATTAGTTTATAATACTTTGTGGCTTTAAGAAATTTTATTTCATAATTTTGTTTAGGACATGGCATAAATAAATTTAATCGATTTTCACCTAATTATGAAGGCATATAATTAATACAGTATGTCGAAGTATTTAGTATAAAAAATTGGCCTATATGTTGCTCCAAAATCCTCGATCGCTATAGTCCCATAAAGCCGTTCCCGAGATCAGCCAGGACAAACGGAAAGACAGACAAAAAAAAATTGTTAGTTTGTTTAGGTATAGTTTAAATAACTTAATGCATTTGAAAACACGGTTATTTAGTAATCAGAAAAAGAAACTTCGATTTTGTATAAAAAAAATCGTAATAAAATATACTGAACCAATATTCATTAATTATAAATAATATATTAACACTAGGTTCCCTCTGCCTACACTGCTGTGCACGGGATACAGCGTGAAACGGGAAAAAATATTAATTAATTTTAAACTTCAGAAACCACCAATCGACAATTGCTGTTTATAAAAATAAACACTATGAAATACATACAAGCTATTGTACTCGAGTGTAACACTCGAATTAGATATCGTCCAATGGCTATGAATCAATTTCGTTTGGTCAGATTCACTACACGTTAAATGTAAATGTGAGGGATGTGAAGAAAAAACGAGAGATTTATTATGAAGAACACACTTTATAGGTGGAGATCCCATCGTTTAAAACTGTAGGGATTAGATTTTCTAATGAAACTTATATTTAAGAATGATATATGATAGTAGAATAGATTACACTAGGGTTGCCCAAAAAAATCCTGCCGCAATCACCTTTAATTAATGTTTTTCGTAACTCGTTTTTGGAGAAAATTGCACTCATATGTTTTTTATGTGAATCGCACATCATTTGAAAGAAAATCGCATAAGGAATTGGAAAAACAATGGTTGCCAGCTCTCAGTCTGCCGCAAGCTCAGGGTTGCCTGGTTTAAAGAGGTCAGTTAATGTTAATATTTGCACTTATGTGTTTTTTTAATGAATTATATATCAAATTAAAGCTTATTTTTTTCTCATCACTAAAACACATGGTTGCCTGCAAAATAACTGCCGCAAGCAAAGGTTGCCATCATTTGAAATATTCTATTCCGATTCCGTTTGACTTAGAATAGACGATGAAATACGCGGTTTGCCTTATGTTTTAAAGTAAAATATTATAAAATAGAAGGTCAATCTTAAAATTAATATTTATTCTAGCTGTTCACCTGTTAAATGATGATTATAATCATATTAAGAACATACAAAAAACTATTTAAACAATATTTAAATATGAAATCATCCTTATTTTCCAAGTGAAATAATGAACCCATGATATTAAGTCTGTTTTCTAAATACTAATACTAATTTAAATTATCATTTTAAAACGACTAAATTATCTAATTAAATAAATGCTTACAAATATCAATCTATTATAAGGTATTAATTACATCATGTTTCCTTGAGATAATGAAGGGCGACAATTATTGCGTATGTTTTTAATTAATTAAAAAAATATGGAAAATAACATTTCAATATACTCTCTCTCTCTCTCTTTGTCCTCTGCTCGTTTGATTTTTTTTTCTCGTTTTTTTTTTTTGATGACTTAAGAATTTGCATTAAAAGAAATATATATAATAGAATTATAATAAACAAAATTAATTTATCAAAAATAAATTCTAAGAAATTTCGACAGTAATGCCGAATAATAAACGCTATTTAAGGTTTATGACCAGGAGTCGGCAAATATCAAGTAGTTGTCTACTTTTTACTATAAATAAACATTTTGCGGCAGTATACAAAGCAAACAAAATGCAATAATTTTATTTTCGTAGATGTATTGTTTCTAAATGCAATAACAGTGCAGATGGCCAAATGAGATGTTTTTGAACATATTACTTAGTTACTTACCTTTCGTTTTGGAGTGAAGACGTTTTTAGTTAACATGACAAAAATGAAGATCTGTTTTTTGTGCGAAAATGTGTGTGGAATTTAATAATGAGTCTGAAGTGTAAAATTATGTTGTTGTTTCGCCAAAAAATGAATTTTATACACAGTAACACTTTCTTAAATAGTAACACAATGCACGGTTATCACTTACAGTGTTACAAAAAGTTCATTGTTGTAAAATAAAAATATAAAGAAGAACCCCACTCGAGGAGATGAAATATTCACTTAAATTTATATTTCCATCTCTTCGTTCTGGTGTCGAAGCAAAGCGCGGCGTTGAGTTCTGCCATTCAACACGCAATGCCTCCAGAATTCGGCAGAGAGTGGGGAACGGAGTGTCTTAACACTAGGTTCCCTCTGCCTACCCTGCTGCGTGCGGGATACAGCGTGAATCTGATTTGATTTTTATTTTTTAATTATTTGCTAATGCAAAACGTAAGAATAATTAATGTTTGATAAGTATAAATAAATTTAATGTTTAATATAGGTTCCCTCTCCCTACCCTGCTGCGTGCGGGATACAGCGTGAATCTGATTTGACTTTTATTTTTCAATTATTTTCTAATGCAAAACGTAAGTATAATTAATGTTTGATAAGTATAATTAAATTTAATGTTTAATATTATATATTTTTCTCTGAGGACGAAGAGAGAGATTGAGAGTTTATAACGAGGTAATTTTCCATATTTTCTTGATTAATAAATAAAATATCTGCAATAATTGTCAACCTACATTATATTATGAAAACATTATGTAATTAATACCTTATAATAGAACGATATTTGTAAACGTTTATTTAATACTAGTGGGCGCGCGCAGCTTCGCCCGCTTATTTGAACCCTTACGGGGTGAATTCTAAAAAACCATGAAACATGTGTTCAATGAAATATTTTTAGGAGTCTGAATTTCAAATATTATAAAAATCGGTGACGATTAAAAAAAAACCATACAAACTTTCAGCCTCTATTTTATCCCTTTAAGGTTCAATTTTCTTAAAATCCCTTATTAGTGGATGTCCAGATTATGAAAAAAAACATCTGTCCAAATTTTACGTTTCTACCATCAGCGGCTGTGCGTGCGTCTTACCTCAGTCAGTCAGGTACTTGTTTTATATATATATATATAGATGATAATTTAGTCGTTTTAAAATAACGGTTTAAACGAGTATTAATATCTAGAAAACAGATTTAACAAAGACTTAATATCATAGATTCATTATTTCAATGGAAAAATAAGGATGATTTCATGTTTAAATAGTTTTTTGTCTGTACTTAATATAATTAAAATCATCATTTAACAGGTGAACAGCTAGAATAAATATTAATTTTAAGATTGACCTTCTATTTTATAATATTTTACTTTAAAACATAAGGCAAACCGCGTATTTCATCGTCTATTCTAAGTAAAACGGAATCGGAATAGAATATTTCAAATGATGGCAACCTTTGCTTGCGGCAGTTATTTTGCAGGCAACCATGTGTTTTAGTGATGAGAAAAAAATAAGCTTTAATTTGATATATAATTCATTAAAAAAACACATAAGTGCAAATATTACAATAACTGACCTCTTTAAACCAGGCAACCCTGAGCTTGCGGCAGACTGAGAGCTGGCAACCCTTGTTTTTCCAATTCCTTATGCGATTTTCTTTCAAATGATGTGCGATTCACATAAAAAACATATGAGTGCAATTTTCTCCAAAAACGAGTTACGAAAAACATTAATTAAAGGTGATTGCGGCAGGATTTTTTTGGGCAACCCTAGTGTAATCTATTCTACTATCATGTATCATTCTTAAATATAAGTTTCATTAGAAAATCTAATCCCTACAGTTTTAAACGATGGGATCTTAGGCCATTACTTATTGTGGGCAACGCGGTGGTGCGTGGATGCAGGAAACGCGATTGTCAAATCATTATAGTCTACGAAATATGTACGTACTTGTAAAGTATTTTTTACTAAAGTTATAAAAACTTCTTTTTATTCTTTCTGTATCCTGCATATAGCGGGGTAGGCAGTGAGAGGCAGGGAGGTAGTGTTAAGACACTCCCCTTCCCACTTTCCGACGAATTCTGGAAGCTTTACGTGTTAAGCGGCGGAACTCAACGCCGCGCTTGCCTCGACACCAGACCGAGTCTCTACCAACTCTGCTACATGCAGAAAGAAGAAGTTTTACTTTGAGAAAATCATAATATTAATGATTACTTAGTAGTACACTTACATAACTTAGAACACCATGGAAAAGTTATTAGTACATAATATGAAAACAGAATGACAGGTATGTCACGTTTTCATATTATGCCGTAGTTTCTGTAAACAAATCCAAAGAGAAAAACATTTCCATAAACGCTACTTTTTAAGTCCACCATGTATAGCTGCGTCACGATTACGTCAATATCATTTTATACTTACAAATAAAAACCTAGATTTCACAATAACACCTACCTATTCAGTATATTCCGAGAGACACGCACTTCTTAGTAAGCAAGCACGTCTCAAAGAAAGGCAAATCAAAAAGTGATTCGTTATTCGTACAAGATGTATCGGCTATCGTCAAAGGCGCCGCCCGCTTTGTGCCGCCGCGTGCGCTACCGAACCTGCCTTTGGAGATTTTCAATTGATAATAATTAAGCTCACATTACAGTAGGCACTTTCTACAACGATATTCTTTGTGAAATCATTACTCCTTTTTGTTTATTGTTGGTTTATATTTTTTTTCCTTAAACTTATGTTGTGTTGCAAATATATATCATATATGTATATTAATATTATATAAAAGTATATTGAAATATTTTAACGGTTAATATAAACTTTACAATTCTATTTCTCTTTATTTTATTCTAGTTCGAGGTGCTGCAGTAAATAATATATGGATATTAAATGTATGTCACTCCATAAACTGAAGTCTTTTTCAGCTTCAAACATTACAACAGATAGATAAAAGACAACTATTGTTAAGATACTGTTCTCTCCATTCCATTTGAAGCTGCCTTGCTAAGCTTTAACTACAACGTCGCGTTATGTCTTACCAAAGCGGTAAAATGAAAAGTCTTAAGTGTTATCATTCCACCCAAACGGGGCCCATAATTTTTTGGTTAAACTTTAAAATTGCGCATTGAAAACTATATATAATATACATTACAATAACTCTTGTAAAACGATCAAATGGCGACATTCTGGTATCAACAAGGCACCAAGCGGGCGTTTCAAAGGCGGATGAAGCCAAGATTATCCTTCAAAGTGCCGATACCTCCCAAGGCGAGTGGATTTTATTTGCAATCCATTGTTGTGGGGAAGATACTGTTGGGGTGAATCGATTTTTTACTATTTCTATGGCAGCTATAAAGAAATATTGACAATTTTATATAAAATAGATTTCTTATTTAATCTTTACGAGTTTTTGGTTTTTTGCGTTGTAAGCGGAAAGTCTTGTGTTAAAAGTTAAATCAAATTCTTCATTCTTTAGTGATTACATGTTTGGTATAACATAACACCAAGTGTTGGACCAAACTGCAAAATGAAATATTTTTAAATATGGCGAATATTTGAATATTTCGATTTTAGAAAATAAAATATTTCTTTGAACTTATATTTTCAATTTTTCGCTTTGGATAAAGGACAGCGTTGAGTTCCGCTACTCAACATACAAGGCCTCCAGAATTCGGCGGAAATTGGGAAACGGAGTGTCTTAACACTAGAGTCCCTCTGCCTACCCTGTTGAGGATACAGTGTCAAGCTGATTTATATTTGTTTTACTCTTTTACCATTAATTATCAGCTCTAATAAAATACAAATAGTCATTCAAAGAACATTTTATGTCGAATTTGCGTAAAAAAATGATTTCTTATCTGCTCTACGTCATCAAGTCACGTCAATTATGGCTACAATATATGGCTATAATGAAAACCACCTTAATATTACACTTAAATTAATTACACATTTTTCATAATTTACTCCACAAAATCTACTGCTTCATCACATTCGCGTTTTCTCTACTCTACGTGACACTTGCAGATTATTTTCACTTGTCATCGTAAAATCAGGCCATTAAACACTCTCATTTTATACATTTTTCGATAAAATCTGTACATATAAATAAAATTAAAGTGTCTGTCTTTGATATAATAATCGTATTTCTCAGCGCATATAGTTATTTATACAATACAAAAACACAAAAAACAACAATTTTTTTTTTTCTTTCTGTATGTCATTCAGTTTGTCCGGGCTGATCTCCGGATAATAAGTAGAAATATTATATGCTCTATATGTTATCGATGTATAAAATATATAATTGGGATGCAAGGGGGCCATAATATCTAAGTGCCTTCAAACTGTCAACTTCATCTGTCCGTGGTGTATGTTTCATTCTGCTGATCAACGATCGAGGCTCTGACGACTGAACGATGGTGGTATACCCATCCCATCCATCAGTGCAAGAGGGCTCTCGCCAGTGCGCTCGCCAACACGCCCTTGCCCAGCGTGGCGAGTATGTGCAACACTTCTCATGTTGACACACCGAATGACACGGTCCTCAGTTCCCGATGGCCGTGATTCTCCCGACCATTGTGGTGACGGCCGTGGTTACGTCGGGGCAGAGAGTGCGAAGAATCTCCGGGAGGGATCCGGTCACCACACACACCACCGACTACATTCGTTCATTGAAGGAAGACGTCTATCTTGCTGAGCTCGAGTTGAAGCTCAGGCACATAAATTGGCACATTCTAGGGTTATCAGAAGTCCTAAGACAGGGAGACGAAACGATAACCTTGAAATCGGGCCACTTTCTCTATTATCAAGATAAGACGTCACAAGGCGGGTTTAGCATATTGGTTAACAAAGTTCTCTCTAGCAATGTGATGGAAGTCAGCAGCGTGTCCACTCGGGTAGCACCAAACTCACTAGGAGATATTCTCTGAAAGTGATCCAGGTTTATGCTCCCACGTTGACGTACTCTGACGATGACGAGGACGTCTATGACGTTATAAAAAGACACACACCACCACGACCCACTTTATTGTTGTTATGGAGTACTTCAATGCCAAAGCGGGAGCACAAGAACACGGTGAATCGGTTATTGTATCGCACGATTAAACTGATTATTCATAAGCTCATTTTTAATATATATTTTGGGGATTTTTCCGAAGAAGGGAAAGTTAAAGATAGAAAAAATTACGTATTGTTATTTTGTATAAAAAGTAATAAAATCCTGGCAAAAATTATAAGATACGATTCACTAAAAGAAAGTGTAGGCAGAGTGTCAACACACTCCGCTCTCTACTTTCCGCGGAATTTCTGGAAGCATTGCGTGTTGAAAGGCGGAACTCAACGCCGCGATTTGCTTCAACATCAGAACGAAGAAATGAAAATATTTAATTCCCTCGAGTGGGAATCGAACCCACAAACTGTCATGTTTACAGTTACACGTTTGTGTCCCTGCACCACAACTGACCTCTAATTCCAAGAACTTATTAATTAATGAATAACTTTTTATTAAATTCCAAATATTTAAAAATCTACAATTATTTTGGAAGTCGAGCAATCTGAACTTCTGTGAAGACAATCTGTATCATGCAGCGAGACCTGACATCCCGCTGTGTGGGAATTTTGGGAACCCTATTTACTCAAAGTTTTGCAAAATATAAAACAAAAATAATGTAATAATATATATTTATTTTATATCCGTTGCGATTAAGAAGTAAACTGTAAGTAACTGTAACTTCTAATGTAAGATTTTCTAGCCATGTATTTCATTTAAAAAAACGCAAAACATGTATATACTAGTCAAGTACTTACTGCGCCGTAGTGGCAAAATAGGATATCATTCGACTTTACAGTTGAATTGAGGGTAAATCGTTTATTTTCATTTCCTTAATAGTAGAATCCTGTTATGCGGAAAAAAGTATAAAGGTGAAATACAAAAAAAAACACATTTTTGTAGTTTTCGATGTATTATAGTCGCTGTTAATTTTCTCAATTACAATCTAACATTTTTTTTTATGTATACATATAAATGTATAGATAAATATTTAATTAAAATAGTGTTATCAGTTAAAACTAAACACAAAATAATCAAATAGTTTTGATGATTTATTCCAGGCACATTCCACGTCGGCCGGGACGGCGCGGGCGCTCGTGACAGCGGGAGCTTCGGATTGGACCTCACTGTCACTATGATATTGTATATGTACTGATTACAGCCAAATATATTTTAAAATATTTTTTTTATAATAATTGGCCATAGGAGCGCAGTAGAACGATGTCAGAATATAAGCGCGATGGTTGTAAGTGCGATCTTCATACAGGTGAATGATCACTTTTTTTTTAGCTGCTCATAGCGTGGTAGGCAAAGGGAGCCTGGGAACCTAGAGTAAAAAAGTTTCCATTAGGACGCTTGCGTTTATCGTTTTCCGCCGATTTCTGAAGGTATTGCGTATTGAATGTCGGAAGTCAACGCTGCCTTTCGCGCAGAGCGAGAAAAATGGATCTAAAATAAGTGTTTCTTAAAATGAGAAAAGAATCCAAAACCTGTAGCGTTTACGCCGACGTCGTCGACTCGCCTTATGAATTCTTATTTTTAAATTCATTTTTCCGTGCTAGTAAGACGTAAACGCAGCGTTATGTTTCGGTACTTAAAGAGTAATATCTCAAATTTGAAAGTAGAGATCGTATTGTTTTGGTATTAAGTTCTTTCTGCCTACCATAGGTAATATGTATGAAAAACAAAGAGAAATAGAAAAAAAATTACAGATAAAAAACAGGTAGCCTATAATGACGATGTTACATAATATAATATAATCACAAGTGTTTGATCAAATGGCAAAATTAATATTATCAAAATACATATTTTAAAATATTATTAAAGATTCTTTTTGTGGACATTATACGGCAAATCTGTTTAAAAAAATAATAAATATACACTTAGGTATTCAATGAAAAAATGAACAAATGAAAGAGTTGTAGATTTGAAAGCGAAAGAAAAACTAAAAGAAAAGGACAGAAGAAAAAAAATCTTTTTATATTTTTTAAAATATTTAACTACTATATTTTATTTTTAACATCGAACAGTTTCACAGTTTCTTACAGATTAACACATTACGATAATATATAACGTTAACGTATATAACGATTAACGTGTGAAATCGTTTAATGTTAAAAATAAATCATTACAGTAATTAAAACAACTGATTTGATCTACCTTCATTTGTTTCAGTAATAAATCTACATATTTACTAGCTACTGCCCTTGGCTGTCCCCGGGGTTAAAATAAAATGGACTTAGAATTGCAATATAGTTTTCCTTAATAAATGAATTATATAAAAGAAAAATATCTTTTTTTTAATTCGAACCAGTAAGTAGTTCCTGAGATTAGGGCGTTCAACCAAACAAACAATGTAATTATTAGTTTATCTTAGTCTATTACTTATAAAATGTAATACTCTAGTATTACATTAATACTAGCGTAACATTTTATTGCATAATTAAATTAACTGTATTAAAATAAATAACTAATCAAGCGACGATTGAAAGGCTTAATATAAAAAAACTAAGAAATACTTATATGTTGCCAAAGTTACTACACAAGCGTGGCGCAGGGGCACAAAGTGTGACTGTAAACGCGACTGATTGTCGGTTCGATCCCCACTCGAGGAAATGAAATATTTATTTAAATTTATATTTTAGTATTAGATTTAAGATTTAATAGTAGACTTTATCTACTTTTAACCTAAGTTTCTAAAAGCTGAAAAATAAATAAATAAAACTGTAAAATCCAAAAGGTCTTGTAACGGGTATATATATAAAAATAGGTTTTCTTCTTTCTTACATTGACATTTCAACTCAGCAAAAGGGAAAAATATTTTGTAATATGTAAAGGTTGTACTTATAATTTTATTTGCCACTTTTAAATAAGAAAAACATATGCTGCTTATAGTTTCTATTTACAGAGAAGAAGAAACAACAGAACACAACAGTTCTTGTTATAATAAATACATTTTGAATATAATCCATCGTCACTACAAACAATGCTAATTTGGCAGAAAGTGAAGAACGGATTGGAATGACAGGGAACCTAGGTTCCCTCTGCCTACCCAGCTAAATGCGGGATACGGTGGGAAGCAAAAAATAAATATATTTATATTATTTTTTTCTGTGAACCATACCAGCACGATGCGTACGCGCAAGTGCCCAGAAGCCGCGTAAGACGTGCGCAGCGTGGGGCCAATCTGTGAGATCTCACTGTCTTCCTACCATCGCTCGCCCGCTACTTGATCAACTAAATAAACTGAACGATACCATCTATTTTGTATTACTTTTGATAAAGTTTTTATTTTTGCATGAGAATAAACTGTATTTTTAGAATGGCCTACATGTGAAAACAAAAAGCAGTGAATTTGGTCGTTACAGTTTTTTTCTATTTAGAGTTTTTTTTTGAATAATTCTTTATGAAATATATGAAATATTTGATATTAGCGAGGGGAACTAGATATGAACTGGCGCAGCGTTGAGTTCCGCCACTCAACACGTATCAACTCAACAATGCGTCCAGAATTCGGCGGCAAGTGAAGAACGGAAGTACCTTAATGGTAACAGAGTGACTTAAGTCCAGGTTCCCAGGTTCCCTCTGACTATCCTGCTACGTGCAGGATATAGCGTGAAGCTAAAAAAGTAGTGATTTAGTCTGTTACATACTACATATTGTATTTCAAAAGTGCCAATCAAACGTCAATTAGCATATTTGAGTAGAGCTATTATAATAAAATTTATATATAACAATTAAAAGAAAATAAATCTATTGATAAATATATATATTCAAAATATCACTTGTTGTTCCCACTAAAAGCTTGAGCTATGATAAAATAAAATCAAAATACTACTGGTTATTAAATACAATATAATTTATAACAAAAATCAATCTAGTTACTCCTTCTTCTCACCGCTCTCTGGTTTCGGTTTGTCAAGACGTTTTTTAAGTTCTTCAATTTGCTGCTTGGCTTTCTGTGTGAAGTAACCTTCTTCGTGCATTGTTTGTGGATCGACGAATCCTGGCATTTTTACCGTATCGACTTGCTCTTGCCTAGAGGGATCCTTACTATCTGGACGTTTAGTGTAACGTTTGTATAATATTATATGTGATAAATAACCACATTTGCCTATTAATTTGTCGAAATAAAGCTGGGATAGGGCTGTAGGATAGAGAGTAGCTATGTACGTGACAAAATTCACTGTATATTTTAGCATTATCAAAATTATTCAGAAGGTATATAATGACATTTTTGAAGTTTGTATTTTTTTTAAAAGAAAATTTTAAATTTAAAAATATTACTGAAACAGATTAAAAAACTATAGAAACTAATCTAAATAACGGTATAAAACACAAATGTTATACAGTTAAATATTATTTATTGAATTTCATTACAGTCAATCTGGGTAACTTTGATTCTCTTTAATCATTAATACCTATTTAAGTTTTTACAATTTTTTTGTTTGGTTTAATTATTTTCTCTTATTTTCTTTTTAATTTGCCTAACAGTTTTCTATTAAACATAGTTGTAAGTAGTTTTTGATGAGGTTTATTACATCAGTTTTATCCATTATTTAATAAAAACATGAACCATGTAACCTAGACTAATAAGAAGTATAATTTTGAATACCTCTTTACGAATGGTTTTTCCGTGAATCTTTGACAGACTGTAAAATTCTGATTTCCTTCCACACTGATTGTATTTTAAAAGGTGTGAGAGTATGTACATATGTAAATTTCTACGGGTGAAAAGTATTATGAGAGCACTAATAAAACAAAACCACCCTTGCAATGTTCTTTAAATGTTAGGCCATAGTGTAGAATGTCGTTCGTACCGGTCTAAGTTACCCAGATTGACCGTAGTTATTTTATTTTTAAATTTCTTGCTTTTTCCCGCATAGAAGGAAGGGTTGAGAATTACTTAATGTTAAAATATTGTTGTTTTACTTTTAAGCACACCGTACCGTAGCCGAAATTTGCTTTTTTTCAGGGTTTCGTAGACAAATGGTAAAAATGGTAACTATTATGAACGCTAATATAGTAAATGTTCCCTAAAATTATATTTTAAGGGTAGCTTTTCTCTAACAGAGTGTAGGGGAGGATTTTAATTTTAAGAAAAGATAATAGAATACATTTTAAAACAATTTATTACAATTTTTTCACCATTTATTAATTCAAATTAAAAAAACCTCACTTTTCCTTTTTTTGTGTCAAATCACCGACTTTACTTTCTTTAAGTTTCTTCTTCAGTTTCTCCAACTGCTCTCTCTGTTTATTGAAGAAGAATTGTTCCTCCTGAGCTGTTCCATACTGACCTAAGCTACCACCAGATTCCCTGATAGATCCACCAGCTCCACCACCCTTGCCAGCTCCAGATCCTGGAATTCCAGTAGGATTGGTATAGCTCTTGTTTCTTAGAAAGAAATTTAATTCACTACCTTTCTTTTTTTCAAGGAGATAATTTAAAAAGTATTTTTTATTGGAAATTGGATTTAAGCCAGCTTGAAATGAGTTGGGTATACGGTTGAACATTTTTTTAGTCGGTGACAACCGTCGATGGCAGTTTTCATTTGTCAAGTCAAATTTATTTTTTTACAACCAGTACTTAGTAAATGTAATAGAATATTTATATTATAAATGTCATTACTAAATTGTAGTTATTTTTATTAGTACTGATACCGGTATTTTACATAAATTTAAGATAAATTTGAAAACTACACCTCCAGTTCTAAATCTGGCTGCGTTCATTTTTTTTTACAAAATTATAATATTAAAGTAAATTGTAAAAATAATTTTATTAAAAAAATTGTAGAAACATAAAACATTCTTTAATTATACTCTACATGTAATGGCTATTATCCGCATGAGCGTAACCTAGTGTAATAATATATTAGTTTAGTTTATATATTTGGTTTATTTAATATTTATCTAACTATATCGTTGTTAATGTATTAAAATACATAAATTACTACAATATATGATAAAATTGATTAAGAATACACACCTTTCAACGTTCAAAAATTCGGCGGAAATAAGGAACGGAGTTTTATAATCTTCTCCTGCTCCGCTCATCCGCTCATCTTCTCCTGGCTCTCCTGGTGAATTATTTAATACATATATAATATTAAAATAAATACATACATACATTAAAAACTAAAGTTTCAATTAAATCAATAAAACATTTATTTTCTAATAATTGTGTAGAATTAAATAATTTATATGTTAATATTTTTTTTTCTAGGTCAGTCGTGGCGCCGTGGCACGAAGACTGTAAAATCGACTGGTTGTAGGTTCGATCCCCGCTCGAGGAGATGACATATTTATTTAAATTTATATTTCCATTTCTTTGCTTTGATGTCGAGACAAAGCGCGGCGTTGAGTTCCGCCACTCAACACGCAATGAATCCAGATTTCGGAAGAGGCGGAAAGTGAGGAATCGAGTGTCTTAACACTAAGTTCCTTCTGCCTACCCTGCCGTATACGGGATACAGCGAAAGCTGATTTTTTTATTTCATTTTTTTATTTATGAACCGATTGAAATAAAATAAACACTAAATGTTAAGGAAAGTTTACCAAAAACAACAGTGAAATAGTAGTAAATCGGTTAAGCCATTTCTGAGATTAGCAGGCATAAACAGACAAAAAAATTCAAGATCATTGTTTTGGGTTCTGTTACATCAGTTATTAGCCCAAACAAAAAAAATCTCATATATCAGGCATGTACAGACAGCGATCAGATCAAATTTTTTTATATAGATACATACTTACGATTATGAGTTTCCGATACCTGACGACTATAAACGTGATTGTTGTGGGTTCGAATTCCATTCGGAAAATTATTTACTTCATTTCATCACTCAGAGAAGATATTCAGCGTTAAGTTCCACCACTTAACACGCAATTTGGAATTCAGGTGGATAGTGGAGGACGAAATGTCTTGAGACGTGATTTTCTTGGCCTAATGTACGTACTGCGTCTAACGCGCGCGTAGCTAAAAAAACTCTCCTTATATATTTCTACAGGACAACAATAGTATGATACATTTCCATTGTCAAACCCTGTGTTGCATATAGTGTAAAGGAACAATAAACTTACAGACAAAACCGGGCCTTTATGTTAATAAATTAATATTTTAATTATAATTAAATTATATACCGTTACAAAGTTATATTGATAATGTTATTTGTTTCAGTTAATTGTTAGTAAATTTAGTTTTAGTTCGTAATTGTCTTAATTTTTTTAATTAGTGCCATTATAAATTAAATTGCGTTGACAGCATTTTATCAGTTTAGTAGTGTAGTCCTCTGTGATTTGTACGTCATGGGGTTATTTCAGGTACGTTTTACAAATAAGCAGCTACACGTATTTAACCTTATTGCAATAAGGGTTAAAAAAGGAAGTGCAAATTGGGGAATGAAGTAGTTGAGATACTTCATTCCTCACTTTCCACCCACACTGACCTTTGTCTAAGAGAGCGGAGAAATGAAAATAATTAACATATCATCTATCTCCGAAAGGAAATCGAACCTACTGTCCCATTTTTTATTGCAAAAGAGGGTAACCTGATGGTAGATGAAAAATTTGCCCACGGACATCTACAACCTGAGGTGATTGCAGATGTATTTCTGTCTTTGAGGATGAAAGTTTACACTCGATACTTGAAAGGCCCCAAACCATAGCACTATGAGTACACCTTAAGAATAACCTATCATTCCATAGCTTGCACGTCCCGCATGCATCCAGGAAAGATATTAAGGAGAGGTGCGATGGTAGAAAGAGTTTTACATGATACCACCAGCATACATGCACCACGATGGCCTCATAAGACTATATAATTCTGTGGCACAATATTTGTATATTATATGTCATGATTTACATGATTTTTTCATTGAAGAAATGTAAATTTCGATTTTATGATTAAATCTATAATAAGATATTATGATTTAAATTTATTTTAAAAATACTTGTATAACGTATGTATGTATGTAGACAAAATAAATTAGATTGATTGATTTTCATTACCTATATCAAGGGTCTTTATAAATGACGAGAGAACACAAGAGGACAAGAGGACACTATATATCATTATATGCTGACACTTTATCTTTTCTATCTGCAAACGCCACGGGAAGATTTAAAAGAGAATTTAAAAATATATTTCAAAAGAACCAAAAAATCTAAGTTTATTGCAAAATTTAATACATAATTTCGTTTCAGATTCTACTATGCTGTTGCATAGCTGTAACAATAGCTGCAAGGTAATACTCGTATATGATGATTGAATAAAATATTAATACACAAAGAAATAATTTAATACTTCTTAAAATATATATTTTTTATTTATTAAATAAAAGCTTTTCTCAAATTCATGTTTCAGAAGACCGCACGGTATGCACGATATGTTTTCATCAACCCTTAATAACGTCCCACACGAACAATGCTATTGTATCCCTAAAAGCGTTACAGGACTGCGAGTGTCAGACATGCAAGTGCCTCAAAAAGAAAGATTAATTGTTTATTTATATAAAAACGTATTTGGTGAAGTAACCCTGCATATACCAAGTCGTGACAAGCAAAGTGTTTTACCAGATTTACCAATAGATACTAACGACATATTGGAGGGAAACGTAGCATACCCAATAAATGAGCTATTCCGTTCAAATATGTCACATATGTTAATTGAAGAAGATAACACCTATACCTTTCCAGATACTGATCCATACATGCACACAAATCCAGAGGAAACTGGAAACAGCTATTTGCATTGGTCAACTCATTCGCAAAAACATCCTGGGATTCCTAAGCGCCACGATCATAGAGGTAACGAACCGGATTCGGAAATTGACGATATTCCTCTAGAAGATGTAACTAGTTTATACACAACACTAACTGGTAACGTTGTTCGACCACTTAAAAAAGGAAACGATCACGTTCTACGTATAATGGAAATGTTTAATAAAAAAGTCAAAAGTCCATTCTCATGGATTTCAGGTAAACCAATAGATACAGATTTAGTTGGCTTAACTGAAGTAACCGATCCTAAAGTACTTATTAACACCCTACCATTACAAGGTTTTCATACAGGACTTTCACGATACATAACAAAGCAGCCTTATCGTATAACTTCTGGGTTGGACAAATTGGACTATTTAAATAATATTCCTCATCTTAAACAATTCGAGTTTTGGTTACGATCACAAATGAACAATCTGAAGCAAAATAAGTTGTACTCAAAGTTCGCTGTAGGCATTAAAACTTTAAAAGTGCTTTTAATCAAAGCTTTACTAAATAACGGTATACGAATATCGCATATCGCTGGTACATTAATTGATTCAAATGGAAACATCATTAGTATGGATAATGTGAAACTTAATCCTGTGTTGTTAGGGGACCCCATGGAATATGAAAGGCGATTTGCAGTAAAAGGCTGCTTGTCACAACAGGAATTGCCACATATTGAAACTGTTTTGATGTCTACTTCCAATCCTCCACGAATATTAGCCATAATACCTTTAGGGAAAAATTTACTTACATCTAAATTTAACACACTTGTTCCAATATGCTCGCAATCTAATAGAAAGCCAGGTAGCAGATGTCGTCATTTGTCCTTAGTGGGTTCTGATGAAAATGGGCCGTTTAATCGTAACATTGTTCTCAATAGTTTATATCGTAGAAAAAATAGCGAGGCCATGGAGAATTTGGAAACTCCCACGTCAAATACTAATGAATCTTTAGGAACTGATGAAGACGTTAAACATGGAAAAGATGATATAAAATCTCCTGAAGAAGTTATCACCAAAATAGAGGAAAATGATACAAATGATGATTACGACGATCTTGGAATAAGAGTACTTGGTGGTAGCTCAGCAACTAGCAGTGGAGCACCTATTAACAATAAAGGCAGATCTGGAATGGCTTAAAGTAAAATAATATTATATTTTTTGTCCATTAGTATTTACTATTTATGTAATAAAATTATATGCATAAAATTAATAAATTATTTATATGTATATTACATGAAGGATATTTTTTATACCTTGTTTCAAAAATTACCGTCATCTATATTAGGAGAACGGACTACATAGCCCACTGAACAACAGCGCCATCTCTTTTTAAACATTAAAACTATGTTAAAGTAGTTTGAGTTATTCGCGCTAGGTGTCACTAAATCATTATTTCAATCCATTCTACAAAAATCATAAAAAATATATTTTCCTTACCTTATAACACTATATTTATTAGATATCTAATTAAAATATTACAAAAAATATATATTTCAATGTTAAGTTTAGTAATGATTTGTTGAATCTTACTATCAAAATAAAAGCTAAGCATCAGCCACCAGCCAGTTTTCAACTTATGTTAGTCAGTCAGTGACCGAGTCGAAAGGAGGGAGTGTTGTTGCGCGCTAAAAATAACATCGAAACTTTAAATAAAAAAACAAAATTGTTGTGACGATGAAACAATATTTCAATAAAAGCGAACTAAAATCCATTTACAAAGTTAAGTGTTAATTTGTTTTACAATTTCCCGCTATTCTGTGAATAAATTTTATCTTGTAGCTATGAAAGGATGTTAGTGAATTGACCAAATATCCGCCTCTTTTTGAAAATTAATGGAATTACACTACTGGTAAGTTCTTTAAATAGATTTATTTCGACTTGAGTTGAGAAATTATGTTATTTTAATTTATTTCACAAGATAAAAATATTTCGAAATCGTATTTTTAATGTTGTTCCCTTCGTTCTAAACTTAGTTTCTGCAAGTATCTCACGGTTTTCGTTTTATTGCCAAGCCTTATGATTGTTTCTGCTTTATTTTTATTCGTATTCATTCAATTTTATGATAAATCACATTTTATAATGAAATATACACATACATATGGCTATATGTTAATTAATTGAGAATAAATTATATATTTTTCTGGTTGTACTACAGGTATCTTTTATGTTAAATTCACGTATTTATAGATATAGCGTAGAGAAAATAGTGACACGACACTTCGCTCTACATTTTTAATTCAATTAGAAACATTTTACATAATAACCATTGTTAGAACACCTGATGCTGAACTGGTTATGAAGAATTGCACACCTGTACCCGTATTCTTATTACAGATATTCTAACCCAGCAGCACCTATATTTTGATAAAAAATATTCTTTAAATACATTTACATTTTTGTATTTATTTACTTATTCTTATTGTCAGTGAAAAGTCACTCTAGTGGCCAATTTCCACTCACAGATATTACCTACACTGCTGTACACTACACTGTTTACCAAAATAAACTGGTAAAATGAACCCAAAACCATCGCGTTCAGTCACCATGGCTCCAACTGCACCATATTTGGCTTTATCATAAATAAACCAGTGATAAGACACTCTATTCCACGATTTCCTAGACAATGCGTGTTTAATAGCGAAACTCAACGCCGCGCTTTGTTGTGTCTTTGTATAACCAGAGCCTGTAATGAAAATATTTCATTTTCTCGATTAGGATCGAACCCACAACCGTCGCGTCACATAACTACAAATGAATATAATAATTAAAAATGCATTATTCTTTAAATCTTACTTAATAATTCTCTATACATATATGTATATTTTGCAACTTTTCGCCAGAACAGCCTTGACTTGCTTGTTTGTTTTTTAAAGTCATATAGTATTTATTATAGTAATAATTAAATATTAATGCTAAACTTACAAATGTTAAGTGAATGTATGTTCTGTATCACACTCAGGTATAGCAATTGATATCTGATAAGAAAAAATAATGAAACTATATTTTACGATCTTAGCTATAGAGGAAACTGGCGTATTAAACATTAGAAATTCGTAAGATTGGGGAAAAAATCATATACTTATGTATAGAAAAACAATTTTCCGCTTTTATTTTATAGAGTAGACTGAGGAAGGAGGGTTAAGACACTCCGTTACCACGTTCCGCCTTATTTTGCGAGACATTGCGTGTGGAGATGCGGGAATCAACGCCGCACTCTCTCCTATATATTACTTCTTATATTAAATAGTTCATCAAATAAAAAAACTAACTTAACTTAAGTTAACTGGGATTCAAACCCACAAATATAGCGTTTAATTATGCACCTAAATGTACCACAGTCTTTCATAGATATCAATTAATACAATAAACAACTTTCAACGACCATTTGTCTATAGTATCTCGGTATCTTGTTTACAATTTGATGGATTTATTACTGATATAATTAATATAATGTAATTGGGAATTTTGTTCTACTGCACTACAATAACATATTTTCATTATAATTGACCTAGTGGTCTGGAAGCTAGTAACTATTTTCTAAGCTAAAGTAGGTTTTATTCTGATAATTTTTATAATTTTGATTAGATTTTTTCTTACATAAGATTATTGAAATTTGACACAACGAGTTGTTTCTTGAGTGACAAGTTGTAATTATAAATGAACACGAATCTCTTGATGAATCATGAATCTATAAATCACATCGCGGGGAAAAATAACAAAAATAAGAAATATTAATATTTTCTGCTTACTTTATCATGCGTTTTGGCGTAAACGGAGAGGACTGTGAGCCTGTATCCTAGCTCCTAGCTCCTCACATCCAATATTTAAAGAACTGTTAACCGTAACTTCTGATTGTAAACGTGAGCGTTATGGGTTCGATTCCTGAATACACAATATCCCGAAAATTGAGCAGAAACTGAAGAATGGAGTACCTTAACACTAAGTTCCCTCTATCTACCCTACTGCATGCGATATACATCGTGAAGCTAAATTAAAGCAACTGTCATGTAACCTATCCATCTAACGTTACATATTAGTAATTTTGTTACACTTATTTCAAACCATACAATATATTAGTTGAACAAAGAAAAAATATAATAAAAAATGCATCTTTCGTAATATTTCTAATGCGGGTCAACTAAACTTTTTGTAGCCTTAATGGGTCCATTGAAGCGTGTCAATGTTGCCACTACAAGGTGTTAGGTAATACCCCATGTAACGAATCATTAAAAATTCGGTGCATTGTATGTTAAACTAGTTTTCACTTGCGGCTTCGCCCGCATGGTCAATTAAAAAAAAAGTAATCCGTTTTCAGACACTTCATTCCTGGTCAACGAACTAAACTATATTTTTAACTTTCTGTTTAATTTTCGGGGAATTGCGTGTTGAATAACGAAAATCAAATTCATCAAATCAATCAATCAATCCTTATGGCTTTACAAGGTCTCACCAAATATCAGTTTTATTAATGTCTGGATTCAATTCTATCATTCTTTTTTAATAAATATATACATATAAGTGGGTATTGGAGCTTTTTAAAATTATTACTATATATTTTTTTTAATTACAAAATCTAACATAAACATTCTTATAGAAACGTCGTACTAATGTAACAGAGTATCACAACGTATTACTTTCAGAATAATATTTTATTTTTTTGCAAAATCAAATACCAATATTTAAAATAGTATTTAATATGTTCACGTACAATATCGTATATGTATATTGTATCACATCATGCGGAATAATCATTGAGACCTTTGTGATAACATATTCCATTCTCCACTTTAGATATTATGTATTTATGTGGTAAATACTTGCACATAACACCGTACTATACCTATATATGTTTAATAATTACAACAAAAATTCAAATAGAAACGAACTCGTTACATCGGTTCACTTAGACACTGTTCCAATGAGCTACGACGGTGTCTATCGATAAGTTTTATTAAGATTTAAGATACAGTTTCATCAGATAATATTTAACGACACCTGTCACTTACAACACTAGTCCAGAAGAAGGCAAAACGCAAATGATTTCGATTTCGTTAGTGTCTGGTGTAATTTTACAAGCATATTGCTTTCTGAGACGTTCACTCAATATCAGAATTAATGAGCAGATTTTATAAAACAAGGTTTATTTCGTCATTTTGTTTCGTTAGATGGTGGAGATTAAAGACTTTTTTTTGTCGTAAAACTGTAATTCCAATCTGTGTTGCCAGTTTATATATATTTTTAATATAATTTAAAAATCAATTCACGCTTTATCTCGCACACAGCAAGTTAGGCAGAAGGAATCTATTCTTAAGACACTCTGTTCCGTCCAGAATTAGGCGGTGAAAGGAAGTCCCCACTCCCCCAATTCTGGAGGCATTGCGTGAATAGATATTTCATTTTCTCGAGTGGGGATCGAACCTACAACCAGTCGCGTTTACAGCCACACTTTGTGCCCCTGCACCACGACTGACCTCAGAAATCGAATCAAAATAGTAGGTATAATTTAAATTATTAATAACATTATTATCCTATGATGATCCTTATTAGATGAAATATTTACTTAAATTTATATTTCCATTTCTTCGCTCTGGTGTCGAGGTTAAGCGCGGCTTTGAGTTCTGCCACTCAACACGCAATGCCTCCAGAGTTCGGCAGAAAGTGGGGAACGGAGTGTCTTAACACTAGGTTCCCTCCGCCTACCCTGCTGTGTGCGGGATACAACGTGAAGCTGATTTATTTTATTTTATTTTTATTATCCTTAATAATGAAGTAAAAAGCTTCATAAATCTTTGTTCCATTCTCTCGACGCGCCCAATAAAACGCATTCTAAAACTACAATACCCGATGTTAAATCCATACAAATAATGGATTTGGTAAAACATAAAATTATGACGCCCACCTATGAAATGGCTGACCAAACTAGCATTAAGGAACCTGCTCCGCTTCCGTGTCTAACCATTTATCACTTAAACCCGCGACCTTGCGCTGAAATGTCATATCGAGAGCTTATTTAGGAATGCTATTCGAATAATAATAATATTATGAACTGTTCAAATTTTGAAATATTTAATAGATTTCAATCACAAATATAATGATATTTATCTATAGGAGGCCGGTCGTGGCGCAGCGGCACAAAATGTGACTGTAAAACCAACTGGTTGTGGGTTCGATCCTCATCGAGGAGATGAAATATTTACTTAAATTTATATTTCCATTTCTTCGGTCTGGTGTCGAGGTTAAGCGCGACGTTGAGTTCTGCCACTCAACACGCAATGCCTCCAGAATTCGGCAGAAAGTGGGGAACGGAGTGTCTTAACACTAGGTTCCCTCTGCCTACCCTGCTGTGTGCGGGATACAGCGTGAAGCTGATTTTTTTTTTATTTATCTATATGTTTTGTAATTTTCCAATCTTGTTAGAAAAATGGCAGCGTTAGATTCTGCTACCCAAAGCACATGGGTTTTGTTGGAGCGTACAGATGAAGTGATTTTCAAACAACAAATTTCTATCCACTTGTCAAGTAGGATTCCATAGGATTTGAACACACAACCAACGCTCACAGTTTTGCATTGGCATCCCAAATTATCGACATTTACTAAGTTCAAAATATTCTTTTAAATAAAATACATACTACAAACAACAAGCAAAATCTCGAATTACAGTATTTCATACAAATAATTGATGGCAAGATGGGCATAAAAAGTAGCATCCAGGAAACACTTTAGTTGAGTGGCGCCGGCGCAGACACGTGCGCTACGGCGACGACATGCACGATGTATATATGTATCGTATGATATTTGACTCCCACTTGACTTTTGAGGTATAAATTCTTTATATTCAAAGTTTTTATTTAAGATTGATCTGATAAAATGTGCAGAGAGCGATACTTATGTCTTTTGAATCTAATATTTTTTTTTCTTGATTGTAGAAGTATAAGCTATTTCTTGTTTTATTATATTTTGCAAGATTTAAACTCCAAATTTTAATAAATTTAATTTACGATACTACAATACGGTTATCACTTCTACATAGTCTTTAGTTTTTTTAATCATAAAGCAAAGAGAGATAAAAGAAAAAATCGTGCAAAGCAAAAAGTTTCTCAATATTCATCTTTTTATTCTAGATTTAATTATAAATCATTTTTTTATTGTTATGGTACAAGTAGCATCTAAAAGGTAGTACTCCGTGACCACGATCGATCGAAATCATTGATGAAATAAATTAAGCATGAGCTTGACTCACGATTGGTACTTTATAATTCTTATTATTTGGACATGGCCGCTTAATCACGATTACTTAAAAAAAACCAATTAATTTTATTTTAAATTTTTGATATGTTACTTCTAACAGAATATATTTATATTAAAATCTTAAATAACCTTCACATTATACCGTCTTTTGTGCCAGATACTACAGGTCATTTGTGATAAGTAGCGGAAACCAACGCCGAACATTATCTAACAAGGCTGCGAAAGAAAAATATTAAAAAAAATAATAAGTAAGGTTACATTATTTCAAGGGGAGGCTTAACACTAAGGACTAGTACTTATGTCCTATATGTACATTATATTATAGTTATACATATAGAAAATGCGACCGAATAATATACAACATCTAAATATTTGTAGTTGTATCAAAAGGTTGAACATTTTATTTTATTAAATATTTTTTTATTTTATTATTAAACATATAACAATTTTATTATTAAACATATAACATTTTGTTTATACTTCATAATCACATAAAAACATGACATTGAAAGAATTTAGAGGCGGAAACAAAATATTGCTTATCTTTTATTTAGTATCCTGTAAATTTAAAAAACCCATGCAAAGTAGCCTCCCAAGGTGAAGCAAGTAAGGTTAAATTTCACAATTCGCCGGTTGCGCATCTCGAACGGGTTATGCATTAAGAAAATGTTTCTTTAGATATCGAGTGTAAGTAATTTTTGGAACCTGTTCCATACATAATAAGTAATGTCAAATGTAACAGAAATATAGAAACAATACATAAATTCCGTTCAGGAGGCCAACCGTGGTGCAGGGGCACAAAGTGTGACTGTAAAATCGACTGGTTGTGGGTTCGTAATATTAAGTTAAATTTATATTTTCATTTCTTCGCTCTGGTCTCGAGGCAAAGCGCGGCGTTGTGTTCCGCGACTCGACACGTAATGCTTTCAAAGTTTTGTAAGGCCTCTGTATACCCTGCTGAGTGCGGAATACAGCGTGAAGCAGATTTTTTAAATTACATAGAAGCATTGTGTATTGAGTGGTGGGACCCAACACCGGACTTTGCCTCCTTGCCAGGACATGGAAATATTAAATATCTTCTTCTTCTATATATATAAAAGGACTTGTGCTGACTGACTGAGGTAAGACGCACGCAGAGCCTTAACCGCTGATGGTAGAAACGTGAAATTTGGGCAGATGTTTATTTTCATATTCTGGACATCCACTAAGAAAGGATTTTGAAAAATTTTAACCCTAAAGGGATGAAATAGGGGTTGAAAGTTTGTATGGATTTTTTTTAAAATCGGCACCGATTTTTATAAAATTTTTAATTCAGACTCTTAAAAACATTTCATTGAACACGTGTTTCATGGTTTTTTAGAATTCACCCCCTAAGGGTGCAAATAAGGGGTTGAAAGTTTGTATGGAAAAATCTTTAAATCACCACCGATTTTTATAAAAAAATTAATTCAGACTGTTAAAAATATTTTATTGAACACGTGTTTCGTGGTTTTTTTAGAATTCATACCTAAGTGTCCAAATAAGCGGGCGAAGCCGCGTGCGCCCACTAGTATTATTATACGAATGGGAATGACGCGTACTTATACCCCTGCACCACGAGTGGCGTCGTCCCTTGATGCGAAGAATTGGTACTAAAGGGGAGAACAGAGTGACCTCTAGTTTCACTTGGCTATAGATAGCAGTAGTAGGTTCAAAATTTATTTGAAGATAATATAGATATTACGTTTAGATTAATTTCTTAGTCCATGCACTTATATAGTAATTAATTAATATTAACAATTTCAATGTCATCAGAGTGTTAACACTGTCGGACTTAAGACTATTTTTTTATATAATTAAATTTAAGCTTAGAAATAAACAAAGTTTATATATACATCCCACGTTCCAAATCCACCAAAACTATATTACAACATACTACACACTATAAACATGCCATTGTTGTCCGTACGTACATATAATGTGGGTTAAAGGATCAACAGCCAATACTGTAGACGTAAAGTCAGACGGGAAGCAGTAATTTACAGGCTGGGCTCTCGGGGTCAATTGGATATTGCGTTGGACACTTACACTAGCTTTACACTTTATGAGTTATGACTAAACGGACGTTTGTTCTCTTTGTTACCTTATTTGAGCGTAGACTAGACAAGCCAGTCGAGCCAGTGGCCAGTCGTGGCGCAGCGGCACGAGGTGTGACTGTAAAACGATTGGTTGTGGGTTCGATCCCCACTCGAGGAGATGTAATATTTACTTAAATTTATATTTCCATTTTCTTCGCTCTGGTGTCGAGATTAAGCGCGGCGTTAAGTTCTGCCCCTCAACACGCAATGCCTCCAGAATTGGGCAGAAAGTGGGGAACAGAGTGTCTTAACACTAGGTTCCCTCTGCCTACCCTGCACTGTGCGGGATACAGCGTGAAGCTGATTTTTTTTTTTGATTTAAAAAAAAAAATAAAGATTTACAAAGTTGAAACGCATGTTTTACTAAAAACCAATTATATTTTTTGTAAGTCGTTAAATATACTCCGAAGAAGGGGCTAATGTTGACATCCGCTAAGTTTTTGCTTAATTTCCATAATTCCATATTAACCTTTTCGGATGTTGCTTGGATCGTGCGGTGTTTTGTAACCTACATGCCCGTATCATTAACTATGTATTTTACACCTAACCACCATTGGTATTAAAGTTATTATATTAATACATATTATAAATAAATATTTTATGGGGCAGTCTGCTTGTTAAGGCGAAGGACGTGGGTTCGAT
Organism: Heliconius himera; assembly: GCA_021202915.1. Lineage (NCBI taxonomy): Eukaryota > Metazoa > Arthropoda > Insecta > Lepidoptera > Nymphalidae > Heliconius > Heliconius himera. The sequence continues at coordinate 670,432 of JAJHJA010000086.1, forward strand.
CCCCAATTATGGCAATGCATTATTTTTATTTACACGCTCTAATAATATAAAGTGGGGCGTTGAGTTTTGTCATTCGACTCCAAATATCTGAAATTTGGCGAAGAGCGGAGAACGGAGTGTCTTCACTTGGTTCTATACGAGATAAAGCATATTTTTTTTTTAATTTTACAAAGGCGATGAAACAGACCGTTATAATAATTGTAAACCAATTGATTTATTAATATTAAATTGATCTCCATCGTTTGTTTCAATAGCTTAAATGTATTATTAACAAAAGCGTTCAATTCTTATTAACTATTGATACCGTTGTCATTTAGTAATAATATTTTTAAGCGCTATTCATATGAACGGAAAATTGGATGAATTGATAAAAGAAAAGAATAAATAAAAAGGAAAAAAGAAAAGAATAAATAAAATAGTTAGAGGCACCCAACTTTTTAGGTACCTAACTTTTCTATTTATGAATCGTGTATTTATAAATACTCTAATAACGAGGCCGTCGTTGTCCAGTGGTATAAGCGTGTGAGTGTACACGCAACGAAGGTACGTACGATTCCCGATCCTATACATTTTTTAATTTTGAGAATAAGAATTCAGTAGAAGTTAGTGAGGAACCCAGTGTTTTTAAGGTCAACAAAAAACCTTATTTTTGGATTCTGTCACTTCCACCGTTGTTTTTTTTTTAAATATATCCACCGTGTACAGACAGAATACCGGTTGCATTTTTATTATATATATAGATAAAGGTCAGTAAGTTTCGAAATAATGTTCATCTTTGTAATGTACAGATAGGTATAAAGTAATAAATTGTATTTCATTACCGCACCGGGCTTCAGAGACGTGACCTCAGTCGGCCATGACTGATTTCTGAGCTGAGGCTGTTTTTTACTTGATTAATAATTTTACGTTTTATATTCTGTAGTTTTTTTAATTAGAAATATTAATATTTATATTAGAAGTCGGTACATCGGTGAGCGTAAGGTTCAATTATTTTTTTTTTTATTTTCCCACGTAAGGAATGCTTACTTAACTACTTACATTCGTGTACTTTTTCAAAAAAAATATTAGAATTTGAACACAGCGGGTTTCGATTCGATTCGATTTTATACGCGCCGCTTAGAACTTATTTAAATCACACTACATCCAAATTTATACAATTTTTTTTTAAATCTTTTCTAAAAGTGGAATAATATTTTTAAAAAATGTTACTAATACCTACCAATCTAGCTTGATAAATGCAAATTTTTATAAATGGCAAAATAGTGGGATTAATAGGGAAGTGTTAAGACACTCCGTTCCCCACTTTCTGCCAAATTCTGTAGCCATTGCGTGTTGAGTAGTGGAACTCAACTAGGTAATATTAGTAGAATGTTAAATGAAAAGTATTTTTGTTGTAAAATTATTACCATCTTTATGATAAAATTAAATAACCTAAGGCTTAGCTTATGTTAATCGCTCATATTGTAACTTTATATTGGTGAGTCACCCAAATAAAGCTTACATTTGTTTCTAGAAAAACTTTTTGATCCTAAATTTCCCGAAAATCAATTAAAATGTGAAAGGAACTTATTTCGGACAGAACCTAACTGTACCTTGGAATAAGGCTATTTTATAGTTACTGATCACGTTAGAAACCACAGGTGTTTTAATTCTCTGTGCCAAAATGACCACTATTTTAAAACGTATAGAGTCAACCATTTCTTAAAGGAATTTTGCGTAACGCTTTGAATACAAATGTGAAGCTTACTTTAACTTTTTACCGTATAACCAATTGGTATTTAACCCTTCTGCCAAACTTGTGTTAGAGCAATATTTATAACCTAAAATTACTGATAAAATTTAAGATATCGGTTTTCCTGAATATGTTTTTTTTTAATTACCAATTTTAAAAACCCGCGCCTCTTGGAAACCGACAGGTCGGTTTCCAGTCGCGGGTTCGAGTCCCGCTACGTTCAAAATTTTTATACGTTTTCTAAATAAGTATAATTACAACATCTACCTACTGTTATAATTTATGGCATATTTACAGGTGTGCTCTATGAAGAATATAGAACAACCGACGAATACAATTTTTTATTAGTTATGTATTTGGTACCTATACAGAAACCCATAGTAAATGTGACAACACCCTTAATATAAAAGGATTTTTGTTACTTTTGAATATTTTCTTTCCGAGTGAACTATGGGCAAAGTTCAGAAAACCTAACTTTAGGGCTGCCGTGACTTGCTGTACCACTTAAAGGAACACTTATAGATATATGTCGTCGTCATCACAGCCAATTTTTCGCCCAGCACTGCACATATTCAAAATAATATTTTATAAATAAAAGTATTAAATATTTTAAAATTTCATGGTGTTATTGTATGATATTCGTAGACACGATTCGTGATTAATCGATTTCCTGTTTTACTTTAATACCTACTTATTTATGCATATACATAAAATAAATAAATAAATAATTCAGCTAAGCAGCCTAGCAGCTTAGCAGAGTAGACAGAGGAAACCTAGTGTTAACTTGCTAAAACACTCCGTTACCCAATTTCCGCCGAAATTTTGGACGCATTACGTGTCCAGTGATGAAACTAAATGCTGCGCTTTGCCTCAACACCAGAGCGAAAAAATGCAAACATAAATAAATATTTCCTCGAGTGGGGATCGAACCCACAATTTGCTGCGTTTACAGTGACACACTTCCGCCTCTGCACCACGACTGGCCTCATTTACATACATACTATATACTAAATCATTATTTACAATTAGTACCTATTTGGTACTAAAATATATTTTCCGGACCAGATAAAGATAGATTGGGTTGCTAGTGTAAAAACAAGCTGCACCCGTTTAACCTTGCCCCACTCTCTATAACACAGACCTAGATTTATTCCGTCTGGTCCATCCATCTACCCGAGCGTGAAAGGCGTCCTTGTCGTATTATGATACTTATGTACATATATTGAGTTATATCAGGTTGGCAAGAAAGTAATTTCGGTTTTGTAGTATGAAATAATTTATTTATTTTTTAACAGAGTTTAATATTTAATCATTTATATATTTTCCATATTGTTCGATGACCTTTTCCCATCTTTCTTGCAGCTTCATGATTCCGCTTTCATAGAATTTTTGGTCCTTATCCGCAAAAAAATTAATCAAGTGTGCTTTAAGGTCATCGTCATTTATGAAAGTTTTACCATTCAAAAAATTCTGCAAACCTCGAAATAAATGGTAATCAGATGGTGCCAGATCTGGACTATATGGAGGGTGTGCCATTACTTCCCAACCAAATTCCAATAATTTTTCACGAGTTGCCAAAGATGTGTGCGGTTTTGCATTATCATGATGAAACACAATTCCTTTCCGGTTTGCCAATTCTGGCCGTTTTTCTTTGATTGCTTCGTCAAGTTTCGTAAGTTGTTGACAATAAACATTTGAATTGATCGTCTAGTTCCTTGGAAGCATCTCGAAATACACAACACCTTTGTAATCCCACCAAATTGAAAGCATGATCTTTTTTGGGTGCAATTCAGCTTTCGATGTGGTTTGTGCTGGTTCTTTGAGCTTACACCATGATCGTTTTCGAATAGTGTTGCTGTACATGACCCATTTTTCATCACCAGTGACGATTCTTTTCAAGAAAGGGTCGATTTCGTTGCGCTTAAGGTGCATATCGCAAATATTGATTCGTTGGGTTAAATGAACCTCTTTCAATTCATGCGGTATCCGAATATCGAGCTTCTTGAAGAGTCCAAGACATTTTAAGTGGTTTTCAATAGTTGTGTGCGATACATTTAACTTCTTGGCAATGTCTCGAACAGTAATATGACGATCATCTTCAATTAAGATTTTGATTTGGTCATCATCAACTTCCGTAGGTCGACCAGAACGTTGCTCATTTTTGAGGGAAAAATCTCCAGAACGGAATTTTTTAAACCAATTCTGCCACGTGCGCTCTGTTAAACCATCATCACCATAAACTGCACATATCTTTTTGTGAACGTCAGCAGCTTTCTTTCCTTTACGGAAATAAAAAAGTAAAATATGCCGAAAATGCTCATTACTGCGCTCCATTTTGGAAGGATCCCACAACTAACTGTTATAAGAGAATCACGCTTCACTTGCTTCTAAAGTAACTTCAATGTGACTAATTTCAAATGTAAAAAGGGGAATTACAACAATTACACATGTTATTCAAAAAAATAATGCAACGCCGTCTATGTGTGAAAACCGAAATTACTTTGTTGCCAACCTGTTATTTGACATAATATATTTATATTTAAGTTATTTAACATTTTTCTATACATGTTTATATGTAATACATATATTTTATTTGAAGCCAATCGTGGCCCAAGGCACAAACGTGTGACTGTAATTGAAATATTTCATATTTTCATTTCTTCGCTATGGTGTCGAGGCAAAGCGCGGCGTCGAACTCCACCACTCAACACACAATGCTTGCAGAATTCAGAGGAGAGTGTGGAGCGGAGTGTCTAAACACTAGGCACCCTCTGACTACTCAGCTGAACATGCGGAACACAACTCGGAGCTGAAAGAAAGACCCACATATTTTAGTTTATCCTGCACTGTATGTCATTGTTGTAAATCCCTCTTAGAAAAATGACTCATATGTATAATTATTGAATGCTAGTTTTTATCCGCGGCTTGCGAGCTGTTGCGGACCGCAGGTATATTCGATTAGCCTAAAGTAGCCAACCGTACTGTTTCCATAGGACACTTCCTGCTTTTTGGGAGTCCTGGGATGTCCTTGATAATTTTTAGGCATCATCCTGAGTTTTAAAGAGTCCTATTAAGGACTTATGTTTTGAACCTTCTGTATATGGGGATGCAATGCTAATGCAGAGGGTGTTTTATTACTTATTATTAATATTATTAAACGAAATCGATTTCGTCCAGCGACTAATTATGTACAATATAGAATATAAACAATTTAAAATTGTAATAATTATTTGTTAACTCAACCACCATTGACCTTGTTTTCGGTGCAATATAACCATACAATGTGCAATGTGTCCCAGTTAAAAACCGAAATTATATAAACCTATATTTCAAAGTTTGAAGATAGCAACCCTAGATTAGTTCCTGAGTTCCTGAGATTAAACAAAATGAGGCGTTTGGTTGCTTTCCCTAACATGCTATATTTAGATTTACTTAATACTACGTTTCCTACTTTCATTACAAAATGCTTACAAAATTATAATATGAATTAAAAACGCAACATATACAATAGATACGATTGTTTAAACAGAATTAAATTTAAAAAATTACTAATCTACTGTTATAATAACTACGCATTAAATACTTTTACTAATAGGTATTTCATAATTTGAATTTTAACTAGTGGCTTTAACAAAATGCACAACTGGTTTTTCTTATTTACAACTATATATTTAGCAGGTACATGCAGAATAACTCAAATATTTTCATTTAAAAAATACTGTCAACTTTTATAACCTGTACTTCCTGTAGGACTACAGTCCTAAAATTTTTACAGATCTATCAATGAACGAGTACGACTCGCACTTGACTTACATTTTTATCTGTTTAAATATGAGCTATGGTATTCTCTTAATAATGTTTTTTTACTAAAACAGAAAATGCCTTATAAAGGGATATTTATTTGGACCGATAAATTAATATTAAGGTACTAGAGGGCGCGCGCGGCTTCGCCCGCTAATTAGGAGTGAATTCTAAAAAAACCACGAAACACGTGTTCAATAAAATATTTTTAACAGTCTGAATTTAAATTTTTATAAAAATCGGTGGCAATTTAAAGATTTTTCCATATAAACTTTCAACCCCTTATTTGAACCCTTAGGAGGTGAATTCTTAAAAACCATGAAACACGTGTTCAATGAAATATTTTTAAGAGTCTGAATTTCAAATTTTATAAAAATCGGTACAGATAAAATTTTTTTTCCATACAAACTTTCAACCCCTATTTCATTCCTTTAGGGTTAAAATTTTTCAAATTCCCTTCTTAGTGGACGTCCAGAATATGAAAATAAACATCTGCCCAAGTTTCACGTTTCTACCATCAGCGGTTACGGCTCTGCGTGCGTCTTACCTCAGTCAGTCAGCACAAGTCCTTTTATATATATAGATTATCATCATCATAACAGCCTCTTCTAAGTCTAATTTAGAATGTTGGTCTCTACCAAAGAGACGAGGAGCCACTCTTATTGAGCTTCGGTAATCTCAGTTCAATCTCGTCCTGTTAGGTTCAGGATGTGTCTCCATCCCATAGGTATTATTTGTCTAAATAACAGCAGAATGGAAGAACAGTCTTTTTGTAGAGCTGGCAATTCTTATTGTAATGCTGTATTAAGTATACATACAGGATCTTACATAGAATATGAATATGTCACGTAGAATATGACCGAATATTTATTAATATTTAAAATCCTATTGTTTTTTTACAGCAATTAATACCAATTAATGTTTGTTAATTGATTCCGTGATCAAATAACAAGTCAATTATTTAATGATTATTTCAACATCCTTAATCTATCGTCGTATAAATAATTTTATAAAAAAGGAAAAGGTATGTATATAGTAGATTATTTAAGTAATTTCTTAAAAAATATATAAACGTGACGAGAATTTTGTATTAAAAATACTCGTGTATGTATGTACAACAATACCGTATTCAAGGAATAAACGGCAACCGGCAATGCACTTGTAACTTCTCTGGTGCTGTACGGGGTCGTGGACGGCGGTGATCACTTACCACTAGGTGACCGATGCGCTCGTTTGCCTTGCCTTTTCCATATATATTATACTAGCGGCCCGCCCACGGCTTCGCCCGCTTAAAATACATGATTATTGATTTAAGCAGAATTGATTGACAACTATAATAAAATAAAATAAATAAATAAATCAGCTTCACGCTGTATCCCGCACACAGCAGGGTAGGCAGAGGGAACCTAGTGTTAAGACACTCCGTTCCCCACTTTCTGCCGAATTCTGGAGGCATTGCTTGTTGAGTGGCAGAACTCAACGCCGCGCTTAACCTCGCCACCAGAACGAAGAAATGGAAATATAAATTTAAGTTAATATTTCATCTCCTCGATTGGGGATCGAACCCACAACCAGCTGGTTTTACAGTCACACTTCTTGCCGCTGCGCCACGACTGGCCTTGTTTACTTTATTGTATAAAATATTGTATAATAGTGCTTCAAAAATATATATTTTTATCAACAGTCATATAATCAAGACGTTTCGAATGTCATTCTTTAGCCAGGGTCATACCAGCGCGATTTCTATATAACATTCGCTGGCAAGCTAATGCCTTGAGTTCATTCAAATGACGATAACTTTTTTTGTAATGAACCGATTTTGATGAACCAAACTTTAGAACCTAAATTGAGTTAAAACAAAGCAATTGGTGAAATTTTTAAGTAAATCGGTTCAGTAGTTTCAGAGAAAAATGCGGACAACAATATGTCGACAGACAGACAGACAGACAGACAGACAGACAGACAGACAAGAAATTCAAAAAAAATCTTTTTGCTTTCTATTAGTCTTTTTAAGTATCCCTCTATCCATTTCAGTCAAAATTATTAAATGTACAGACAAAATATTTTTACTGTCTTATTATATATAGAGATAATATTTTTATTAGCTTTACGCTGTACCCTGGACATTGCCTGGTAGGCAGAAGGAATCTAGGAACTTAGTACCTGCTAAGACAATCCATTCCCATGTTCCCTATTTTCCGCCAAACTCTGGAGGCATTGCGTGTTGAGTGCCGGGAGTCATAATTGTGAACAAGAAAATAAAACTTAAATATTATCTAATATGAATTAAAATATAAATATGAATCGTGAACCACTTGAAGGTCAAAAAAACACACACTTAGCGTTTGAGGAGGCTCATTTTTTTTCAACATGACGCTACTTATGCGGTTCCGCATCATGATTTAGTTAAAAAACTTACGTCTAATTTAATTACGTTATATAAGACATAACATATAGTACCTATACCAAAAACATAATTATACTAAATAAACCAGCTTCACGCTGTATTCCGCACACAGCACGGTAGGCAGATAGAGCCTAGTGTTACAACACTCCGTTCCCCACTTTACGCTGAATTATGAAGGCATTGCGTGTTGAGTGGCGGAACACAACGCCGCGCTTTGCTTCGATACCAGAGCGAAGAAATAGAAATATAAATTTAAATAAATATTTCATTTCCTCTAGCTGGGATCCAACCCACAACCAGTCGATTTTACAGTCACAATTTGTGCTCCTGCGCCACAACTGGCCTCAATAATATAATTATACTACTTTCAGTTAATATAATTTCCTATTTTGTAAAAGAGTAATATTTTAAAATAAATATTTAAATTATTTTGATCTCATTCGACACTCCAAATATATAAAAATCGAACATTTTTATATGAAATATCATATCCGTGAACAACGTGAACAAAAAAAGTGTTTAATATTATAAACTAAACGACACATAAACTTCTGCTCTATTGAACAACATTTCTAAGCTGTCTGTGTTTCAGATTGCCAATGCAGATATTACTTAGCAACTAATAAATCATTAGATATGTCCGGGCGCTTGGGCACACCCGACTCTGGTGCCCGGTAGGAAAATAAATTCAAATTAGTTTTTAATAATAATTTTCTCAAAAGGTTTTATTTTCTAAGTGTGGAATTTTAAATAGCGCGTCTATCTCTGCATGAAAAGCAGAGGAAAGATTCCTATAGCTCCTTTGACCCGTACTCTCCTTTTCCAGCCTTGTCTTTTTCCATAAACAAAAACACTTTAAAAATGTAAAAAATACAAACTAATTCGGGGCCCTCGTAGCATTATAATCATGGCTCTCGGGCCCCTTTCATATAAATATAAAACACCGAGGGGGATTAGAGCCAAAAAATCACGTGTACAATTTTACTATATAAAAAAAGAAAAAAGAATACCTTCTCATATTAAAAATATAAACTTGTGACCTCGGCAGGTATTTTCGCTTAGACACGTCCAAAACCGCTTATACCAAATAAAATAACACAAAAACATAATTTATCTACTAATAAGGCAATTTGCAGTTCTGACGTCTGTATTATTTTTATGATGACCACTACAAGGTTATTTGTGAAACAATGTAAATAATTCTCAAGGATGACTTCATACCATCGAAATAAATAATAAAGTAAATTATGTATATACTTTTTGTTAATATTTATACTAAATGATAAAATGCAATTTATATTTATTTTTTACGTTCGTGTGTATTTTAATGAATAATGGAACATTTTGTTCTTCTCGATCTTAAAATTAGAATATGAATTACAGAAGAATATAGGAAATTATTTTAGATTTCTTTTCGTAAGAAAACACAAACAAACTCCTTAAGACGAAAATAGGGGATCAAATCCACTAAAAGCTAAACTTTTAAACTAGTTTATCTACAGGAATATAAAACTTTTCTTTACACAAATAAAAAAAGAACTATATAGAACATCTATAAATGTCACAAACAAACTGTTACAATTCTTCGATATCTATGGCTCTATGCTAATAAAAATAAATGTTAGAATTTTGATTTCCCTTTATATTCTAATATTTTTATATAAAAAAATAATATTACTGAACTTAATTTTCAATTTAATCCAAATTTTATGTTGAAACTTTAAACCCGTGCCGACTATCCATTTACTGTGTTACTAGTAGTCTTTATAGATAAAACCTGGTTGTGAAATGGAAACAGTATTAAATCCACAGCAGCCACTTACATAACATCTCGGTCAATGTCTTGTCCGACAAACGCTGTTCTAACTTCTAATTGGTGTATTTTCGTAATGTTGCTCTCATATATTTATTACTAGCGATCTGCGCGGCTTCGCCCGCTTAAACCTATTGTTATATTGTAGCCAAATTATAGATAACCTTTATTTTAATTGCAGCTTATCTATTGTTCTGATGAATAAGCTATATTAGTATAAAGTTTCATCTATATTTAGATTTATTTAGTAGTTTTTGCATTAAAGTTAAACAAACATCCATCCTCACAAACTTTCACATTTTTAATATTAGTAGAATTGTTTAAATAAACATAATATTTTTATGGCATTATGATTATATTACATAGTTTGAAATTTAATAGCTTACTTGTTAAGTTATTAAATTCCAAGGCGTATCTATTTATATATAACATAAGAGTAAAACTAGGTTATGTTTGTTTATATATTTTATCGTTAAAAATAATAAAAAGCTAGCTCAGCTAATTACCAATAGTCCAAGATCCGGGGACCCCCAGACCTACGACATTTTAGTAAAGCTGAAATTTTGAGGACTAATATGTATTAAAGACAATATGTGTACTTACTAATTTAAAAGTGGGGCCCGTTTAAAGGTAGCCAAGTTTCAACTCAACTTTCAGCTTTGCTCCCTGGGATCTCAGTCTACATTAAATATGTCATCCTTTGTTTCTTGTCGATTTTTTTTTTCATTTTTAACATTGTATTCATTTGAAATATTAAATAAATATCTTATTTATTTGTTAATATAATAAACAATTAAGTGACGAACATCGTAGCGCAGGGGCAAAAGGTTGTAACTGTAAAACGACGGTTGTGAGTTTGATCCCCACTCGAGGAAATGAATTTTTATTTACTAATATTTTCATTTTTTCGCTCTGGCACCAAGGCAAAAAGCGCTGCGTAGAGTTCCGCTAGTCAAACTGCAATGCCTCGAAAAAGGCTGAAAGTGGAGAACGTAGTTTTTTAAGACTTGGTTCCTTCTGCCTACCCTGATATATGCGAGATACAGCGTGAATTACTAAATGATGCTATTATAGCATAATTGGATAGGATGTCTAGTTGATCGCAAAGATCGTAGTTTCTAATGCCTCACGGTCACGGAGCATACTTATTATGCAGGTCTTTGTCCGATCTGGTTAAAGATGAAGGGTAGCGTTAAATTACAATATCGTTGGAGATTTATTTAGTAATCGCTATGTTATTATACATCATTGTACAGTTGAAGTATTTACATTTTAGAGGCCGTCATGGCGCAGCGACACAAAGCCTGACTATAAACATGACGGTTGTGGGTGCTCGCTCGATTAAATGATTTATTTTTATTTCCTCGCTCTCGTAACAAGTTAAAGCGCGGCGTTGAGTTTAGCCACTCAACACGCAATCTCAAAGTGGGCGATGCGTGGGGAACTGAGTGTCTTAACACTATGTTTCTTCTCTTGATACAGCTTGAAGCTAAGAAAAGTACCTTTAGAAATATTGTAAATTACAATCATATCAAAATAATCAACCTTTCTTTTTAGATCATAATAAAACAATAATCTGTATTTTATAGCGATTTCGAAAATGAAACGATGAATTAACTCAACAAATTTCAAGTGTAAAATATTTCTATGATTTTATCCAAAAAAATATTTAAATCATTATAACTATTTAACCAACTTAGCGTGTTAAGCAAGCATTACGATTACAATACATTCGCGAGTACTAGGACAATGGCAGTTATGTAACCGTTTGTTCTTATCACAGAGATAAATACTTATCTCTAATTGATGTAGAAAAGTTATTAATTCATAATATATTAGAATCTAGAAATATTACGTTTCTTATAAGATAAAGGAAAATATATATTAAGTGATGAGATTTTAATTGTTATTTACAAATAATTGGAGGCCGTCGTGGCGCAGTGGCACAAACCTGTGACTGTAAGCGCGACGGTTATTTGCTTGATTCAAATTCGGGGAAACGAATTATTATTTATATATAGTTTTCAATTCTACAAAGCGCAGCGTTGAGTACCTCGACTCAACATGCCAAGAAAATTTTAAACACGGAGTGTTTTAATACTAGTTTACTACTGCCTACCCAGCTATATACGGTATACAAAAAAAATACAGAAATGTGCGTGAAGCTAAAAAAACTCAAGAAATGTACCAAAATACAATGTTACATTAACGACGAAGCTAAAGTTAACTTTAATATATATAATACAAATAATAGGTATACAAGGTACAAAGGCAACTGACTTAATAGGTGTAGATAAATGTGTGATATCGTCGTATCGACAGAGATGATTTTTTTCTATAAAAAAGTATGCACAAAGAAAGTATGCAGTGTAAAGACACTCCGTCCTCAAATTTCTGCCAGAATTCCAGGTACTGTGTGATTAGTGAAACTCATCGCCATTTCTTATACTAGCAAAGTAGGGACATTTAAGGAAGCAAACTCTCAACCTTCACATTTACTGTTAAACACTACGCAATCATAGAAATGTTTTTTTAGTTACATTCCACATATACGAGGGTGGCAGATGGAACCTAACAACCTAGTGTTAAGACACACCGCCGCGCTTAGCCTCGTTACCAGAGCCAATATATGCAAATATTATTATATTAATGATAGAAATAGATATGATATTTTGATAGATTTTATCTAATTTTGACTATTTTGACTTTTCTTTGTGTATATATTTTTTGTGTGGACTTTTTTGTGTATTTTTAATTTCAGAATAGTATTATTTTAAGCATAAGTTCCTGTTGATATTAATAGTATTTTATGATCTATTATTTTCTTTGTCATGAGACTACCACGATCATGCTGATAATTATTTAGATATCACTAAGTAGACTGGGGAGCTGTTTAGCGTCCCATGGCGATACCTAGTACCGACTACCGTATTGTTTAACGTTGTAATATAATATGATAAGTTATTTATTATATCTAATATTTGAAATAAAAGTGGGGAACAGAGTGTCTTAAGGTTTAACTAGGTTCCCTCTGCCTACCCTTCTGTATGTGGATATATGTGGATGGATATACAGCTCCACGGAGCTGGTTTTTTTTATTCACTTTTTTTTCTTCTTAAGCTTACTTATTTTTGGTGGCCTGTAAGAAATCTATTTATTTTAATTAGTGATAACATGAAAATAAAAAAATAAGGAAAATTTTATGTAACATAAAAGTAACTGTTTTTATTATTCTTCAAGTAACTTATATATGTGGATGAGTATTGACATGTTATAAGGAAAATAGTGGTTTTATGTTTCCTTGGAAATGTTTAATTTACCTGTGGGTACATTTTACTATTTATTTATTTTTTGGTTCCCAAAATTGAGTATAAAAATTCGAAGTACATTAAATTATAATAGAATACATCTCTATTCTACTTAATACTAACTGCTTCAAGGCAGAAAATATGAATTGAATTAATTGTCAAGAGATCGTACTTGTATAGGTAGTAAGATCGACCAGTCGTGGCCGTCATGAAGTTAGCTGAATAGACGACAGTATAGAATTGATTTTAAAATTGTATTCTTATCTTTGATGATTCTTACTTTTGATTATTCTTTTTCAAGTGCACTATACGCAAAAAAATTGAGAGATCCTAACTTCAGGCTGGCCACAACTCGTCGGCCGCACTGCATCTGTAGAGGTAATGTTACCCTGAAACTAACAAAGAGTTTTATTAGATAATCATAGCAATACAGTCGTCAGTGTTCACATTGTTACTGTATCGTTACTGTAACTGACTACGAGACGATAAAGTCTAAAAAGGGTAACCAAGAAAATGAATATAAACATATTTTATATGAAGTTTTCTCTGCAGGGGGATCGAACCCACGACTATTATGTATACTCACACTCTACTTCATTAGAGCGTTAAATTAGCAGTATATTACTTTAGGATTTTTTTTAACACTCCACATCACAATTCTGACTCATATCACGTATCATATCAATCATTATCGAAATACCTAATATATTTCGTCAATACTTCCATCATCATTTACTTCCCTTACCGTAATATATTGTTCGTTTACAAAACACAGCGTGACATTGATAAAATTGCGCACTCGACGTGACATAACATCGTGTCCTCATTCTGTATCGGATTTGCATTAACGTGCAAAAACATGTATCTTAAAACGTCTAAGAAGCACAAGGCTTTCTTTGTAAATGCGGGTTTTGCAACTATGTATGTATATTTTAAATGTTGTTTAAGTAAAAATTTCTGTATACATTCCTATATATTATTCGTTTAGAAATTTAACTATTTAGTTATTGTTTTTGTTGGAATTTATGTTTTTTTTCTTGATTGCTGTATCCTGCATATAGCAAGGAGAACCCAGTATTAAGATATTTCGATATGACGAATTTGATTTGCGGGAATCATCGCTGCGTTATGTCTTGACCAGAGCGGGGGAATTGAAATAGGTACTTTGATCCCCGAGTAGAATCGAATCCACAATCATCTTGTTTACGGTCAGACACTGTGACACGATGCCCTTTAATTTATATTCTAGTATCAAAATTAATTTAATTTTAGGAAAAATGTAAAAAAAATATACTTTAAATCTATTTAATATTTAATGCAATATGTACCTAACAGAAAATAAGACCGTGATTATTCTAATCAAAATTAAAAATGTCACACTATGTCATATATACATTTTACCAAGAACCTACAACCACCATACACATACAACCACTAGTGCCTCTACGCCACAACGGCGTCACACAGTATACAATTCTTTGATCCCACTGCAACGTCGTTACTCATTTACATTTGCAAATTGCGTTAATTAGGACTAATTAAGAATTTTACGTTGTACCAACTCACGTACTGTCGCAATTATCATACTAAATGTCTGTCCGTACGTACGTATATTTCGACAGCTTTTGTTCTTAGATTACCAATAGACCATGCAATGGTTTTTTTTTGTTTTGTAAAAATACTTTAAAGTTAAGTAATACGATATTAACAATAGATATGGGCTGTAGATGTAAGGTTGTGTTTTGACCTTATGCATTGTTATTTTATCTGTTGGACAGAATTTAGTTTTTTTTATTCTATTGCTTCTAATTCGTAATTATTTAGGTAAACGATATTTTTTACAGTACCTTAAGAAATAGACCGCTTTCATGTCTGTTTGTCTTGTGTCAAATCCGATAGTCGGTCGATAGCCCTTAATACGTGAAGGCGAATTGACCGACTATCTAAACACTTGCATTATTGTACTCACTTTTTTAAAAAAACGTATTAGAATCTAAAAACCTAGCGTGATTCGAACCCGCGCCTCCTGGACAAGGGGCTCATCCAAAATTACATTCAAAGTTTTGTATATTGTGCAAAAAATATTTTTCTTTATTATGTCCGAATTACCTACTACAAAAATGTAAAAAAATAAAATCGTTCTTTATAATATTTTAAAAGATATTGACGTTAATCGTCTACTGACACAATTTTCTATTTCTGCACTCGGTAAACCCCTCGGCATTAAATATCTGGGTTTCTATATCATTCAATTGTATGAAGTTATTAATAAAATAAATGTGTTAACGCATATCCACTGAGATATCCATCTATGCATGTTTATAAGATTTCTTATGTCAAAATGTAAAAAACGCATCCCTTATAGAATCACTTTGTTGCCCGCCTGTCCGTTGTGAACTTTTTAAGTTGTACTTCCCGTTGACCTACAAATCTGAAATTGGTACGGAATCCTCGGTGGGTAAGAAAGATTCGTACTTGATAGGTCTTTTTTAACTTCACGCTATATAACATGTATACGTAAAGGGAATCTTCAATCTAGACTTCTATCTATATCATTTTCATTGGCCTTTTTGAACATAATACTCTACAAAATACTCTAAAAAATATTTAGCATAAAACTATGCCGAACTCCTTTATTATATTTCTAAAAACGCAATATACTTCAAATAAACATCGAACTTACTACCCAATAAAGTCAAGGTGAAGTTAGAGGAAGAGCAACGTTAAACGTACTCACGACTTGCATTTTGTGACATTGGACGCGACACAAGGTTGGTATTCTAGGAAAATACCTCTTTATGTACCTACTTACTACACTACAGTATATTAGTAATAAAGATATATGTTATATTCTAGCGTAAGTATGTAAATTAGTTATTTATGTGTGAGCTTCACACAGCAGGGTAGGCACAGTGAACCTTATGTTAAACATTAATAACGTTCCGTAACATTCCCTAGGGAGAAAATAGATTCCCTAGAGAGAAGAAATGGAAATATAAATTTCAATAAATATTTCATTTCCTGGATTGGAGATCGAACTCATTGCGTTTACAGTCACACCTCCTGTGCCACTAATGACGCCCTAATCCTTGATTCTATGTTCTTATGTTTATATTTGTACTTATTTTAAAAACACTTTTGTAAATAATTGAAAATTAAAAACCTCCGACGCTAAAATCATATCCTCGAGTCGGGAGATTGAACCCACAACCTGTCGATGGCCTTAATGATTTAACATGTAAAAAATAACACATATATAAGAATAGACAAAAAGGAATATTGATCGTGCTACTTTAATAAGATTACATAATTTTGAGACATTCCTTGTTCAATGGCGAAACTCAACACTGCAACTTCATTATCAGATCGGAAAAATGAAAATAATTCTCTTCTCGAGTGGCAATCGCATCCAAAACCCCATCATATTTATATTAAATGCAATGTAGCCACCATTTAAAATATACTTAGTAACAAAATCTTAGTACTTAGTACTTCTTTATCATTGTAATTATCAAACATACATATATATGTATACCTGGCAGAACAGTTATTAAAATCCCGTTAGTTGCATCCAATGTGCAGGTTGTAATTGTGCGCGCTATATAAATATTATAAGTAAACGTCAACGTTACGTCGTAATAAGTGGAATTATGTCTTAGTGTAAATTAAACTTGTATCTCGAAAGAACAAACGCATTAATCGTACATTCTGCTGAAAATCGCGTTTATCGGCGGATTAAAGCGGAGAGCGGAGTTTTTGACACTTCTCTGTATTGGGATGAGGTGTGTATATAGCTTTACAATTTTTTAACTATATACATATTATCAAAAAAAAATATTGCAAATTCAAACCTACAACTACTAGTATATACAGTGTCATCAAGCATACTACTCCACAGCACATATCTATGTCAAAAAAAAATAATTGACACTCAGAAACAGTAATTAAAGGTTAATATTGGTTATTAACGGTAGAGTTCAAAAGATATTAATTAAAGTACCATCGTCTCATATAAACATAATGCACGCTTAAAGTAAGTTGCTATTTTCCCAGCACTGCACTAATTCCGTCACCATTGTTATATGTGATGTTACTGGTATTTGTTAGACTTAGTCATTTTTAATAATGTCTGTTTTAGACTTTTTTTTTATAAGCACGGTTTTAAATGTTTATTTTATTAATTTAGTAGTAGTTAGTTGATTGATACAACATTTGGAGAAATATATTTGGTTCCCACTCTGTGGAAAGATTTTTTTCATTTTCGATGCGGCGTCGAGTACTGCCTTTAAACGCAATATTTTAAAAATTGCAAGGGACGTTTAGATCAGACTATCTTAATAATGGGTTTCCTCTGCGTATGTTACTGTATGCTGTGTGTATGCGAGATACAGCAAGGAGCCATTTTAGTTTAAGAACTTATTTTGGTACGCACACAGGCGTACAATAATTCGATTAAAAACGTTTGTATATAAATAAAGTATTTTTTTTGTTAATAATTTTGAGTACCAATTTATTATTTTTATTAAAAATATATATTATTTTGAGGCCTGTAAAATTGACTGGTTGTGAGTTCGATCCCCACTTGAGGAGATGAAATATTTATTTACATATTTCACTCTGGTGTCGAGGTAAAGCGCGGCGTTGAGTTCCGCCACTCAAAACGCAATGCCTCCAGAACTCGGCGGAAAGTGGGGAACGGAGTGTTTTAACACTAGGTTCCCTGTGCCTACCCTGCCGTGTGCGGGATACAGCGTGAAGCAGATTTTTTTAAATATTATTTTAAATCTTTTCATAACAATGTAACCAATATTATACACTGATACAACAATTAACTTTAAAAATTAAACTTTATTTTAATGTTGAAACTTTATTGTTACAATAATAAAAAATAGACATTTTACATAGTGTCGCTATGATTGCCTACTAACTATTACAAACACATTGTGTTACAGTTAAACAAGCGGAGCATGTTCTTCGTTGCTTTGACAAATTTACCCACGCCATTGCTAAACAGAATGTAAAATAGGTGCAAAAATGTATTCTGTTCGAGATTCTTAATAAATCTGATATTATGGTTTTATCTACATAGTATGAAATATATTTTTGTTAACCTAGTGCTGTGACACTCCGTTTTCCACTTTCCGTCCAAACTTAATAATCCTTTCTTAAAGTGGCCATAACTTCCAAAATTTGCGCATTTCATCCAACAAGAAACCACTGTGAATATATATCCAATATTTTTATTTTTCTGAAATACTACTAGATAGCCCAGAGAAACTTCAACAAATAATAAAATCAGTTGCTATTGGCTATTGTATTTTGATGTGCATTTTATATTTTTACTACTGGCAACAAAACATTTATGATATTCATAATATAAGACAGCTTATAGAATATTCATTCAAAGCGCGATATGAATATAAATAACTTTAATATTACCTATTTGTAGTTAATCAAAATTGAATGTGACAGCATAATACTGTTTTCATTGATGTAAATATGCTGTTTCCGTAAACCTTAATTTTCCTATATAATGTTAATAATTCCCGGAGGCCGATCGTGGCGCAGCGGTACGAGGTGTGACTGCAAAACCGACCGGTCGTGGGTTCGATCCCCACTCGAGGAGATGAAATATTTACTTAAATGTATATTTCCATTTCTTCGCTCTGGCGTCGAGGATAAGCGCGGCGTTGAGTTCTGCCACTCAACACGCAATGCCTCCAGAATTCGGCAGAAAGTGGGGAATGGAGTGTCTTAACACTAGGTTCCCTCTGCCTACCCTGCTGTGTGCGGGGTACAGCGTGAAGCTGATTTATTTATTTATTTGATTTAATCATAATATATTTAATTAACTATTAAATTTACAGTCACACCTCGTGCCGCTGCGCCACGACCGGCCTCCTCCTCAAATATATTATGATTAACTGTTCTATTATGACAAATACATGTCCTTTCACGCGTGTGTAACCGGCCACTTTGGAAACTGCTCCTGTTTCTAAGATATTAATTTCGTCCTTTCACTAATAAATTACTCAATATTTCCGTAGCGAGGACAACAGCACAATTCAGCTTGTGCCATACTTGGCTCTATTAAATGTTAATATACCACACTTGTCGCGAGAGCTAACATTCGCTGAGTTAATGACAGAGTATGTTGAAAATCTTTATAAAGCATCTTCAATTAGATATTATAATTTTAAATATAGTTAAATTAATCGACCTTGTAATAGATTCACAGAGCCTATATATTCATTATAAATCTAAATAAAAGCCTTCTACTAATTTATCATTTCTTCTTCATTCGTAAAAAAGATTTAAATATAACGAAAAAAATATTATTTTGTATTTTTTTATTTAAATTCATTATTTTAATGACAATAATATTCTATATATTACTTTTCATCTATTTTAATTACCCTACATAGATCTTAAATTGTCAAGTCTTCCGCTACCGCTATATATGAGAAGACATTCCTCAGCATTCACTATCACCATGTGGATGTCCATCGCAGTCGACTCACAACCCAAGGGGCTTAAGAAGCCCCAAGATATTAAATTTGTTGCACGTTCTCAAACTCAATGTTTATTTCTGAAACTAACTTACTTTGTTACTGCAATAATCTCATTTAAAGGCAATCCAGTCTTAGCTTAACATGATTATTATACGCAACTGGTTACATTATGTACTTCAATATACGAGTATTAAGCGAATTAGCTTTTCTTTTAAATCACGCTGTATTCTGCACGTAGCAGGGTAGGCAGAGGGAACTTGGGAACCTGAGAACCTAGTTCTAAGTCACTTCCGCTGCCCACATTCCGAGAAGTAATTCTGGAGACATGGCGTGTAAAGAGGCCGAACTCAACGCCGCGCTTTGCCTCGTTACTAGAGCGAAAAAAATGAAAACATAAAAAAAATCATTTCCTACGTGCGTCGCGTTGCAGTCATACACTTGTGCCCCTATTCTACAATGGTCTCAAACACATTAAAACTTTATCTTAATATATGTATACATTTTTATATGCATTGTTAACAATTTTTGCAAGTTTATATTTCGCATGTGGGGCGTTAAGTTATAAATGTCTATTTTAGTATTCTAAAAAACAGATAGCATCGAAGTTTATAAATATGGCGTTTAGTATGAGTAATTACATACATACATATCTTCACACGTATCACTAGCGTTTTAGTCAGAGAGAACGGAGGGCCAAACGCTACGGTCTCTACATACGCCTCGTCCACTGTCACCTCTTCACACATACCCTCCGGGGGATCCTCATGTTTTTACATGATCTTTCTTCAGTATCTTTGATACTGTGTTTTCGAAGGTCAACCGAGGTCTCCCTATACCTCTCTTACCGCTGCCTTTTCCTTCATAAATCTATTTTGTCATTTTTTCATCACTCATTCGTTCGACGTGCCCAAACCACCTGAGCACGTTCTTCTTCATTTGGAGTGTCTTAACACTAAGGTCCCTTTGCTTACCCCGCACTGTGCTCGTATACATACATATGTTAAACATTTTTTGGTAAAAATACTTGAGGAAAATGTGTAATTTGAACCAATTAACATATATATTATATATTCATACATTAGAGTGCTTTTATAAACAAATTACAACTCTACGTTGAAATTGCAGAAGTAATTCTCAACATTGAAGACTTCCGCATGTCAAAAATGATTTTATTAATATTCATTTTGAATGACATTAATTAGCTTATAGTCTTCACGAGTATTTATCATTCGGATTTTTAAAATGATACCTGATTGTCATATATATTTATCCACCTTCTTCCGACCCCGTACATAACTAGAGAACTATTTGATCAGGTCGCAAGTACCTGCGTCTGAATTTTCTAACCGCATAATACGCCAAAATATAAGATATCACTCTCACCACCTGTATAAGTGGCCTAGTGTTGAGACACTTCGTTCCGCAATTTTCGCCAAATTTTCCGAAGAGTTGCTCGTTATGTGGCCAAACTGAACGCCGTGCTTTTGCCTTTAGTGTCAGAGCGAAGTAATTAAAATATTAATAAATTAATTCATCCACCGAGTGGGGAACGGCAACCCTTGCGTTACAGTCACCTCCTTGTGCTTCTGCGCCACGACGGCCTCATTTTTTTTTTTATTTAAATTAAAACCTATTTTATTGTTACATCATTTTTTTATATGTTACGTCGTTAATATAACAACTCGTTGTTCCCTATGCCGTTAGAGACGTGACAAAAAATCTTATTGAAGCGATTTTCAAGGTTCTACGTGACTTCCTCTTATGGTATTTAATACTTGTCTAACTAAAACGTATATGTATGACTTATATAATTATAACTTGTTAACATAGTGCAGCGCTTAGTCCCGCCTCTGTTCTCGAATGGAAAGTGGGATACGGAGTGTCTTGACACTAAGTCCTACCCTACACTACCCTCGATAGAACATGATACAAACAAACAAAAATTTTTGTTTGTTTGTGTGTTAAAATTGTAATATAATAAAATTTTAAGATTTTATTTTTTTATTACAACTATTATAATATCATAAAAATCTATGTTCATAATATAATCATTGAAAATTTTATATTTCGGAACTCATCTTATCAACATATTTATATTTCCTTTTGTATTTCCGCAATACGAGTATATGTTTTTTTAGGACATAAAAATATATGAGATTCACTAGCGACCTTACTATAAGGTTACTATAATACTTCTATGTTTTTGTTATAATAATTAATTATTATACATTGTTTATCTTGCTTTGCCGTTACCGTGGAAGGCAGGGAGAGCATGAAAGAACATAGGTAGGCATAGTGTTGTGACTCTCCGCCTTTTGGGTACGCAAAAAATATTAAAAATGTCTTTATTCGAACTTATAAAACTATATACAAATTAATAATAGAGGTCGATAATAGTCATCCGAACTGGTTCAAAACTGTGTATCAGCCATTCACGCATGACCGTCTTGGCGCAGTGGGAGAGCGTTTGACTGTTAACACCACGGTTGGGTGTTCGATCCCCTCTCAGCCATGATGTATGATTATATATTTATTTTCATTTCTCCGCTATGGTAGACGAAGCGCGGTGTTGAGTTCTGCCACTCAATACGCAATGTCTAGAAAATTCGACGAAAAGTGAAGAAGGAACGAAGCATCTTAACTTTTAACACTTCCGTTCAACAGTTTCTGTCTAGTCTATTATGCGGGAAACAGCGTGAAGTTGGTTTATTTTTCTCAAATGACCTGAAAGCGAAAAACGGAGTGTCTTAACCTAGATTTCTACAAACTAGGCTTGTCTATATTGTATGTTATCACGCAATATTCAAAAATATATTCGACAAGCTTATAGAATTAAACCATATTTGGCAACGCCTAACTATACCAATTATTTAACCTGATACTTTCACTTGTGCAGCTTGAACTGAATTAGGCAATATGGAACTCGGTGTAAGGACTCTAAATGTTTATATTAAAAATTATTATGGCTTAAAATAAAAAAGAGGAAGGTAAATATTTTTTTCATAAAGAAATAAGCGTAGTTAGGAAGTTTCTGACTGCGGTGGTGATGACTTCGTTTTTATTTCTAGAGAATATTTCTATTTAATTTTTTCCCCTACTTAATACTCGAGACCGTCATGGTACAACAGCACATTGTCTGAGTGTAAATGTGACGGTTATTGGTTCGATCCCATGAAGCAATTAATTATTCTCATTCCCTCGCTCTGGTAAGACAAAGAGCGACGTTGAGTTCCAACACTCAACATGCAATGTCTCGAAAATTGAGCAATGCGGTATATAGCGTGGAAATTGTAATAAAAAAATAAACAAGCATTATATTAGAAAAATCAGCTTCACACTGTATCCCGTGCTATATATGTTAATAAATTTAAATAAATATTTCGTCTCCTCGAGTGGGGATTGAACCCACGCCCAGTCGGTCTTACAGTCACACATTGTGCCTCTGAGCCACGACTGGCCTCATTATATAACTCATACGAAAATAGATATAAATTGAGTAGTTATTTTATATTATGTACGTATGTATTTGGGCCGAAAGATAGTAATCTCAGTAGCACGTGTCTCAACACAAAAAATAACCTTAAAAATACAAATAAGACATTTGAAAGATTAAATGGAGATACAAAGGCTATCACTGTTTAATCTCAACCGGCTAAAGTCTTTTAATTTTAAAGTTTAAAATACAATTTAATTAGTTTTACAAGTAAATAATAATATTGTTTAACTGTGTTAATTTAATAATGATCTAGATAACACTAAGATAACCTTCATTTTTTGTATAAGACGTTTAATATATGTATTTAAAAAAAAAACAATATTTGCATGAAAGACTTATTATTTAGAAAACGTACAAAAATTTGGACGTAGCGGAATTCGAACCCGAGCCTCCTGGAAACTTACCAGGTTCAGGTCCACAATCCTGTTCTGGAACTTTAAAAGTATTCAAAAATATATGCATAATTCAACCATTACTACTATCTACTAAGTGGCAATTTGAACTACCAACCACCATTAAATAACACATCTTTTATATACGTTTCCAGGTTATTTAGAAATATAACGAAATACATTAAACAGAAGAAAATTTCATAAAAATCTATAATAACATGATTACTTTGTATTAGTTCCGTTTTGTAGGTAAACGATCAGCTCGTTGCTTTTTCTTCGAGATCGATGTCGGGAAACCGTATCTCATTGGTAATGACCACTAGTCCTTGAGTTCAATTCCCCCGAGAGAATGTTCATCCTGAATAAATGTAGTGTAACATAAGAGTATGTACATTTTTTTTACATAAATTAAAAAAAATGGCCGTTGTAACCACATTGACGCCAGTCGTGGCGCAGGCACACAAAGTGTGACTGTAAAACCGACTGGTTGTGGTTTCGATCCCCACTCGAGAAGATGAAATATTTACTTAAATTTATATTACTATTTTTCCGCTGTGGTGTCGAGGCAAAGCTCGGCGTTGAGTTCTGCCATTCAAGACACAATGCCTCCATAATTCGGCAGAAAGTGGGGAACAGAGTGTCTTAGCATTAAGTTGCCTCTGCCTATCCTGCTGTGTGCGGGATATAGCGTGCAGCTGATTTATTTATTTATTTATAAAAACATATTATTTATTTTAATTTTTTAAATATATTATAAATTGCACTGAATATTTGGGAGAACAATGTACACGCGACTGTAAATGGGTCGGTTGTGAGTTCGATTTCCACTCGGGGAATGAAATATTTAATATTTTATTTTTTTCTTCTAGTAGTTGTCTAGCCACTCATCACGCAATGAATGTCTTTAAAATTTTGCAGTGCGAAGTGTCTTAACTATAGGTTCACGTTGTCCACCATAAAAAATGATATGACCTGAATAAAGCTATAAAAGATGTATCTCGCACATAGCGCGGTAGTCAGAGGGAACCTAGGAATCTAGTGTTAAAACAATCCGAACCCATCACGACACTTTCGCTTTCCATTTTCCGATAAATTCTAGAGGCATAGCGTGTTGAATGGCGGAACTCAACGCCGCGCTTTGCCTCGTTAACAAACTCTAAACATAATAGCAAAACGGACCATCTAACTGTACCTATCTACATATATTTCTACAAATAAAGCAGCTTGTCACGAACATAACCCACGATGTATTCTAGTACAAGTTGAACGTGATAACAGTGGCATTTGCATTTACTAAACGCGTCGTGTATAGGAAGCTTTTGTCCAGGCCCCTTTGAAGGAATGCTACTGCCTAATAATTTATTATGCATGTAGGATTTATATTAGCCATTGTTTGTTTTGAAATATAGAATATCCTTTAATTTTAGTGTTGGTTGTTTAAAACTATATTGTTTTCTTTTTATTTCTTCTTAAAATTTAGTTTACGTTGTATAAAACAATTATAATATTTTTAAGATGCGACTAATGGCTAAATGATAGTTGTGCATTCAAATTCAAATAAAAATATTTATTTTTTATTGCCGGTCGTCATGGCGCAGAGGCACAGGCGTTCCATCGTAATCGGGTTGTGGGTTCTATTCCCAATCGGGGAAATAAAATATAGAATATTTTCAACTCTTCTCTCTCTGATATAAAACGAAGCAAATCGCGGCATTGAATTCTGCCACTCAACACCCACGAGAATTCCCCGGAAATGGAAGAACTTAATGAGGAACGGAGTGTTTTAACACTAGGTTCCCTCTGCCTACCCTGCTGTGTGCGGGATACAGCGTGAAACTAAAAAAATAACAATATGGAAACGTACAGTGGGAGATGCATTACAGGAAGAGAAAAACAAATATAACTATTAAATCGCATTGCTGTTACTATGGTATTTTATAAGTACAAATGTTTTTTGTATTTTCATAGCTTACAATCAAATATAATAGCCTATAGTATTACCGCGTCTAACATCGTTCGTTCTTATGAAATTGCTTTAAAGTTTATAAAGTCAATGTCAGGCTATAATATGGCTATTTGAATAATACCACTTTGCCTTGACATTTTTTTTCAAATAATAGAAAATAACTGTTTTCCACGTTCCTATATTTATTATTTATATAGTTTTTATTTAAACTCCGTTACGTTTGAATTAAATAGGTATATAATATAAATCATTTAAATTATTATTTTTTATAATTTTTATACTTTGAAGTTATTAAAATATTACTACTACTACAGAGAGAACAGTGCGCCATAAGTTACGGTTTAAAACCTGTTAAAATATTATATTATTAACTACAATTTATTTTTAATTTAAGTTGCGCATATTTTTGAAATATGTGTGTGTGTCTTATGTACTACGCCACTTTTACTTAAAACCAGACAAAAAAAACTTTCTTTGAATATACTGGTAACTGGTATCGAACCCACTACCATCGCCACGACATTAATAGGTATATTTTTTACATACAGTGCAATAAAAGCTATGAATCTATAATATGCTAAAACAGGACCAGTAAAACAGGTAATCATGATTGCCTGCCCTGGATGACCCAGACTTACTGACTTTGTCATTGGCTAATTTGCCAGCTTCCTCCGGTATCGCTGGTCAAGTTCAATTCATCAGGTAAATTGGGTCTTTAGCGTGGATTGGTACGGTGTAATGAGATATGACGATCTACTTATAGCTAGTTTAGTAATAGAATTTTAACTGTTGTTTACTGTAGATTTTACATTTAGTTAAAAAAAATCCTTTGCATATGAATAAAATGCTCCTAAATTAGCTTCCCAAAAACGATCTTTGAATCAACGGCCATCGAGTACCGTTCGACTTCTTTTGCCATATTGACTATTTGCAGTAGATACTGTACTTAGTTATATCCATACCTATATTATAAAATCGAAAGTAACTCTGTCTGTCTGTCTGTCTGTCTGTCTGTGCCGCAATCAGGGCCAAACCGCTAATTCAATTGTAATAAAATACTCATACAGAGATACTTGAGGGTCTTCGGATGAACATAGGTTACTTTTTTTTCTCATATTTGTAATATTGTCGATATATACTAATATATTAAAATATTTTTCAATTTGACAGGCAATTTATTCCGCCATGTTAATAACAACCGACCGTTGCTAAGCAACGGTTTGCAAAGTTTATTTGTTGTTATAAGCAAACGTCACCCAAAATGAGCTTGCTTAACGCATACATGGCGTGCGCCGACTCAACCTTATGAGATACATAAAAATAATGTTTTACAAAAATATTGTCCTTTAAATAATGTTTAAAAAAGTCCGCGATACACATACCATATTTATCTCTGAAGCTTGAGCAAAGTAACACAGTAACAACAAGTAACCATTTTAATTAATTTACTTTATATTTATCGCGTTTTTGTTGTATGTATTTTCTATAATTTGATATTGATCCTTATGAAAATGAATATAATAGTCACTTTTAGCATTTCATCTAGATTGAAATTATAGTTCACTGTATAACATTCTAATAAATAATTAAGGAGATGACACTGATTCGAAATAACCTAGCCTTCGGGCGGCATAGTATGACGCGAACGGGCAGATGACTTTGACGGTTTTGTAAATTTTCATACATTTTCGAACTACTGTTAGTTTTTATGTAATTATTTGATGTTTATAATTAATTTATACTTTTCTTTGGTTCTTCGCTTATTCGAGTAGTATATTAGTTAGATTTTCATAAATTTCTTGGTGTGGTGTAAGTTGCGGCTCTGCGCTCTTGCGGCATCGGCATAATATTATTTAAGTATTTATTATTTAAGGAAAGAATTGTTGATTATTTCATCTCGGTTGGATGGTTATCTATACCGTTGTTATACACTTAATAAATTATAGTTTTAGTTTTTTGGGATTTTATTTGATATTGCTCGCAAAACTTATAATATTTAAATGTAGAAAGGACTTTAGTTATTTCATATAGTATCTATGTACGCGCGCAAGGAAAACGTGTAAATAGATTTTTCCCGGATAAATGAGTTCAGTTATTCTGGACATTAGCTCGGGGAAATAGAAAGACAGACAGAGACAAAAAATATAATATTTTTATTGTATTTAAGTATTATGTAAATAGCCACATGCACTTGCAAAAACATAGCACAACTCATTTAATTTTAATAATGTATTTTGTTTAGTTTTTTTATTAATATTTGATATGATTACGTTTACTTATATTTTTTTTCATTTAAATTAGATATTTTCAAAAACAATTTCATATATATATCTAATAAGCATCCATATAGTTCAAGCGGGCGAAGCCGCGTCCGGGTCCGCTAGTATCTATATATATAAAAGGACTTGTGCTGACTGACTGAGGTAAGACGCACGCAGAGCCGTAACCGCTGATGGTAGAAACGTGAAATTTGGGCAGATGTTTATTTTCATATTCTGGACATCCACTAAGAAGGGAATTTGAAAAATTTTGGCCCTAAATGGATGAAATAGGGGTTGAAAGTTTGTATGGAAAAATTTTTTAATCTGTACCGATTTTTATAAAATTTGAAATTCAGACTCTTAAAAATATTTCATTGAACACGTGTTTCATAGTTTTTAAGAATTCACCCCCCTAGGGGTTCAAATAAGGGATTGAAAGTTTAAATAGAAAAATCTTTAAATTGCCACCGATTTTTATAAAAATTTAAATTCAGACTGTTAAAAATATTTTATTGAACACGTGTTTCGTGGTTTTTTTAGAATTCACTCCTAATAAGCGGGCGAAGCCGCGCGCGCCCTCTAGTCTTATATAAACACAAACTTTTTTCTTCTTTTCTTTTTATTGTTGATATAATTATTTACATTTAACATAAACGTATGCCCACTTTTAGTAACAAGCCCTTTAATACCATTGTCTAGTATAAATAGCGAGTGCACGCAAAATGTCAAATGTACATACAATAAGTAAGTTCCTGCGATTATTTAACCCTACAAGGCACCCAGTGCCACATGAGGGACATCCACTTTAATCGTTCCTATAATTATAAAACTAGAAGTAGCAATACCTCTTGACATCTTGATAGAAGCTACAGATATTTAGCAATGTTATAGTATGGCTCTTTACCTAATAATATCATTCATGTATTAGCTATAGCAAATGAAATGCAAAATTTGAATGAAATTGAAACGTTACTCATTTGTTGAAATTAAAAAATATTTTAAAAAATGTTATTCAACAGTTTTGACTTAAAAAAAAATATTGTGCGTTATAAGTAAGTGTATATTTTGCAAAGGTAAGTTATTTTTTATATTACATAAGTAAACATATTAGAAAATCATACTTTTATGTGTGTTCCACATACGGTACGTTGAGCTTTAGTGTGCGTTTTAACTTATACGTACTTACGATAACTTTCCTTATAAATATTATGATTTTTTTAGTTAATGGCTCGAAGAAGATTACATGATTAAAATATTAAGGGTTTCTAGGCCATTCCTTCTGGGTTTGAGGTCGGACAAGATTTTTGTGATGCTGAATGTGTTGATGACATCGATAGATTACCCAAAACCTCCGCAGTGATCTCCCGTCAACGATCTCGATGATTTTATTTTTTTTAGATATATCAGACCCTCAGCCTAGTACATCAGAGACAATTACAGGTACTATTACCCAATCTCGGGCAACTAGACGATCATCGACTATGAGTAACACAATTGGTCTAGAATGAATCTAGAATCCCTGGCTCTGTAGCTAACCTAAAGAAAAAAAAGAAAATTTAAGTGGATTTAAGAAGAAGATTCATCTGATGGGGTTGGAAATAAAAGACAGAAACCAAATATATCAATCCTACCTCCTCGTGATATCAGACTTGATGGGTTTGAGTATTTTCCTGTATGGAATCAAAAAAGACAACGGTCCAAATATCCTGGATGCAAAACTAACTTTGCCTCGATAAATCTAATGATTGCTTTTGATCTTTCGATCAATGAGCAGATTTATGAAATAAGTTATAAGTATGATTTCTAAATATATAAAATAATAAAATATATAGTGATAGTCATTTCTTTTAAATGGGAATTGTTCAGTAGAGACGGAAGATACGAAATACGAAGATACGAAGATACGAGAGACGAGATTGATGTGGAAAGGCGTATTGCTGCCGGTGACAAGGTTAACGGAGCCTTAGCTTCATTGATCAGACGGCGAAACGTCAGCACAGCTGCGCGTTTGGCCGTAGATAATGCAGTGTTGGTACCGACTCTGTTATACTGCAGCGAAACGTGGGTGTTACAGAAGAAGATTGAAGGAAAGATAAATGCCGTGGAGATGCGATCTCTTCGCAGAATATGCGAAGTCAGCTTATCTGTTCGAATCCGCGATGAAGAGATACACCGAAATAGCAGGTTCTAGCGAGAATGTCACGTCAAGAATGAAGAAGAACGTGCTCAGCTGGTATGGGCACGTCGAATGAATGAGTGATGAAAAAATGGTAAAAAAGATTTATGATGGAAAAGTGAGGTGTAAGAGAGGTAGGGGGAGACCTCTGTTGACCTTCGAAAACACAATATCGAAGATTCTGAAGGAAAGTCACGTAAAAAGCATGAGGACCCCCGGAATGCATGTATGAAGAGGTTGATGACAGTGGACCAGGCGAAAGAGGTATGTAGAGACCGTAGAGTTTGGCGCTCTGTTCTCTCTGACTACCCCGCTAGGAATAACGTGTGAAGCTAAGTTAAGTTAAGTACATAAGAAACAATTTCCAAGGCGATTCAATATGTACTAGTTCAATACCAGAAAAGTAAAGTTAAAGCTCAGTGTACCATATGTGGAACTGAAATAAAAAGTTATTTTTTCAGTAAAATATGGTTTTATTTTTATTTTTATAAGTTTTCCCTATCTTCTGATCACTTATTGTAACCTATATATTTTTTTCACGTACGAAAAAAAAATTGAGCCTTGTAGGGTTAAAGGTCGCCTTTGTGCAGTGTTTTGGTGGAACGAATTAAGGTTAACCTTTTAAATTCGAGATCCCCTTTTTTTAGTTAAAAAGAAGATAGTTTAATTACTATACATGTGATGTCTGGTATTCGAAGCTACATAAATAAGGCAATCGTATAAACGGACCGTTTAAAATATATAAGCAGTAAAAAAGATAAGTTGATAGAATGGTATGTTTTTGGCACTTTTTTACTGATTTAGAAGCATTTGTAATATAATAGATATAACTCGTAAGATGATATTTATTTAACATAATACTTACTTTAGGTACTCTCTTGTTACTCAGCATCAACTCTAATAAAATAAAATTGAACAGTTAGTTTGGTTCAACGCGCTAAACTCAGGAACTACTTGTTCGAATTTCAAAATTATTTCTATGTAAAGTGATATTATTTCTGTGTAAAGTATAGAATATAGGCACTATATATATATGCAATATCTTTAATTATGTCACTTATTGTTCCTGCGGTCAGAGTGTCGTGCAAATTTTAGTTGTTCTCAGCTGACCACGCAGGCAAAGTCGCATGTAAGAGTTAATACTTCCTATATAATATTACATATACTTTCTGTTTATTATTATTTAATCTTGTATATTAAATTATTATTAAATTAATAAATCATTTCTTCCTTGAAAGAAATTACAGTTACCAAAGTAGGTAAGTAAAAAATAAACTCTTTTTTTTATTACCTTACAATATAAACCTTATAATCGACTCGAATGAAAACAAATCGATAATTCGAAGTACACAATATACGATATTGTACTTGACACGCTTCAATTACCTTGGCTATGGTAATATTTTATAATTTATTCTAACATTCATACTATGTCAATTTTGTATGGTGATTTTATACTTCGAACCGGTTTTGTCACGTGTGTGAAACACGTTGCAGATTCGTAGTAAGTAAAATAAAAATTAAACTATTTGAATTTTGTTATGTATGTATATGAAAATAAATTGGATTTAGGTTTTAGCTGAAGCTAGCTTTTTTTTCTTAGAAAACGTGTAAAACTACGCTAGTAGTGGAATTTGAACCTGCGTTTCTTGAAAATCGTCAAACCCTTTAGACCACTAATCCGTATGTTCTTACCTATCAAGCATACGTCGAAATTCTTAAACGCTTAACAACTTATTCATTGAGGCCAGTCAGACTCGAGGAAATGTAATATTTATTTACGTTTATATTTTCATTTCTGCGCTTTGGTGTTGAGGCAAAGCGTGGCACTGAGTTCTGCACCCAACAAGAAATGCCTCCAGAATTCAGCGAAAAGTGAAAAGAGTGTCCTAACACTAGGTTCCCTCTGCCTACCCTGCTGTGTACGGGATACAACGTGAAGCTGATTTCATTTTAACTTATTCATATTAGCATATTTGTAGGGAGATACAAATTTATGCTACCCAAAAATAATTGCTTAGAATTATAATTTGGCAAGAGAGAATGTTACTTAATATTAAATATTTTAAACATTTTTAAAGTGTTATATATTGCGATTTACCTAATACTATAATATTTGCAATAGCAAGGCGTTGAAAAATGTTCATATATAATGCTAAAAATAATATCTACCAGTGCGTGGAAATCAAAATACAAATACAAGGCAGTCAAACACTGCACTGCACTGCACAAGTATAATTTACATAAGCAAAAACTAGTTTCATACTGTAACCCGCATATAGGCAGAAGGAACCTGGAGTTCATCGGTCAAGTGCGAATTGAACACCTAACTATCGTATTTAGAGAACTCTAAATACGACAGTCTATTTATTTAGCTTCACGATCTATACCACACAGAGCAGGGCAGGGAAAGGGAACCGGGGAACATAATATCCAATACTTGCGAAACTCCACACCGCGCTTTGCCTTTTTAAAAGAAATAGCTAGGAAATTAAAATATTAATTATTTAATTCCCCCGATTGGACACAGAATATACAACCGTCGCGTTTACAGGTACACGC
This sequence comes from Heliconius himera, assembly GCA_021202915.1. Classification (NCBI taxonomy): domain Eukaryota; kingdom Metazoa; phylum Arthropoda; class Insecta; order Lepidoptera; family Nymphalidae; genus Heliconius; species Heliconius himera. Next base: position 702,858 of record JAJHJA010000086.1, read on the forward strand.
TTGTGCCGCTGCGCCACGACGGCCTCGTTATGTTTCATTCATATAAGCAAAATATCTAAATACATTCTATGATTCAAATTAAACAACTTTTAATTAGTAAACAAGTGTCGTCGAGGTCGGAATGTTTCTTTAGGTTAATGTTACAAGATTTTAACTTACATACAGTATATACCCACTGCAATTTGAGCCTTTAAAGGGAATTAACATACTTCTGGCATTCTAATTAAACTTCGTTAAAATTTCCACTAATAAGTACCTACTAATATAATATATTAGTTTGTCTTAATTATATATAAGATTAAGACTAATAAAGTGATCGTTTTATTTTTTTATAAGCTTCACAGCAGGGTAGGCAGAGGGAACCTAGTGTTATGACACTCCGTTCCCCACTTTTCGCCGAACCAACCAGTCGATTTTACAGTCACACTTTGTGCCTTTGCGCCACTAACGGCCTCACGATCGTTTTAGCAGTGTATTTAATCAAACCTTGAACTGAAAACTCCATTATAATATTCCAAAAGTTATTTGTATAGAATTATACGTTAACTAACTAGTATTTATCTTATTTTTAGGAATGTGTGTCTACGATCTTTATTTTACGTCGATCAATACCATTTATCTCGAGATCGCTGTATCAAGCTAAAATTAATTCAATATATATATCTACGAGGTAGGTCGTGGCGCAGCGGCAAGAGATGTGACTGTAAAAACGACTGGTTGTGGGTTCGATCCCCACTCGAGGAGATGAAATATTTACTTAAATTAATATTTCCATTTCTTCATTCTGGTGTCGAGGTTAAGCGCAGCGTTGAGTTCTGCCACTCAACACCCAACATGGAACGGAATGTCTTAACACTAGGTTCCCTCTGCCTACCCGGCTGTGTGCGGGATACAGCGTGAAGCTGATTTATTTTATTTTATTTTTATATATCTACGCTTTCCTAGATCACAGAAAAATCAAGCTTCAATGTCAATGCAATCTTTACGCCTGTCTCTTCCCACACGGTGCTATTAAGCAGAAAAACCATCAGAAAAAAGATAAAAAGTAAGAAACAACGAACCTAAAGCAATTCGATAAAGCAGATATCTTACAAGAATTTCAAGTTTACCGCAAATAGGTTGGTAATCTTGCGCCGGTGAACATCACAACTAGTTTGACTCGGGGCCTACACCGCATTAGATATACAATGTCAGACAGGAAAGCAGAGATGCCTTCATAAAGCTATTAGTATAGTTTCTTCCACTCTGAATCTTATACAGTATAGTTTTTCACAAATTAAGAATATAGGTATCTATACAAAAAAAGGTATATTTTTAGCTTCACGCTGTATAAACAGGGAAGTAGGCAGAAAGAATATGGGATCCGAGTGTTACGACACTCAGTCCCCATTAAGACACTTTCTTTCGCAACTTTCCGCCGAATTTAAGGCATTGCGCGTTGAGTGGTGCGCCGAGATTTGCCTCGTTACCAGAGTGAATATTAAATATTACATTTCCTCGAGTGGGAATCGAACCTACAACCTGTCGCGTTTTCATTGGCACGCTTGTGTCTGTTGTCGACACAACAATCCTCAATGCCATATTTAGATCTTCTTCCTTATACAATTTTCATATTTCTAGGTATCGATCATCGTATCACATTTTTTTTAATTGCTTTATAAAGGATAAGAAGACATATAGATACTTTATTGTCCTGTTTTAATTTTTTTTTATATGAGTTTCTATAAGAAATATTAATGTTGATATTAACATTACCATATTTGTATGAAAGACGGTGAGAATTTTTTAGTTTTTCAATAGATAATTAACAATCTGATTTGTGTGAAAATGAAAATTTACATAGTACTCTGATGTAATACAATATTAATTCTCAACAATTTTACATTTTTTTTTTAAATGACCTTTAAGTAGAATCTGTGATTTTATTTATACATTAATTTATTTTTATTGTTGTAATAATGCTAAGGTACTACTAAATTATATAAAAAACACGTGTAAATAAATAAAATTAAAGTGATGATATGTAATATATATTTTTTATTTCAGGGCTTATTTTATGTTAGTTTTACTTCTGGGGTGGGCATGGGCCACCCGACCCCCCTCTTATTCGTACCTGGCCATTTAATAAAACCTGTATACCAATGGAATAAAGTGCGGGAGATGCGTAAAGATAAAAAAAGTTTCTTGCTTTCTCCTAATTTCCACATAATACAAATACAACAATAGATTTAGTGGAAAAAAGTTAACTTCCTATTGTTTTTATATATGGGATTCTTAAAAAATGCTTTATTTGAATTAGATGAAGTAGACTTTCACTCAGAAATCTCATTCAACTATAACAACTGTGTAACAGCTTGTGAACGATGCTTTTACACGTCTATCTAAGTTGATCCTGATAAGTTTTTGTTAATTTACATGACAGGTACCTATCTAACGCTATCTCTTCCTCTTTATTCTTACAAGGAAGGGACCTGAATCGTATTTGTATCTATCGGGTAAGTTAACCTGAACTTATCAGACAGTAGTAAGACAGTAAAACAGGCTCAGAACCGTTACAAGCAGTTATTTTCTAGTTGTTAAATTTAGAAGAGATCGAGAAAAAGTAGCTGGTCTACTATATGAGATCTAAAGAAAATTACTACTTCTGCTTTTCTTTTTTTTTTATTTACGTTCACGTTGTATCCCGCAAATAGCGATAGATGGTAGCTGTAAATTAGAGTAGGCAAAGAGAATCTACCATCAAAACACTCTGTTCCCCAATTTCCGCCCAATTTTCTAGGCACTGCATGTTGAGAGTCGGAACTCAACGCCGCGGTTTTGCCTTGTTACCAGAGCGCAGAAATGAAAATATTAATAAATAGGAAAATGTATTATACATTTCCCTGGGTGGAATTCAAATCCACAACCGTCGAGTTTGCAGTCACACGCTTGTGCTCTGCGCCTGCGACTGCTTTGTTTTTCTACTACTTTAAGTTGTGTAACTTTTTAAATAATTATTTATTAAATCATTTTGTCTTTACAGGTACGTGTCAATATCAAATTTCTATTAAAATAGTATTGCATCAAACGTAAGTAAAATATTGGGCAAGTAAACATTTTTAATAATTAAATAATCGTATCATTTTCTTATAAAAAGCCTTAGTATGCTTTCTTTTTATTTTTTAAATCAATATTTTTTTTACTGGTATAATAATATTTTTTTATACCTTTACGCTGAATTCCGAATATGGCAATGTGGACCTAGTGTCATCACTTACAAATCACTTAAATATTTTGTAATCTCCTCTGGATTTTTAAAATATCTTACAAAACGTCTTGCTTTGTCTTGTTATTAGAGCGAGGAAATAAAAATAATTCAATTCTCCGACTGGGAATCGAACCGACAACCGTCAGACGCTGTACCACTACGCCTTACCCTTTTCTTTTGCAAAAAACAACATTATTACTTACCAGCCTCAACTAAAACTATAGTAAATAGAACTTAAATACAAATTCTAATTGCATTTCGCCATTTTGACTTTTAACATTCGCGTCTCGAAACTTCAATCTCGGGCTGTCATTAACGCAATTACAATTATACTCAGGTGTCGTTCATAGAGACGTTCACCTTTAGCCAGGAAACTGACTCAGGCGGAGTCCGCTAGAGCTATAACAATAACATAATTATTTTAAATTTATGATGGAATATAACATTTATAATTTTACATACACAATTTTTGAGGTCGTCGTGGTATAGGGGCACAAGTGTTTGACTATAAACTCGACGGGTGCGGGTTCAATGTGTGAACTGGGCGAATGAATTGTTATTTATTAATATTTTCATTTCTTTGCTCCGGTACCAAGGTAAAGAGCGGCGTTGATTTACGCCACTCATCACTCAATGTATCGAAAATTGAGCGGAAAGTGGAGACAAAGTGTCTTAACACTAGCTTCCTTCACTGCTTTATGGGGGATATTGCATGAAGCTGAAAAAAATCACACAATTTTTGATTTGTTCGTAAAGAGGAAAACGAAGTGGAGGGACAAGTTTTCTATTTTTTATGAAAATATTATTCCTTTTCAACTAAAACGCTAAAATTGTATTTAAAATTTAACTCGTTTTTATACCTATTCGTTATTTACGTGAGATATTTATACTGAGGTAAACAAGTTAATAAATAATTTTATACGTTACTTATGTCATGTGTATGTATTGTAATTGGTTCTCGAATAGAGTTATTCATATGGGTAAGTACCCAATACTATAAACCTACATTGAAAACCATAAAATATGAAACAAATAATAGAAATCGTATAATAATAATATTTTAATAGTTGACGTTTAATCAAAGCATTTATTGAAATGTTTGTATTACAATAATTATTTATATTGCTCCTTGGACAAGCTAACAACACTCTTTTTGAAAAAGTAATCCTTTTTTAGAAATCGTATATGTATTTGACATAACGATATTTAAGTCCACTTCTTTCTTGGACGATGTCCATTAGGAGTGAGTTCAAATAGTACATAAATTTTTATGTGTTTACATTTAAATTTTTATATGTTTTCTAAAAAAGTATTTTTTTTCTAAGTTTTGGAAACAACACTTTAAAAATTTTACAAAGACTAAAGACATAGACAGAAAATATGGAATGTAAATATCTACACAAGTCCTTTCAATTTTAATTACGTTGTTTAATGAGTTTTGTGAGCTACACTGTGTAAACTTTTAGAGGCGCCGCTACTAGCCTGGTAAAGTATTATTTTTAAACGATGTTAATAACATATTTCTTAGATTAAGTTGTGATCAGCTTCACGCTGTATCCCGCACACAGCAGGGTAGGCACACAGAGGGAATCTAGTGTTAAGACAAACCGTTCCCCACTTTCTGCCGTATTTTGGAGGCATTGCGGGTTGAGTGCCAGAACTCAACGCCGCGCTTTCCCTCAACACCAGAGCGGAAAAATGGAAATATAAATTTAAGTAAATATTTCATCTTCCCGAGTGGGGATCGAACCCACATCCAGTCGATTTACAAGTCACACTTTGTACCCCTGCGCCACGACTGGCCTCAAGATTAAGATTAAGTTGTGGTGGTTTTATATACTTATTTATCAATAAAGACATTTTAAACAAAAAACAAAAAAAAGCGGACTATCTTAAAATCTGTTCCCTGTACCTTCCCTATGCGGGAAGTTGCGTCATACTGTTTGTTTTATTCAGTATACAGTATCGTTTTATAACAAGATAGATTGTAAAAGTAGACATATCGTGAAAACTCAGATTAATTACCAACGACCGCAACATACATAAATATAAATATCACACTCATTATCACACATTTATAAATAATTTATGAATGAAAAAGGCATCTCAAGATCGATCTCTGACTTGAGAGCGGTTTCAGCGGCCTTCGATTTGCTAAGCAACGAGAATGTCATTAGGTATTATTGTCACACATATTCAACAACAACTATAATATTATAAGTAATTTATACCTACGACATTTAAATATTATGTAAATAGGTTACCTTAAAGTGGGTATCTAATACCGGCTCTACGTTTTAGGACATTTTAAATACATTTTCTTACAACTCTATTCAGAAAAAATCGGCGGAAAGTGGGGACGCTTTGTCTTATCACTATGTTTTCTCTGCCTACCCTGTTGTGTGCGCGATACTGCTTGAAGTTGATTTAAGTCTATTCTTAACGTTCAACCAAAATAGATGACCTCATTTTTACGGTGTTAAATTCCGCCATTCAACGCTCAATGTCTTTAAAAATAGGCCGGCCTCTAACTGGCCTCTTACAGAAGAGAGAGTAAGAGGCCAGTCATGGCGCAGGGGCACAAATACGTGACTGTAAACGCGACAGGTTATGGATGCCATTCCCACTCGAGTAAAAGAAATATTTAATATTTTCATTTCTTTGCTCTGGTGTCAAGACAAAGTGCTGCGTTGAGTTCCACCACTTGACGCAATGCCTTTATATTCGGCCGAAAGTGGGGAACGGTATCTTAACGCTATGGGATGTGCGGGATACAGATACATGAAGATAAATATTCAAAATAAAAACCCTAAAGCAAAAACCGACACAGCCGAACGTTCGTTTAAAAATACAACACGCTATTACAAAAGCGGAAAACGGAGTGTCCTAACTCTAAGTTCTCTTTGTCCAGCCTAAATTAAAAAGTATAGATAGATCAACTTATTTTTTTAAAAGTGTAAGTCTGTTTTTGTGCTTATATCTCATTCATACATGCTTTATCACATGATTTATTAGAACACAATACGTTCGATAATGATAAATTAATACGCAATGTAATAATAATGTGTAGCTGTAATTCAATATTACACATAACGTCCTGCAATCTCTCGTTCGTCATTTATCATTTGCAGTCGCTATTATGTATATTTCCTATACATATGTATGTTGTTAATTTATTTTTTTGTTAATAATCAGCTTCACGCTGTATCCCGCACACAGCATGGTAGTCAGAGGGAATCTAGTGTTAAGACACTCCGTCCCTCACTTTCTGCTGAATTCTGGAGGCATTGCGTGTTGAGTGGCAGAACTCAATACCGCGCTTTGCCTCGGCACCAGAGCGAAGAAATGAAAATATAAATTTAGTTAATATTTCATCTCCTCGAGTGGAGATCGAACCCACAACCAGTCGGTTTTACAGTCACACTTTATGCCGCTGCGCCACGACTGGCCTTTTATATTTTTTTAAATCTATTTAGATCAATATGTTTGTAGTGAGTAAAATTGTATTAAAGGCTAGTCGTGCCGCAAGTGCACTAGTGTGTGACTGTAAACGGGGCTGGTTGTCGGTTCGATCCCCACTCCAGGAAATGCAATATTTATTTAAATTTATATTCTCATTTCTTCGCTCTGGTGTCGAGGCAAAGCGCGACGTTGTATTTCGCCATTGATGCTTTTAGGATTCGGAAGAAATGAGGAGCGGGGTGTCTTAACACTAGGTTCCCTCTGCCTACAGTGCTGTGTGCAGGATACGGCGGCTAATTAACTGTACAAAATGAATGTTGCCAATAAAATTATTTTTTATTTTGTTTTATTTATTTGTAACATATAGAATGTTTTGTGGATAGATTTAGATTTATTTGACGTTTACGTAAATATTTTCTAGAAAAATCTATTATAAGTAATAAGTGTTTAAATAAAGTTATTATTATTAAATTTAACATAGAGTAGAGTTACTAATGTGCCCTGACTATTAACAACATTATTATAAATTCAAATAATAAATATATATAAACATAGAAATGCAATTATGTATATTATAAAAGTATATCTATGGAACCAGATGTCTAGCATCATTAGTACTATAGTCCGAGAGATGGCTGGCAAATGGTTTACCTTGACAAAGACACGTTTTGTGTACCAACATTGCTAGTTCGCAGTGGGTAGTTTAGACGTACTATGTAAATAGTTTACAATAGCAACATACATAATATTAATTTGTAAGAATTTTTTTGTAAAATATTTTTAACACTGTATCTGTTACCCGTAATCTGTATAATTCTTTTTTTTACAATAGCTTAGCAATGAAAAGAAACCAAAAACATGTAGGTATTAAATCATCTTCACGCTGTATCCCGCGTATAGCATGGTAGGCAGAGGAACCTAGTGTTAAGACACTCCGTTCTCCACTTTCCGCTGAATTTTGGAGGCATTGCGTGTTCAGTGGCAGAACTCAACGCCACCTTTTGCCTCGACACCAGAGCGAAAGAAGAAATGGAAATATAAATTTAAGTAAATATTTCATCTCCTCGAGTGGGGATCGAACCCACACACTTTGTGCCCCTGCGCCACGATTGGCCTCAAAGTTGTATGATATTGTCTAGTAAACAACAAAAAACAAGAGAAGTATACATATCGTTCTTCACTTTCTTATAACATTTAACATTTTTATATTTTTACCGAATAATGAATAAAAAATTGCAACTTTGTTTTGCGTGTTATTTAAGCAAAATAATAAAAGTAAAATTCACTTCACCGAATATTTCTGAAGTAGTTAAGCCTACTGCTCAAACCTACTGCAAAAGGCCGAATGAACAAGTTAAATGCGTTGTTTACACGAGATTCAATTAGAAGTTAAACGATGCACTCGAGAGTATATTCCCGATTTGATGTACTGCTGACAAAAACAAAATATGAATATGTTTAAATTTTAACTCTTTTTTAACTTTATTATAAATAAAGTATAAGAATATAAATTATCTTAATGCTGTTAAAGAATTCAAAGTATATATTATAGAAAATATTTTTAACCACCAGTTTTTTGTTATTTCAAAGATAAAGGTTTACTAGTAACGACGGATAAAATGTTGTTAAATATAACAAGTTTTTTTCTTTTCATTAATTAGGATATTTCAAAAATTCTATACGGTACGAAACATAAAATATTGACGTCACAGCAACAGTCAATGTAGACTCTGCCGCCGTTGCGGAACTGTGCCAGTGAAATGATAGCAAAACGTGACTAAATCATAGTTTTGTAATTTTTATGTAAATCAGTATTTCACTAATATTTATATTTTTACTGTAATTTTTTTTAAATTTTTTTGTAACTATTGTTTAAAACTTGAATACGGCAATTTTTGGATTGTGAAATTTTCAAAGATCCTCTAAGAGTTAAATAACAGTATATAAATCGTCTATAATTGAATAAAACATTAAATAATTCTGTTTAATTTCTGAGCTGTATCCCGAATTAACATCCTGTACAAAAATATAGAATTTTTTGCTTCACACTTCACTCATATAGCAGAGTAGGCAGAGGGAACCTGAGAACCTAGTATTAAGACACTAAATTCCACATTAGGATACGTCCCTCTCCTACTTTTATTTTTATAATTTGTATTGATATACATTTTTAAAAACATAATTAACATTTAATAAGATATGTTTTATTACTGTCTACGGCAAGAGGCCGCTTTCATCATATTGTTTGTATGTGATAATGAAGGCAAGGTTAAGTAAGAGTTTAAACCCACTAATTTTTGACTTCGAAATATAATTTAAAAAAAATATATTTTTACTTAGATAATCAACACAATATAGCATTTATTGTGATTTATAATATTTAAATACTACTGATAAAACATTACAGACTGTAAAACTACTTACAACAATAAAAGTTCAATGCAATGCTTTATACTTTTAGGGTTCCTTGACATTTTAGTTAATCACGACAAAAACACTCAATTTAAAAATAGATTCATAATTTGTAGGTTATTTTTTTTCTGACTCTACTAAAGGCCAAAGCGTGGCTTTGTTGTCATTACAAGCTATAAATATCATGCACGAAACATATGGACTACTTTACTTTACTAAAGAATAACAGTATGTATTTAAAATATTATTTATAAATTCAAAATCACACTTATGTATGAAAAATTCGATTAGGGTTTAAATGCAAAGAGTAGTTACTTCCGTTGTCTTATGAAATTTCGCAAGAAATGAGAACTTACAGTACAAATAAAGGGACAAAGCCCATAAATAATTAATAATTTATAAGTATAATATACAAAAAAACATTAATTTATAGTCTATTTAATACCAAATTATTTTATACAAAATTTAAGTTTCTTAGATTCGATGCGCCAATTCGGCTCACACTTGGTCGGGTTTTTGTATTTTATATTAAAAAATAATTAGACAAAATGTATTTTAAAGTAAAAAAAACCGACAATCATTTTTTTTTCGATCGAATTTGTGAGAATAACTCGAATTATGGAATAATATAATTATAAATAACACTATAAAATTGACTTTTAACTCAACTCTAAGGTTTAATTGATTTTTTTTTGTACCTACTGTTTTTATTTTATTCTAATTTTTATTTAATTAATATGTCAATTACATAGTTATTGGTTTTAATTATATAAGAAAATATTTTTGTCTACAATATTTTCATTTATTGAGTCAGACAGGGTCTTTAAAACGTGATGGTTATAAGTTCAATCCTCGCTCCGACAAAAGTTAATATTTAAATTTAATTTTCATCATTGAGTTGAGTTCCGTCATTCAACATAGAATATCTCAGAAATTGGCGAACAGTGGGTATCGGAGTTCGTTCCTGCGTCGACGTTCCTTCTTCATATCCTGCTAAAGGGGAAAAAGCGTGAAGTGGTTTTTATTTGTATTTTAACTGTAGTATTTTACCATTTTTTACTCTGTATTCCCGCACACAAACGGTAATATAATTTTACCACAGTAAAAATAATACAATAAAATATAATAACTACATCAAATTAACAAATACATGTATTTTGGTAACGCGGCTGGGTTGCATCACTTGGAAGTTGCAGTGCAGGTTCGAGTGCCGGATCGAGAGCACTTGAGATTAGTGAGATTTTGGTGTATTCCAATTAGCAAGCCAAGCTATTATAATAGCTGTGTATAATGCGTGTAGATTATTTAATTAGTGGAGAGTATTGTAGTAATTTGACTTACATTTTTTGAAACATTGAGATATTTTGTGTATTGCTTATTTATGTCGATTTTTTGTGACATATTGACGGACCCATTGTTAGATTTTATTATTAAATAAAAGAGGGACACTTTTAATATAAAATTCTGTTATTTATTTTTTATTTATTTATTAGCTTCACGCTGTATCCCGCACACAGCTGGGTAGGCAGAGGAAACCTAGTGTTAAGACACTCCGTTCCCCACTTTCTGCCGAATTCTGGAGGCATTGCGTGTTGAGTGGCAGAACTCAACGCCGCGCTTAACCTCGACACCAGAGCGAAGAAATGGAAATATAAATTTAAGTAAATATTCTCCTCGAATGGGGATCGAACCCACAACCAGTCGGTTTTGCAGTCACACCTCATGCCGCTGCGCCACGACCGGCCTCAAAATTCTGTTAGTTGAGCATAAATACTGATATCATCCCATGGTGCCTCTACTTATGCACCCGACTGCTCGAGGGTCTCGTGCCTCGAATGCCCTGTAAATTATTACAACGGAATCTGTCATTATTTGGTTTATTTTCCTACCGGACCTCAAACTCGCGCGTGCCTTAAGGCCTGAATATTTCCAGAGAATGCACTGTATGAAAGTAAGAAGTATTTCGTGACTGGGATGCATTAGGTAAAAATAAGATACTTTAAAACTTGTTTAGCAGTCAGTGATTGGCGAATAAATCATATTTTATAATTTTAATCTCAATAAAGCATATAATGACGACTTACTTAAAATCTTTTTTAATATTAATTTATATAATTTATATAATATTAATTCTAAAAGTTATTAATTAAACGGTATTAGTGTATTACAAAGTATTAAAATTGTAAACGCGATGCTTGTAGATTCGATTCCCACTGGGGCAATGAAATATATATAACAAGTAATATCTCAAAAAATGGGCGGGAAGCAAGGAACGGAGTGTATTAACACTAAATTGCCTTTGCCTACCCTAGCTTATGCCGGATTCAGCGTGAAGTTAAATATAAAAAATGAAAAAAAATTAAATGTAGTGAAGCTTCGTATTATTCATATTACATCTTGACTGCTAGCGACATCTGCTTGACACTTATTTGCATGCTTAAAAAACAAGTCTTTAAAGCTAAACCTATTTACACAAGATGGCGGCACAAATATTTTGTTTAAATAATATTCACCATAACGAATAAAGAATAGCCATTTTTGCAGTAGTTGTGGGCTCCACTCAGTATTCATTTGTCAGCTATGTTAGTGTAGAAAATATTTTCGTTTACTTACGCCCAATATTAATAACCTATCTCCAACGTCAATCTAAGATTGACGTTGGAGATAGGTTATTAATATTGGGCGTAAGTAAACATACAATTTAAGAATTGTTTCATACATCTATCCAATCTAGAGATTGGATAGATGTATGAAGTTGTGGGTTCGATCCCCGCTCGAGAAGATGAAATATTGACTTAAATTTATATTTCCATTTCTTCGCCCTGGTGTCGAAGCAAAGCGCGGCGTTGAGTTCTACCACTCAACACAATGCCTCTAGAATTCGACAGAAAGTGGGAAATGGAGTGTCTTAACACTAGGTTCCCTCTGCCTACCCTGCTGTGTGCGGGATGCAGCGTGAAGCTGATTTGATTTTACCACCAAAGTGCCTTATAACACATATTACATACAATCATAAAATCTAAACCCATAACAGTTTCACACGCCATTAACTACACACAAAACACTAATTACAATATAATTTCACGTCGATTATACTAATTTTATGTTAGAACGAAGCGAAGCGTGTCGTCACGTCGCTTTACAAGTAGATAAGTCGTTTTATTAACGAAAAAAAATCAAATTTAGTTGAGAAATCTATCAATTCTTGCGCTTAGCGTGACGTCTTCAATGAATTACGGTCAGATGCAATTTGCAGAATACAATTGGCTTAATTTAGCGGGAACCGGGTCAAGGGTCGGTGGCAAGTGTTAACAATATGTCTTTTAGTGTTTGTAATCCGATATAATACCTGTTTAGTGTATGAAATTTGTATTTTTTTAAAGTTAAAATTTATTATATTTTTTTTGTTAAATATGTAGAGAGATTTCGTTAATTTTTATGTGTTGGTATTAGTTTATTTATAAAAAGTGTTCGTTACTAAGTTCAAAGTAATATACCAGTGAAAAACCAACAAAATTAAAATCCAATATTTCTGTTATATTAAGGTGAGTTTACAAAAAGTAATAAAAAAAATACATCAAGATAGACAGAACCTAACCTAGAAGGAACCTAGTGCTAAGATACTCCGTTCTCCACTTTCCGACGAATTTTGGAGGCATTGCGTGTTTAGTGGCGGAACTCAACGCCGCTCTTTGCCTCGACACCAGAGCGAAGATATGAAAATATATATTTAAATAAATATTTAATTTCCTCGAGTGGGGATCGAACCCACAACCGTCACGTTACAGTCATACCCTTGTGTAATTGTAATTGTAATATAAAAAATGTCATATCAAATGGGTTTGTCATATCAAACTTTTAATACATAATAAAAATTATTATTACACATTACTACTAAATTAGATAGATAATAAATAAAAGAAAATTTATAGCTTCATTTTTGGTTTCAATATCATTTTGATTATAATTTACTTGTTTGGTTATGTACTACAAACGCCATCTATCGGTCAAGTAATTAAACTAAAATAAGTAAGCTTACTCAAGATAAGCCTTATTAATTACTTTTTAAGTTATATATTAATTGTTATTATGTATAACTTAAAATAATTTAAAAGGATTAACTTAAAATTTTAAAATACTTATAAGAGCTATATTCATTTAAAGATTCACTATTTCAACATACTGAATACCATCCTCGGTAGTATAGTGGTAAGTATCCCCGCCTGTCACGCGGGAGACCGGGGTTCGATTCCCCGCCGGGGAGATTTTTTTTTTTTTATTTTTCTTTTTAATTCTTTTAATATTTTATTTTACTTAAAGTGTGAAAAAAATTAGGTCTTGAGTGAGTCCCAATTAAGTTTTTTGGGGATATCTTGATTATCTTCCTTCCGACTAGGATTTGTTTTCAATATTAGAAATTATTTTTTCTTTTTAATGCCTATTTAGAAATTGTGATTTATCCCTCAGCAGCTTTTTTTTATAAATTCCGGAAAGTTCCTAATAAGTTAGCCTCCTGATGATGTTTGATGTCCGCTTAAATATGCTGTTATATTATACCCAAAATATACAACATCTTGACATATTATAAGCCTATGTGTTTTCTGATGTATAAGATAAATCTATATTACTGTAAAGTTTCGTCCAAATCAGTTCTGTAGTTTTTGCGTAGAACTAGAACAAACATCCATCCTCACATTTTTTTGTTTTTACAATAATAGTTGGGTTAGTAGGAAGTAGGATAAATTACATAAATTAAAAAAAAAATCAGCTTCACGCGGTATCCCGCACACAGCAGGGTAACCAGAGGGAATCTAGTGTTAAGACACTCCGATCCCACATTCTGCCGAATTCTGGAGGCATTGCGTGTTGAGTGGCAGAACTCAACGCCGCGCAAATTTAAGTAAATATTTCATCTCCTCGAGTGGGGATCGAACCCACAACCAGTCGGTTTTACAGTCACACTTCGTGCCACTGCGCCACGACTAGCTTCAGATATAAATAACAATTATAATTTCAACAACAGGAGTGTATCGTCGGTGTGATGCGGGCGGCACTGCTGCTGCTGGCGGCTGCACTGTGCCGCGCCGCCACACTCGACTCGGAGCTCGGCGTCGGCAAGTCCATCAATATATTTATGAGGTAAACGAGTTAGTGATACGGAGAGCAAGTGATATGAACAGTTAGTGATCGTCAGAGACTTAAATGACAAGATAGTAAAGAGACAAATAGAGTGCTATTTGTCTCTTTACTATTTTTTTACTATTTTAGACGTTGTATACATTTCTTCGCTCTGGTAACAAGTTAAAGCTCGGTTTTGGTTTCCGCCACTCAATGTTTCAAAAATTTGGCAGAAGTTAGGAATGGAGATTCTTACACTATGTTCCCTTATGTTCAAGATACAGCATGAAGGTATCTTTTCTCTGACTCTGGAATTGAATCAACAACATAAAGTATATGTAATTTACTTGCCTAGAACATAATATTCAAGCAAAGACTATAAATCTGTTCATATGTTGCAATAAAAAAGACTATTGCAAGTTTGCGGTACAGCAGGAATATATCTGGATTGTTATCTATATTCATATCATTATAACATAGAAAACCAGTCAAGCGCGAAACGACCTCGCCCATTGAGGGTTCCGTACAGAATTTGGAAGATGCGAGCTTTTTATGTAATTCAAGCTTAGCTTAGCCAGAGCCCTTTCATCTGATACCTCACTTAAAAACGGCTATAATACCAAATTTTGCCCCCATTTAAGGCTATTATTTTTTAGGATTTAACCACAAATATATAGTTTTCTTGAACTAATACTACCTGTAGATGCTAGCTGCCAAATTTCATAATTATAGCTCAACCGGAAGTACCTTATTAATTTTGATTCCTATTATACTGTCGAATTACGCGTTTTATCCGACATAAACGACCATAACCTTTATTTTAATAAATGTAGAAGTACAATTTTTTCAGGAAATCAAGGGACCGTAGGCCTGAAGTATGTGGTTTGAATTTCAACTCGATATCACCAAACGTTCCTCAGCAAGATAATCTTATGAGGGTTCTTTTTTTCCGTATAATGTACGCAACCCTACAAATGAAATCAGCTTCACGCTGTATCCCGCATACAGCAGGGTAAATAGAAGGAACCTAATGTTAAGACACTCCGTTTCCCACTGTCAGCCGAATTCTGGACTCAACGCCGCACTTTGCCTCGACACCAGAACAAAGAAATGAAAATATAAATTTAAATAAATATTTCATTTCCTCGAGTGGGGATCAAAACCACAACTATCGTTATATTATAATCTTAAATATGTATATATTTTTTTTCAAAACATACGATTTTTATCGTACGGTACGTCTCATTCATTTAAAAAGCTACTTTAATTAATTTTCTTCCTTGTAACTTAAAAGATTAATAGAAACATCATATTATATTTTTATTTTATTTTAAATGTGTACTATATTCACATTACATTCCAAACTAAACAGTATACTGTAATCCAATTACCAAAAACAGACACCCATTATGTGGACCACTGGCGAAGAGTTATTGTACACCTGAGAATTTTTATAGCCCTTTGTCTAGAACTGCGACTAAATTGCTGGTGATATGACGGATATTTCAAAAACACCTGTACGAACGAGTAGATGCTCTCACTATATGACAAAAAAGGAGGTAAACATTTATTCACCTTCTCATATTAAATTGAAATAACAATAGAAGTCTCTCACTTTGAAGGCATAAAGTAGGACTGTAAAACCGACTGGTTGTGGGTTCGATCCCCAGTCGAGGAGATGAAATATTTACTTAAATTTATATTTCCATTTCTTCGCTCTGGTATCTAGGTAAAGCGCGACGCTGAGTTCCGCCACTCTACACGCAATGCCTCCAGAATTCGGTCGGTATTCTAAAAATAAGACTAGTCATCGACCGTGACTTTATTTGAGTAGACTTCCAAACGCAAAATGGAATATCTCGTTTTGACCCGTTCTCGTAGGAATTTCGGGAATCCTTTAGAGCCACCCTACATTCCTCAAGAAACCTATTAAAAATATAGTAGTGAGTGACAAAAGAGTAAATGCTAAGATAAATATGAAATTGTATTTTTACAAACTAGTGGTATAAGCATAACAAAATAAAATATGTGACTAATTAATTTCAATTTCAAAAATATATATTTGTCCATTACCACATAGGTATTTTATTTGAACATATCATCAGCCTTACACCGTATCCAGCACACAACAGGGTACACAGAGAGATCTTAGTGTTAAGCCACTCCGTTCTCCACTTTCCGTCGAATTCTGAATGCATTGCGCGTTGAGTGACGGATATCAACGCCGCGCATTGCCTCGACACCAGAACGAAGAAATGAAAATATTAATTTAAATTATAATTTTATTTCCTCGAGTGTGGATAGAACCCACAACTAGTCGCATTTACAATCACACTCTATACCCCTCCGCTACGACTGGCCTCTATTTCAGTTCAGTTTATGTTATAGCAATTAATAAATTACAACAATTAAATTAATTAACGCAATAATGCGTTATATTATTACCTATTTCACTTCATGATTAAATATTTTATAGTATAGTATATTATAGTATTGTATAGATTAAATGCAAAGAGCTTTTAATAAAACTATGCGAGGTATAATAAAAATAAGCGCCTACAGTAATAACTGGTAATTACCTTTTATGGTCAATAATGATATGTGAAACAATTCAAGTAATGCCATATATTCATATTTTAAAGTAATTATTGTATTTCCATATTCGTACCTAAACAAATATAGGCATAAATAATTGAATAAAATAGTGATACAATAGACACCTTTCTGATAAAGGATGAAGGACATTGCAGCGCAGTGGAAGAAAGATTCACTGCAGACAGAATGGTTGAGAGTTCGATCCACAGTTATGGGAATCAACTTAGTCAAATGTTAGCAATATTATCGATGGAGTCATTAGCCAGCCATTGAGGCCAGCCGTGGTGCAGCGGCACGAGGTGTGACTGTAAAACCGACTGGTTGTGGGTTCGATCCTCACTCGAGTAGATGAAATATTTACCTAAATTTATATTTCCATTTCTTCGCTCTGTTTTATAAAAACCCAAACACCGACTACATAAAACTAAAAAGAAAATAAACCCAATTGTTTATTAGTATTAACAGCCGGGACCTATAAGTAATTCTTCAATCAACAAAATGATTGATGGTTTCAGAAAATTAAAGATAAAAATCTGCATTCATTTCCTAAGATTATAATTATGTATGAGAGAGCCAGTCGTGGCGCAGCGCCACGAAGTGTGACTGTAAAACCGACTGGTTGTGGGTTCGATCCCCACTCGAGGAGATGAAATATTTACTTAAATTTATATTTCCATTTCCTCGCTTTGGTGTCGAGGCTAAGCGCGGCTTTGAGTTCTGCCCCTCAACACGCAACGTCTTCAGAATTCGGCAGAAAGTGGGAAACGGAGTGTTTTAACACTAGGTTCCCTCTGCCTACCCTGCTGTATGCGGGATACAGTGTGAAGCTGATTTGATTTGATATTTGATAATTATGTACGCCTCGAAAGAAAATTAAAGACATTAAGTGCGTGCTAAACCAACGTCGTTGGTATATAAAAGTCTTAAAATATCTATAACAAAATGTGTATTGCGCTTGGAATGATACAAACATTTATGTCACAAACAATTTATAAGAATCTATCAGATTCTTAAACACTGTCATAAAAATATTATTATACTTTCTAAAAAATATTTACAAATAAATATGTGGAAATTGTGATATTATATAGAAAATAATTGCAATACAATTTTTCTACATATAGTTTTTGTGAGGCTTTCAAATATTAGATAAAATAAAACCCTTTTTTTGTAAAGATTAAATAAAGGAGCCATTAAGTAAAAAAAAAAAATAATAATAATTACACAAAATAATAAATTTCTTTCCTTACTTTTTTCCTCTGTTTTAAATAACCAAGAAATTTTATAATTTTGTTCCCCTGTACATATTATGTACAAGTTATTGTTAAAGTTCATTTACACCCAATATTAATAATCTATCTCCTACGTCAATCTTCGATTGTTCCATATATCTATCCAATCTCTAGATTAGATAAACATATGGAATAATCGAAGATTGACGTAGGAGATAGATTATTATTATTGGGCGTTAGTAATTCTATTTGGTCGGAAGAATACATTATAATTATTAAAAATAGGTTTTGTCTACCTATCCCGATATGTGCGGATACAACGCGAAGCAAAAAAACTGAAATAAACAAAAATAATAAAAACATACATACGTTTAGGTAGAGAAAAGAAGTGGTTACGCTTTTGTGTGAGCTGCTGTCCCTTATTTAGCTTCACGCGGTATCCAGTAGATAGCAGAGTAAGCAGAGGGAACCGGGAAACCTAGTGTCAACATACTCCTTTCCGCATTCAGACACTTCCGTTTTGTTGTTTCCGCCTACATCTCGAGACATTGCATGTCTCCACATGTCCCGTTTCACAACTTTTATTATAAATATCTTAAGTAATTTATCTTTATATTCTCCATCTTCAACTACCCAAAAACAAATACAAATAAAATATAAAACAATTCCAGATATGGCTACCTCAGCATTTGCATGCGAGTGGTGCCCCGCAACGACACCGACGGCTGGGTGTTCAGGGAGCCCACGGTCAGCGTGTTCCGCGACGTGGAGCAGTACACGGTGGCGCCTAAGCCGAGGCAAGCGAAGACGCTCTTCGATGGTGACTTTCATATGGAATTCTGCGATAACTTGAAGCAGTTGTTGCAGGCGTATTTTAGGGATTTTAGTTTTGAAAGGTATTTTTTGGGAATATTATTTTTCTTTATTTTATTTCTTCTTTTGGTTGTTAACAAATTAAACAAACGACTTCGTTATATCAAGGATACGTTAAAAAGTTTCTAGAGGTCGATTGGCAGCGGAAGTAAACTGACAAATAAAAAAAATGTATAGGTACAAACTTTTGTGATAAAATTAAAGTGTTTTTAAAATTATATCTATTTGTTATAAAATATTATATAGATATTTCAGGTAAATGTACCTATTTCACGCTAACCTGATGATATTTGTAATAAAAGCTTTGGCAATAAAATAAATAAATATAATTATTTAATATTAATCATCTATTATATAACTTGTATTGAAATATACATATATAGTTTTATACTAATGTTATAAGCATGAAAAGATTTTTGGATGAACGCACTAATCTCAGGAACTACCTACAGGTTTAAATTAAAAAAATAGTTTTGTGTTGTACCTAAGTTTAACATAAGATTATTTAAACATTATCCACGTTACCTTAACTACCTCGAACACATAAAAAGTGTCATGCCACATATGTCATACACAACTCTCAGCTATATCCATATGACCAGACGGGCGAAGTCATCAATAAAATAAATAAAAAAAACAACCAGAATTTTGTTAATATTCCTTTTGGATATTTCCAGATTAGAGCGTCCATGGCGCGCGTTCACGGCCGGATGGCCCACTGACATAATGGCGAGAAACCTCGGCATCAACTCGTCGTTTATAACCGGAGATCACTGCTACGTCCTTGTTAGGGTGTCGAGGTAATAAAAAAAATAAATTATCTTAACTATATGTTACAAGAGACTTGTTCATTCCTTGTCTGTAATATAATAATACTCATAAATCTAAAATAAATCTATATTTTTCTAATATATATATATATATATATATTATATTTTTCATTCTTTTATTAGTGATAAATCTCTTTTTATCACTAATTGAGGGACTCTTTCTATTTCAAAGTAACTCTTTGTGCCAGTAAGGTTATTTTGAATGTAGTTAATTTCGTATTGAAAAATCCGGATAAAATTCGGTTATTCGGTAATTTAATAGTGTAATAAGAAGTGGATATGCTGTAATTTGCTTCATATTACTTCCAGTATTACCTTTTGTATGTATATATTACCTTTATTTTAGCACAATATAGAAGAGTAAAAGTGGGCTCTATTCTCACTCGCTGGAATATTTAAAATAATTTTGTTGCCCCGATCTATGAGGAAAAATCTATGTCCACGTGGGAAATAGGCGTAAAATAGCGTCACGAAATATGTACATTCACATTATAATTATACAGAGTGTTTTTATTATTTTTCAATATATTATTGTTTTCTTATTACGTTATTTGGCACTCAGCTGCTTTGCTGCCGCTTTTTTTTCTTTTAAAGATAACTTCACATTTATAAACTAACTTGCGGTTTTATATTTCTTATTTTATTATCGGCAATAAAAAATATACGAACATAATTCTACAAAATCTTTCAGGTTCAGAGAAACAGCAAAACTCAAAGACATACCATCCAACATAGCTGTGGAGGACGTGGTGCACGAGGCGATAGACGACATCACCGTCGGCGACACGGTCTCCGTGGCCGACTTCATACGGAAATATGGGTCGCATTACATTGCCTCTTATATCACTGGTAACTCTTTGTACCAGGTAAGATATATATGTATATATTAACATTTATTTATTCTTTTCTTAAATTATAATAAAATTTCTCTTACATAAACCGATATTCTTATATAAACCGATATTCTTATATAAACCTACTTACTATGAACATTTTGAAATCCATAACTTTTTTCCATCCATAACGCCAAACACACTAGTTCTTTTATTAGTAGGTTAACTAATAAAAGAACTAGTGTGTTTGGCGTTTTCATTATTCAGCGATATTTGTAACTTTGAATTAAGAAATTGGCTATTATTAGTGCTAATATTTCATATTTAATAATTGTCTTAGTAATTCTATTTCCATTTGAAATGACCCTAGAGGCATAGAACGAGAGTTAAAATTACACGCTTAATGCCAAAACGTGTGTAATCACGTGAAACACTCCGTGCAATGAAATGAATTTATGTTTATAAACTTAACTAGATGTTTTCAAAATACCTTCATTTATGTATTCTTAGAATTATAATGTAATTATTTCATTTGGTAGATGCTAAAATCTAAAAATACTTTAAAATAAATAATGTAAGAGGCCATTCGTAGTTCAGAGGCACAAGCGTGTGACTGTAAACGCGGCAACTTGTGGGTTCGATTCCCATTCGATGAAATGAAATATTTAATAGTTTTATCTCTTCGCTCTGGTGTTAAGGCACAACGCTATGCCTCCAGAATTCCATATTGTCCAGAGTGTCTTAACACTAGGCCCCCTCTGCCTACGATGCTACATGCGGTATTATTATAGTATTAAAATGTAATTGTTTCATTTGATAAATGCAAAAATCTAAAAAATAACAAATATTATTCATCAATTTAAGCTTAAGCTCTGCTAGTTAAGCGACCATATATATACCACGTTATTTATACAATTCATATTGCTAGATTTATTACGGTATGGAAGCACGGCTTGTAACGTGATCGTGTTTTCAAACAACCGTATAGTTTTGCTAACCACTTCCACGTTTTCAGATACTAAAACCATAATATGTTTATATTACACTAATTACTATTATAACGATACACGCAAATTCTCATTTTATTACCAAAATACATATAAGGGTAAGGTGGGGAACGGAGTGTCTTAACACTAGGTTCCCTCTGCCTACCCTGCTGTGTGCGGGATACAGCGTGAAGCTGATTTTTTTATATATATATATGAAATATATGTACTATAAAAAACTTTAATCTCGTAAAATTTTGCTATTCATTATTCAAGGAAAAGAAACGTACCTACCTATTAAAACTCGGAAGTGTCAGTGACATTTCTATGAGAGAGATAAACAATTTTTCAAACTCTTTTTGATTTTATTATAATGGAGTTTGGACACAAAATGATCGTTAAACCATTCTTATTAAAAATATTTGATTAATATTATATACAAGAAATA
Source organism: Heliconius himera (assembly GCA_021202915.1). Taxonomy (NCBI): domain Eukaryota; kingdom Metazoa; phylum Arthropoda; class Insecta; order Lepidoptera; family Nymphalidae; genus Heliconius; species Heliconius himera. The sequence continues at coordinate 724,894 of JAJHJA010000086.1, forward strand.
CTCGAGGTCGCCGTGGCTCAGTGTCACGGTGTATTAGGCTGTTGTGGGTTCGATTCCCACTCAAGAGAATGAATTAAAGAATATAATGTTTTAATTTCCTCGCTCTGGCAACCAGTGCCAATGCCCTTAGTGGCATGGCAGTATAGTTTACCCACTCAAAACGCAATATTGAAAACAGAGTAGATTACTCTGTATTGTTGAGATTAACACTAAGCTCCCTTTGCCTATCCTGCTATATGCGGGATACAGCGTGAAGCTACAAAAAAATAAATAAAACTTAAAATGATATCCAGGTATTCGTATTCACACGCAGCGTGTATTCACGGATAAAAGAGCGTGTCAAAGTGAGAGGCGTCAGCGACATTCCCGCTACCGAGATGAGCAATTACTTCTCTCCACATTTCGCTGAACATATCGGCGCGGTCAAGGTTTGGTTTTACAAGGTTTACGTGTTGTGTTTGCTAATATTTTTCTTAAAAAAGATTTTTTCTTTTGGAAACAGTTTTTTTTTATGTTGTGTTCTTCGGATATTGCTTGTGTTTTTCTTTTTTGTTATTTGTTACTGTTATGCAAATTGACACGCTTAAAGTTAATTTGAATTAGAATATTTTATATCATTTAAAGTTGGTTTGTTAACATATTGTCGCTGGGATATTATTTAATATACTACTGTAAAGTTAAATATGAATTAAACAAAAACATTAAAAAAAGAAAATCAAAGTTATTATTTTAAATTAACTGATATATTTATCATTTTTCAACCTAAAATTGTGTAAGATTTCAATATAATTGAACAATATCAGCAAACACGACATTTTCTATGTGATCCATTTTGTGTGCTTGACATGATCATGCTGCGCATTCTTGTATATCTTTTCTATTTCTTCAATCATTGCATCTCATATTGGCACTTATCAACTTACATTACATTACGATGTATCGATTATATCTATATTATATATGTTGGTTATAAAAAATATTCAATTTTCAAAATATAATCTCAATAATTTCTTTTTTTTTTAATTTGACTGTCTGGAGATAATTATTTAAATGAATTAAAAGAAAATACTAACGAGTACAACATGTGATAGAAATAGAAAAGTCCTTACAAACCTTGACCGCCATTATCCGTGAATGCACGCCCGAAAATAGATAGCAATTAAAAAAAAAACTACCTTGTCTATGCTCTCACTCCAGGTGTTTGTGTTCTCTAGAGCTGCATACTCTATGATCAAAGAAAGATTAAAAAGTAAGGGCGTTGCGGATATAACTGCTAAAGAGTTAGAAGGATATTTCTCTCCATGGCAGGCCAAGCATATAGGTCAAATTAAGGTAAAATATATATATTACAATAATATAATTAGAAATATTAAGTAAATTAATTCACAATATTATAGTATATATAATATTAAGAATATTATTTCGAATAGCTTTAAAATGGCGGTTATCTTATTTTTTCATTCATATGCATGAGTACTGTGCAGTGTGCATGTTTGTATGTGCTTTTGTGTCTAATTACATTTATACATTTAAATCATTTTGTGGTCGATCATTTCATTAATTCAATCATTGAGCCATTATTACTTCCTTTTTATCGACACATTTTATATAAATCAGTTTGTATCTATTTAATTAGATATTTCTGAAAATTAAAAATTCAATATAATTTAATGATGAAATTAATTATATAAATAGACCGTCGTGGCGCATTGGTACCGCGTCTGCATTTATACGCGACGGTCGTGGGTTGGTTTTCCACTCGGAAGGATGAAATTGGACGGTGCTTGGAAAACGAAGTGTATTAACCTGCAACCTCTGACTAACACAACTGTAAACGGGATCATAGCGTGAAGTTAAAAAATATTTTAAAAACATTATAGTCTTCCTCGATTTTCCTACTCAATTTATAATTTTATATAAATGTTTCAGGTGGCCAGTGGTAACAAAACAGTGGAGAACTGGGCGACGAAGCGTTTGAGAGTGCACTATTATATATTTTCATATCCAAGTTTATTAAAATTACACGGAGAGCCTGCCTTATTGAGAAACTTAGATTCGTTATTGGGTAACGAGGCCTTATTACAATTAGAATTAAAGACATTAGCGCCTGCGTTTAAAGATGTCAAAAAGAAAAAGTGGTTCGAAGAAGTCATAGACAATTATTTAAAACTATGGGAAAGTAATATGTGATAATTTAGTTAATTTTATAAATTTAGCCTGTTTTAAAAATAAATTGAAATAATTTACAAGAAAGTGCATTGAACTAGTGATTGTTTTCAATTGTTTCTTGTTTTAAAATATGATATATAAATGTATTTCAAATAAATAATTAAAATGTATTTCAAATTAAAATGGCGTTAGATTTATACATGTGTAATTAGAGCTTTAGCAGTTTATAATGTTCTCTTATGAAATAACAGTTTTCATTTATTTTATTTAGTTTTTATTTAAACACAATGATATTTTCAAACAATTTATCAACTTTTCCTTCATGAACGATTTTAAACATTGCTCTATTTAAACATAAACATATAATCTAAATCAAAACCTAGTGATTGTGATTGGTGACAATAAATATGTATAAGATAGACATCGATAACTATTTTAATGACTATAATTAAATTATACAATAAGTAGAAAAAATGGACGTAATTATAATACTTGGCCAATAAAAAAGAACCAGGAACTAAAAATAAATAAATAAACAATAAATATTGTGATTATCTTTAAAGATTTTTAACAAACTAAATTAAAAAATTTAAAAAACTTTCATTATTTGACGTTCCAATTTATAATAACAATAAGAAAAATCAAATGCTTATTTTGTATTTTTTGTAAGTATATGTACAGGTATTATTATTTAAAATTATTTTTAAGTTATATCTTATTAAGAATTCAATTTTAGTATTTATATTTATTTTAAAATATGAGAAATTTCAGCTTAGTAAATACATACTTTTTAATTTCTCAATATAATAGTATCTCAAAACTATAGAAACGAATTACAATTACATTTTAATCTTAAATTTATATTGTAATATTTTAAATAATTGTGATTTCTTAAACAACTGAAATGTAAAAAAAGACAGTAGTATTTTTAGAAAGAAATCATTGATTATTCTTTATAATAATGTCATTGATTTTTTATTCTATTCCAATTACATCTTTGAAAATTTATTGGATACATTGTTAGTACAAATTTAAATAATCAATTTAGAATGTGATATTCTTTGAACACTTTTATAAAATATTTTAGATATTTAAAGTATAATATAAATTACTATTTATTATCTGTATTTTATATTAAAAATTATAAATTTTATACTAAAATTTTCCCATACCATTTGAAAGTAAAATTCTTATAAATATATTTACAGTAAAAAAAATATTTATTTAATTATTAATAATCTAAAGAAAATTATCTATATTACAAGACATCACTACTTAAAAGATTAATGTCATCTTCTTAAACGTATTGCCTTCAATATCATTGAACTCGTCTTTGAGGCCGTCGTGGTTCAGCGGTATAACGACAGTTGTGGGTTCGCTTGTCACTCGGGGGGAAAGAATTGCTGCTTTCTTGCTCCAGTAACGAGACATAGTGCTGTATTGAGTGACTCAACACGCAATGTTTCGTAAATTAGCTGGAAAGTATGGAACGGAATGTCTTTCTTTCTGCCTATCACGCTACGGGGTACAGCGTGAAGTTAAAAAGAAATAATATACTATTCTGTACTACAACACAACACTATTTAAAAATGTTGTCATTTAAATTTTGTAAAATTATTCTCCAATTATTAACAGGGAATAGTAAAAGTGGAGTAAATACAACGAAAGTGCAATAATATTAGTTATTTTTATGTACAAAAATGCATCATAATACATATGAGTGCATTTACTTGATGTAAATATTATTAAACATAAGTTATAAGGTGAAAATAAAAGTGATTTATGACTGAATTTAGTAATTTTATTTTAAAATCTTCGAAATTTAAGTAATTATTTTTAAATTATTATACTTAGACATTAAATTAGTATTTTTTTATTCTAATTGCAGTACACTTATTTTATGTATATGTATCTAAATAGCACTTAATTAACAAACAAAGATCTAATTATATATGTTAACTTAATTTATATATGTTACATAATTCCCCAAAGTAGTTATACTTTAAAGACAGTTCGATCTAAATAAAATTTAATTATAATAAATGAACCTGATCAAACTTTAAAAAAATAATGTATAAGTCTGAAAATCGGCTTCACGCTGTATCCCGCACAGTGCAGGGTAGGCAGAGGCGGAGGCAGAGAGAGAAGGCAGAGGGAACCTTGTTGAGTGGAAGAACTTAACGCCGCGCTTTGCTTCGACGCCGAAGAAATGAAAATATAAATTTAAGTAAAATATAAAATATAAATTTAAGTAAATATTTCATCTCCTCGAGTGCGGATCGAACCCACAACCAGTCGGATTAAGTAAATTAAATTTGATGTTTTTGAAGTTTTAATGCTAATAAAAAGACACCAAAAAAATTCTAAGCTATTTTCTCTAATCTCTTCTCAAAAACTTTTTATCAAATAACTTCTTTATTACATACAAGAAACACCATAATACCTGACAAAAAATCTAAAAATAGGTTTAATTATATAAAAGTACTGTAATCCCTAGTGAGATAAGCCGGCGGTGTTGGTTCGCCCGAATTATTAGCATCCCGATCCATGACTCGTGATGAAATGGGGTCACTCTCGGAACTGCTTATCTTAACCCATACTTGCCCGATAGTGTGTCGTTCAACTTTCAAATTAGCTAATTTAGACACAAAGTGCTAATTTCTTATTTATTGTCTTATGAGTTAATATAGAGTAGATTAAATCATCCATTTCAAGCGGAGAACGGAGAGCGGAGTGTCTCAGTAATTGATTTTCTTTGGTAACCCTGTGCTACGTGTGGATGTGACATAAAGAGTGAAATGGAAAAAAAATCTAACTATTGCCTATTGAAATACTAAGTATTAACGGTCTTTCATTTAACAAATAGACCTTCAATAACTTTTTTAAACTTTTTTTTATTGGTTGAACTAAGAATTGACGAAAATATTCAGATACTTCAGCTTTCTTAACTTCATTGTTTCAATTCATAATTTAGTAAATTTAACAAACATAAGTAATGTATCTCCATAGCTATATGGTTAGTTTTAGTTAGTTAGTATTAGAGGCCAGTCGTGGTGCAGGGGCACAAAGTGTGACTGTAAAACCGACTGGTTGTGGGTTCGATCCCCACTCGAGGAGATGAAATATTTACTTAAATTTATATTTCTATTTCTTTGCTCTGGTGTCACACACCAATGCCACGCAATTCCTCCAGAATTAGGCGGAAAGTGGGGAACTGCCTACCCTGCTGTGTGCGGGATACAGCATGAAGCAGTTTTTTACATAGACATTAAGATGCCACTATTCAGTTTTTAGCTTTTATGATGCGTTTACTTTTCTATTGTCACTCATATACTCAACTACATTTTTATTTATAATTCACTCTCAACTCTGAAATCGACCTAAAGATGTCGTTTTCATTCATATGAGGAGATTATTAAAACGGCATCTCAAGATCGATCTCAGAGTTGAGAGTTGAGCAATTAGAACAGTTTATAAATAAGATCCGTAGAGCCTACCTATTGCAACCTACCCTACCCTACCTACCAAGAAAAGTCTAGGTACTTATGAAGAAATTATAGTGTTTTATTACTCCATTCTCTATTCTCTTTCCAAGAAGAATAACCATTATAGATTTGCGTAATTGTAGTCGAAATTAACCTCGCGCTGCCCAACCAAATTGAACAAACGAAAATTATATTTATACACACCACTCAATTGGTTATTGAACCCACAATCATCGCTTAAGTACATTTATAAATATAAAAATACAACTTTTTGATATATTCTTTTACATTTAGCACATACCAAATTTTAAATTATTACGTAAGCATTAAGTACTTATATGAAATATGTCATAAGAACATTTAGTCTCGCCCTATTTAGGCAAAGTGAGTCGTGGACATTACTTCAAAAATCAAGGTCCCTCAGTCAACATACCGCCACGTTCACCGATAACCCCGCGAACTATTCGCGTGGACACTCATTTATCATGTCGGACGGTTTTTAAGTTATAGTCGTTTGTAATTTATTTGGTTTATGAATAAAATACTCTTGTTTACTTGAAAGAAAATAAACTATACGAAAAAAAAACAACTTATTAACCTATTACATTAAAGACTTATGTTCGTGAAAAGTATTTAGTGAGTCGAACCCACGCACGAAGAATTCCGTACCATTATCTTTAAAAATGACAAAAAAAATCAAGTTTATTATATGGGAGTTTCTTAGTTTTTTTTCTGTAGCAACAAAAATACATTATCGTATGAAAATTTTAGCTATCTAACTATCACGGACACGGATAGACAGACCGATAGCGAGGTTTTAGTAATAGGATTCCTTTGGGTACGGAACCCTAAAAAATAATATTAAGAGTTTTTTATACCTAATCGTAATTTATTAATTATTTGATTATTGCCGATAAATGTGCAAATGTGTAAAGTAGACTTATTCTTTTACTCTATGTTGTTTTTCAATGATAAAAAAACATCTTGTGATATATCATATACAAATACATATAACTTTTAAGCATATCCTTTATACACGGAACAGCTAGTAAGCCATGAACTCTACATTATTACAATAATATATTTTTTTCTTCATTATTTACTCGCGTCAAGATGGATAAGAGAACCTGGCCACCACCGCTATCCAATATCTGCTCATTTAAAAATGCTGCATATCTCTATATATATGACTAACGACAAATTTATCTTAAATTTAAACTTACATATAAAATGAAAATATTTTTAATATGTTATAATAAAATTACCAATAAAATGTCTTGAATAAATGTAAAATAAATTAACTATTCGATTAAAGTTTATAGATCAATATTATCTATCGATGGACAATTAATTGGTCGCCATTATCGCTACATACATTTGTGACCTATTATAACCATTTTTTATATAACAATTATTTTAATATCGATCATATTTTATATTAAATTTTCAAAAAAATATGATATCAATATTTTTGGAAATATTTCTTCAAACAACAATACAGAGATATTTCTTCAAATTTGAAAAAATAGGATTCTTCTTAAAAATCTTTCTTAAGAAGTCTTTGATGCTCTAAATAAGCTTCTTTTCTATGAATCTATGATATTCGAATAATAAGTACAGTGGCCGAGTTCGTCGTGCCCACCCCAGAATAGTCTTGTGCCCACTCCAGACTCTTTACCACCAAAAAGTTAGCCCGAAGCTGACGTCCAGAGAATATCTCTACATACGCCCATGCACATACCCTGTCCCTAGTGTTGTCCCCAACTAATCTGTCGGGTCAAGTTCATACTCGTGTTTACAGTACATTAGCAAATTGTGAAAAAAAATCTCAGTTATAGCGCCGCATCCGCGCGGCGAACGCGCTTTAACCGCGAGTGGTCTGGTTTTACCTTTATATACGAAACTATCATGTTTTTATTGTTTTTAGCCATTTTTCTCTGTTGTGGACTTTGTGATAGCGAAGAAGATTTAGGTTATAATTTAAATATAGGAAATGCTATAGACGTCTTTGCAAAGTAAGTTTTATTCAAAATTATTTCATAATACACGATGGTACTGACTTGTTTTGATTCATAGATAAATTATCTCTACCATTTTGTGTTTTGATAACAGTTTTCGGGGTTTCTGCGTTATTATCAATATAATAAATATATTGTTTAAAAATAATATTTTGTTTTTAAATGCAAAGTGATCTTTTTTCTAGTTGGAATATGATTTCTCCAGCCTAGCAACTTGAAACTTTGCTTAGAGAGCTTTCTTACGCGGTACTCTTGTTAATTGATATTGTATTAAATTTCTTCATTATGTTCAATTATATGTAAATGGAATGTGTATTATTATATAATGTTCAAAAGGCTTGGCCATTGTGATGCAATGGGGCAGCGTTTGGTTGTGTAGACATCCGTTGAGGTTGTGGGTTCAGTTTTTATTTGGGGTAACGAGTTATTTACATTTGTCCGTCCCAGTACGACAAAGTGTAGCAAAGAGGAGAACGGAATATATTCACACTAGGCTCCTTCTGGCTACTTTTTTATATTACATACTTTGGATACAGTTTAAAAGTAAGGAAACTCTTAAAATACTTGGAAAGTCTGACGTGTAGAGTCGTCATCAAACATAAGCATAGGAATTGAATTGCCGACCCTTCTATTATTGCCAGCTTATTAAAATAAGTTTAGGGCCTCTTTTTTTTAAAGTTTGAAGTAACTTTATCTATTAAATACAATTAAATGGACCTTTCAAATTGTAATATTTGCTTATACTGAACAAATTCGAATAATAAAATAACGTAAAGGTTAAATATTTAATTTAATTTTTAAATTAAAATGTTCGCCATAAAATCACAGCTTACTTATAAGTAGATATAATCAGTAAGAAACAATTTTCTATTTCCATTCAAACCTGTATGACAACATTGATATACAATTGGAGCTTCATAGCATTAGATACTTGTTGGTATGTCAGTAGTTTTTTTTTTGCATTTATTAAATTAATTAGAGGCCAGTCGTGTCGCAGGTGCTCAAGTGGTTGACTGTAAACGCGACAGGTTGTGGGTTTAATTCCCACCCGAAAAATGAAATATTTACTATTTTCTTCGCTATGATATCGTGGCAGCGTCGAATTCGGTGAAAAGTGGGGGAATGGAGGGTCTTAACACTAGTGATACAGCGTGAAGCTATTTTTTTTTCAATTATAATATCATGTTGACGTTATAACCATTTTTTAATTTAAAGTTACGGGGATCTGTCACAAGTAACACAAGTTGTGTCAGCTGACTACGAAGATGACACGGAAACTGTGGAGCCGTTTAGAGAGAAGAATATAAAAGTGTTTGAAAATGTGTCCAGCAAAGAATCCCTCGGCGACTCTATGGTCGACATGAATATACTGCTGTGTGAAAGTTTTGAAGACCTCCTCACAACATATTTCCAGAACTTCAATATAGAAGGGTAATAACGAATTTCATATTTTTTTTGTTATAATTTGTACTGTGTATAAGGAATATACCACAAGACAAGCACAAAGGACCAACGTGTGACAACAAACGCGACAGTTGCGAGTTTGATTATCGCTTCCGGTGAAATAAATATTTAATGTTTACATTTCTTTGTGTAACAAAGCATAGTACAGCGTTAAGTTCCGCCAAAAAGAAGTTATGAAGTTGATGCTAAAGTGGAGCATTGGGACTTAAAGGCGGTGTTTGTTTGAATTACACAATGCATGATTGTTATGTAATGTAATGTAATTTCATTTCTTGGCTCTAGATTTTATTTAGCTCAGAGCCAACACAACACACAAATCGTGGAGTTGAGTTCCGCCACTCAACACACAATGTATAGAATTTAAATTGTTCAAATAATAAACAACGAAATATCTTAACACTAAGGTCACCCCGTCTACCTTGCTATTACAAATATATATAATTTTTCAAGTAATTACTGAGGAAAAAAATCATTTTAAAATTTTAACCTGCATTAAAATTTTGAAATTATGTTTTTCCTCATTGTAAGTAACTAAGTCACTATATTAAATTCTTCTTACGGTATTGCCTCATGTCTGTTTCTTTAATTAAAATATAGTGTAATGGATTATACATGTTCCGTCCCATGTAGGTACATCATGACAATATACCTATAATAATCCTTGGGCTTTTATGTATTGACTCACTTCTACTTAAAATTAACTTTAATTTATGAAAATTAATTATATTTTGCGTTTGTTTTATTTATTTGAAATTCTTTATAAAAATACTATTTGCCTTTGGTGTATTCGATTGAATAGATTTTTTTTTCGGTTGATCAGTTGTCTATATATGTTCGGAAAGTTTTATAAATATACTATAATATAACTATAAAATATTTTTTATGTTATAACATAAAACTTAGAGAAAAACACAAATATAAGCACCACCAAATACATTGTAAATACTCCAAAAAACAAACATAAATAACATTATTTATTTCTCCACAAAATATTACTTTCAGTACAGAAAAACCATGGAAGGCATTCTTAGGAGACTGGATACACGATGAAATCATGAGGACTTTTGGTATAGAGTTCGATTTCCAACCTGACAATTGTTGCTATGTTCTCGTCAAATTGTCCAAAGTTCACAAATCTGTGAAAATGGACGCCACGAAAGATATAAATATAAAGCCGTACGTCCAAAGGAAGATAGACCAGCTGAACGCCAGCGACAGTACATCCGTTAGACGGTTCATGAAGAGTTATGGGACGCACTACATAGATTCTTATGTTACAGGAAATTTTATTTATCAGGTAATTGAATATAAAGTAAAAAAAAACTATTTAATATTGAAGATTTATTAAATTTTGGATTTTCCAAGTTAATTTCAACTAGAAATTTTAATGGTTTTAACTTGGATGAATATGATAAAAATGTGAATTAAATGTCAGAAGCTACAAATTTGGGGCAAATCGTTGCGTAGGGGCACAAGTATATAACTGTAAACGCGACGGGTTGTGGGTTAGGTTCCTACTAATGGAAATAAAATATTTAATATTTTCATTATCTTTGCTCTGGTAGACACCAGAGACAAAGCGCGGCATTTAGTTCCGCCACTCAACACGCAATGCCTTCAGAATTCGGCAGAATCGGAATGTCTTAAAACTAGGGTCCCTCTGTCTAATCTGTTAAAATACAGCATGAAGCCGAAATAAAAGAAAAAAAGTACGAATTTGAGTTTTAAAATTTGGTATATAAAGGTATGAGTTTAAAGTGTGAAATAGCGTATTTGGTATGTAAAAGTATGAATTTAGAGTGTAAAAGCTATATATAAACAATATTCATATTCATTTATTACAGGTGTTTAAATACAAAAGGACCGGCTACAATCTTCTCAAAAGCTACATACGATTACGAGAAAGACGAAAGGTTAATTCTGATAACTTAAGATTTTACTTTTCTTCGTATTTCTTGAAGCAAGTCGGAGATATAAGAGTAAGTACGTTGTTGTAATAAATTATAATGATAAACAACCTACCTCTGACATCGTGGTACATTTGAGAATAGACAGTTTGCTAGTTGTGGGTTCGATGTCGACTCGGTGGAACGAATTATTTTTATACTTTTTTGGAAAACGTATAAAAATTTGAACCATTTGTGCCCACTGCGCCACGACAAAAAAAAACTTGAAGCTACCTTTTTTATTTTGTCGATCTAGTTACTTAGATAGCATCATTGCGATCCCCCACTTTATACACAACATCTTCTGCATTGCTGAACGTGGGTCTCCCTTATCGAGCGCCAACTATCCTGGTCTTGAGTTCCTCGCATCCATCTGATGCCAGCTTCTTCTTCTTCTTTACATGAACACTTGCTTCTTATAATACATTTTAAACGCATTTTTAGTATTATTATTTTTAGATCGCCAGCGGCAATAAAACAATAGAAGAATGGGCAAGGAACAATCTTAGAGACAGCCAGTACTTATATTCAAGACCAAGTCTACTACGACTACATTACAATTCAATTCTTGCTTTTAAACTAAACGGAATGTTAGATAACGGAGCTTTATTGGGTTTGGGACTAAAAATTCTACGTCCACTATTCAAAGATAAATATAAAAGGGACAAATATGCGGAAATAGTTGAAAACGATTTAAAATTATGGGAAGTTAATGCTTAGCTTAGATACTTAATTGAAAAATAGTTTCATAATAGTTTTCAGTTGTAATCTGAGTGTAGGCGGAGGAATCCTGGGAACCTAGAAACACTCCATTCTTATAAAGACTCTTCTCCACTTTCCGCTGAATTGTGGAGCAATTGCATTTGTCTCGAGTGCGAGTGGGAATCGAACCTACAAACTGTTGCGTTTCCCGCTTTTTGCCGCATTCTGTAGGCATCGTGCACTGACGGTGTATTATAAAACTTTAACTAACTCTCAGACGTTACTTAAAGTTTAAAACTCACAGTCAGTTAAAAACTCTCTGGGTAAGGTTTCATCGATAAGTTATGATTTTGAATTTATTTCTATAAACTTTATAAAAATGATTTCTATCTATTTTATAGAGATATTTTAGGAATGGAAAGCAACTTTTCTTAAATTCAAATTTAAATAATCTATGATTAAGTAAATTAAACTCTTAATTAAATAGAAAATACACTAAAATATTTTGTGATATTTTACCTTTTAACTTAATTTATATTTAGAGATATGCTTAAATGATAAAAAAAATAAGATTTTATTTCTTTCTGAATATAAGTTGTTTTGATGTTCGTAAAATTTCTTTAGTTTTTGCTATTATAAGTACAAATTTTATACCAAATAATTCACCTCATTTTTATAAATACCAGTATTTTTTAAATAAAACTATGTAAGTGAGGAGATTTTTATTTTACATTTTCTCTTAGAATACTTACAGTATTTATTACGGATCTGTATATGTGACAATATTAATTTAAAAAATGATATTATTTACGATATTATTTTATACTAAAGATCCTGATAAGTTAATAAAAAATAAAGAATGTGTTCCTTTTTTACTACTTTTGTATCAAAAGATTTATTCACAAAATTACTAAAATTTTAGACAATAGCAAGAAAGCAAGTTCTTAATTTTAAAAAAATTGTCAAAGGTCCTCAATGATATTTTTTAAACTGAACGTTTACAAAGGTATAGGTATTAAATAAATAAACAAATAATTTGGTAAATTTATTTATTCATAATTTCAAAAGTGCATTGTTTACAAACTAAACATGGTTACAAAAGTGCATAGTATAGAAAAAAATACACATATTATTTATACGTATTTTATTATTATTATTCCAATGACATATTTTTGTATCAGACGTTTACATTCATGTCTGACTGCATTCACTATGGTTGTGAGTTCGATTCCCACTCGGAGATACAATTGGCGCTAGGTTTGCTTTATTTAGAGTAAATAAATGATGAAATCGACGTTATATACTATACAAACCAAACTGCTGAGATTTTAAATAAGCCAATTTATAAACCTACGTTTGGTACGGCTCGCGTATATTAATTATCTGTAGTGACACACGACATTGCGCCAATTTTATTTTATTAATTAATATTTTACTTTTAGATCTTATTTCAACATTTAGATAGATGTTGTGTTTTAATTATAACATAATTTTACAACTATTATGCACTATCGATATGTTACAAGAGACAATACAAAAAATCAAATCCGTTCAAGTTCTCCTTTAACACAATTATAGTTATTAAGAAAATTATTATTATTATTATTTTAATACTAGTGTTAATAATGTGAGATCATTATAATTATTGACTTAAATATTAATTCCATATACAGGGTGGAAGAGGCAGCGCTCCATTTACGGAAACAGCATATAGGGTAAAATATTTCAAACCTATACCTAAAGAAATTAATCAAGATGCCTCAACAGTTTGGACGTAGGATTTTTTTTCATTTCACGATTTTTATCCATACCTGTATTTCGTGTGACGCGATTACGTATAGATCCCAATAACATAAACACTTACTACTACAAAAATACTACTAAAGGTTAAACAACTTTGAACTTTATCGCCAATACATACGACTCGATTTCGAAATGAGGCGTGTGCGGCGGTGTTCCTTTGATAGGTTTATGTGTGCGTGCGCCATACTTACAAATGGCGTTTTGTTTTAAAATGACAATTTTATTATTTATTTTGTTTAAAAAAAAACTTTTTCATTTTTGGGAATTTATTTTTTTCTGAATTATATTAGGCTTTTATAGAGTAGTTAAAACTGTGGTTTCATTTAATGTGGTGCTGACACTTCCACCCTGTATACCTTGAATAAGTTGATAAGTCAAAAATAATGTACGAATGTAGTGATGTTTTCTTATTTTAATTATGAAAAAACAGCCTCACGCTGTATTCCGCATACAGCAGGAAGGCAGAAGGAACCTAGTGTTAAGACACTCCATTTCCCACTCTCCGGCGAATTTTGGAGGCATTGCGTTCTCAACTAAGCTCGAAACCAGAGCGAAGTTTCATTTCCTCGATTGGGGATCGACCCACAACCAGTCGCGTTTACAGTCACAATTTGTGCCACTGCGCCACGAATGGCGTCTTTTAATTATGAATGGTATGTAAATTGAAAAAGTACAATTATTTGGTGATTTATGTAGTTTACCTTTTATACGTTATTTACTTAAATTTATATTTCCATTTCTTCGCTCTGGTGTCGAGGTTAAGCGCGGCGTTGAGTTGTGCCACTCAACACGCAATGCTTCCAGAATTTGGCCGAAAGTGGGGAACGGAGTGTTAACTTAACACTAGGTTCCCTCTGCCTACCCTGCTGTGTGCGGGATACAGCGTGAAGCTTTTATACGTAAAAATATTTGTTTTTCCGAATTGAATTATCAACTTATTCAAACAAAATAGAAGTAGAATATTCTACGTTAGTACATCATTAGAAAGCAGTCTAGTAAGACTGCTTTCAAATTTTATTTTATTATTACTTAGTACCTACTAGTAAGTAGGTAGGTATTAGTACCTACCTACTAATAATAAAATAAAATTTTATTTTATTAAGTAATAATAAAATAAAATTTTGAAAATCTATATTACTTTTAATAGGACGAAAGACACCGCCTGCGGTCTTTTCATTATAAATAATGGATATACATAGAATACGTCACGCAAATTTTGTCAATTTTTGACCCCTCCCCCGTCCTTGTCACATTGGCACGTGTATCCCATACTTAATAGACATCACATATCTTGGAATATTCCATATTTTTATATCCTTGTTCTGGTAAGATTCGACACTCAGAACATAATGTCTCGAGAATTCAGTGGAAAGTTGCGAACGGAAGTGTCTTAATGGGGACGGTGTCTGAGCACTAGGTGCCCTGGTTTCCTCGTCCTGCCCTGCTATGTGCGACTAAAAACGTCGATTTTAAAAAATATATATTATATTCATTTAATCTTTGTCACATAATATCAAACTTCTTCGACCTCCTCCCTCCTCAATGCGTGACGTAATTTATGGACGTCCTCTTAAGCCATTTCACACAAATATTTCATAATTTGAAGTTAATTTTATTATTTTAAAGTTATAATCAACTAATATCAAAATATTAAATATTTTGGTTACACTAATTGATAAAAAAAACTTTTCCATTCCCATTATTTAATTGAAATTTAGTTTAATTAATTTCTTCGCATTATTTGTGAATTCATAAAGATAAAACTTAGCTTAATACTTAAAATATGCATTATTTTAATATAAACATTATAAGTCTAAGTTTCAAGCAAAATTACAAGTATAGAGATGAAAATTATTTTTTTTCCACTAGTATATAACTTCCGTAGAAATTTAGTAAAGTATATATGTACAGTACACATTTCAGAATATTAAATATATATTTCATACAAACATGTTCCTAGCGCACCCTGTTCCCGTCGTATAGAAAAAATTACACAAATTTATTAAAAAAAACGTTTGACAGACGTGGGTCTTTATTAGTCTTATAGGATATAGGAAAATTGTTTAATACATTTAGATTTTATATGTTGTTTTAAATGTAGGTAGTGTCGAGTCGTGGCCGCTCAGAAGTTAGGCTTTCTGAACTTTTGCACATTGTTCAATCAGGAAAAATAATCAAAAGTAACAAAATCGTTAAAATCAAATCGGCGCAGTTATCTTCAGCTAGCTTCAGGGCGGCCACTGCTCGGCGGCTGAACTATAAATGTATATCAAGAATTGTATATTTACAGATATATGAATATTAAAAGTTATGTTGAACTAATTAGATATTATATCAACACAAAGTTTTATAAAATTTAAAAATATATATACTTTTTAATTATTATTTTTTATTACTATTATTATATTAAACAATTTCATTACTGAAAGTAAGTGTAAAGTAAATTGTACCCAAGTAGGTTAAGAAAAAAATATATATTAAATAACTCTTTAGAAATATTTTGGAACATATCTATAAAATTTGACTACTCGGCTTTTTGGACAATTTGCAAGAGGTGTCCTTCTACTGCTTCTGCGCACAATTTTTTTATATCTTTCTAAATATTTTCCTTTTCTTAATATATAAATAGCACTTTAAAAATGTGAAAACTCTAAGAGCAGAAGGCAGGAGAATTATTAAAAAAATATATTTTTTATGACAAACTATGAAGCAAATATATATTAATATAAATATAATACATATAAAAATAAATACATGTATACTCAGTTAAAACACTCAGAATCTTGCATCTTTATAGAACAAACCAATTGTTTTATAACAATATATCACTTCAATACATTAGGCCAATATCGTATCAAATTTCAGTCAGTCCAACAATTATTATTAATAATACATACATATTGCAAGTCTAATAAATATATACATATATGTAAAACTCTTCTGTTACTAAATGAAGGGAATGTAGGGGAACATTGTGAAGTAGTAATATATCGGAGTTCCAACGGGAACGATAAAAACGGCATTTCCAATTTTACGTGTTAAATTCCACGAAAAGAAACTTGCAGGCGATTATTTGTAGTTAAATAAAAGAAGAGACAAATCTAATAATTAAAATAAAATGTTTATTTTTTTACTTATATTAAAAATATATTTATATGTAATAATCGCTTTACCATTCACTTGATTCATAAGAAGAATAATTTGAAAACAAAAAATGTTAATGTTGATATAAGTACCTAACTTTTATTATTAAATTTGCAATAGGTATTTCAAATAAGCCTTACTTATTATTCTTAATTTGTAAAACATCAACTAATTTAATTCTAATTTTATATTAATAGATATATTAATAGAAGTTAATATATTTCAAAAAGAGATTATTTACCATTTAACACATACAATATAATAGCTATGGCTATAATTATAAGTATTTATTTTAAAAAGCCCATCGTTCACATGTACATATGTGTGCACAAATTGCATTATATTGGAGCCTCTATATATTTGAAACTGTTAAGCAATTGCAAAACAACTGTATTTCATAAAAAAAGTAGACGTTTATAAAATCAAAGAAGTAACTTAGTGTGTTAGTTACAGGTCAGTGGTGTCGATGAGTCGTGGTCGCCCAGAAAAAAAAAATTGAACTTTTGCGCATAGTTTAGGTTAAAAACAAAATTATTAAAAAAATAAGAAAAACGTTTTTTTTTACTTTTTTAGTAGTACTAAGATCAGGGCGGGCACGTTTCGTCGACCGTGCTCTATTTTTTTCATTATATAACCAAAACGCTTAATTGCATCATAAAAACTACCACAAAAAGAAACGTTATTTTGTTACTACACACAACCACACTCGTAAACAAAAATCACCATTGATTAACTGACATTAACTACACAAAATCCGCCAATTTAATGTCAGTTAACATTTAATCAATATCTCTGAGTACTAACAATCAACTACAGCCAATCCCCTTTGGAGCCGCGTGGGTGCGCGCCGGCGAGCTGCGGGCGCGGCCGCCGTCAGTGTATCTCGTAGGTGCTGGACACGCGCGTGCTCGCGAACTGCGCGCGCGACACGCGCCTGCCGTTCACCAGCAGGCACAGCGGCGAGTTGATGCGGATCGACTTGAACGAGAATTGCTGTCGGAGGATAAAATACGGGGTTAATATTTATAATATTTCCTAAATTTGTGTTTGGATGTAGATGCATTAGTTTGACTACAAGTTAATGTTTAGTAATTTATGTAATATTCGCGTTCACATTGAGCGCCAAATTATAAACACGATGGTAGTGGCTTCGATATTGATTTGGGAGGGTAAATTATATTTATGTTCCTGTTCTGGCACGACACTTGAGCCGTTTGAATTGAATAGTAAGTATGAATGAGGAGCGGCGTACCGCGAGGGGCGTGGTGGCGGCGCGCGTGCGCAGCGCGGGGTGCGGCAGCGCGACGGCGTCGCCGATGAGCACGCCGCGGCCGCCCGCCCAGTTGTACACCGTCACGCACACGCACGCGCACGCGCCGCTCGCGTCTATTTAATAGTAAGTATGAATGAGGAGCGGCGTACCGCGAGGGGCGTGGTGGCGGCGCGCGTGCGCAGCGCGGGGTGCGGCAGCGCGACGGCGTCGCCGATGAGCACGCCGCGGCCGCCCGCCCAGTTGTACACCGTCACGCACACGCACGCGCACGCGCCGCTCGCGTCTATTTAATAGTAAGTATGAATGAGGAGCGGCGTACCGCGAGGGGCGTGGTGGCGGCGCGCGTGCGCAGCGCGGGGTGCGGCAGCGCGACGGCGTCGCCGATGAGCACGCCGCGGCCGCCCGCCCAGTTGTACACCGTCACGCACACGCACGCGCACGCGCCGCTCGCGTCTATTTAATAGTAAGTATGAATGAGGAGCGGCGTACCGCGAGGGGCGTGGTGGCGGCGCGCGTGCGCAGCGCGGGGTGCGGCAGCGCGACGGCGTCGCCGATGAGCACGCCGCGGCCGCCCGCCCAGTTGTACACCGTCACGCACACGCACGCGCACGCGCCGCTCGCGTCTATTTAATAGTAAGTATGAATGAGGAGCGGCGTACCGCGAGGGGCGTGGTGGCGGCGCGCGTGCGCAGCGCGGGGTGCGGCAGCGCGACGGCGTCGCCGATGAGCACGCCGCGGCCGCCCGCCCAGTTGTACACCGTCACGCACACGCACGCGCACGCGCACGCGCCGCTCGCGTCTATTTAATAGTAAGTATGAATGAGGAGCGGCGTACCGCGAGGGGCGTGGTGGCGGCGCGCGTGCGCAGCGCGGGGTGCGGCAGCGCGACGGCGTCGCCGATGAGCACGCCGCGGCCGCCCGCCCAGTTGTACACCGTCACGCACACGCACGCGCACGCGCCGCTCGCGTCTATTTAATAGTAAGTATGAATGAGGAGCGGCGTACCGCGAGGGGCGTGGTGGCGGCGCGCGTGCGCAGCGCGGGGTGCGGCAGCGCGACGGCGTCGCCGATGAGCACGCCGCGGCCGCCCGCCCAGTTGTACACCGTCACGCACACGCACGCGCACGCGCACGCGCCGCTCGCGTCTATTTAATAGTAAGTATGAATGAGGAGCGGCGTACCGCGAGGGGCGTGGTGGCGGCGCGCGTGCGCAGCGCGGGGTGCGGCAGCGCGACGGCGTCGCCGATGAGCACGCCGCGGCCGCCCGCCCAGTTGTACACCGTCACGCACACGCACGCGCACGCGCCGCTCGCGTCTATTTAATAGTAAGTATGAATGAGGAGCGGCGTACCGCGAGGGGCGTGGTGGCGGCGCGCGTGCGCAGCGCGGGGTGCGGCAGCGCGACGGCGTCGCCGATGAGCACGCCGCGGCCGCCCGCCCAGTTGTACACCGTCACGCACACGCACGCGCACGCGCACGCGCCGCTCGCGTCTATTTAATAGTAAGTATGAATGAGGAGCGGCGTACCGCGAGGGGCGTGGTGGCGGCGCGCGTGCGCAGCGCGGGGTGCGGCAGCGCGACGGCGTCGCCGATGAGCACGCCGCGGCCGCCCGCCCAGTTGTACACCGTCACGCACACGCACGCGCACGCGCCGCTCGCGTCTATTTAATAGTAAGTATGAATGAGGAGCGGCGTACCGCGAGGGGCGTGGTGGCGGCGCGCGTGCGCAGCGCGGGGTGCGGCAGCGCGACGGCGTCGCCGATGAGCACGCCGCGGCCGCCCGCCCAGTTGTACACCGTCACGCACACGCACGCGCACGCGCCGCTCGCGTCTATTTAATAGTAAGTATGAATGAGGAGCGGCGTACCGCGAGGGGCGTGGTGGCGGCGCGCGTGCGCAGCGCGGGGTGCGGCAGCGCGACGGCGTCGCCGATGAGCACGCCGCGGCCGCCCGCCCAGTTGTACACCGTCACGCACACGCACGCGCACGCGCACGCGCCGCTCGCGTCTATTTAATAGTAAGTATGAATGAGGAGCGGCGTACCGCGAGGGGCGTGGTGGCGGCGCGCGTGCGCAGCGCGGGGTGCGGCAGCGCGACGGCGTCGCCGATGAGCACGCCGCGGCCGCCCGCCCAGTTGTACACCGTCACGCACACGCACGCGCACGCGCACGCGCCGCTCGCGTCTATTTAATAGTAAGTATGAATGAGGAGCGGCGTACCGCGAGGGGCGTGGTGGCGGCGCGCGTGCGCAGCGCGGGGTGCGGCAGCGCGACGGCGTCGCCGATGAGCACGCCGCGGCCGCCCGCCCAGTTGTACACCGTCACGCACACGCACGCGCACGCGCCGCTCGCGTCTATTTAATAGTAAGTATGAATGAGGAGCGGCGTACCGCGAGGGGCGTGGTGGCGGCGCGCGTGCGCAGCGCGGGGTGCGGCAGCGCGACGGCGTCGCCGATGAGCACGCCGCGGCCGCCCGCCCAGTTGTACACCGTCACGCACACGCACGCGCACGCGCCGCTCGCGTCTATTTAATAGTAAGTATGAATGAGGAGCGGCGTACCGCGAGGGGCGTGGTGGCGGCGCGCGTGCGCAGCGCGGGGTGCGGCAGCGCGACGGCGTCGCCGATGAGCACGCCGCGGCCGCCCGCCCAGTTGTACACCGTCACGCACACGCACGCGCACGCGCCGCTCGCGTCTATTTAATAGTAAGTATGAATGAGGAGCGGCGTACCGCGAGGGGCGTGGTGGCGGCGCGCGTGCGCAGCGCGGGGTGCGGCAGCGCGACGGCGTCGCCGATGAGCACGCCGCGGCCGCCCGCCCAGTTGTACACCGTCACGCACACGCACGCGCACGCGCCGCTCGCGTCTATTTAATAGTAAGTATGAATGAGGAGCGGCGTACCGCGAGGGGCGTGGTGGCGGCGCGCGTGCGCAGCGCGGGGTGCGGCAGCGCGACGGCGTCGCCGATGAGCACGCCGCGGCCGCCCGCCCAGTTGTACACCGTCACGCACACGCACGCGCACGCGCCGCTCGCGTCTATTTAATAGTAAGTATGAATGAGGAGCGGCGTACCGCGAGGGGCGTGGTGGCGGCGCGCGTGCGCAGCGCGGGGTGCGGCAGCGCGACGGCGTCGCCGATGAGCACGCCGCGGCCGCCCGCCCAGTTGTACACCGTCACGCACACGCACGCGCACGCGCCGCTCGCGTCTATTTAATAGTAAGTATGAATGAGGAGCGGCGTACCGCGAGGGGCGTGGTGGCGGCGCGCGTGCGCAGCGCGGGGTGCGGCAGCGCGACGGCGTCGCCGATGAGCACGCCGCGGCCGCCCGCCCAGTTGTACACCGTCACGCACACGCACGCGCACGCGCCGCTCGCGTCTATTTAATAGTAAGTATGAATGAGGAGCGGCGTACCGCGAGGGGCGTGGTGGCGGCGCGCGTGCGCAGCGCGGGGTGCGGCAGCGCGACGGCGTCGCCGATGAGCACGCCGCGGCCGCCCGCCCAGTTGTACACCGTCACGCACACGCACGCGCACGCGCCGCTCGCGTCTATTTAATAGTAAGTATGAATGAGGAGCGGCGTACCGCGAGGGGCGTGGTGGCGGCGCGCGTGCGCAGCGCGGGGTGCGGCAGCGCGACGGCGTCGCCGATGAGCACGCCGCGGCCGCCCGCCCAGTTGTACACCGTCACGCACACGCACGCGCACGCGCCGCTCGCGTCTATTTAATAGTAAGTATGAATGAGGAGCGGCGTACCGCGAGGGGCGTGGTGGCGGCGCGCGTGCGCAGCGCGGGGTGCGGCAGCGCGACGGCGTCGCCGATGAGCACGCCGCGGCCGCCCGCCCAGTTGTACACCGTCACGCACACGCACGCGCACGCGCCGCTCGCGTCTATTTAATAGTAAGTATGAATGAGGAGCGGCGTACCGCGAGGGGCGTGGTGGCGGCGCGCGTGCGCAGCGCGGGGTGCGGCAGCGCGACGGCGTCGCCGATGAGCACGCCGCGGCCGCCCGCCCAGTTGTACACCGTCACGCACACGCACGCGCACGCGCCGCTCGCGTCTATTTAATAGTAAGTATGAATGAGGAGCGGCGTACCGCGAGGGGCGTGGTGGCGGCGCGCGTGCGCAGCGCGGGGTGCGGCAGCGCGACGGCGTCGCCGATGAGCACGCCGCGGCCGCCCGCCCAGTTGTACACCGTCACGCACACGCACGCGCACGCGCCGCTCGCGTCTATTTAATAGTAAGTATGAATGAGGAGCGGCGTACCGCGAGGGGCGTGGTGGCGGCGCGCGTGCGCAGCGCGGGGTGCGGCAGCGCGACGGCGTCGCCGATGAGCACGCCGCGGCCGCCCGCCCAGTTGTACACCGTCACGCACACGCACGCGCACGCGCCGCTCGCGTCTATTTAATAGTAAGTATGAATGAGGAGCGGCGTACCGCGAGGGGCGTGGTGGCGGCGCGCGTGCGCAGCGCGGGGTGCGGCAGCGCGACGGCGTCGCCGATGAGCACGCCGCGGCCGCCCGCCCAGTTGTACACCGTCACGCACACGCACGCGCACGCGCCGCTCGCGTCTATTTAATAGTAAGTATGAATGAGGAGCGGCGTACCGCGAGGGGCGTGGTGGCGGCGCGCGTGCGCAGCGCGGGGTGCGGCAGCGCGACGGCGTCGCCGATGAGCACGCCGCGGCCGCCCGCCCAGTTGTACACCGTCACGCACACGCACGCGCACGCGCCGCTCGCGTCTATTTAATAGTAAGTATGAATGAGGAGCGGCGTACCGCGAGGGGCGTGGTGGCGGCGCGCGTGCGCAGCGCGGGGTGCGGCAGCGCGACGGCGTCGCCGATGAGCACGCCGCGGCCGCCCGCCCAGTTGTACACCGTCACGCACACGCACGCGCACGCGCCGCTCGCGTCTATTTAATAGTAAGTATGAATGAGGAGCGGCGTACCGCGAGGGGCGTGGTGGCGGCGCGCGTGCGCAGCGCGGGGTGCGGCAGCGCGACGGCGTCGCCGATGAGCACGCCGCGGCCGCCCGCCCAGTTGTACACCGTCACGCACACGCACGCGCACGCGCCGCTCGCGTCTATTTAATAGTAAGTATGAATGAGGAGCGGCGTACCGCGAGGGGCGTGGTGGCGGCGCGCGTGCGCAGCGCGGGGTGCGGCAGCGCGACGGCGTCGCCGATGAGCACGCCGCGGCCGCCCGCCCAGTTGTACACCGTCACGCACACGCACGCGCACGCGCCGCTCGCGTCTATTTAATAGTAAGTATGAATGAGGAGCGGCGTACCGCGAGGGGCGTGGTGGCGGCGCGCGTGCGCAGCGCGGGGTGCGGCAGCGCGACGGCGTCGCCGATGAGCACGCCGCGGCCGCCCGCCCAGTTGTACACCGTCACGCACACGCACGCGCACGCGCCGCTCGCGTCTATTTAATAGTAAGTATGAATGAGGAGCGGCGTACCGCGAGGGGCGTGGTGGCGGCGCGCGTGCGCAGCGCGGGGTGCGGCAGCGCGACGGCGTCGCCGATGAGCACGCCGCGGCCGCCCGCCCAGTTGTACACCGTCACGCACACGCACGCGCACGCGCCGCTCGCGTCTATTTAATAGTAAGTATGAATGAGGAGCGGCGTACCGCGAGGGGCGTGGTGGCGGCGCGCGTGCGCAGCGCGGGGTGCGGCAGCGCGACGGCGTCGCCGATGAGCACGCCGCGGCCGCCCGCCCAGTTGTACACCGTCACGCACACGCACGCGCACGCGCCGCTCGCGTCTATTTAATAGTAAGTATGAATGAGGAGCGGCGTACCGCGAGGGGCGTGGTGGCGGCGCGCGTGCGCAGCGCGGGGTGCGGCAGCGCGACGGCGTCGCCGATGAGCACGCCGCGGCCGCCCGCCCAGTTGTACACCGTCACGCACACGCACGCGCACGCGCCGCTCGCGTCTATTTAATAGTAAGTATGAATGAGGAGCGGCGTACCGCGAGGGGCGTGGTGGCGGCGCGCGTGCGCAGCGCGGGGTGCGGCAGCGCGACGGCGTCGCCGATGAGCACGCCGCGGCCGCCCGCCCAGTTGTACACCGTCACGCACACGCACGCGCACGCGCCGCTCGCGTCTATTTAATAGTAAGTATGAATGAGGAGCGGCGTACCGCGAGGGGCGTGGTGGCGGCGCGCGTGCGCAGCGCGGGGTGCGGCAGCGCGACGGCGTCGCCGATGAGCACGCCGCGGCCGCCCGCCCAGTTGTACACCGTCACGCACACGCACGCGCACGCGCCGCTCGCGTCTATTTAATAGTAAGTATGAATGAGGAGCGGCGTACCGCGAGGGGCGTGGTGGCGGCGCGCGTGCGCAGCGCGGGGTGCGGCAGCGCGACGGCGTCGCCGATGAGCACGCCGCGGCCGCCCGCCCAGTTGTACACCGTCACGCACACGCACGCGCACGCGCCGCTCGCGTCTATTTAATAGTAAGTATGAATGAGGAGCGGCGTACCGCGAGGGGCGTGGTGGCGGCGCGCGTGCGCAGCGCGGGGTGCGGCAGCGCGACGGCGTCGCCGATGAGCACGCCGCGGCCGCCCGCCCAGTTGTACACCGTCACGCACACGCACGCGCACGCGCCGCTCGCGTCTATTTAATAGTAAGTATGAATGAGGAGCGGCGTACCGCGAGGGGCGTGGTGGCGGCGCGCGTGCGCAGCGCGGGGTGCGGCAGCGCGACGGCGTCGCCGATGAGCACGCCGCGGCCGCCCGCCCAGTTGTACACCGTCACGCACACGCACGCGCACGCGCCGCTCGCGTCTATTTAATAGTAAGTATGAATGAGGAGCGGCGTACCGCGAGGGGCGTGGTGGCGGCGCGCGTGCGCAGCGCGGGGTGCGGCAGCGCGACGGCGTCGCCGATGAGCACGCCGCGGCCGCCCGCCCAGTTGTACACCGTCACGCACACGCACGCGCACGCGCCGCTCGCGTCTATTTAATAGTAAGTATGAATGAGGAGCGGCGTACCGCGAGGGGCGTGGTGGCGGCGCGCGTGCGCAGCGCGGGGTGCGGCAGCGCGACGGCGTCGCCGATGAGCACGCCGCGGCCGCCCGCCCAGTTGTACACCGTCACGCACACGCACGCGCACGCGCCGCTCGCGTCTATTTAATAGTAAGTATGAATGAGGAGCGGCGTACCGCGAGGGGCGTGGTGGCGGCGCGCGTGCGCAGCGCGGGGTGCGGCAGCGCGACGGCGTCGCCGATGAGCACGCCGCGGCCGCCCGCCCAGTTGTACACCGTCACGCACACGCACGCGCACGCGCCGCTCGCGTCTATTTAATAGTAAGTATGAATGAGGAGCGGCGTACCGCGAGGGGCGTGGTGGCGGCGCGCGTGCGCAGCGCGGGGTGCGGCAGCGCGACGGCGTCGCCGATGAGCACGCCGCGGCCGCCCGCCCAGTTGTACACCGTCACGCACACGCACGCGCACGCGCCGCTCGCGTCTATTTAATAGTAAGTATGAATGAGGAGCGGCGTACCGCGAGGGGCGTGGTGGCGGCGCGCGTGCGCAGCGCGGGGTGCGGCAGCGCGACGGCGTCGCCGATGAGCACGCCGCGGCCGCCCGCCCAGTTGTACACCGTCACGCACACGCACGCGCACGCGCCGCTCGCGTCTATTTAATAGTAAGTATGAATGAGGAGCGGCGTACCGCGAGGGGCGTGGTGGCGGCGCGCGTGCGCAGCGCGGGGTGCGGCAGCGCGACGGCGTCGCCGATGAGCACGCCGCGGCCGCCCGCCCAGTTGTACACCGTCACGCACACGCACGCGCACGCGCCGCTCGCGTCTATTTAATAGTAAGTATGAATGAGGAGCGGCGTACCGCGAGGGGCGTGGTGGCGGCGCGCGTGCGCAGCGCGGGGTGCGGCAGCGCGACGGCGTCGCCGATGAGCACGCCGCGGCCGCCCGCCCAGTTGTACACCGTCACGCACACGCACGCGCACGCGCCGCTCGCGTCTATTTAATAGTAAGTATGAATGAGGAGCGGCGTACCGCGAGGGGCGTGGTGGCGGCGCGCGTGCGCAGCGCGGGGTGCGGCAGCGCGACGGCGTCGCCGATGAGCACGCCGCGGCCGCCCGCCCAGTTGTACACCGTCACGCACACGCACGCGCACGCGCCGCTCGCGTCTATTTAATAGTAAGTATGAATGAGGAGCGGCGTACCGCGAGGGGCGTGGTGGCGGCGCGCGTGCGCAGCGCGGGGTGCGGCAGCGCGACGGCGTCGCCGATGAGCACGCCGCGGCCGCCCGCCCAGTTGTACACCGTCACGCACACGCACGCGCACGCGCCGCTCGCGTCTATTTAATAGTAAGTATGAATGAGGAGCGGCGTACCGCGAGGGGCGTGGTGGCGGCGCGCGTGCGCAGCGCGGGGTGCGGCAGCGCGACGGCGTCGCCGATGAGCACGCCGCGGCCGCCCGCCCAGTTGTACACCGTCACGCACACGCACGCGCACGCGCCGCTCGCGTCTATTTAATAGTAAGTATGAATGAGGAGCGGCGTACCGCGAGGGGCGTGGTGGCGGCGCGCGTGCGCAGCGCGGGGTGCGGCAGCGCGACGGCGTCGCCGATGAGCACGCCGCGGCCGCCCGCCCAGTTGTACACCGTCACGCACACGCACGCGCACGCGCCGCTCGCGTCTATTTAATAGTAAGTATGAATGAGGAGCGGCGTACCGCGAGGGGCGTGGTGGCGGCGCGCGTGCGCAGCGCGGGGTGCGGCAGCGCGACGGCGTCGCCGATGAGCACGCCGCGGCCGCCCGCCCAGTTGTACACCGTCACGCACACGCACGCGCCGCTCGCGTCCACCAGCGCGAACGTGCTGCAACACACACACACGCACACTCACTGTAGCTGTCCCAATACAGCCAGTACTTAATATTTACTTCTATAGGCCAAAGAAAAAATATTTTACTAGTTGGTTTTTGAACCATCTATCTAAAAATCTATTAGTACTAAAATAGTCCCTAATAGTTTCATTTTTAAACATATTTATATGTCCAAACATGGACGTACCTATATTTTCTGGGGAGGGTCTGGCCGTTAGTTTGGAACACAACATGAACATATGTTCATGTAACCATTGTTCTTTTTTAATTTGTCAGGACAAATTTTTTGGTATAAAATTTCTCGGATAGACGCCAGACTACTCTGACCCGAACCACCGAACCTCCCCTAATCCTACGCCTATGTCTTTGAGAAACATCGCCAGTGTAAAGCGCGTATAGAAACCGCAAGAGCACTGACTATAGCACTCCTTAAATTCACAAAAAGATACCGCACAGCCATCCACACAGCAGTATAGGCAAAGGAAACTAGAGTAAAGACACTGACATTCAACATGTTCCGCCAAACTCCGAAGACATTGCGTGTTAAGTGGCGTGACTCATCTCTTCTCTCTTCTAATCTCACCGCGCCTAACCAGAGCGAGGAAATAAAAATATTAATAACAAATGGACATCGAACAATACACCACAATAGCATCATCAATCAATTTGTTTTTGTACCATTATTTTCTCTTTTACTCTTTATTTCACTAGAAGTGTTTTTTTTTTACTTAGGGCGGTCTGTAAAAATTGCTTGAAACAATCAAACAGCTTTTGCATACATGTATGTACGTATACATAATTTTCCATGTAATTTATATTTTTTAACTGGATGTGACAGAAATATATATTTAATTTTATTCTAATACTCACAAAGGTACAGCATTCTCATTGTGTATTGAACCGACAACTTTGCCCAAGATAACTTTCCCTTCGTTGGGTCCTTCTGCCAACGAGTCAATAAGCACGTGCTCCAGAGTCACGTCTTTACGCGTCCCAAATGTATGAAATGTGCCAGGTCCATACTCACCTAGCATTTTTGGATCGATTGACTGAAATAAGAGGAAAACATGTTGAATATGTCACCTTGATTATATCCATTTTAGGTATTTAGATGAGCAAGTACAGAGAAAGTAGTGATAAAACACTTCTCTCGTAAATATTATATTTTGAAAACATTGTTGTTGGATGGTGAAACGCTAAAAGTTATACCAGACCAGGGAAATGAAAGTAATCTTATTATGTAATCCTTATTACAAAAAATACTCGAAGAGAGTAGTATGATTTTTTTTGTCTCTTTGTGCACGCTATTCTCACAAACGACTTAATCGTTTTCACTATTGTATTTTGTCAAATTACTCCACTAAGGTGTTTGAACATTGAGGTGTTTGTTTCATTTCGATTGGTTCCTAAAAAAAGTAAAAAAATATATATATATATATATTTTTAAATTAGCTTTACACTGTATCCCGCACACAGCGGGGTAGGCAGAGGGAACCTAGTGTTAAGACACTCCGTTCCCCACTTTCTGCCGAAATCTAGAGGCATTGCGTGTTGAGTGGCAGAACTCAACGCCGCGCTTAACCTCGACACCAGAGCGAAGAAATGGAAATATAAATTTAAGTAAATGTTTCATCTCCTCGAGTGTGGGTTCGAACCCACAACCAGTCGGTTTTGCAGTCACACCTCGTGCCTCTGCGCCACGACCGGCCTCTAAAAAAAGTTATATACATATAAAAGATTTTATTCGAAAAAATTGCTACAAATAAAATATTGCATTGGTTAATACTTTAGTTTTCATTGTATAGATATTTTCATTTTAATGATTATGTTATGAAAACACGAAAGTGATATAATCTTAATGATTAGTAAAATAAAGTAAAATAAATCAGCTTCACGCTGTATCCCGCACACAGCAGGGTAGGCAGAGGGAACCTAGTGTTAAGACACACCATTCCCCACTTTCCACCAAGTTCTGGAGGCATTGCGTGTTGAGTGGTGGAACTCAAAACCGCGCTTTGCCTCGACACCAGAGCGAAGAAATGAAAATATAAATGTAAGTAAATATTTCATTTCCTTGAGTGGGGATCAAACCCACAACCAGTCGATTTTACAGTCACACTTTGTGCCCCTGCGCCACGAGTGGCCTTTTTATTTATTTATTTTATTTTTTATTGTTTAAAAGAATATACATTAAAATTGAAAATATAAACGAGTAATGCATTAAAATAAAAGGAAAACTAAAATCTATATAAAAATGCCTTATGAGATAATTCAAAATAAACAAAACCAAAGTAAAACGTACCTGTATCATATTATTCAGTCGCTTAGCTTTCAACTTCCCTCTAGTTCGCACTAACTTGGTGGCTTCTTCTAGGAAATGTATGAGATCTGTTCGTTCGGCGCGCGGCGGCGACCACGCGGGGTCCAGCCGACACGCGTGGTCGAACATTTCTAACGCCTCTGAATAAATCTCTTCGTATTTTAATGCCTGGAATAAATTTAAATAATATTTTAACATTACGCTGGAGAGAGCGGGAGAAAATCCAATGTGGAGACTCTATGTACCACCCAATTATTAGAACTATTAAGTGTTAAGTCGCAAAACTTAACGCCGCGCAATTGTCTATGATATGTATGTATTGACTAATGTAACATATGTTCAAGTTAATTTAAAAATCAAACAGAAATATTTATTACATTAGTTCATTATCATAATTTTAAAATTATGGAGTCCAATGTATGACTCGCAAGCAACACAATGTTAAATAAGAAAGTTAAATCGAATCCACACTTAATAGCTGCTTGGAATTAATTAAGTGAATGCTATTTAAAGTATCTGAATGTGAAAATCCAGTTTGATTTAATAAGTACATTCAAGAGAATATTATATAAAAGAGATTATGTCTTTAACAAAAATATTGTTCGGCATTCGCTAATATATAATTCAAAAGTTTCTGCTTTGCCTTGGTATTGATTTGTAATATGCATTATAAATGCATCATGTCAATGCAGGAAATCAATACTCAGTATGTGGACCAGATATAAATATGTTTTGCTTCCTTCACATATTTCATTATTTAATTATTTCATTTCATTATTTAAATATAAATTCAAATATTTGAAACGAGTACCACAGGCGATCACTGTAAACGCGATGCTTGTTGGATTGGTTTCAATTCAGAGGAATGAAACATTTTCATTTCTTCGCTCTGGTAAAAAGACAATAGCTCGTAAGTGGCTTAGCACTAGGTTCCCTTTGCATACACTACTATATGCGGGATACAATGTGCAGCTAAACAAATATGGTTTATTGTTATAACTAATAAAAACAATATTCAACTTAACAAGAGCAGAATAATAAATAATAATATAAAATTATACAGTACGACCAACGAATTGTGGCACGCTGACGGTCACGGCAGGTTTTCCGAATATGTATGCATTGTTAAACCCTAAAATCGCGCGCAGCCATCTAACTTCAGGGCGGCCACGACTCCTAAAACGTACTGTATAAGATTATAGCTCAACACAAACAAAATCTTTAAAAAACATATACTTACAACTCCTTTATTATAATATAAATCCGGTTGCCCTTTCGCAATGGGATCTGTCCACGCTTGTTTATACGCACTCAAACATAACTTTAACGTGGCCGGGTCTTGTGACACCATGAAATATTGACATAAATACGCATTTCCCAGTACAGTCCAAGATATGCCATCTTTGATATCCTGAGTGACTGCTTCTTTTGCTAATTCAACACTTTTTAATATCGCTGCTGTCGATTCACTTCGTTTTTGATCTCCTATCTCGTGACGTAATATTATTGAAAGACACCTTAGTGATAACCGGTTGCGTTCCTATAAAAAGTTTTTTAAATCTTATTCATATTATAAATTTCAAAGTTAGTGAGGATGGATGGATGTTTGTCCCATTTTTACGTAAAAACTATTGAATGGATTTATATAAAAAAACTTTACAGTAATAAAGCTTATACATCTGAATAGCACATAGGCCACAATTTAAGTAAAGATTTGGTATGATTTCGTTATAATATAAATGATAAGTATAAATAGATGAAGTAGGTAAAAACATGTAAATGCGATGGCTGTAAGTTAAATTCCTACTAATGGGAATGAATATTTTATTTCCTCTCTCTAACAAACTGCAACGATGAGTTCCGTCACTTACGCATATCGTGAAAAATTACAAAAGGCATAGTTCCTACTAAAAAAAAATCCTATTGAAAAAAAGAAATATTGTACAAAAATTTAAAAATAGGTAGTGTTCATTTGATTTAGAAAACTAAACTAATATTTCTTAGTTTATTTACAAAAAAAAAACCCCCAATACACACTACTATTTTATAACACTTACATGTTTCAGTGCTCCTTCAAAACTGGCCTTTGCTTCCTTAACATTTAGATTCTTCAAATAGCATTCACCCAATTCATTCCATGCAGCTACTAAGTGCGGGTTCAATTTAACTGCCTTACTAAGACATTGAGTTGCTCGAGAGTCATACGTAGGACTCACATTGTAACATCTACCTTTCAAGTACAGATATTCTGCTCTTAGAGAAGTTGGTATTTGTGAGTCCACTGCAAATAAAATATTCGAGGCATATTGAGTTTACTATAAAACTTTAAAATATATAAAAAGCATAAATAAAGTCAAAAATCTAAATTTAAAAAAGGTTTAACTGAAATGGGTCAGTTGTGAGTTCCATTCCCACTCAAGGGAATGAATTGTTATTTATGAATATTTTCATTTGTTCCTGACAACCAGGAAAAGACCCAGCGTTAACTTCTGCCAGTCAACATGCAATATCTCAAAAACATGCCAGGTCATACCATGCCACACTAGGTTCCGTCGGCCTACTCTGTTGAATGTGTTAAACAGAGTGAAGCTGATTTGATTTGTTTTAATATTTTAGCCTAGATCACTAAAATCTTGATTGATGTTGATTGGGGTAGCAGATGGAAAAAACATAGATAATCAAAAAATTGGAGAAGGTTGTTTAGAATACCCTGGACAGTCATGAGAATCAATAAGTTTGTATTAATATGTTTGTATTAAATAATATAAGATCAAGACTATCAACATAAAATAGAATTCGAGCATATTTTGGTATGTAATAAAAATTGTGGCAAAAATATTATCTATGATACTTATCTTTATAACAATATTAACATTTATTTAAAAGAAACAAGAGAGAATAAAGAAAAAAATTACCATCAATGCTTTCAAATTTTTCGATTAAGACATCTTTTCTTTCGTCAACGCATTTATTCTTTTCAGACGCCTTTTCTAGAGGATGGTTTTCAAAATACAAATCTCGATATAAATAAAGATCCCAAAGTTCTTTCTGTATAAAAACATATATTCGTTAGTGATACATGAAAATATTTATAGTTCTATGAGGTCTAAGCGTTAACTAGTAATAGTTTAAAAGTTCAATTTACAGTCAACCCTCCTATAACGCGGTGAGTGCGTATCGCGTTATACGGAAACCGCGCTATAAGAAACTCGGATTTAACCATACAAACTAGGCTAATTCGTCGCGCGTTCTATGGAAACCGTCTACCGCGTTGTATGGAAACCGCGCTATAAGAGACTCATAATTAGTACAAATTACAACATCCGTACCGCGTTATATGGAGACCAATAATTCCAAAGACAAGATAAATTATAATTTTTTTAAAGATTTTTAAAGTGTTATTCCACACTTAGGAAAGAAAAATATTTATTTAGAAAACGTATAAAAATTTGAACGTAGCGGGACTCGAACCCGCGCCACTTGGACGCCGACCAGGCGCGTGTCTCAGAACACACACGTTCAACGTGTGGCTTAGTGGTCAGAGCGCCTGGTCGGTTTCCAGAAGGCTCGGGTTCGAGTCCCGCTACGTTCAAATTTTTATACATTTTCTAAATAAATTATAAATTATTTTAATTGAATTGAGATTTTTTATAAGAAAATAATACAAAAAACGAAACAAAAATTTTAGTAAAAAACTGTTTTCCAAGTAAAACAAGAAAGAATTGTAAAATTATGTAATCTTTCAACACTCATCCTCGCTGTCAGATATGAGTCGCCTAACTCGTCTTCTTTTAATGGGCAAAATGTCTTCTTTATTTAATTCATCTTCACATTGGAGAGAAGAGTACTAGAGTCATTCAAAGGCTGCGCGGAAGATATTTATGGGATGCTGTTGAACGGAAACCGCGTTGTAAGAGAACCGCGTTATAGGAGAACCGCGTTATAGGAGGGCTGTCGCAATTTCAGCTCCGCGTTATATGGAAACCGCGCTCTAAGAGTACCGCGTTATAGGAGGGTTGACTGTATCTCAAAATTCAATGAAATTGAAAAGTGTGTGGTCTGAGCTTACTGACCTTTAAATCTTCGATAGTTTCTGAAACATTATCTAATGGTCTCACTTGATCTTCCGTGTCAACCGACATGGTGGTGTTTATTAATAGTTTATTAGTTATTTCTTAGTGCCGAATATATTTTAGGAACAAACAAAAACATTTTCGTCGCAGGCCTCTGAGAAAAATGTCACTTTGACACTAACAATTGTCAGTTTGACTTACCGAGTAGTTAAAACGTTCGAAAACGGAGAAGACAAAAAAGATTGTCTACTTTGTAATAAAATTGAATAGAAGAACTTAACACTTATATGTTCCATAAATATTTTTATTATTATTAGTGGATGTAAAAACTTTTTATTTAAATATAATAACTTAAAATATAATTTAAAATTATTACTACCGCGCCTATTAAAATGATATATAATAAAAACATTACAGTGTTTTTTTTAAAAGCTTTTTTTATAAATTAAATAACTTTTTGTTAAAAAATACCTCTTAAAAGCTATCTTAAGAGTCGTTATTGTTCAGAGCCATAGAGTAACGTAATGTAATTAAGAAGATACAATTAAGAAAATTATACAATTAATTTAAATTTTTTGAAAGCATAAAATGAGTGAGTAAAAGAATCATTTTATTAAAAATGATTATTTATTTTAATCTTATTTTTTATTCGAAATCTGGCAATATGTCACTATTGACACTAAAAAAGGATTTCCCCACGGCCCATATATTAGTATCCACAGCCATAAGTTTTTTTTCATAAATTTATGATTTTTTAAATTTCCTAGAGTTCTATAGAAACATAATTTAGTAAAATGTATTAAAACACTGATCGTAGAAAATATTAGCATCACTAAACACAATTGAATAGATAAGGAATTGATATTATTTATGTTATATCAGTCAGTGATAAGTAGTGTGTACAAAAGTGAAAGCAATTGTGCTCAATTTTGATAATAAAATATAGTTAATTATTCGAAAGAAACAAACACTAACAAATATAATAGTAACAGATCTAGACACAGAGCTATGGCCTACTATGAAGATATTATAATTACAGAAGATGGAAAAACTATGTGTGAGCTTTGCCAAATATATGTACCTTCTGATAATATGATTGAACCACATTTAGGTACAACAAATCACCAGAATTATTATATACTCAGAATTATGCTTCAAAACAATATAAATATACAAGACAATAGAGCATACTGCTCAATTTGTAAAACACATTTAGATGATTTGATGGATCACATACAAAGTGTCAAACATGGAAAGTTAATGAATTCAATCACTGAAATTATTAAAAATGATGGATTATTTTTAGAATTACCCAAAAACAACATATCTAGAGATAACATATCTCAAATGAATTGTATCATATGCAATAATGTTGTACCTTTTACTTTAGAATCACTCATGGAACATGTTAGATCTTTAAAACACAGAAAAGCTCGGTCTATGGCTGTTCAACCATTTAATGCTATTTTCTCTGTTGAAGGGTGTGATGATAATTTGTGGTGTAAGATATGCCAAGTGTATTTTGAAAACTATGTTGAAACTATTTTTGAACATGTTGATTCCAATAAAGAACATAAAAAAAGACTAACAAAAATATTAAGATTAATTGACGGCCAGAATATAGAAATTGATAATTATTTGGCAAACCCAAATGAGCATACAGCAAAATGTACAAAATGTGATACTGTAGTTGCTTGCAATGTAGATAATCTTGAACGACATATTAAAGGGAAAAGACACAATCATTAAGATCTAAACTTTGTACCTACAGAAACATTATTATTGGCACTAATGACACCATTATGGTGGAGCAAGACACTATAAATGCAATGGTTGTGGGCTAGAGGATATGAACTATTTCCGTCTCTTCACTCTGGTAATAAGACATATATGTATTTAGGAATGCTACAATTACTAGTATTGTCAATCATTGTGTGCTAAATTATACATATAAGAATATTTATTATTATTATTTCTAACATTACTTGCTACTGTAACATAATAGGTGTGTGAATGTAGTTTAAGATTTACAATACTGGAATCAACATTTATTTACAATTATAATATTTATGCAATAAAACAAGTTATTTTCTTTAACCTTTCTCAGGTACTGAAATATCATAAGACTGGGTATTGTGTGTAAGTAAATAAATCAACTTCACACTGTATTCTACAGGGGGGAGTCTATATTAAGACCCTCAGCTTCCTACTTTCCACAGTTATCTGGTGAGATTGTGCGCTTTTTGCCTCGACATCAGAGCAAAGAAATGCAAATATTAAACATTTCATTTCTTCGAGTGAAAATGGAATCACACACAGGACACAACCTGAAGCATTTACAGCCATGCTTGTGCTTCTGTGTCACAACTGTCATCCAAAAGTAAGTAAAAATAATAGAATATATGCTCTGCTGAGGCCAAAGGTAAGGGGGCACAAGCATGCCATTGTAAATGTGACAGATGTGTGTTCAATTCCTATTTGAGGTAATTAAATAATCATTATTTTAATTTCCTCATTCTAGCAATGAGGCAAATCGCGATGTTGAGATCTCGACAGAATTCGGCGGAAAGGAAACGGAACTGTCCTTATGGGAACGCAGTATGGGATGGAGCTGAAAAAGTATAGGTAGAGAGGCAGCCGTGGTGTAGGAGCACAGCAGCGTAAAGACAAAAAAAAAAGTAGAGAGAGATAAGGGATATTATTGTCTGAATTTCAAATTTCAACCAATAATCTCAGAGTAGTAGGGATGCATTTTGAAACAAACGTCTATTTACAATTTTTACATAAATAATAAATATACAGTCTGTAATATAATTAAGTGCACGTCGACCGCACATCATATTTCATAATATGTATAATTTTTATAATAACTTTCTACATCACATTAGACGAGTTATTTTGAATTTAAATATTTTATTTTTTATCAAGGAGATAACATGTAGAAATTTGAAGGCATTTCTGTTCTTAAAATATCTGACATTGACAATTACTTGGGAATTCCATGTAAATGTCAATGTCACTTGTCAAGTTGAATCGTTCGAACTTCAAACAATTTTTTTGCCAGAAATTACGAAAACGAAATTATAAGTTGTGAAACATAATAAAAGTTCAAAGGGAGAATAAAAGCTAAAAATGAAGACAGGTCTCTTATATGGGGTAGTGGCTAACTCAAAAACGCGAATGCGTTGTGTATTTTGCGGAGTTTTTATTCCAAAAGCAAACAAATGTATTGAAGAGCACATAAACGGTACTAAGCATAAAGAATACATAGATATAATGGCAGAACACGGTCTGATTTACGATAATGAACAGTTATATTGTAGGCCTTGCGATTTACATTTTGGAGAAGAAGACTCGATTGCTTCTCATATCGAAACCGAAGATCATGCAAACTGGATTGCGGCCATCGACGACTTGATAGAGGGCGAATTTATAAATGTCCATGCATACTTGGCTTGCGAAAGCGACGAAATAAACTGTGAAGCGTGTCAATTTAAAATGTATTGCACTCTTCAAAATATTGAAGATCATGTAAACCAAATGACACATCGAAACAATGTCGCTGCTAAACTGAGGCCGATTAATGGAATATTTGCTGGCGATGACGATGAAGAAGCGTGGTGCAAAGTATGTGATGAATATGTCATTAATTCTGCAAGGGGCATTTTGCAACATATTGATGAATCTCAATCTCACATAGATTGGTTTATGGAACTCATTGATCTCATTTCAGCTCAGGATGTTTCAGTTCAAGATTTTCTTAGATTGGAAGATGAGAAAAATGCATATTGCAATAAATGTCAAAAGGAAATTCCGTGCAACATGCAAAGCATCGAGGAACATGTCCATAGTGATGCACACTTAAACAAATTCAGTTAATGCAACTTGATTTAATGCAACTAGCAAATTTAGATACAGCTTATTTAAATGTCTTTCAGGCTTTAATTATATTTTTTGTATGCAATATGTCTTAGGACATTTTTAAAAATATTTTTACTATCTATGTTTATGCTTAATTTAGGAAATAATTATTATAATATTAAATTTTGTGTTAAGAATATAACTTGTACTGTCTAAAATCTCTATTTTGTAAACTGTACATTGTAAAACTTTAACAATAAAAAGTCTTTGACTTGGCTAATTATTATATTAGGACAAATTAACATATAATGTTACATTCTTTATAAGATGTGGAGTAGATAGTTTAAATCTATATTATATTTCTACATATATCATATTCATATTAAATATAGTCATTAACAATATATAAATTTCTTTATAGAGCAAATTATATCACATTGAAAAACATTCCTTACTAACATTGGTGTAACAGAGTTTAATGTTTGTTGTTAAATTAAAATATCTGAAATATACATCTCAATAAAAAATAAATATAAACTAGATTTTAAAAATGTCTATACTTAGAATGAGTTACATAAATGTTTTAGATATTTATTTTAATTAGAAATTTAAGTTACAATGTGTTCAATAATTTTTTATTTAAAATTATCAAATATTGTTATAGAATGTCATACATTTGAGTGTAATTAAACATTTAGCTTTCTGAATTATATGATGCAACCGTCACAATTCCTTAATTTCATGTTTAGATTGTTTCAAACTTCAATAAACAATAAAAATATATCTTGTCTTTTAATTAACATTTTAAAGTATGTGAAGTCTCAAATTCTACATATATTTTATCATTTCAACCTCATGTATTTCAGCAATTTTAAATAATTGAGTAAAGATTTTTTGGAAAGATTGGATTATTTAAAGAAAAATGGAAAATTGAAGAAAGTTGGAAAATTAAAATGTTGACCACCGGCACAACAGCCTAACTATGGCTGTGATCACTGGCACAATTAGGCTGAAGATAAAAGCCTTTTTATATTATACAGTAGCTTAAAATTATCGCTATATAACGTCGTAAATAAAATTGAATATAATTATGCATAAAATGAAATTATAACATGTACATACCTATTTTTATAAATCTTCTAAATTTGCTTGGAATAGTTAGTTAATTATGCCCAATATTAATAATCTATCTCCTACGTCAATCTTCGATCGTTCCAATCTAGAGATTGGATAGATATATGGAACAATCGAAGATTGACGTAGGAGATAGATTATTAATATTGGGCGTTAGTAAATAATTATAATTATGAAAGCAAGAGGTAATATTCAATAATATATTATTAATGTTTATTTATATTCTTAAAGTGTTCCATATGTAGATCAGAAAAATACTTTTGATAGAAATTGAATAAAAAATTGAACGCAGCGGGATTTCAACTTATTACATCTTTTATTTTGGATGGTCCCTACGAGGCGCGGGTTCAAATCTCACTACAAATCTCGCTACATTCAAAATAATTTTTAAACCTTTTCTGAATAAACAGTAATTTATTTGTTTTGTATAAGAGATCCAGTTCTAATAGTCAAATGGATAATCATCTTCTTCCTCTTCTCTTATTACTGATAGAGAATTATTGGCAGGTGATCTGTTAGGTGGAGAAGTAGTGATATTTTCGGTAGGAACTTCGCCCTCTCTTGTACGAATTCTATTTTCATCCAAATTTATTACTTGGGTCAAATCTTCTGTGTAACAATCGATTTGGGATATTGCGTCACTCAAACTGTTTTGTAGATGGCTAAAATAACATAATTATATTATTGAAGCTAGTCGTTGCGCAGAGGCACACATTTGTGACCGTGAAGGTTGTGGGTTCTATTGCTATTCCAGGAAATAAAGATGAATATTTAATATTTTATTTTTTTTTGTAAATTTTTGCCATGGCTATTAATTATGGCTTATGGTTTAATTTAATATTTAAATATGAAATTTTCACATGTTCATTGCAACAAATTTTCTATATAACTTAAATCTACCTGATCCTCTTAATATTATTCCGTAATTGCTTGCCAAATGTTTTGAGCTGAGTCTGTTCTTGTCTTAATTTGCGGTTTACGTCATCTTTAGCCAACTCCTGGCTGGGCCGTTGGGCGCGGTCATTGAACCTGGCCTCAGCTATACGTTCTTGATCCATCACTTGAATAAGTGTCTTCTCTGCTAATAGTAATTCTTGTTCTAAGGACGTATAATCCCGTAGTGCCTGTGGGTGTTTGTAAAGTGCCACAGTGGTTCAGTGGACCAGTCTTATTGTAGGCTAAAGTTATAGGTCTCTATAAAGGTTGGATGTAGAGAACATAATCAGAAGGCATTTTTCTGTCTATTCTCACTGTCTCACTTGTTGAGAAAGAAAAAGCATAAATATGACTAATCTATAAAGGTGAGGTAGATCCAGTTGCTATCTTTTGACTATCCAAATACTCATATATATATGTATAACTATATGTATTTTTTTTATGCTGCTGATTAAACTGGCAGGATATAGGAGAGAAATATGAGGAACAGTATTTATTAATAGGTTCGTTCTTATGCTGCAATATGCAGGTGATAAGATAAGAAAATACCCTAAGTGCTAAGTTAAAAAAGTATGATCATCACCTCTTCTCTTTGCCATTTCAAATCTTGCATTTTAAGCATATTTGTATGCAGACGCCTTCGAAGCATTGCATCAATCCTGGCTGCATGCGCTTGTGCTGATATTGATAGTTGTACTCGAGCTCCTCGTATCTAAAAATTAATTTATAAAATATATAGGAGACAACAAGGCACTGAGAATTAAGATATTTTTTTCTTGTTTTCTCTAAATCTCTACCTGTTGTCTTGTCGTTAAAGCACTACAGAGCGCTTTTAACCCACTTCTTTTTAGAGCTGCACATCGCTTTACCCAACGGGATATTGGAAAACCTCTGTAAAGTGAACAATATTTTTTTTATTATAATTTGACACAATATGAAGTTAATTTAAAAAAAATCGAAATATATTTCAAATTACTAAGCTAAGCCAACTTGGGAAATTATTTTAATAGTGACGTGAAGAAAAGATTCCTATCTTTTTTAGCTTCGCATATAGAAGGCAAAGCATGGGTGTTAAGGTAGTCTGTGCCCCGTTTCCCGTCCAATTTTCTATACATACGTAATGTCTTGATTGGTGGTATATACATCGTGTCAATAGAGGAGTAGAATATTCTTTTTCTTCAAGTGGGAATCGAACTCACAACCGTCGCGTTTCCAGTCATTTGCTGCGCACCGCGACATCATAAACATAAAATAGAAAAATAAATTTACCTCTTCGTTTTCAGTTCCTCGACTACAGCGTTTTCATAATTCTTATTTACGCATGTCTCATCTATTTGCAAAGCTCGTGACTTATGAACTACGTCAGCTTCTATTCTATCCTTGACTTTCTCTGTTCTTAGCGTTTGTTTTTCTAATTCTAGAATCAATCTTTCAAAGTTCTTTTTTTCTTCTTTAAGAAAGTTTAGTTCCTTAAATAAAAACAAAATTATTTTTTCTAGATACTAATGAAATATGGCATTATGTTAGTTATGTTAGTTAGCTTAATAATTTTAAAATACTTTTTAGAAAATGTATAATTTTTTTTATGTAGCGGTATTCGAACCTCTTTTGATTTTATTAAAGTAACATATTCTAAAATGTTATCAGTATAGGATTTAAACCTGCAACCTCTTGAGATAGATCTCTTACATCTATTATAGCATTTTCCACAGCATCTATCAAAGGGCATATGGCCCCGGGTCGGGTTCCCTCTCGTGAGTGATTATGTATTTCATCTTTCACTCTTTGAACAATAACTTGTAATGCATTTTGTTCATATTTTAAGCCATCAATGGATTCTGTCAAACGCTTGGATAAATCTTCTAAGACCCATCTCCAAGATGCCACATCGGATATTCTGTGAATTTAACAATACGTCGAAGAGGTCGTCTTGGCGTAGGTGCCCGCCCAAGCATGCGACTGTAATCGTAACCGACGGTTGAGGGTTCGATTCCCACTCGTTGGAATGAAATATTTTCATTTCTTCGCCCTGGTAATGAAGTAAGCGCGGCGTTGTGTTCCGCCACTCGATATTTAAACTCTCGAGAATTCGGCGGAAAGTGAGAATGAGCCCGTGTTGAATGTGCCTAACTAAACTAAATACGACAATGTTTTTAATATCAATATCCCGGATTTCAGATCCGAACACCCAATCTTCAAACCCAAGTCACCCATTTTATGAAAATTCCCATATTATGACTGGTACTCAATATTATATACACATATATGTTGGGTTTGCCAGTTTTTTAACCTGCATTATTACCTGTCTTCTAAACATTTTTTGTACTGATATTCATTGGATTCCTTAAGGAAATTGCTTATCATAACCAGTTCTTGAGATTCATTTACTTGTTCTACGACGTCTGCGTTTAGGGAATCATTAATATCACGTATTTTATCCATTCCACACGAAATTCCAAGACATGCATCTTCACAGAACATGATGCCTAAATTTTATTAAAACTAGGGAATATTAAATAAAAATCTGTGAGAAATCAGTAAATTATCCATTATTTGACAAGTTTGTTGTTAAAATATTATGACAGTTTGGCTTCAAATAAATGTAGTATGAAGGTTAATACACAAAATGTTGAATTACGCTTATTGCTTAATCTGGAGTAATATGTATAGGGGAAAAATATGATAAAATTTGTTCCCACTAAAGAAGAGGTACCTACTTAGAAAAATGTGAATATATTTTTTAAAGTATTTACCAGCCAGCTTTGGGAGCTTTGCCAGTCACGATTGTAAATTTTTTCTAATTCCGTTATGATGAAGAAAATAGAGAAAGGAGGGACTCTGTTTCCGGGCCTCATTAAGATTTAACTTATCGAATAAAATATTTGTAAAAATATAACAAGAAATAGTACGGTATATAAAATCTTTATCAGAGGGAATATGTGAAAAGTTTATTTTCTTTTTTAATTCTATTTTATGTAGTTCCGGAGTCTTTTAGATATTTAATTTATTTATAATAAAATGCTTCGAGGCCAGTCGTGGCTCTGCGGCACAAACCTGCACTGCACAAAGTGTGACTGTAAATGCGACTGGTGCGATAGAGGGTGCAATGGTTCAATCCCCACTCAAGGAAATTAAATATTTATTTAAATTTATATTTCCATTTCTTTGCTCTCTCTGTCGAGGCAAAAGCGGGGCGTTAAGTTCCGCCACTCAACACGCAATGGTTCCAGAATTACGCGGAAAGTGGGGAACGGAGTGCCTTAACAATAGGTTTCCTCTACCTATCCTGGGGAATATGGGATAGAACGTGAAAATGCATTGATTTTAAATAAAATGTTAGACATTGCTAAAAATTATGTAAAGTCAAATACAAGCTTTATTAAAACTACACTACTAATGGTTACTAGCACGTTCGGAATGCCATGATGAAAGAACAGAACACTGGCGGTGAATGTGCGAGTCGATTATTCTAAATAAAATCATAATAAAAATACATTATCAGTATTTTATACCATTTTATTATATTTATAGATAGTATCTATATATAATGGTATATCACCATTGTATTAATTATTATTAAAGTTGTATTCAAATTCAATAAACAGTGTCGTATACAGAAATTTAAACTATGTACCTATATGTATCGACATATAATATACATACAAATACAGTTTTATTTTTTTATAAATAACTGGTTCTTATAATAAATTTCCTTAAAAGCAATATGAATAGGCTTTAAGACGACAAAGTAGACTAATTCTGCAACACTTATTATGCTGAAGCCGAGAAAGAGGCTGAGAAGACCGCCGATCGCACCTGAAATTTTTTATATATATTATATGTCCAGATATTAAAGACTAGCGAGAACTGCACAATTATTTGTTTACTAATCTAAAATATTGTCATTTTGAAGAATATATCTGTAATTATATATTAAAACTAAAGTTTGAGCTAATTCAATAATATAGTTCTAACTTTACAACAATTTAGTCGAACAGCATAATTTATATTGATATACTTTTTTAAATTACAGATCGTTTCACAATAAAAAAATATTAAAGGGCCTTTGTTAAAATACAATAGATGAAAAAGGCATTTAAATCGATTCAGTCGTTTCTGAGATCAGCATGCACAAACGCACGGACAATAAGCCGATAACAAAAAAATTAAAAAACATTGGTGTTGTTGTCAAACATTCTACACCGTTTATAAATAATTCTAGGCATTTACTAGATTTTCTCATATGTATATATTCTATGTACAAACAACGTTCAGTTACAATTTTATTATATGTACTAGCGACCCGCTCGCGGCTTCGCCCGCTTATAGCACAGAATTATTTACTTAACACACTGAAATATGTTCGTGTTTTGATATACTTATTATGTATGTTTGTTTGCAGCGCAATGAAGATTTTTTATGAGAAAGTTATTAAAACTTTAGGTCGCATTTTTGTATCTCCTATAAGAATCTTCAATTGAATGTTTGAAATAAAAACATAACTTATCAATACTTACAATAAAATCCTAACTCATCAGTGTCACATAGAAGATATTACAATTAACAATGTAATAAAACTTGGTCAGTTGGTCTGTTTGTCTGTGCGTTTCTTCACGATAATCTCAGAAACTGCTTAACCGATTTAAATACTTTTTTTGTTTGTATTTTGGCAAACTGCCCTTAAATATTGAGTATTAATTTTATTTTAATCAGCTTCACGCTGTATCCCGCACACAGCAGGTTAGGCAAAGGGAACTTAGTGT
The DNA here is from genome assembly GCA_021202915.1 of Heliconius himera. Classification (NCBI taxonomy): domain Eukaryota; kingdom Metazoa; phylum Arthropoda; class Insecta; order Lepidoptera; family Nymphalidae; genus Heliconius; species Heliconius himera. Next base: position 768,816 of record JAJHJA010000086.1, read on the forward strand.
TAAGACACTCCATTCCCCACTTTCTGCCGAATTCTGGAGGCATTGCGTGTTGAGTGGCAGAACTTAATGCCGTGCTTAACCTTAACCAGTGCGACGAAATGGAAATATAAATTTAAGTATATATTTCATCTCCTCGAGTAGGGATCGAACCCACAAACAGTCAGTTTCACAGTCACACTTCGTGCCGCTGCGCCACGACTGGTCTCAACTGGACTGGACTTTATTTCAATCGGCTCACACAAAGTTAAAACCAGACACACGCTTTATCCCACCTTTAGCAGGGCAACTTAGTGTTAAGATATTGCGTGTAATGTGCGACTGATGTGCGAACTGAAAATATTATTAAACGAAATGAAAATATTATTAAATTATAATTCAATCCTCCAAGTGGGGATCGGACCCACAACAGTCGCGTTACAGCCACAACTTTGTGCCGCGACGGCCTTTAACAAAGAAGAGATGAGAAGCGTCAGCGCTCCTTTTACGGAAACAGCATATAGGGTAAAATATTTTAAAGAAATTAAGCAATATACATCAACAGTAAAGTAGGTTTTTTTCATTTCACAATGTTTATTCATATCTATATTTCGTGTGACGCGGTTACTCATAGATACCAATAACGTAAACACATACTACTACTAAAATCTTTAGAACTTTGAACTTTGCCGCCAATAACTACGACTCGATTTTGGCGATCTCCCTTTGATAGGTTTATGTGTGCGTGTGTCGTTCTCGACAAATTATATTTTATTTGACAACGATAATTTTATTATTTATTTTATTGAAAACATAACTATTTTATTATTGGGTTTTTTATAGAGTAGTTAAAACTGTGGTTTTATTTAAAGTGGTGCTGACAAAAAAACTTTACTATAAATATTAAATATGCTCAATTATATTGAGCATATTTAATATTTATAGTATTTTTTTGGTTAATTAATACCAATAGTAATTACAACACTGGCGAAGGAAGCATATTTTAGGCAATTTTTAATTCTTATACCTTTTGAAAAACTACCAATATTCTTATAGTTAATAAATTATTTTTATTTCAAAATTTCAAATTAAAAATAGTCTATGTTTTTCATTATAATGACGGGAAAATATTCAAAATGTTCAAAATTACACTATAATACCAAATAGTATTGACATTGTAGTGTTGATAGTAATTGAAAATAGTTATACTACAGGAGGATACCTTCATATGCACTGTTTAAACCTGTTTTTATGATATAATGTAGAATAATATATTCTATAGAGGAATCACACATTCTTTTTATTCTTTAACTATAACACGTAAATACATTTTTTAGAGGTTACTTTGTACTAAGATGGCATGGCTCTGTTCCCGCATTTACGTCCCTGATATATTGATATAAATAATAGAAATATAAAATATTGGAAAAAAAAGGAGAAGAAACGCAATTATATTGCATTTTTTTTTCATACTTGAAACGTATTAATAAATTTACATACAATTTATTTGTTTTGAATAAAGCATTGAGTTTAGTCAGCTTCACGTTATTTTAACAGATGACATTAATATTTGATACTTTCTTAACATGATCATTTAATGTATTTTTTATATATAAAGTCTTGAGAAAGTTCTCTTGAGAAATATATCTACTGTAAATGAATGCATCGTATAAACGCCAATGATTAAAATGTATTGACACCGCGTCATCTAAACACAATATAAAGTTTTATAAACTATGAACTCACAATCAGAATTTACTTTCCAAATACATATACAGTAATACCCCGGACTTACGCGGTAGGTGGGACCGAGCGATTGCCGTGTAAGTCGAATTCGCGTAAGTCGGTGTTCAATTTTGCATATAAAGTTTCTTTAATTAGGACCAGAGTTTAAAAAAAAACATAATTTAGAAGAAAAATGTTTAATAAAGTGTAGGATAATAAAAAAAATTACATTGTTATGAATAAAGTAACCTAAACCGGAATTATTTTGAGCTGGAAGGCTTCATATATTCTAGCAATGTTGCCTGCCGAGTTAAATTTTTCTTCTTTTCCAATTCACAAATTTTCATTTTTACTTTAAAGTCTTTAATTATATTTAGTTTTCACTCCAAAGACAGTGTTTTCTTTTCTTGTTATGCTCAAATGACTCATTTTTCGTTCTTTTAGACGTTATAATTAGAGATTATAAGTAAAACGCACTGCGCGCGTAAAACAATTTCACGCGGAACATGTTTAAACCTGTCGCAAACTGAAAACTGAGTGGGCAGAGCGAGATAGCCGATGCGCGGCAATCAAAATAAAAAACCGTGGGGTATTACTGTACTTTTTATTGCAGATATCGCCATTTGAGCTAGTCCCGAAAAATATACCTACTTTATTATTTTTGTTAATGTCACCAACGTTGACGTTTAAAATAATAATTATGGTAGACTAAACAACTATTAATTGTACTTCTTTTTTCAGCTTCACGCTGTATCCCGCACGCAGCAGGGTAGGCAGAGGGAACCAGAGCGATGAAATGGAAATATAAATTTAAAAAAATATTTAATTTCCTCAAGTGGGAATAGAACCCACAACCAGTTTATGCTTTGTGCCCCTGTGCCACGAACGGCCTCAATTTACTTTTTTCTTTTAAATTGTGGTTAAATACAATAATCGTAATTTAATTATGTCAAATTTCTATTAACCGACTTCTTAAAAGAGGAGGAGGTCATCAATTCGACTGTATTTTTTATCCTTGTTATCTCAGAACTTTTGACTGTGTGCACCGATTTTGATGATTCTTTTTTTATTTAGAAGCTAGTGCGTCCCGTGTAGTCCTATTTTAATTTAGTTCATTTCCGACAATGGTGTCTATGAAAAAATCATATAAATCTCAAATTTACATTATGTATGTGCGCGACAAATGGACTAATATCTCAATATCAACTCAACCGATTTTAATGGTTCTTTTTTTATTAGAAAGGGTACACATAAAGGGTAGTTTGGTGAAAGTTTGGTTAAGTTCAGAGTATGAAATCCGATTGAAATTGAAGAAGTCGATTTTTTTCATAAAAAAATATAATTATGTTATTTTTTCTGGTAAAATTTCTTTGTACTCTATGATAAAAACTATTCTATAAGTTGCATTAGGTTTTGAACTATTACCATGCTAAAAATAAATTAATTTCATACAGCAGTTATCGGTATTTTAAGTAATTTACATTTTTCAGTTTTTATTTTTTTTAAATAAAACTATAATGGAATTCGGAATGAAACCCAAAAAAAATGTACCTTGAAACCCTAGGCTAATACCATGCAAAAATTCATCAATTTCTGTCCAGTAGTTTTTGCGTGATTGACGAACAAACAAACAGACAGACAGACAGACAGACAGACAGACAGACAGACAGACAGACAGACAGACAAGAATTCTGTTGAGTGGTTTTTTAGGTTCTATAATCGACATATAAACCGACCTAATTTTTATTTTTTTTATATCTTTCATGTACAGAATTGACTTTTCTATCCTTTTATTATATATAGAGATATATTGATATAGACTTCACTGTAACTATTCGTCGTCATTTTTTGGAGGTTTTTCTTTAAGTTTAATTTTTTTGCAGTAGATAAATACTGGTAGTGCGCTACTATTTTAATATTTATGTTAAATCTTTGCTAAACTATAATAAAAAATATAAGAAAATCTGATATTTTATTATTACCATTTTGAAATGCATCTGTCACAACAATTGTGTTAAGAGGAGCTTAACGCCGCGCTTTGTCTTTATACTAGGGCGAGGAAATAATCTTTCCGCAAACGGGATTCGAACGAGGGCGCTACATTATTTAACTATTATATTAATGTAATTTAATTATAGAATATTAAGTTTCTCGTAGGTGTTATATTTTTGGTTACCTGCAAAGTAGTAGTCGTCGTATTGAGCGTGGCGATGTTGACCCAAGAACATGTCATTATAGAAATGCACATTGATATGAGTTCGTTCTCCCCTAAAAAAGTGTGGAAAAATCAATCATTAAGCATCATTTACGTTATTATATTTATAACTGAGTATTATTAGTAAATAAAAATATTAAAAAGATATGAAAAACTTCGCAAACCGCATTTTTTTTCGTTCTTATCAACTAGATATCTGTGGCAATTATTATTATTTGTATAATAATCGATTATTTATTAAAGTAATCGATTCGTAAGTTAAGTGAACTGTGTAACATAACTCAGAGTTATCTAGGTAATCTGACTGTTATCTTACAACAAAAACTGTATGGTTTCATGCTTTACATGGTCTTTATTCTAGGAAGACGAGAGTTTGTGAACTTAATATCATGTCTTAAAGAGCACAACTTAAAATTAATTTATATTTTTTAAATATTGCCTTAATAATTAATAAGTAGGTGCTTTAAAGGTGCTTTAAATTTCTATTAAACATATTGGAAAAACTTATTGACTAACGTATTATTTCCAAAATCCGAATGCCCATTTGCCGGCTCTTTCACCAAATCTGAGTAATATACTTGTGTGGAGTACAACACGTCGTTGCACGCAGGATAGCAGGATGTGGGGTCCTGGTGCGGCTGCCTCTGTTCCTCACTGTCCGCGTAGTAAGCATATATGAGCTGTTCACCGACCCTTTCTGTAACGTTTAGTAACAACTGAATTTGACCCAAGCTTGATAGTCATAAAAAAAATAGGTAAAATCGAGCTGGTTCCCTGATGGAAATAAGACCTGAATAGTGGAACTCTACCGCGGCTGTTAGTAAACTACTTGTTTTTAGGCTCATATAATTTATAGTTCCGAGCACATTGTATAACGCTTGTGGCACTTAGTGTGTATTTTAGTTATTATTAAAGTATTTGTTTAGGCATTATGGTAAATCATAAATAAAATATAATATTTAATTACAAATATACAGGAAGTGTCAGCACCACTTTAAATGAAACCACAGTTTTAACTACTCTATAAAAGCCTAATACAATTATTTTAGTCCCAAAAATAAAAAGTGTTTTTTTCAAACAACATAAATAATAAATTTATTGTTGTAATATAAAACGCCATTTGTGAAGAACGACGCACACATTAATAAACCTATCAAAGGGAAACTGCCGCATACGCCTCATTCCGAAATCAAGTCGTAGATATTGGCGGCAAAATTCAAATCTGTTTAACCTTTAGCAGCATTTTCGTAGTAGTATAGTGTTTACGTTATTGGTATCTATGCGTAACTGCGTCACACGAAATACAGGTAGGGATAAACATCGTGAAATGAAAAACAATCCTACGTCTAAACTGTTTAAAATATGCTGTTCCCGTAAAAGAAGCGCTGACACTTCCACCCTGTATACAACTAATATAATTGTATTAGACATTGTATACAGTCTACATTAGCTGTTTACAAAGTAGAATCTTTTAAAACCTAATGTAGGTGTACATTACAGCAGGAAGGCTTTCTTTGCAGATTTATAGAAAAAAATGTGCTTATATGTCAATCTTATTTAAATAATAGTTGGTAAATGAGAACAAATGTAAATTTTTATATTTAATTTATAGTATTTTTTTAGATTTAGTAGATTACATTAGAGTAAAAATAACTCTACTCAAGAAAAAAGTATAAATGTTCTTTAAACTACGGAGATAACAAGCAACGTAAATGAATTTTTCTTCTTCTATACTTACAGCATATTCGTAATAGACGCTACAACTTAGTACTATACCTTTTACTTTAGAGACGCATTGAAAATCTAATTTTGTTGAACAAATGGGACTCCAAATGTGTTTTCCTAAAAAAAAGAAATATATAAGTGAATTTAAGACAGTGGTAAGTTTATGTCTCAGTCTCTGTTTAGTAAGTAAGCACTCTATATGTGATTAAAAATTCATTCGTCAGAATCCTTGTAGTAGAATAATAAAAGTTTATAATCTAACATTATGTTTTGAGGCTATCGTGGCGCAGTCGGATAGCGTCGTAAAGATGGGTTTAGATTTGATTTCCTCTGGTTCCCCAGACATTATGTTCATCTAACTGATAAAACCGTTTGAACATAATTATGTTCAATTATTTTCGGTCAACGAAGTGTCCTGATATGAACTGCTCTACTTACAATAAATTTCATAAATTATACCATTTGAGGCCAGTCGTGGCGCAGTGGTCCGAAGTGTGACTGTAAAATCGACTGGTTGTGGGTTCGATCCCCACTCGAAGAGATGAAATATTTACTTAAATTTATTTATATTTCCATTTCTTTGTTCTGGTGTCGAGGCTAAGCGCGGCGTTGAGTTCTGCCACTCAACACGCAATGCCTCCATAATTCGGCAGAAAGTGAGGAACGGAGCGTCTTAACACTAGGTTCTTTCTGCCTATCCTGCTATGTGCGGGATACAGCGTGAAGCTAATTTTAATACCATTTTAAAAGCGGACTCAGAGACGCTAATTAAAAACTAAAAATACCTATAAGTGACAATAAATTAATATTTATTAATATAAAGTATTTATCTATATATTCATAACTACATGATGTTTGAATGACATACTACCATCCGGAACTCAAAGATATCAAATAGCGTTTAACTAAAATGTAATAGTTAGGGATTAATCGATGTATATTAGTAGATACAAAACAAAGGGCAAACCTTAGCATTAATTATTGATAGTTAGTTAGTTACTATATTTTGACGTCTCTGAGTACGAATTTAGATCTGATACTCACTTGGCCAGTTATAAAGTACACATTTACACTGTTTCATTGTTTCCCGTATTCTCAAGTCTAATTTACAATTGGTATCCGTGTAAAATTCGTAAAAATGTAATTTTCTTTCATTTTGAAAGAAACATTGACGTTGATCCGGAGATAAGGCACGTAAAGACGTATCAGTTTTATAAGTGATAGCTGACACTTCGATAGTAGTCATACGATCCATGGGCAGGCGTAGAATGGTGCTAGTATAGACGTGGTCAGTTGGTGAACTTATTAATATCTGAAAAAAAAAAGTTTTTTTTTCTCAGCATAATAGCACATTTGAGGTCAGTCGTGGTGGATGGCCACAAGCTTATGACTGCAAATCCGATTGGTTGTCTGGTTGTTGGTTCGATTTCCACTCTAGGACATGAAATATTTAATATTTTCATTTCTTCACTCTGTCGATGCAAAGCGCAGCGTTGGGTCTCGCCATCAAAAAGCAATGTCTTAACACTAGACTCCCTCTGCCTACCGTGCTAAATGCGGGATACTGAGTGAAGCTGAGAGAGAGAGAGAGAGGAAAAATAGCAAATATAGACAAATTGACACCAATGCAGGTTGTGCTTCCGGGCAATGCAAGAATATTTTTTCTGATTAAGAATCGATCCTACACCACAATTCATTAAGGCAGCTAATAATAAACTCAAATGAATGTAGGAGTATGTACCTAATATGAATATATGAAAATATTACAATATTATTTACGTACATTAAACCCCACGTTATGACCATCGCAATCATACTGATGATCAGAAGTGTTTAAATATAATTCAATTCCTAACCCATTTGCTTCACCAGATGCCATAACCCTAAATGGTAGAGTTCCTGACTGCGGAGGAAACACTTTTGGGTACCCCTTGTCCAAATCCCAGTTGAGGGTATCATATGATGTTCGATTGTCGAATGATTTTTGCCAGGATATAGTTTCGTTTGTCCTTAAAAAAAATCGATATTTTTTAAATCATGTCTGTTGTATGGGAGCCCTCTTAAATATTTATTTTATTATATATTTTTTTAGTATTTGTATTAAAGCTGCAGCAGAAATGCATCATCTGTAAATATGGCAAAATATGGATGGTGGCCTGGTAACATTCGATAATCACGAAAGTATATAAAAAAAATAAAACATAGCAATTATACGTTACATTCCGTTCAAAGGTAGACTATTAAAAGTGTAGCAGAGTCCATAATCTGTGAAAATAGGTTTTAGAAGCTTATCACAGCAATCCTTTCTCAGCCATTTTGCCATATTGCCGTTTTGGACAGCATCGTACCCTGAACGCCAATAGCACTTTTCTACCAAATCTGCACATGTTGGGGATCCCTATTAATTAAAACAAAACAAAATTCATCTCTAGAAACAAAGTCTGTTTTTTTATTTTCTCTTTATTGTGCTAATTAAATATAGTGTTAGCGTATTCGTATAAAAGAAGGTAGATTTAGATAATAGATTTACTAATAAGATTTGGGGTAGTCTGAGAACTAAAAACTAATAATAAATAAACCGTTCCTGTGCCTTCTGCACATGTAAATAATGTTAGCTTGTTTTTCCATTCCTCATGTATGAAGCATGTCGTGATGCATGAGAGTTACTGCACTAACCAAAGAGGAGAAGGAAGGAGAGGATGAGATGTACTAATGTCAGGTAGAAGAAGAATTTATAATATATTCTATACTAGCGACCCGCTCGCGGCTTCGCCCGCTTATACCACATTTGATTTTTGTTTTGATATACCTATTATGTATGTTTGCAACGCAATGAAGATTTTTTATGAGAAAGTTATTAAAACTTTAGGTCGCATTTTTGTATCTCCTATAAGAATCTTCAATTGAATGTTTGAAATAAAAACATAACTTATCGATACTTACAATAAAATCCTAACTCATCAGTGTCTGTACATAGATATTACAATGAACAATGTAATAAAACTTGGTCAGTTGGTGTGTTTGTCTGTGCGTTTCTTCACGATAATCTCAGAAACTGCTTAACCGATTTAAATACTTTTTTTGTTTGTATTTTGGCAAACTGCCCTTAAATATTGAGTATTAGTTTTATTTTAATCAGCTTCACGCTGTATCCCGCACACAACAGGTTAGGCAAAGGGAACCTAGTGTTAAGACACTCCATTCCCCACTTTCTGCCGAATTCTGGAGGCATTGCGTGTTGAGTGGCAAAACTCAACGCCGTGCTTAACCTCGACACCAGTGCGACGAAATGGAAATATAAATTTAAGTAAATATTTCATCTCCTCGAGTAGGGATCGAACCCACAAACAGTCAGATTCACAGTCACACTTCGTGCTGCTGCGCCACGACTGGCCTCAACTGGACTGGACTTTATTTTAATCGGTTCACACAAAGTTAAAACCAGATACACGCTTTATCCCGCCTTTAGCAGGGCAACTTAGTGTTAAGATATTGCGTGTAATGTGTGACTGATGTGCGAACTGAAAATATTATTAAACGAAATGAAAATATTATTAAATTATAATTCAATCCTCCAAGTGGGGATCGGACCCACACCAGTCGCGTTACAGCCACAACTTTGTGCCCCTGTGCCGCGACGGCCTTTTACAAAGAAGAGATGAGAAGCGTCAGCGCATCTTTTACGGAAACAGCATATAGGGTAAAATATTTTAAAGAAATTAAGCAATCAGTTTCAGTGAAGACGTAGGTTTTTTTGTTCATTTCACGATGTTTATTCATATCTATATTTCGTGTGACGCAGTTACGCATAGATACCAATAACGTAAACACATACTACTACACAAATACTACTAAAATCTTTAGAACTTTGAACTTTGCCGCCAATATCTACGACTCGATTTCGGAATGAGGCGTATGCGGCGGTTTCCCTTTGATAGGTTCATGTGTGCTTGCGTCGTTCTCGACATATTATATTTTATTTTACAACGATATTTTTATTATTTATTTTGTTTGAAAACATAACTCTTTTATTATTGGGTTTTTTATAGAGTAGTTAAAACTGTGCTTTTATTTAAAGTGGTGCTGACAAAAAAACTTCGTATAATTGAGCATATTTAATATTTATAGTATTTTTTTGGTTAATTAATACCAGTGGTTATTACAACACTTGCGAAGGAAGCATATTTTAGGCAATTTTTAATTCTTATACCTTTTGAAAAACTACCAATATTTTTATAGTTAATAAATTATTTTTTCAAATTAAAAATAGTCTATGTTTTTCATTATAATGACGGGAAAATATTCAAAATGTTCAAAATTACACTATAGTACCAAATAGTATTGACATTGTAGTATTGATAGTAATTAAAAATAGTTATACTACAGGAGGATACCTTCATATGCACTGTTTAAACCTGTTTTTATGATATAATGTAGAATAATATATTCTATAGAGGAATCACACATTCTTTTTATTCTTTAACTATAACACGTAAATACATTTTTTAGAGGTTACTTTGTACTAAGATGGCATGGCTCTGTTCCCGCATTTACGTCCCTGATATATTGATATAAATAATAGAAATATAAAATATTGGAAAAAAAAGGAGAAGAAACGCAATTATATTGCATTTTTTTCATACTTGAAACGTATTAATAAATTTACATACAATTCATTTGTTTTGAATATAGCATTAAGTTTAGTCAGCTTCACGTTATTTTAACAGATGACATTAATATATTTGATACTTCCTTAACATGATTATTTAATGTATTTTTTATATATAAAGTCTTGAGAAATATATCTACTGTGAATGAATGCAACTTTATATATATATAACGCTGAATGATTAAAATGTATTGCCATCAGCGCGTCATCTAAACATAATATAAAGTTTTATAAACTATGAACTCACAATCAGAATTTACTTTCCAAATACATATACAGTAATACCCCGGACTTACGCGGTAGGTGGGACCGAGCGATTGCCGTGTAAGTCGAATTCGCGTAAGTCGGTGTTCAACTTTGCATATAAAGTTTCTTTAATCAGGATCAGAGTTTTAAAAAAAACGTAATTTAGAAAAAAAATGTGTAATAAAGTGTAGGATAATAAAAAAAATTACATTGTTATGAATAAAGTAACCTAAACCGGAATTATTTTGAGCTGGAAGGCTTCATGTATTCTAACAAAGTTGCCTGCCGAGTTAAATTTTTCTTCTTTTCCAATTCACAAATTTTCATTTTTACTTCAAAGTCTTTAATTATATTTAGTTTTCACTCCAAAGACAGTGTTTTCTTTTCTTGTTATGCTCAAATGACTCATTTTTCCTTCTTTTAGACGTTATAATTAGAGATTATAAGTAAAACGCACTGCGCACGTAACACAATTTCACGCGGAACATGTTTAAACCTGTCGCAAACTGAAAACTGAGTGTGCAGAGCAAGAGAGCCGATTCGCGGCAATCAAAATGAAAAACCGTGTATCTCCGAATTGGCGTAAAACGGGGTAGCGTAAGTCGGGGTGTTACGGTACTTTTTATTGCAGATATCGCCATTTGAGCTAGTCCCGAAAAGACACACCAGAGCGATGAAATGGAAATATAAATTTAAATAAATATTTAATTTTCTCAAGTGAGAATAGAACCCACAACCAGTTTATGCTTTGTGCCCCTGTGCCACGAACGGCCTCAATTTACTTTCTTCTTTTAAATTGTGGTTAAATACAATAATCGTAATTTAATTATGCCAAATTTCTATTAACCGACTTCTTAAAAGAGGAGCTCATCAATTCGACTGTATTTTTTATTCTTGTTACCTCAGAACTTTTGACTGTGTGAACCGATTTTGATGATTATTTTTTTATTTGGAAGCTAGTGCGTCCCGTGTAATCTTATTTTAATTTAGTTCATTTCCGACAATGGTATCTATGAAAAAATCATATAAATCTCAAATTTACATTTTGTATGTGCGCGACAAATGGACTAATATCTCAATATCAACTCAACCGATTTTAATGATTCTTTTTTTATTAGAAAGAGTACACATAAAGGGTAGTTTGGTGAAAGTTTGGTTAAGTTCAGAGTATGAAATCCGATTGAAATTGAAGAAGTCGATTTTTTTTATAAAAAAATATAATTATGTTATTTTTTCTGGTAAAATTTCTTTGTACTCTATGATAAAAACTATTCTATAAGATGCATTAGGTTTTGAACTATTACCATGCTAAAAATAAATTAATTTTATACAGTAGTTATCGGTATTTTAAGTAATTTACATTTTTTAGTTTTTATTTTTTTTAAATAAAACTATAATGAAATTCGGAATGAAACCCAAAAAAAATGTACCTTGAGACTAGGCTAATATCATGTAAAAATTCATCAATTTCTGTCCAGTAGTTTTTGCGTGATTGACGAACAAACAAACAGACAGACAGACAGACAGACAGACAGACAGACAGACGGACAGACAGACAGACAAGAATTCTGTTGAATGGTTTTTTAGGTTCTATAATCGACATATAAACCGACCTAATTTTTTTTTTTTTTATATCTTTCATGTACAGAATTGACTTTTCTATCCTTTTATTATATATAGAGATTAGCTTATGAAGAAAGAAATATTATAAATTGTTAAGTTTTGTTGGATTAATAATAATAAATGTCAATGTACCTCTAAAATAAAACTTGTTAAATTTTCATTTTCCATCACATTCAAACGGCGAGCTCTTACAAAGTTGTCATCTTCTGTGTTCATTTGGGGGCAGACTAAGGATGCAAAAAAACGCTCTACTCTGAAATTATCCATTTCATAAGTAATATAATGTTTTTAGTTATAATATCTATATCTATTCTTATATTCTAGAGGAGAAAGGAATAAACTAAGCGGTAAGATAATAAATGAGCAAATGTTAGAGAATTTCCACAGAGCGAGTACAGGTGGGATTTTACGCGCGGTGTTTGGTAGTATCTTAAACACAAAAAAAACGTACGGTACAAAAATGTTTATTATGCCAGCACATTCGAGTAAGAACATTTTATTTCAATTACAAAAAAATAAAAAAATAATTACAGGGTTAGCAGAGAACAATTTCAAGAACTTCTGTCATTTGAGGAGGCCGATATTACAAAACAAAATACCAACTATAGAAAAGCAATTTCACCTCGTAAGAAATTACCGTGTTTGTATGCCTCCATTAGGAAAAAAAAGGTTTTCAACAGTTATATTAATTTTTATTTACATGGTCGATGTCCAAAAAGCAGGGAATGTAGGGAAAATAACCTTACACATGTCATAATTATGTAACGAGGTTGGCACAAATGCTTCCGGCCTACTGTATCCATTGTAGATTTTAATATTAGACCGTGATGCTCTTGCTATTGGTATTGTTTAAAGTCTCTCCCGACGTTGTGTACAGATTCTACGTTCAGATTTTTATTCTGTAGGCTGTGGGATCGCGACGATGCTATTGAGACGAGAACTTACCTTATTCAAATCGTTTATTATATATTTAATTTGGTTATTTATACGCTAAAAAACAATAGCGGAAAATAATTTCACAATTGTATTTGTAGCGAATTAATTTAGGACGCTGATTTAGTGTGTTTACAAATGTTGTTTATAAACAATATTAATGAATGTGCACTACCTCTACAATACTCTCCCCCTATGAAAAAAAATAATTAAACAGAATATAAAATAACCAAAATAAAGCTTCACAGGATTATTAAATCCTTTTCCTGTTATTGCGCGTATCGACTGTTAAATTATCCGTCTTTTTATCGATGCCTTCGTGAAACTTTGCATTTCCCATTATTTCATTAGCTTTTACTTGACCCAAAAATCTCAATGTATGGGATTTGGTTACCACCAAATCCCACGAGATCCAATCAGCTCCCGTGGTGCTATACTGACTACCACGTGAACCGGACTTCAGCCCAACGACTGACTGACGCAAACCTCCACAAGTTTGGTAAGTGCACATTCTAATCGGCTTCCCACAAGAGGGTCTCACCGGTTAGAATTTCAAGAGGCAATATACCATATTTTGCGTCAGTCAGTCGTTGGGCTGAAGTCCGGTTCACGTGGTAGTCAGTATAGCACCACGGGAGCTGATTGGATCTCGTCAATGTCAATTGGTCTCGTCGGTAACTTCGGGATACAACAATATTAATGAATGCGCAATACCCCTACAATACGTTTTTTAAATAGGTACAGCGTAAAGATATTTTTCACTGAATCTGAATATTACACATGTACTATTATAATCTTCTATTTCTTCCATATATTTTTTAAGACGATTTTGCATCCACGTACTATAGTTTTTGAGGTGCTTCATACTCCCAGTGCTCTATATTGTCTAAAAAAATTAAAGGTATCTTTTCCTTGATGTGCATTTGTCATAGTGCGTCTTTAATATCTATTTTCTTGTCTTGAATGGAGTTGACTTGAGTGATTTTGCTCAATTTCCTTCAATAATTCTATGAATCTGCGTTACGTACTCTGCCATGGAAATGTTGTCCGTGGAATAAGTGTGTGCAGAAGTCTCTCTATGTGTAAACAGAACTACGTAATCTTTGTAATTTGTCATTGTGAGTTTCGTGCTTAGAATAGAATCATCCTGGTACTGGTGGTGTCATAAGAGCCAACTAAAGTACGTGTGGTAGAGTCACGTCGCCAGCAATGACAACACGCATGGGCAGACTCGACCGGATCATTACCACCCCCGGCATTTAAAACCGGCGTGAAGTAGTAGCTTTCTGCCACTGCGTTTCGCATCAGGTAATGCCGGGCTCCGGTGCCCAACCCTTCTTAAAGGTCGGCAACGCACCTGTAGCTCCTCTGGTGTTGCACGGGGTCGTGGACGGCGGTGATCACTTACCATCAGGTGACTCGAACGCTCGTTTGCCTTGTCTTTTTTATAAAATAAAATAAAAAATAAATAGACACCGTTATTACTCCGCTTCACTTACTAGACCTAACAGAGTTAATTTCAACTTTTTATGCTCGTTCGCTTTTTCCGTCGTCGTTTGCCTCCAACATTCATTCAAGCGAGTAGCAATTCTAGGTTCTCATGTAAAGAAATGAGTAGTGTAGATCAAACGAGCAAAAAAGGGTTAAAAGGAGTCCGCTACTAGCAGCAGACTAGTTTGGAACGGACCCACTCACTGTATCTCGCCTCGCGCTCTACTTCAACTCCTGCGTTCGTTGTATGATCATCCGATTTGAATCTAGTCTTAGTAATTAAATTTATTTAACACCTGATTAAGCCTTTCGAAAATGTTTACCCTATAAGAGTAAATGAAGTAAACCAAGATAGTTTTATACTTGAATTGCAAATCAACTGCTGTAGTGTTATATCGGGCGCCGTCGATTTTAATCATCAATACGTACTATACTTTTATACTAAAACTGCACTCTCTGTGGAAATTCGCTACCATTTTGATTTCTAATAATTTTGATTTCATATTAATGGAAACATTCAGCTCACTCCGGTAATTTCTCAAAATATAAAAGTCTTAGTTGGTGGAAATGTAAACCAATTTTTTTTTAAAAGGAGTCCATCTCGCTTAAGTACTACAAACTCACCCAATCAGTTGAGTCACATTTTTATAAGACAATTTTACATGTAGATGTGGGCATAACACTACACTTGGAAACGGTACAGCCCATATCGGAGTCGGCAGTGAGTCGATCACGTTGACGAAGGGTGTTGAGGTCCATTTGCAAAATAGCTGAATTATGTTCATGGCACAGATGCTGATGCTGATGACCACGATGATGATCCAGGTTATACGCTCCTTGTGACTAAAGGTGGGCTCGAAGATATACCTAGAATTAATCGAATGACATCTAATTTCAATAATATCCTACTTCACGCAAAATCTACCTGACGGGCTCAGATGAAACTTTCAGTAATATAGCTTACGCATTAGAATAATATTATTATATAATTATATAGATTGGCTATAATATAACAATAAATATAAGCAAGCAAAGCCGCGTGTAAGTCGCGAGTATATGTCTTTCGAACTTTATATATGACATGCTTTAAAACTTTTCTTTTTGTCTAGTAAGTAACGAGACACATGAGTCACAAAGTCGTCGATCAAATGTTGCGTATTGTCAAACCAGATTGATGTATGATGTAGATTTTGACCTCCTACACAGATTAAGTTATACAAAATTGAAACTAAACAAAATGATTAGCTGTCTTTGTATTATATCTCACACTCGAGTACTATTTTGGTCCCATCTTATATACAAAACACATAATAGTTTAAAACAAATTTCGGAAATTAGACAAGAATTTACTAATATTAATATACATAGTTGCTTCGATTATATAAATAGTATCAAACGACTGTTCCCAATCACGTACGTCACGCGTGAACATTAACGCTCGGTCGCGTTTAATGAATCTAACTCACTTTACACCGTGCAGGGAACCTTCGTAGAGGAATTGTTTGAAACCCTTCAATACTTCCCGTAACCACATCTTCACGAACAATGTACACCCCTTAGATCTAAATGAGTCGTTGTTTTTCCTATCGCCCAAAACTTCTGGCCCAATATATTTGAAATCCTTCAAATAGTAATCTCGGAAATATTGGCCCTGAAAATTATTTTTACTTTTATCATTGAAATGGATTTTCTTTTTGTTTTTGTTTCTCAATTTCGACATTGTCAAAGTTTTAGTTTCTTTAGTAATGTAAAGATATTTTGTACGCGTACAACATTGACTGTTAGAGCTTTCTAACTGAATGTTAAGTTCGAAGTGATAGCAATAAGGGCGAATGTAATAAGCATACAGATACACCGTAAGGGTGTGGGTCTAGCTTGTAAGTTTGTTTGCTATGCAATATTTAAAAATATTATTAAAAAATAATATTCATACTTAATATAAATATCATATTTATAATAATATATTGACTTTGAGCGCGTGTGAACATGTTTGCTTATTAAGCATATTAAGCTAGTATCGATCAGACGCTCGCGGAGGAGCGTGGGCTCAACATCTCTGCAAAAATATCACTCTAGGGTGACGAAAAAACACAAAATATGTTATTTTATATCAGAACAATTAGTGTCTATGCTTTATTCCGTGTTATTTTCTTTCTTGATAAAAGTTTTGGGTCATATTGCATTGGAATCAAACTGATTATTTGATTCTCTAGAGAGTTCTACAGAGAGAGTAGTTTTCCATATTTCTCAACCTCCACTGCAACACTGGTAGAGAATTTGATAGAATATAAAGTATCAAATTTTACAGCCCGTGCTTAAAGAGCGAGTGTGTTCCATTATTTGCTTTGAGCACGCTTATACCCGAGCATCCCCGATCAGATAAAAAGCATACTAATTGAAAGCAAATGTGTCAATTTGAGTAGCATGCTAATAAGCATACGATTTTTTAAGCATCTGTAACTATAACTTTACATTACTCTTAAATGGACCTCAGACCTACTATTATCGCTTCTCACATCGCTATACCGTGAAGGTACGAATTAATGGAATTACATTAATTAATAATTATATAAAAAATTTTGACTTGTTTGTTACGTGGATTATAATTTTATACTAAGAATAACGTCGAATAATATGGCATATCACCATTTAAAGTTATGGCTCGAGTGTGATGAAAAAAAAGACTTTTTAAAGATCACAAGGAAAACCAAACTAAAACACTATACGTTTCCTTGTTAATGAGCAATTCGTTTTACATTTGTTAAATGCACTTTTAAAAGTATTGTGGTTAGTTAGCACCGTGTCGGTTATTAACGTCATTAGATACACCAGGACACTGTAAATGACCAACAAGAGTAATTATTCTATAGAATTAGTCTATGGGGAATGTTTTTTTACTATCTGCTGATTACCACGTTAACGATCGATGCGATGCAGTTGTCTGGAAATGTTCTCGTCGAATATTGTCGTGGGTTCGATGCCTGTTTTGGGTATGTTAAATTGGTTTGTCTCATATGTGCAATAAGAAGAATACACAATCAACAAATGTACTTTATTATTTAGTAGCTTCATGCTGTTTCCCGCATAGAGCAGAGTAGATAGACGGAACCTAATGTTAAGATACTCCGTTACTCATTCACCGCCTAATCTTTGAAACATTGCGTGTTAAGTAAAGGAAAACAACGCACCACTTTATCTACTTGCCAGAAGAACAAGAAATATAAATAATTTAGTTCATACTCCTGAATGGAAATCGAACCCACAACCATCTCGTTTACAATCAGATCACACATAATGTATCAGACGTCGCTGTGCCACAACGACCTCGCTTTTAATACTTGCGTGCTATACTAAATTACAATCGAATCAATAAAATCAATAAAAAATATGTCAAAAATATATAAACTTTTGTAAAAAATATTTTAGTACCCACTAAAACTGGAAATAACGAGATCCATAATCTCGTTGTCCACGCGGGTGAAGCGTCTAACGGAGGACTACTAATCTTATATATTTAATTTTTATTTAATAAAGTGAACAGCAAATATGATTAAGAATGAATTTTACATATGTTATGACTATCGGCGCCGTGGCTTAGTTGGTTAAAGCGCCTGTCTAGTAAACAGGAGATCGTGAGTTCGAATCTCGCCGGGGCCTTAAGCTAAATTTTTTAAATAAAAATATTTTTTATTTAATTTTTTTATATAATAATTACCTCCTTTTCGACGTTGTACTGTAGAGCTAATTTATTTATTTACTTATACATTTAACATTTTTAAAGTGTTATTCCACACTTAAGAAAGAAAATACTTATTTAGAAAATGTAAAAAATTTGAGGCCGGTCGTGGCGCAGCGGCACGAGGTGTGACTGCAAAACCGACTGGTTGTGGGTTCGATCCCCACTCGAGGAGATGAAATATTTACTTAAATTTATATTTCCATTTCTTCGCTCTGATGTCGAGGTTAAGCGCGGCGTTGAGTTCTGCCACTCAACACGCAATGCCTCCAGAATTCGGCAGAAAGTGGGGAACGGAGTGTCTTAACACTAGGTTCCCTCTGCCTACCCTGCTGTGTGCGGGATACAGCGTGAAGCTAATTTAATTTAATTTTTTTAATAAAAATTTGAACGTAGCAGGACTGGAACCCGCGTCTCCTGGAATGATTTTTTTTATTATTATGAAGAAGTATTGTATACATGACTGCTATAAATAATTTATGTAGCAGCGTGAAATTAAGAATAATGCGTATCTGTCGTAAGTGCAATTACATTCAGTCGTATATCTTCGGATGATCAATTTATTTATTAGTAGGTACATTGGCTGACGCAAAGCGGATGACGGATGACGGCTGACCAATGATGACCGACGGGTGATGGCAGACATATCGATACTTACCTTTTTGAATTATTTTTATTATTTTTCGAACGAATCCTAAACTAAAATTAAAAATAGATTAAGGTATTCTAACATGCCGTATTTCTAAATTGATAATAAGACAAGGGATTAATTTTACATTGGATTTTTTCTATCAGCTCGGAGAATTTGGTGGATAAGTAAAAAAAAAAAAATAATGTAAAGACGAACAGACGTGATTTAAGTCCATAAAATGATTGTCGCTATTTATGTATACTTTTTTTAAATTACCCGATAATAGCTCAAAGTATCAAAATTTTCAAGTTCTATACAATCCCGAAGCCGTATGAAGCAAAAGCGATCGTGTTGCAGGAACGGGATTATTATATTTAGATAGCTGCATATTAAGAGAACACTAGCTGTTGCTAATTTGTTAATCTATTTACATCATATTATATTATGATTAAACTTTTTTTTGTTTTACTCACATAATAAGGCATAATGTAATTCGTATTTAATAGTCCACTTTTACACTAAACTCTATTGTTTTAATAACAAAGAGCTTTATTTCAAAAAGATTTTTCCACTCTTTGGCGTCAACCACGTCATTTTCGTTAAATATTTTATTATAGGCTATCGTGGCATAGCAGTACAGTACAAGCGAAGGTAGGCGAATTATTTTTATTTTTCCGCTCTGATAAGAAAAGTGCAGCGTTGAGTTCCGCCACTGAACAGACAGCGTCTCGAATTTGGTCGTAGAGCGGAGAACAAAATGTCCTTACACTAATTTCTCTCTGCCTAACGTACTACATGCGGGATGAAGCTTAAAGCTAACAAAATCATGGTTTTTTTCTTTGTTTTACCACCGTTGCAATAATTGCTCTTCCTGTATCTTGCACATAGCAGGGTAGATGGAAAGAACCTGGGAACGTTATGTCAAGACACTGTTAGGAAATTAAAATAAGTTTTCTCTAGATTTATTAGGTACATTTCAGGGTTAAGTTGTCTCCTTTTAGTTGAAAGGATTAAAAATCGCAAATTACCTAAAAACAAATATCAAAGTCAATTTGACCAATTCGTAATAAACTAGTAAATTACTTAGTTAAATTAATATACAATCAATGAGTTAATAATAATAAAGCATTTATACTTATGTAAGTGTATGTAATTTTATTAAGATACATAATTATGTTCAATCGAAGTGAGGTCATTATAGGTCGCAAACAACTGATAAGGGCGTTCCATTGTTAGTTAGGTTTAGATCTCTTGAGATTTGTACTTTATATTATTAATAAAACGAATTGATAATTGATAATATTTAATAAAATTGTAGTTTATAAATGTATTAAATAATACAAATAAATTCCGTCATTGCACAGGTTCACAAGTGTGAGACTGTAAACGCGACAGGTTGTGGGTTTGATTCTCACTCGAGGAAATGAAATATTTAGTATTTTCATTTCTTTGCTCTGGTGTCGAAGCAAAGTACGGCGTTGAGTGGCGCCACTCAATTTCAGAATTCGACTGGAACTAGGGAGTGGAGTGTCTTAACACCTAGGCTAGGGACTTTTTTAAAAATATTATATTTAAAATGAGTATAATTAAAAATGGGTTCATTGATACATATAATTTAATTATTCTTGTAATTTTCGGATAATTTAAATACAATAGTGACAATAATTATTAAAATGAGAGTTGATAAAAATTAAAAAAATTAAAAATAAATCAGCTTCACGCTGTATCCGCACACTGCAGGGTAGGCAGAGGGAACCTAGTATTAAGACACTCCGTTCCGCACTTTCTGCCGTATTCTGGAGGTAGGTATTGCGTGTTGAGTGGCAGAACTCAACGCCGCGCTTGTCCTCCACACCAAAGCGAAGAAATGGAAATATAAATTTAAGTAAATATTTCATCTCCTCGAGTGGGAATCGAAGAAGTCATACTTTGTGCCCCTGCGCCACGACTGGCCTCTAAGAAATTAATAAATGTTAAAACTAATGTATTAAAAACCTGAAATTTTTTTGAAAGTATGTAGTTAAGTTTACATAGCAAAATTAACTATAGTAGTTAGTATATATTTTTTACTTATAACAAAATATCAAGTATCAAGACATCACTGTGCCAGTATATTCTAATAACTTACGATACTACTCATGTTCTGCTGACCAGTAGTTACAATTTACGCCGTTCAGAGCCATTGTTGCTAACAATTTAATTAATAGTAAAGTATATTTTAATTAAAATTAGTGAAAATTGAGTAAATTTTTAGTTATTTAATTGGATTGAACGTTTTAGTGTAATTTCAAAAATATTTGGAAAATTATAAAATAAAATAGTTTAGTTTGTGATAATCGATAGTAGTTATTAAATGTGTTACATAATTATGATTACGATAGTAATAATTGTTAATATAAATTTATTTTTAATTTTAAATAAGGAAAAAGTGTACTAATTTGACAAAATTTTATTAATTATTATTTAAAAATATATTAAAAGGATTTTTTTTTTCTTTATTTTCATTTTTAAGTGGGGAACGGAGTGTCTTAACACTAGGTGCCCTCTGCCTACGTGAAGCTGATTTTTTTTAAATTTTCATTTTCAGATATGACTTCGCTAAATCAAATATTCTGCTGCCTAGCAATATTTCTCTCGCTGGTATACAAATGTAAGTATATGAATAATTAAGATATCTTAAACATAATTTTAAGGCAAATATAAGAATAAAATTATATAAAATACTAGCTTTCAACTGAGGCTTCAATTGTGTGGTGTAATAGACATCACTATTTATTGTGTGTGACACATGACACGTCCTTATTGCTGCAGCTAGTTCTACTTGCAAGTACAGTGAGTTACAACGATACATAACATAATAGCCTCCGTAAATAGATTATCAAATTATATAAATTAAAAAAATTAAATTAAATTAGCTTCAGGCTGTATCCCGCACACAGCAGGGTAGGCAGAGGGAACCTAGTGTTAAGACACTCGGTTCCCCACTTTCTGCCGAATTCTGGAGGCATTGCTTGTTGAGTGGCAGAATTCAACGCCGTGCTTAACCTCGACACCAGAGCGAAGAAATGGAAATATAAATTTTAAGTAAATATTTCATCTCCTCGAGTGG
Organism: Heliconius himera; assembly: GCA_021202915.1. Classification (NCBI taxonomy): domain Eukaryota; kingdom Metazoa; phylum Arthropoda; class Insecta; order Lepidoptera; family Nymphalidae; genus Heliconius; species Heliconius himera. The sequence goes on from JAJHJA010000086.1 coordinate 790,895, forward strand.
GGATCGAACCCACAACCAGTCGGTTTTGCAGTCACACCTCGTGCCGCTGCGCCACGACGGCCTCTAAATCATATATTCTCTATATTTTTATATTTTTCGCGCTTAGCAAAATATAATCATATTATTTAATAATTATTTTCAGCTACCAGCATAAACTGCTACTACTGCAACAGTGCTAACAACAGTGCGTGCTTGGACGTCAATGTATACGACGACGAGGTGCGCTCGCGCATCATACCCATAGTGGATTGCAATACCGCTATACCCAATGCGATTTCATACAACTTCTTCTGCAGGAAAATTGTACAAACAAGTGAGTTTAATGTAAACTAATGACATAATATACCTAAAGTCTAACTAATGGCGATGATAGATTTTTATATAAATAAACTAGGAAATAATAACACAAAAAAAATCGACGACGTTTTGTTGTCAACAAAATAATTTAAATAATCATCGATTTTGACGATTCTGGGTTCTAAAAGAGTGCCTCTGTAAGTAAGGGGTTATCTATTCTTATCCTATAGTATGTGAGAGTAGCACAAGCTAAAAAAACCTCGTATTAAAAAAATATTAAAAATTATGTAAAACTAAGTAAGTAGTAGTTGAGACCAGGCGTGGCACAAATGTATGACTGTAAACGCGGTTGGATGTGAGTTTGATCTCCACTTGAGGAAATGAAATATTTATTTAAACTCTGTCAAACATTTCTTCGCTCTGTCGAGTTAAAACGCGGTGTTGAGTTCCGTCACTCAACACGCAACTCCTCCAGAATTCGTCGGAAAATCGGGAACGAAGTGTGACAGTAGGATGCCTGTGCCTACCCTGCTGTGTGCGAGATACAGCGTGAAGCTGATGATTTATTATTATTATTATGTTAAGCTTAAAACCATAATATTATTTATTTATTTTCTTTCAGTATTTCATCCCCATCGAGAGTCCGAAGTGAGAGTAACACGTGGTTGCGGCTGGGTGCGCAGTGAGAAAGCAGATTGCTACAAAGATGACAACAGCGACCACCTGGGCACTGTCTGTCAATGCTTCAACGACCTCTGCAACAGCGGCGACACTGTTGACCCCTCGAGCGCAACAGTTCTCTTTCTAGCCTTAGCTCTATGCCTCTATTACTGGCGCTAACTTCTGTTTGTACTTTATATGTATATTTAAGATATGTATAGATAAGAGCTTTTCTAATAATATAGTTACGTAATTGCTAAAACTATTTTTTGTTTATATACCAATATATGATCGATCGACAGTTCTCCTTACTTACAATATATTGACACATGCCTGTGGATTGATAAAATATATTTTTTTATTTGACCGATACCGCGTACAGGCGTGACGACGCCTACATGGTACTTCGCTATTAATCTCGTTAAATATCCCGTATTGTGTGAAATGATCAGGTACTAGGTATTACAATGTAAATTGTAAACATTTCAGTTACTTGTTTGAACTAGGTCTGTGGGGTAAGCCTTCATATTGCTAGTAATATTAGCGGTCGGGAAATCTCTTTTTGGGGTCCGTGCACACGACCCTATGTTTACATTTCATCTATTTAATCAAGTTCTTGGTATGGTAATATTTAAAGCGGAAAATATTTTTTTATCCCATACATAGCAGGGTAGTTAGAGGGAACGTGGGATCCTAGTGTTAAAACACTCCGTTCCCGTTAAAAAGTAAAATATTACTGTTTCCTACTTGAGGAATTACGTGAATATAATAAATATTACATTTCAATATGAAACGCAACATGGGAAACGGAAGCCTTTTAATGGGAGTAGAGTGTCTTAGCACACTACGTTACGAGATTCCTTTTGCCTTCCCTGCTTTGTGCGGGATACAACGTAAAGCAAAAAATATACTGTTTATAGTTATACTGTTAATGGCACCATACCCTTGTGCTCAAAGCGTGCCGTAAAATATTTTATAACTGTACTGGAGCGGGCTATTATTTTAAAATATGATGATAACTATGATGAAAGTGATAAATAAGAGACAGGTGTAGACTGATTTAATTATGGCGCATTCGGGTATATTCGATTAATAAGTAGTTGTGGGTTCGACTCCTACTCGGAAAATAATTGATGTTTAATATTTGTTAACCGGTCTAAAATAAATAGAAATGCACACTAGAAATACCCACTACCAAGTTCTTACAGACCAGATCCACAGAATGTGGAGGAATTTTCAAATAATTTATATTATTATTTTTATTCTTATAATAAAAAAATATTTTAAACTTCTGTGAAACAGTCTTATTGATTTTTCTAAATAATGCCAAACTATAATAATATATGAGGAAAACTGCTCCACCTAGGGCCATGGCAAGTTTTCCCTCCAATAATACAATAAACAATGAAGTTAGAAGTTGACGGAATTTCATCTTGATTCAAATTTTGCATAGAATAATTTAGTTAAAGTTGGTCTGGTCAGTAAATGCTTGGGGACTCCGGCGGAAATGCTGTTTTGTATAAACTATAGAATATAGCAACGTAGCATAACCTAGACTTAAATTATAATTTACTTCTATTTGGTTATTTAAACTAATATAGTTATTTAATTTATAACTTACAGTTGTGGACGCCATGATGCAGCGGCACAGTAAACGTTACGGTTGTGGATTCGATCCCATTCGAAAGAATAAATTATTGCCATTACGTCGCTTTATATATGTATGAGGATTAAGCGCAGCAATTTCCGCAATTCTACACACTATATCTTGACACTATTATTTCTTTGCCTACCTTTTTATATACGGCATATATCGTGAACAGCGTTGCCAGATTTTCTCTTAGTGAAAAGCGGGATTTTTTTAAAGTAAAAACACTGGGATTCCATCGCCAAAAGCAGGAAAAAAAATAAGTTTAATTTATTTACCCATTTATTTGAGTTTTAATTAAAACCTTTAATATGTATTACATATCAATATAGAATGTTTTTTTAATGAAAAAACGTCACTATAGTTAAACGATGTTGTTTTGGTTTACCATAAATGAGGCAGCGAAGTCTTCATAATAATACGTAACTTATTTTTATTTCTATGAAATTTATCGTATCTTATTAAAATGTTATACAAGTATCTTATAAAAGAAATAACATACGTTTTTTCACAGCACGTGGAACATCCCTATCGGGACATTTAATTTTTGGGCTAAAAATGGGGACGTCCCGCTAAAATTGGGACTTCTGGCAATGCTGATCGTGAAGCATAGCATCAGAAAACATCACATTTTCATTTATACTCAGTAAAAAGTATTTCTTAACCCATCAATGTATTGTTGCTTTCCTATGAATATAAAAAATATTAAATTGTTATTATTGTTATTATATTTATATATTTGTTTATTTTATTTTTATTATACTTCAAATTACTTTCCTACATCCCTATATATTGATAATAAAAATATTGCACATAAACTAGCGTAACTGTTAGGAAAATATTAAGTTACATTTAAAAGCGGAGTGCCTTAACCACTAGTCATTTATTGTGCATCCAATAATACAACAATGTTTAAAAATTAAATTTTTCAAAATATATATAATTTAATTTTTGTGGTAATGTTGTTCCATTTTTTGTTGTTCCGTTTTAAGCTATTATTCTCAGAAATTATATTTATACATATACATTTTAACAATTATTAACATTTTATTCCTTATGCCATTTTTTTTTAACTGTTTATATTCTTAATTAATATTATTTTTTTTACCAGATGACAACCATATATAAAACTTTTTAAATATACTTAAATATACATAAATTATATATACACAAACTGTTACATATACATAATACTTTTTTTGATTTGTGACGGGATAGACAGATAGCTATAGTCAATTTTTTTAAGGCAAAGGAATATCTAGCATGACCTTGAACTTCACGTTGATGAAATCTTGCTTTCTAAGATCCCAGAGCCCCCAGGCTTATGTCATTTTAGCAAAAGGAGACTGAAACTATTCCATACATTTTTGGGCCCAGAATGTAAAGACATGAAAATGGTATGATTTAATAGATTTAGGTACATCATTCCCTCCCTGAAATCTATATAAATTTTGGCAATCTGAGAGCTGAGTTATTAGAGATTTGATAAAAGTGAGGTTAAGTTCGCAGCACAATTTCTTGAATATCAACTTCTATAAAATATGTGATTACTGAGTTGTTTAAGCATGAATGTTTATTATTTATAAATAAAACACATTTTAATGAATATTTTATTCTTCTTCTATTATCTATTATTAAAATATCATCTAAGAAGTGTGCAGGTGGAACTAAATTATTTTGGTATCTAGCCCAACTAAGGTATGGTACCTTATATATATAATACTCATAACATAAGCACAGCAGCCTACCATTCGTCTTCCTACAATACAATTGCAGTATTTCATAGCAATAGCTTCCCTTCCTCTACGAAAGCTGTCAACTAAAATGTAACAGAAATATATTTTCTTGCTTATATGTTGGGATTATATCACACCTCTAAGTAACTAGGTTGTGGTGGTTTTCATTGTCTAAAGGTCGTCGGACTAGGGTATTGCAGTGTCCATTGGCTATCCCACAATTCACACAGCGATTCATATCAGTAGTAGGGATTGGTGCGTTCTGGCTCATTAAATTGATCGCCTTATCAATCAAAATTTTCCGCGGATTTTCTCGCGGGTCGCGGTTTTGATTAATTAATTGGCCGCGGATTAAGTTGATTACCCCAGATCCGCGGCATTTTTCGCGGTTAGTAGCCGCCATAATTTCGAGTCTTTTCATACAGTAGTAGGGATTGGTGCGTTCTGGCTCATTAAATTGATCGCCTTATCAATCAAAATTTTCCGCGGATTTTCTCGCGGGTCGCGGTTTTGATTAATTAATTGGCCGCGGATTAAGTTGATTACCCCAGATCCGCGGCTTTTTTCGCGGTTAGTACCCGCCATTATTTTTTGGGTGCGTTCTGGCTCATCAAAAATTTCGCCTCGATCGCCTTATCAAACATTTTTAAAATAGCAGTGTAGTGTTAGTGTTTTTTATTTCTTTAACATAAGAATACCTAACCTAACCTAACCTACTCATCATAGAACCGTTTTATATTTGTGTTGGTGGCGCACCATTTTGATTAATTAATTAATTAACCGCGGATTTCGTTTTACTTTTTTTTTTGCATAACAATACTAACCTAACCTAACCTAGTTCGCAGTAAAATTGTTTTCGTATAATACCTACTCATCATAGAGCCGTTTCATATTTGTATCGGTTGGTTATCACCTAGTTATTTTGTTGTAATCATCTCTGACTCAGGGTTAAATATTTAATACAATCAACGCTGATTTGAAAGGCTACGTAAGCTGATGTACAATACTTGTTGATACATGTCTCACCGGGAGACGAATTGTACCTGCCTTTGAAAGAGGAAAGATTTATATCCCTTAAGTATTTCTTTTGCAATTATCTCTGAGTCACTGTCCGTTTCAATATTACATTCATGTCCCTACAAGTTTCATAGGGTGGAGGGGTGCTTTCATACCGTATATAAGCTGCACTGGAAGCTGTTCTGATATGAAATAATTGTTGTTCGTGATACGTGAAAGTGCTCTTCCGATACGAAACAATGGCGGTGAGTATTATTTTTAAGTCATTTACTAATTTATTTATGTTGTTGCCCAGTAAATATATTGTGTACTTTTTCATTATTGCAGCTGTCAAGTAACAACTCGTTTGATTACAATATGTGTGAAAAAATTGAACAAAAGCAACGCTTAGAAGGGTGAGTTTTACCTCTTTTGGTTTTTTTTAATCATCTGCGTGGTGGGAGGTTGCTGTGTACTGTATTTAAAAGATGTTTGCACTGGGAATAGAAGCATTGTGTTTGTAGTGATTATCGGCATCAGTATGTTTTCTCTAAGTTCCGACGAAATAGCATCTTTGAGTAAATCACTCATTGTGACCAAACTACACCGATATGTGCGCATTTGGTACATTAGCGGGAAACTGCCAGAATCTCTGAAGATAGATCCGTGTATAGTGCCTTATTTTACACCGTGTCCTGGACATGGCAATATCAATAGTTCTGGTGACACAATAGACGGTCCTTTCACGATGCAAGCGTATTGTGCTATGTGTAGAGAAATAAATAGAAGTACGTATTTTTAAATGTGTGAACAAAAAATAAATATAGGTGATATTCGTTTCAATAATTTTTTTATGTTTTTGTTACAGTGTCATAGAAAAAATACGGAAACAAAGAGATGCTTCGCTACTACCCCACGAAGTAGCACAGAGTGGATCGGGCTTGCAAGAATCCTCTACAGCTGTACCGTCTACATTTGAACCTGGAAAAGACGTCATCGAATGTTCGAGGTGTAAATTGCTCGTTTCAAAAAGGTATTATGCCAGCCATTTAAAAAGCAGCCTTCATAAAAGCAATATCTTGCGATTACATGATAAGTTATCAAATGTGTATTTGATTGATAGTGCGTTTGGACAAAGAGTGGTGACTTATCGAATAACACACCCCTCATCATTAGGAGCGGAATTTCAAACCCCTGAAAGTTTTCTTAATGATATTAAAAGCACTGTCATAAACTTAATAGATGATTGCATAAAAACTTTAACATTAATAAAAATTAATTTTATCTTGCACGCTGATTTTGTTCAGGAAAGTAAAAGCTTAGAAAATTCATTCGATTTTCAAACCGTCAATAATTCTATATGTATCGGTGATGATTATGAAGCAACTTACCAAATAATAATGAATGACATTTGTAATAAAATAAGTGAGTTTGAGAAAAAAGATAGTGGATGGAGTCTTAAAAAAATAAGAAATATTGATTTGAATGTTAATAAATTTAATCCTTTGAGGGGGTCTTCGTATATTGACTTACCAATTGACATAAAACATAAAAAGGCAATTATAAACGTCAAAAATAATGATGTGCAGTGTTTCAAATGGGCGGTACTCTCTGCTTTATATCCAGTTACAAAAAATTCAGATAGAGTGAGTTCATATATTCATAATCAAAATAAACTTAAATTTGAAAAAATATCTTTTCCTGTAAAACTCAAAGATATTCACAAGTTTGAAGAATTCAATAACTTAAGCATAAATGTCTTTGATCTCAAATATAATGCTGAATCTCGATGTAATAGACTTATAGGTCCGCTATACTTTACAAAACGTCGAAAACTTACTCATATTAATCTATTGTATATAAACATAATCAAATATAAACTAGTGTAATCATCCATGGTTCCACATTTGAAATGATTCCAAACATCTTGGGCATGTCTATAATCATCATTTGATACATTTGTATTTACCAACGAATTAAAAAATTGATTTTGTGTTGGCAATGATGATATTTTCAAACTTTCGAACGAAGTCATTATTTCGTATGGATATACACCCTTCCTAATTAATCTTTTAAAGTCTTCATCTCGCGGGTAATTTTTTTTGAGCTCAACAAATTGATGTGTTTTTATATTATGTACTAATCTATCAAGACTGCTTGACATAAATTTAAATGAGTCTAAAAATCTTAACGAGATATTATTATTCTTAATTTTTAAATATTTTGAAAAAGAAATATATTTTTCTTTATTTTGAGGGATTCCTAACCTATAAATAAGGTCTGTGCGGACTTGCAAAATTTTGTCGGAAACGAAAGTTTCCTAAACCACTAAAACTCAAGTTATTTCATTGATATTTGGCATACGTGTCTTAAATTGTTTCTTGATTAGTTTGTAATCATCATTTTATACATAATTTATATATTTTCTAAAAAAAATCACTTGTAAAAATTTCATACTAAAATTTCATATAACAATTATTTCTAAGTATTTTTTAATTAAGTTCTAGCGGATAGATTTTGTTTATTTTTGTTTTGTTCCGTAGGGTCGTGCTCATTTGCGCGAATCCGTTGCGTATATTTTGAAAAATTAAAAAAAAAATACCTAACCTAACCTAACCTATAAATAAGGTCTGTGCGGACTTGCAAAATTTTGTCGGAAACGAAAGTTTCCTAAACCACTAAAACTCAAGTTATTTCATTGATATTTGGCATATAAAATAAACAAAATCTATCTAGAACTTAATTAAAAAATACTTAGAAATAATTGTTATATGAAATTTTAGTATGAAATTTTTACAAGTGATTTTTTTTAGAAAATATATAAATTATGTATAAAATGATGATTACAAACTAATCAAGAAACAATTTAAGACACGTATGCCAAATATCAATGAAATAACTTGAGTTTTAGTGGTTTAGGAAAACAAAAATAAACAAAATCTATCCGCTAGAACTTAATTAAAAAATACTTAGAAATAATTGTTATATGAAATTTTAGTATGAAATTTTTACAAGTGATTTTTTTTAGAAAATATATAAATTATGTATAAAATGATGATTACAAACTAATCAAGAAACAATTTAAGACACGTATGCCAAATATCAATGAAATAACTTGAGTTTTAGTGGTTTAGGAAACTTTCGTTTCCGACAAAATTTTGCAAGTCCGCACAGACCTTATTTATAGGTTAGGTTAGGTTAGGTAATTTTTTTTAATTTTTCAAAATATACGCAACGGATTCGCGCAAATGAGCACGACCCTACGGAACAAAACAAAAATAAACAAAATCTATCCGCTAGAACTTAATTAAAAAATACTTAGAAATAATTGTTATATGAAATTTTAGTATGAAATTTTTACAAGTGATTTTTTTTAGAAAATATATAAATTATGTATAAAATGATGATTACAAACTAATCAAGAAACAATTTAAGACACGTATGCCAAATATCAATGAAATAACTTGAGTTTTAGTGGTTTAGGAAACTTTCGTTTCCGACAAAATTTTGCAAGTCCGCACAGACCTTATTTATAGGTTAGGTTAGGTTAGGTATTTTTTTTAATTTTTCAAAATATACGCAACGGATTCGCGCAAATGAGCACGACCCTACGGAACAAAACAAAAATAAACAAAATCTATCCGCTAGAACTTAATTAAAAAATACTTAGAAATAATTGTTATATGAAATTTTAGTATGAAATTTTTACAAGTGATTTTTTTTAGAAAATATATAAATTATGTATAAAATGATGATTACAAACTAATCAAGAAACAATTTAAGACACGTATGCCAAATATCAATGAAATAACTTGAGTTTTAGTGGTTTAGGAAACTTTCGTTTCCGACAAAATTTTGCAAGTCCGCACAGACCTTATTTATAGGTTAGGTTAGGTTAGGTATTTTTTTTTAATTTTTCAAAATATACGCAACGGATTCGCGCAAATGAGCACGACCCTACGGAACAAAACAAAAATAAACAAAATCTATCCGCTAGAACTTAATTAAAAAATACTTAGAAATAATTGTTATATGAAATTTTAGTATGAAATTTTTACAAGTGATTTTTTTTAGAAAATATATAAATTATGTATAAAATGATGATTACAAACTAATCAAGAAACAATTTAAGACACGTATGCCAAATATCAATGAAATAACTTGAGTTTTAGTGGTTTAGGAAACTTTCGTTTCCGACAAAATTTTGCAAGTCCGCACAGACCTTATTTATAGGTTAGGAATCCCTCAAAATAAAGAAAAATATATTTCTTTTTCAAAATATTTAAAAATTAAGAATAATAATATCTCGTTAAGATTTTTAGACTCATTTAAATTTATGTCAAGCAGTCTTGATAGATTAGTACATAATATAAAAACACATCAATTTGTTGAGCTCAAAAAAAATTACCCGCGAGATGAAGACTTTAAAAGATTAATTAGGAAGGGTGTATATCCATACGAAATAATGACTTCGTTCGAAAGTTTGAAAATATCATCATTGCCAACACAAAATCAATTTTTTAATTCGTTGGTAAATACAAATGTATCAAATGATGATTATAGACATGCCCAAGATGTTTGGAATCATTTCAAATGTGGAACCATGGATGATTACACTAGTTTATATTTGATTATGTTTATATACAATAGATTAATATGAGTAAGTTTTCGACGTTTTGTAAAGTATAGCGGACCTATAAGTCTATTACATCGAGATTCAGCATTATATTTGAGATCAAAGACATTTATGCTTAAGTTATTGAATTCTTCAAACTTGTGAATATCTTTGAGTTTTACAGGAAAAGATATTTTTTCAAATTTAAGTTTATTTTGATTATGAATATATGAACTCACTCTATCTGAATTTTTTGTAACTGGATATAAAGCAGAGAGTACCGCCCATTTGAAACACTGCACATCATTATTTTTGACGTTTATAATTGCCTTTTTATGTTTTATGTCAATTGGTAAGTCAATATACGAAGACCCCCTCAAAGGATTAAATTTATTAACATTCAAATCAATATTTCTTATTTTTTTAAGACTCCATCCACTATCTTTTTTCTCAAACTCACTTATTTTATTACAAATGTCATTCATTATTATTTGGTAAGTTGCTTCATAATCATCACCGATACATATAGAATTATTGACGGTTTGAAAATCGAATGAATTTTCTAAGCTTTTACTTTCCTGAACAAAATCAGCGTGCAAGATAAAATTAATTTTTATTAATGTTAAAGTTTTTAATGGTTACAATCTCAAGAAACTTACACACTGCATAAACCCGTACAGAGACGATTCCCTCGGAATAAATACATATTATCAAACTTTAACGAGCTTTGGCAGGCTGATTTGAGTGATATGAGGACGTATAGTAACTATAATGATGGTTTTAATTATATACTTTGTGTTATAGATGTATTTAGTAAATATGCGTTTGCGAGAGCCATGAAAAAGAAAGATTCTCAAACTGTGAAAACATGTTTTGAAAGTATTTTTAGTGAAGCTAACAGTACTCCTAGAGATATACAATCAGACAAAGGAACTGAATTTGTTTCCAAAGATGTTAGAACGTATTTCAAAAGTAGAGACATTAATTATTATACTACTAATAATCCTGATATAAAAGCAAGTATAGTGGAAAGGTTTCAAAGGACTTTAAAAATGAAAATGTGGCGTTACTTCACCCATAACAACACGTATAAATTTATTGATATATTACAAGATTTATTATATTCCTATAATCACAGCTATCATAGAAGCATAAAAATGTGTCCATGTGATGTAAACTCTAGCAATATTATGACTGTTTGGTGCAATTTGTATGATAAACAAACCAATTCGAAGTATACAACTGAAATAAGAGCAAGATTTCGCATTGGAGATTATGTAAGAATAACCACGTATAAACATATATTTCAAAAAGGTTACGAAACCAACTGGAGTGATGAAATTTTTGTATTTTCATCGATAATTTACAGATCCCCTTTCGTTGTATATAGCATTAAAGACTTGCAAAATGAACCAATCGTTGGGACTTTCTATGAAAGAGAGTTACAGAAAGTAGAATATACCCCCACCCTAGAATATAAAATTGATAAAATAATACGTTCACGGTATTCGGGTCATAGAAAAGAGTTGTTAGTAAAGTGGAGAGGATATCCAGATAAATTTAATAGTTGGATAAAAGCGGCAAGCTTAAAAAAATATGAGTGAAGAAAGTTTTTTCTAATAATACTTTGTACAATGATTTAATTGTGGATGAAATGTTTAAAACTATTTTCTAAATAAAATATTTTTTTATTGTACAAATGTGTTTGATTTGAGTAATAGTGAATAAACTATTAAATACAAAATAAAACAAACGAATTCATGACATATTTAATTTATTAGGATAATATTTTATAACGATGGCTCATAACATGATGGATGATAGATTGATGGTAATAAGATTATCGCTTCGTAGCTGCAAAGTAAGACTTTTTACACTGGCTACTTCCTGCGATTTCTTTGGTAATGTTGTATATAATATCACGCAAGCTTTCATAAAGTTCATTACGCTCAGATTGCACATAGTATTTAAGGCGTACTTCTGCATTCTTCCAGTACTCGGTGGCAGGCAATCCGTTTAGTTTCTTTGTGTCATATAGTTCGATTTTTATGAAATGGCTTGCCTGCGAACCATCGTCCGAGTTTGTAGAAATATACGATGTTCCCTCAGGATTCGATTGAGCAACACATGATGATAATATTATTTTCTTTTGCTTCTTTGGCTTCTCAAAGAAACCACTAATATCATTGCAGGCTCTCTTTTGTTTGGGTTTTTGTATTTTCATAGGGGCGTCCTCTTCAGCCTCATCTCCGCTTAGATTAGAATAGTAATAGTTTTTAAATGTACAATCAAACGAGTTGTTACTTGACAGCTGCAATAATGAAAAAGTACACAATATATTTACTGGGCAACAACATAAATAAATTAGTAAATGACTTAAAAATAATACTCACCGCCATTGTTTCGTATCGGAAGAGCACTTTCACGTATCACGAACAGCAATTATTTCATATCAGAACAGCTTCCAATGCTTCCATGTATCAACAAGTTTTGTACATCAACTTACGTAGCCTTTCAAATCAGCGTTGATTGTATTAAATATTTAACCCTGAGTCAGAGATGATTACAACAAAATAACTAGGTGATAACCAACCGATACAAATATGAAACGGCTCTATGATGAGTAGGTATTATACGAAAACAATTTTACTGCGAAGTAGGTTAGGTTAGGTTAGTATTGTTATGCTAAAAAAAGTAAAACGAAATCCGCGGTTAATTAATTAATTAATCAAAATGGTGCGCCACCAACACAAATATGAAACGGTTCTATGAAAAAATGTTTGATAAGGCGATCGAGGCGAAATTTTTGATGAGCCAGAACGCACCCAAAAAATAATACGGGTACTAACCGCGAAAAAAGCCGCGGATCTGGGGTAATCAACTTAATCCGCGGTCAATTAATTAATCAAAACCGCGACCCGCGAGAAAATCCGCGGAAAATTTTGATTGATAAGGCGATCAATTTAATGAGCCAGAACGCACCAATCCCTACTACTCTATGAAAAGACTCGAAATTATGGCGGGTACTAACCGCGAAAAAAGCCGCGGATCTGGGGTAATCAACTTAATCCGCGGCCAATTAATTAATCAAAACCGCGACCCGCGAGTAAATCCGCGGAAAATTTTGATTGATAAGGCGATCAATTTAATGAGCCAGAACGCACCAATCCCTACTACTCTACGGAAAGACACTAAATAATGGCGGGTACTAACCGCGAAAAAATCCGCGGATCCGGGGTAATCAATTTAATCCGCGGCCAATTAATTAATCAAAACCGCGACCCGCGAGAAAATCGGAGGAAAATTTTGATTGATAAGGCGATCAATTTAATGAGCCAGAACGCACCAATCCCTACTACTGTATGAAAAGACTCGAAATTATGGCGGCTACTAACCGCGAAAAATGCCGCGGATCTGGGGTAATCAACTTAATCCGCGGCCAATTAATTAATCAAAACCGCGACCCGCGAGAAAATCCGCGGAAAATTTTGATTGATAAGGCGATCAATTTAATGAGCCAGAACGCACCAATCCCTACTACTCATATCCATAGCGTGGCGGTCGTAAGATCCAAAAGATTTCAGAGTCCAGTGGGGAAGCGAGGGTCGTACAAAGTAGGCAGAGTCAAAATCCGAGAAAAACAAAGCAGTAGTCGTTGAAAATATCAAACAAACGGGAAAACATTCAAAATGTCGATGCGTTATGACACGAACGTAATGACAGAAGCAAATGTTTTTTTTTTATGTTTTTTATTTAATGGCCTGATTTTGCGATGACAAACAGATGCAAAAATGCAAAAAATCATTAGACAAGGTGTGATTGTCAATCAGCTGTCACATCTATGATTTAAAATATGATTGATTTTAATCGATTAAGGATCTAAATCTTATTTTTTTCATTTTTCTCCACTTCCAGATTCACAATTAATTTATTATTTGCTATTCTAAAAATAAAAAAAAAATTGTAATTTTTTAGATCACATCTCAATTCTTTACGTGACGGCCCAAAAGTTTCATTCTCCTTTTGAGGATTATTAGTTTCATATTGATATTTTCCATAATTTTAGTATAAAGATGTTGACTAGAGTACACTTTTTAAAAAATAAATGTATCATAGATGGCTTTTTAAGAAATAAAACACAAAATTAATATGTCGTTGCATAGCTTTATTTAGGCTATTCAATATATAATAAACAGTCAATAAAATTGTAGCATTTAATAATTAATTAATGTGAGAACTATTCCATGGATTCTAGAACCCATCCAGCCTAGAAATAAATCTCACATTAAAACAACTTATTATATAATATAATAATACTAATACTTTCAACGGCGGTATTCAGTTACAAGAAAATATTTTTAAAATCTATACTAAATTGACTTAAACTTTTTGAAAACTACTATGTGTTAGTAAATTTTTAATTACATTTAAGTATAAGTTGATAAATCGATTTTAAATATATTTGCAGATTTTATAATAATAGAAATTTTCTTAAATTTTTACTTAATCTGTGGTTTTCTTAGATTTGTTTTTGTGGCTGTTTTTATAAGTACCTAAATCATGTATCATATTTCATCATTTTTTACTTTTTACAGTAAATTTAAAAAGTACTTGGGCGGGTGTAACAATATACAATACTGCAACAATATTTCAGCAATCAATTACAAGATGGACTTCTAAGTAAAAGCCAATCAATCATCTGTCCAAAGGACTACGACGAATCATTTATAGTAACTTAATATTAAAAAAAATATCAATTTCTTCACAATGTTTGGTTTTTTTAATAAAGTTAATGTATTTGAGGGTCCAAAGAGGGCTTGGGGTAAGGTGGGCTGAATAATTATGTTTCCTTGGCTTGCCTCTTTTCACGTTCTGCTTGCGTGATGTCCAGCTGCTCGGGTTGACTCCTCTCATTATCGTTTTGTGAATTATCTGCAATAAAAAATAGTTAAAATTAAATTAAATTAGCTTCACGCTGTATCCCGCACACAGCAGGGTAGGCAGAGGGAACCAAGTGTTAAGACACTCCGTTCCCCACTTTCTGCCGGATTCTGGAGGCATTGCGTGTTGAGTGGCAGAACTCAACGCCGCGCTTAACCTCGACACCAGAGCGAAGAAATGGAAATATAAATTAAAGTAAATATTTCATCTCCTCGAGTGGGGATCGAACCCACAACCAGTCGGTTTTGCAGTCACGCCTCGTGCCGCTGCGCCACGACCGGCCTCTAAAAAATAGTTATATATATTAAATTAGCCATCCAAACGGTAATTAGTTTATATATTTTTTTAGCTTCACGCTGTATCCCGCATATAGTAAGTTAGGCGGAAAGAACCTGGAAACATAGTGGTAAGTTCCCCAATTTCTACTGAAACTCGTTTGTTTTGACTCGTTACCACAGCGAGGAAAATGAAAATAATAAACATTTCATATTCTCGAGTCGACCGTCGAACCCACAAACGAGCGTAGAGGCGCAAGCACGAATAACCTCTATAATAATTGTGGCATAATAACAGATATAATATTTTATATGTGGTATGTATAATATTTTATGCATTCAATAAATACATAAATATTTTTAATTCCGCCATGAATGGCTATTGTTTTTCTCTGGATCTAAAGCAGTAGACCGAACAGACCAAGATAGAACAACTAGTATAAAAAACCCGAAAGAAATAATTCTATTTAATAATAAAGATTTTCAACAATCCAATAAATAATTTCCAATAATATTTCACATTGTCTCAATAAACAAAAAATTGCTTTTATTGAGCACCGTTTCAAATGACGTTTTAATGGCTGCGTAAATGCTGTCAATTTTTCTACAGTTAATTTCGTTTTGACTGACGCTGTCTCGCCTGTCTGCTTTATGGGGTGTAGATTCAATATTGTTGTTATTTCTAAATAGAATTTTATAAACATTGGTATTGAATTATAAAGATATATTTATAAAAATTGATACTATTGTTCGATGCTTTGCGATGCTACTTTGGAAGCTAACTTGGCATTGTCGGACCGCATTTGACTTTGAGTGATAATTGTAGATTCAATTTCCACTCGAGGGAATATACAATTTTCTATATCGTGTCTTGATAATTCGCGACGTTAAGCTCCTCCACTTGAAATGGAATGTCTACAATTCGGGTGGAGATCGGAGTGTTCTGAAAATATGATCTTTGTGCTTATCTCACTTTTGGGAGTAAAGCGACATTTACAAAGTTTAAGAAAAAATACTTTCTGTAACGAATTCCCTAACTCAATGAAATATCATAAAATATATTATAACTAAAAAAAATATATAAAATGATTTATAATTATCTATTAAAACTTGTCAATTATACCAATAAATCGAAAATCCAAGTAAAATCAAAGAAGCGTTGGTTATTAAATGCCGCCAGATTCTTAAAATGTACGGGTATACCTTATACCACGTGGGCTTCAGAACAGATAACGAGTGAGGCCAACAATAGTAAACTACTTCAAAGGAAGAGGGCTCAAAGTCATTAGTATCAAAGGCACCTTAGATAGGTACTAGTTAGAATTTATATTTTTCATAATAACGAAAAATAATTTCTTTCAATCATTTTCTGTCTATAACATGAAACTTTGGAATGTGGTTTACTTCCCGTTGATCTACAATCCTGAAATTGGTACGGAAGCCTCGATGGGCGAGTTTACATATATACTTTTTAGAGTTTCGTACTTCGAAAGGAAAAAATGGAACCCTTATAGGATCACTTTGGTGTCCCTTCATCCATCTGTCAATAGCGTTTTTCTCAGGAACGCGTTGCGTTATCAAGTTGAAACTTATATCAAATGCTCAGGTATAATGTCCTTTGGAACTGTGAAAAAATCTAAGTTACAAACAAAAGATGCAGCTGTTTTTGCGGCAAATTTCCCCGAAAATTTCAAAACTCGCAAGGGAATCAAAACCTACAGAGTACTTTCCTATATTTGGTAAGCAACGTCTATACGATAAAGGAAAAATTGCGAAAAGCTAAAATTTATAGGTATTTTATAGAAAAAATATATATTACAAATTTATATTTGTAGTTCATTTAATACAAAATGAGTGCATATGCTCACAAATTTAATTTTGTAAACTTTAATAAGTTCTACTTCCCGTTGATCTACAATCCTGAAATTGGTACGGAAGCCTCGGTGGGTGAGTCCGACTCGCACTTAACCGTTTTTAACCTTCGGTCCTAATATTGTGAATAATACATCGTATTACTAATTCTTAAATGAAAAAAGAAATAACCGTTAAAAGATAAGATAATAAATAATAAATCGAGTCGTGCTATCCTTATTATTTATTTTGCTAGCTTCAGATAGGGTAGAGGTCGTAACGTCTTCGCAATGAATTTTAATTCCTTTGGTTTATAGTCTTTGCATGAATGACGTTGAGTAGTTATTTCTATGCACATTTCAATTTACACTACACAAGAAATGAATGCGCGACCCATATATCTAATTTTATATCTTTATTTTATTTTATTTCGTTTATTTGTGTCATGAGGTCGTCGTGGCGTAGGCAAACGCGACGGTTGTGGATTCGAATCTCACTCTAGGGAATGAAATATTGAAGGTTTTCATTTCATTGCTCTTGTTACGACGCAAGACGCGGCGTTGAGTTCCCGAGAATTCCGCGGAAAGTGAGGACTGGAATGAAGATTTCTTATTATTCGCCTTAAAAAATATTAATTATATAAATTTTAAAATTTATTTATAATATTTAAAAAATACTATAGTATGATCGAGATGCAGTTAACGAAGTGAAAACAATTTCCGGTTAGCATTTATGAAGCTTTCATAGGCCCAAGCTTTCCCTTTATAGCCGGAAGTGGAGTCTAATTTGATAGACCGCTACTGAAATGGGTAATCCACTAGGTTCCCTCTGCCTATCCTGCTGTGTGCGGGATACAGCGTGAAGCTGATTTGATGTTTTATAAGGATAGGATAGTAGATACTTTAGCATAAAAATTTAAGGTAGGAGTTAGATGGATAGTTTTCTTGGTTCTATGATTTTTATATATTAAACAATATATTTCAAACACAGTTAAGTTTAGTTTTATTTTGTACTATCATGAATAGAATACGTAAAATTTAAAATAAAATAAAAATCAGCTGTATTCCGCACACAGCAGGGTAGGCAGAGGGAACATACTGTTAAGGCACTCCGTTCCCCACTTTCTGCCGAATTCTGGAGGCATTACGTGTTGAGTGGTAGAACTCGACGCCGCGCTTAACCTCGACACCAGACCAAAAAAATGGAAATATAAATTTAAGTAAATATTTCATCTCCTCGAGTGGGGATCGAACCCACAACCAGTCGGTTTTACAGTCACACTTCGTGCCGCTGCGCCACGACTGGCCTCAAAATACGTGAAATATATATCCAATTATATTAAAAACCTCCTCTATACTACAATTTCATATTGAATATCTTATTTTTAACGCCCACTTGCACTCATTAGGTTGTTATAAGAATAGTCTATAAGATGTTACCAATATTTTTATATCTGGTTTATAGTCTCAAACTCTCATGTAACCATTTTGACTCCCACTAGTTGTTAAAATCGTTTATTTTTAGATAACCAAGGTTTCTCGATAACCAGGCCGTTCGCCGAGGTTCGATTCCCGAATTGGATGCCATTGCCGCCGACGGCACCCTCTCAAGTATAGTACCTGCGTTCCTTACTCAACTTGAGGCTAACTGCATTAACCTCAAGGTAAAAAAATGTCTATAATAATGTACAGCGTCGAGATGCAGTAAGGACTATTAAATAACAGTGTCAACTGCACGAAATCGAAACTAATATTACAATGAAATTCTTTAAAATTCTTTAGAATTACAAGTAAATCTGTATAGAAACGGATATGTTATAATATACACGTATGTATGTATATGTAAAATATTTTTCAAAACAAGTAATCGAAATCTAATAAAAAGCATGATATAAAATACAAAACTTACTTAGAATTTTGATACCTATAACATAGAGTCCAGGATAAGATAACGGAAAGTTAAGTCACCAATTTTAAATGAGAAAAAAAAAGTTCTTACCATCCTCTTCACTCCTGAAGCCCCTGCCCAGTCTTGGCCCAAACCACATTCCTAGTGTGTCTGCCTCTGGCCGGGGGTCGTACGCCTCTCTTTTCACGTAGGGGTTGCGCCGCCCGAACAAAAGCTCTTGTACTTGAAGCTCAGTTCGTAAATCACCTCTACCGACACGTGGGAAAGCGTAGAGTTGTCGCTTCATTGGTTCCTCTGTTTGAAACATGTTATTTATAGTTTTTTTTTTGGTTATTTTACTTTTTAATATTTTGTTTGTGTTGACTTTGACTTCTCAAAGTCGAAAACGAAACGAAAAAAAAAATTTTTCTCATTTTACTTCTAAAATGAGAAAAAATATTTTTTCGTTCCCGTAAGTATTTAAAAAAAATATTTTAGTACTACCTAAACTATCTACAGATGCCATAACATTTTAAAATGACAAATTATAGTTTTCTAAGTCCAATAGTTTCGTCTGTGCGTTGCCTGTCAGTGAGTGCTGAAGGAAGACATATATATAGACCTCTTCACTAAGATGTATATCTTTTACATAAGAGACCTAGGCTAGAAATACTCTCTTGGTATAGAAATAGAAAGACAAACACAGAGAGTGTTTGTCATCGAATTTAATGGCTTCAAATGTTGGCATATTAAAAAAATAGCAATTTATATGGATATACGAGTACATCAAATATTCAAATAAGACGCTCTATCTATCAATGGAGTAAGTAAAAAAGGAAAAATAATATGAGTTAGGCCTCCGAGGGCTGTAGTATATCATTAGCGTTTCGTAAACATGGCATCATTATTATGAAAGTATTGAAATAGAAATTATTATAGGGAAGAATTGTATAATCATGTCGTTACTTTTACAGTGTCTCATCTCGTTTAGGAGGTATTTGATGTAACTTAAAATCACATTTGTTTGTATTTCTTCATAATAAATAATATGGAAAATATTATATGTATAAGTCGTAAATAAAAATACATTTTTTATATTCCAATAGACAAAGTGCGTCGTTGAGCTCCACCATCTAAAACGAAACATTGTCCTTTAATGACTCTTTGTGAAGACGACACTTACTAAATTTCCTTTAGATCTTTTCCATAGTTAAAATTATCACATTCATTAAAGTAAGTGAAAAACAACTACATATGTTACTTGTTTTAAATCTGTTAACTTAAGAACCTTTATTTTCAAGTAGTTCATATAATTTAAATAACATGATGTCTACGTCTACCGAGACATAGACATCATAGCCCAAACAATATACATGGTGGTTGTAGGTTCGATATTTAGTCATCAATTTTAATCAATTTTATCGCCCTGTTTTGATAAGACTCAACATGTAACGTATTCAGGCGAAAATGGAGAATATAGTACTAACAGGAGAAAAAGTGTGAATTTGAAATATAAGTACATACATATATAATACAAAATCTTACCTAATAAGTCATTTATGGGCACTTGCCAAGTGCGGTGTGACGCGCGACCTACCCTCGGAAATGGGTACAGGTTCAAAACACCGTCGCGACGCAGTTTTGTGCCGCTGTCTGTAATAGAAAATATTGTTAGGAAATACTTGTGATTCATGTTATAATGAAAGCCATTATATGAATATATAGTTATCATAATAATTTATATTGTGTTTATTGTTTGATTACAGAAACCTCGTTTATAAAAAAAACCTTAAATAAAAATAGAGGCAAGTCGTAGCGTAAGGGCATGAAGTGTGACTGTAAACGCGACTGGTTGTGGGTTCGATTCTCATTCGAGGAAATGAAATATTTATTTTGAAAATAATATTTCTATTTCTTCGCTCTGTTGGTGAGAAAAGCGCAGCGTTGTGTTTCCCCTATCAACAAGCAATGTGTCCAGAATTTGGCAGAAAGTTCAGAACGGAGTATCTTATTACTAGGTTCCCTCTGCCTACCCTACTAATTACTATGTACAGGATACAGCGTGACCTATGTATTTTCATACGTACGGTCATTTCGTCATTTGTTACGATTAAATTCTGATAATACAGTATATAGTGGGAAGCGCTAGTGTTATTGTGGGCAGCATTACTTTTTTTCTTGAAAATTAGATTATTAACGTTTAAAAATACAGGCTAGGTAGATCAAGCTACGATTTACTTTATACTATAGTCTCACAGTAAATTATAAGTGCAAACAAATTGAGAGATAGATGCACTTATGTACGCAGCGCTTCTGAGGAGTTACCTGAACAGCCCACATGTGAATTTTTAAATTTTTATTCATGATTAAAATTATCAATATTTCGGAATTTTAAAAATAAATTGACTGTCAGTAAGCACCATTGATTAAATACTGTAGGTTATGTGACTTTAATGTAGGTTATGTAACTTTAATCGAACAAATGTGATAGAACTAAAAAATAAATTAATATTGGAAGACGTAGGGTATATAAGTGCCAGAGAAACAATACAGTAAACATAATTCTGTATTTGAAATGGAGTAAAGACAAGGCTTTTCTACCAGTAAATCCGCCAAGGAAATAAGGAGTAACAGTTTTTATGTAAAAAATCGTTTCAAATATACCAAAACTCCACCACATGCATCTAAATTAAATTAGCTCGTTGAACCAAACAAATTCTTCAGCTTTGTAATATGGGTATAGATTCGCATGATAGTGGGTTCAATTCGACCTTCAAGTTAAATTGAATCCACAACCACCATAAACAACTTGAAACGCGTCGATTGTACTAAAACAGGGTCAAGTAAAGAGTATTGAGATTATTACTATTTTGAATAGTAAAAATCTCAATAATATTGTCCCGCAAATAAAGAAAACAAGTTTCTAAGAATACACTAGTAGCATGCAAATCAGTCAAGGGGCGACAGTCCCAAATAGACAAATGCGACACCCTATCCATATCAATATAAGTTAGTGCTGTGTTTGATTTTTTCTGTAACTTTTTTGTTTTTGAAATCTCAGATGTAAGAAAAAGTTTTGTTGTCATTTTATTGTTTAAATAATACGTTTTTGCAGTATTTTTATTATTATTTTTTGAATCACTGATGTTTTATTAGCATATCTGTCGTAATATCTCATCAAACGCGATAGGTGTGGGTTTGAATCTTAATATAAATTAATATTTTGAATACACAAGTTTCCTTAAACTAATTAAAATAATGTATTACATTAGATTGGTTGGACCTAGCAAATATTGTAAAAAAACTAAGAGTATATCAATTTTAGTTTTCTATATTCAATCATAAAGATTATTTAGAAAATTATTTAATCTTTATTATCAGCTTCACGCTGTATCCCGCACACAGCAAGGTAGGCAGAGGGAACCTAGTATTAAGACACTCCGTACCCCACTTACCTCAGAACTTGGAGGCATTGCGTGTTGAGTGGCGGAACTCTACGCCGCGCTTTGCATTGACACCAGAGCGAAGGAATAGAAATATAAATTTAAATAAATATTTCATTTTCCCGAGTGCGCCACGACTGGCCTCAATATTTTTAAACTTAAAAGTTAAAATATAAAAATATGAGACTAGCCAGTGGAACTTGCGCCCAATCGTGGCCCCTGCGCAAGCAATGTGACTGTAAACGCGAAAAGTTGTGGGTACGATTTTCACTCGAGATGAAATATTTAATATTTTCATTTCTTTGCTCTGGTGTCGATACAACCATCACTACGGAGTATCTCAACACTACGTTACATCCCGCTGTGCATGGTATACAATGTGAAGCTAAAATAAAAGGAATAAATATATATCTATGAATATTTAAAATTAACAAAACTATCATCTGTAAAATTAAACATTTTACAAAGTCAAGAAACAATTTAATATTCCATGTATGAGCAAAACATTAAACATTATAAATGGCGAAGTTTCAACCACTCCAATAAACTAAGTTTTCGCGCGAAGTGTTAGTCAATTATTAAGTTGGACGAACTTTATTCATTTGTTAAATATCTTATAGTCTCTTTGAGTTCATATTTATAACCTATACCTATCAATTTGAAATTAATGTTATTTTTTTTATTAACCACTAAACAATCTATTATGTAAATTTTAATAGTTTTTAAGTTTCGTAAAATCACACTTATACTGTGTTTTCCTATTTTCTGAAGCTTCACTCTGCGTCCCGCATACGAGGTTAACACTAGGTTTCCTCTATGTACTTACTCTGTTACGCAGAGGGAACATAGTGTTAAGCTTAAGATTTGCTGTTCCGCCCAATTATCCAGATATTGCGAGCGTGATGGAACTCAACGTCGAGCTTTGTCTTATTATTAACAGAAACTCCGTCGTTGCGCCACGACGGCTTCAAAACACATTTCCAAAGTACTTTTTTATAATTTATATTGTCCAATATTAATGTTTAGGAAAAGTCGATCAAGCAATTTTTTTTCATTTTTTCGATATTTTTTTAAGACATACAGTCTTAAGTGTAAAATACATAGTAAATTTTTCTAAAGGAAAACAAACAGTTGAGAATAAATCCACTATATTTTATAGACGTAAAGCTTTAAAAATGATAATCCCCAGAGAATCCAGCTTAAGTTAACTTTAACTAAAACTGTAATGATATGATAATATTGCGTTTGCAGCTAAGAGCTATGGCCATTTATTTTTAGTAAATTTAAATAATCCTCGGAATTCATTATCTTCATACTAATAACATGAAATATATTTAAGACGTCGAGTAAAAGTATACGTAGTAGTCATATATTATGACAATGATAGTGTTGTATTTTAGAAACAATTTAGGGATTATTTATTCCGTTTTCTTGTAATTTATATAAAAAAAATAAGAGTGTGTAGGTATTTTCCGTCATTGTAGGCACTAGACCTAGATTACTTCAAGTAACAATCGAACATATTACCCATATCTTTTTTTCAGCTTTACGCCATATCCCGCATATAGAAGAGAGATAGGGAACCTGGGGACCTAGTGTTCAGACGCTCCGATTCCCACTTTCCGCCTATTTTTTAAGGTATTGCTTGTTGAGTGGCTGAACCCAGCGCCATGCTTTACCTGGTACCAGAGCGAAGAAATTAAAATATTGATAAATAATAATTGTTTTCCCTCACTGGGAATCGATCGTACAACCGTTGTTTTTGGTGCCTCTGTGTCACGGCGCCCTCGACTCCTATATCTAAGCTATTTATATTTACCAACAATTCAATAAATAAGAATATACAAAATGAAATTATTTTTTATGATACTAGAGTCTATTCCAATTCTAACTTAAAATATCAATAAAAAAAATATATATTTAGGTTAATAAACTTACGATACGTCGTGGCGGCGACTGAAGATACCAATAAGATGGAGAGAACAAGCCTGTTTGTCGACTGCATTGTGCCTGCTAAATAAAAGGTAAAAGTTAACAATATTTTTATACAGAATGTTTTTTTTTCAATCATCTGAATATATTTATTTTTTTGTCCTTTCATATTCATATAAAATTATCATGTATTATATAACGTAGTCTACAAAATAAAAAAAATACAAAAAATAATTTTTTTTTCGAGGCCAGTCGTGGCGCAGCGGCACGAAGTGTGACTGTAAAACCGACTGGTTGTGGGTTCGATCTTCACTCGAGGAGATGAAATATTTACTTAAATTTATATTTCCATTTCTTCGCTCTGGTGTCGAGGAAAAGCGCGGCGTTGAGTTCTGCCACTTAACACGCAATGCCTCCAGAATTCGGCAGAAAGTGGGAAACGGTGTGTCTTACACTAGGTTCCCTCTGTCTACCCTGCTGTGTGCGGGATACAGCGTGAAGCTGATATAATAATATTTTTTTATGTAGCAATAGAAAAATTCCATTATATTTAATTGTCAATTTGTAAGGTGCATTTGAAAGTTTAAATTAAAAAAAAATGTAGAGCTTTGAAGCCACCGTGGCGCAGTGGACTACGGTTTGACTGTAAGCGCAGTGGTTGTGAGTATGATCTACACTCGGCGGAATTATTTTTATTTCCACACTCTAGAAGTCTAGACACTACGTGCAAGGTGGGAAGATGAGCCACGTCACTTCGAACACTAGCTAGAATTCCTAGGAATTCCTATTCCTAGGGGGAAAGTGAGAAATGGGGTATTGACACTTTTGACACTAGATTCTCTCAGCCTGCCCTGCTATATATGGGACGTAAAGTGTAGCTCAAGATAAAGTTCTAATAACAAAATGACACTTAAATTAGTTTCACGCTGTATCCCGCACACAGCAGGGTAGGCAGAGGGAACCTAGGGTTAAGACACTCCATTCCCCATACTCCGCCGAAATCTGGAG
Source organism: Heliconius himera (assembly GCA_021202915.1). Classification (NCBI taxonomy): domain Eukaryota; kingdom Metazoa; phylum Arthropoda; class Insecta; order Lepidoptera; family Nymphalidae; genus Heliconius; species Heliconius himera. The sequence continues at coordinate 816,184 of JAJHJA010000086.1, forward strand.
GCATTGCGTGTTGAGTTGTCCGCAACTCAACACCGCGCTTTGCCTTGACACCAGAGCGAAGAAATGAAAATATAAATTTAAATAAATATTTCATTTCGTCGAACCCACAACCAGTCGCGTTTACAGTCACACTTTGTGCCACTGCGCCACTAATGGATATGAATATCACTTATATATCAAAGTTAAAAGTAAAAAAACTTAAATTGCGTCTTTAATTCATATCATAACATTTAAAACTCTAAAAGACTTTAGGCACATCGCTAAAAATAAAATAGTACCTACTCAAAAAGTCAGCCCTATTAAAAATAAAACAGTTTTAATTTATATAATTTGTCTCATTCAATATTCATCTCTCTTTTGTGGCCGAACTGAGTTGTTGAACCGACATTAATTGAAATTATCAACCCCCGCAAACCCCCCACATCCTCCACTAAAAGAGCAGTTTATATATTAAGCTAGTGATCTGCCTCTACTTTTGTTCATGAAGTTGATTTCTTCACTATAACATTTTTTATAGTTTTTATGACAGTCTATGGGCAGAAAAATATTGAGAATTAAACAAAAATTTGGAAGGATATAGGATTTTTTTCGAACGTATCTAAATATTTTTCTTATAATTTCTACTGCTTGCCTTTATATTTTACTATACTTTGTTTTCGTCTCTGTTAAATGAATCCTTTTGATTATTTATACATACATATATATTTATTTCTTCAGGCCAATGAAATATTTAATATGGTTATTTCCTCGCTCTGTTAGCGAGGTAAAACGCGGCGTTGGGCTCCGCCACTAAACACGTAATGTCTTGAGAGTTCGGTGGGAAGGTGGGGTGGCACAAGGTCCCAGGTTATTTAGGCATATCCTTGTATTTATTATAAATTTAAAGATAGGTTACCCAATTACCAAGCTCTCAATATATATAAAATTCTTCTGTTATTCATTAAACAACTTTCAGACAACGCACAGTAAAACTACTAGTCATACAAAGCTGAAGTTTCTCATATTAACTCTATGAGTGAAGGAGCACAAAGAAAAGGTATGATATCGAAAAATAGCGGAATTTCATCGTTTACAATAGAAACTACGGAAAATAGAAATATAAATATTATGGCAGGCCTCACGGACTAGCTGCGGGAACTAGTTATAAAATAAAAATTATGAAAGGTATAAAATTAAAATTATAAAAGTTAGGAAATAAAAATTATTAAATTAAACTCAATCTATTTGCTGTAAATTAACATGGGTACCTAAATGTTTTTTTTATAATATATAATTTTTTAGATATATTAGGAGAATGAGAGAGAAGGAGAAACAATGGAAAAAAGCAGAGAACGGAATGATATGGTTTACATATTTATAAATACAAATATATGTCTATATAAAAGTATAAAAAGGCTATAAAAAGGCAGACGAGTCGTTGGGCTCGTCGCCTAACCGCCATATAGAAGCAAGCCATCTGCTTATAGTCTTGCGACTGATTGCAGATTTATCTTTAAAAAAAAAAAAATAATATAAAAGTATAAATTAGATTTTTTTAAAATAAACTTAAAAAAAAACATTGATTAATGAGATGAACAAATTCCACAAGCCATCCTTCAAAAGCGTAAGTTTTGTAAGATCGCTTCTAGCCGGTCACCGTTCACCTAGATTGCCTGACTTGAGTGTTATAAATTTTGCATGCAAAACACCACGAAAGTACGATATGTTCAACAGTTTTATATTATATTTTGGAGGCCAGACGTGGCGCAGGGGTTCGAGCGTACGACTGTAAACCGAAGAGGTTGTGGGTTCGATTACCACTCGAAGAAATGTAGTATTTAATCTATATATATAAAAGGACTTGTGCTGACTGACTGAGGTAAGACGCACGCAGAGCCGTAACCGCTGATGGTAGAAACGTGAAACTTGGGCAGATGTTTATTTTCATATTCTTTTTAACCCTAAAGGGATGAAATAGGGGTTGAAAGTTTGTATGGAAAAAAAAATTAATCTACACCGATTTTTATAAAATTTGAAATTCAGACTCTTAAAAATATTTCATTGAACACGTGTTTCATGATTTTTAAGAATTCACCCCCTAAGGGTTCAAATAAGTGGTTGAAAGTTTATATGGAAAAATCTTTAAATTGCCACCGATTTTTATAAAAATTTAAATTCAGACTGTTAAAAATATTTTATTGAACGTGGTTTTTTTTTAGAATTCACTCCTAATAAGCGGGCGAAGCCGCGCGCGCCCTCTAGTAATTAATATTTTTTTTCATTCATCGAGGAAATATAATATTTAATGTTTTCTCGCTCTGGTAACGAGAGTAAGTGCAGCGTGTGTCTAAGTGTCTTAATGTGAACGGAGTGTCTTAACACTAGATACCCTCTGCCTACCTTGATATCTGAAGGATACTGCGTAAAATATAAAATAAATAATTTTAAAATATAGTAAAGCAATCCAATTGGTATAAAAATTATATTTCTCTGAAGCTTAAATATATGATTATAAAAATAATGTGCATTTTAAATTTTCCATAAAAGAGTCCAGACAGATGGAACGTGGTCTGTTTTTCTGAATCTCTAAACTGACGGGAAGGTAATACTCGCCCCGGGGACTACAAGTTAATTTAAGTGGAGAAAAAGCCGAGATATCGTCCATTGTATAATGAAAAATATTTACAAGACAGATTTTTGTTTAACCTCGCTGTGCCTCAGTTGATTTTAGCTACAAAATTTGTATTGTGGGTTTGAATTTTTCTTTTTTCTTAGACGATGTACGTTGTGTTTTTATTCAACACTATTTATTTCTATATGAAGGTAGTTATCGAAATAAGTTATATTTTGATAGTGATAAAATATTTTTTTTGCCTAAGCTAGGTACCTCAGCTACACTTTGGGTGATATAAATTAATTCTTCTAAATCTATATATCCTATATTATAAATAATACACACTTCTCCATTATATTATTTAAAATATTATTATTTGAAACCACATATAATATTTGATTATTATCTATTTAAATGTGTTAATATATTTTTTTATTTGTCACGTGAGTAGAGCTAAGCTTTTAACAAACAAATGTTTATTAATATTTCGAATATCAGTTTGATTTATTTATAATACGAATGATAAGAATTTTAAAGGTTTTTTTTAAAATTATTGATTTTATTTTATGATTAAGATATCAATAGCAATTTGCGTATTTTAATATAATTTTAGAATGAACTTTTTCGATTACTAAAATTATTGAATAGTTAAGAAGCAATATTGAATATTTAAACATCTATTTTGAATAATACCTAAAATATGAGAATAACACAAAGGGATAGTAATAACATATTTTGATGTAATATGCTCATTATTTCCGAAATTAAAAAATAACAAGGCACTGTAGTTGTTACGTTCACATTTCCTTATGCCAAAATTACTGAACTACTATATTTAAGCATATAATATACGTTAAGTATAAAAAAATATAATAATATGTATTTAATATAGTTTGTAATTCCTATTTGAAATGTTTTAGATATTTTCACGTAAATCAAAAAATATGTGTTATTTTACAAATTACTAAATATAAATATGTGTTATTCTACAAAAACTCTATTTTTGCTAAAGACATTATGGAAAATATTTTATTTGATAAAATAACTATTTAAAAAATATATAAATAAAATTAAACAAAAAGAAAATATTTAAACTAAATATAAAGTAAATAACATTACATAGATTTTTGACATAGTAAGACACTGAACACTATATTTTTTCAACATAAAAAACTGAACACAATAAAAATATTAGTGAAATTGCGCGATATATTGAAAATAAGAATTCTTTGATATTAACTTTAAATTATTTATTTAAATAATATTTTTACAGTGATACAGTGAGGCTTACCTTTGCGTTCACCACCTGTTGCCTGAATGCTGGAATTCGCCCGCAACCCTCACTTTATATAGCACGTAACGCCCGCGCCCTAGCGCTTCCCAAAGTTTAACTGTAAATCCCCTGAAAATTTATATAGAAATTATAAAAAAAAATATAAACAGATACATATTTTATTTTATAAATTATCCATATATTTGATAGATAGACAACAACTGCATATAATAAGAATATTTAATATAATTACAATTATTAACTGTGTAAAAAGAGCAAAAAAAAAGTAAAAGTTTATACTCAAGATTAAAAACACACCTTTATTACTTTATTATAGTCAATAATACATTCTTCTACAACAACGCACCATATATTTAAAATGAAAAGTCATTTATATTCTTATGAAAATTTTAAATACTTTCCCATCAACAAACGCTTGACAGCCACTGGACAGTGTGGTGGAGAATCACGTCCCTGTGCTTAGAGATAATTCATTTACATCCGCAGTTTTCAGTACCTGACCGATGTTGACCTAACAGCCAATTTGCTGCAATTACCTTAATATATTAGTTAATGTTAAATAATACTAGCCCGATCCACTAAATCGTGGCGCAGTGGGACCAGCGTATGTAAGCATTTTATAGTTGTAAGTTCGATGTGGAATTTTTAATCACTCAGGTAAACAAAGTGCGGTGTTGAGTTCCGTCATTCGAGTTACTAATTATGAACATGTTAAAATTATATATCTTTATATTTCTTACAATTTATGGACTAGAATATAGGCATCACTTTATTCTCACATTACATCTTTTTTAGGTTAAAGTTTTATCCCACCAATTGTGAGGTAAGTGTCAAGACACTCCGCTCGAATTCACATTATATCTAAATTTAGTATTTTTACACATAACAGATTATGCAGAAGGAACCTAGTGTTAAGACAGTCCGTTCCAATTAAGACACTTCTGTTCCCTACTTGAAGCCGAATTGCAGAAGCATTGTGCGTTGAGTGGCAGTACTCAACGCCGTAATTTAGTAAATTAGTATGTCCGAACCTTAAATTTTATGCAAACAATATTTAACACAAGTTGATTCTCAGTCATACTATTAGTTCCCCTAACCGAAAAGACCGTCCCTTGCTTTATATTAATTTACTGTATGTACTTTCTTAATCGAGTCCTTTCTTAATCAGACTCCTTCCCCTTACTGCTTGTTAATGTACGTGCTTAGGGCCCTTACGTAATTTTTTATGCAAGTAAGTACTTTAAACATAATTATAATTAACACTTCACGCTGTATCCCGCACACAGCAGGGTAAGCAAAGGGAACGTGTTAAGATACTCCGTTCCCTACTTTCTGCCGAGTCCTCGATGCATTGCTTGTTGAGTGGCGGGTGCCGTGCTTTTGCCTCGACAGCAGAGCGAAGAAATGAAAATATAAATGTAAATAAATATTTCACTTCCTCGAGTAGGGACCGAATCCGCTTCTATTGATTTTACAGTCACACTTTGTGCGCCCTGCGCTGCGACTGGCCTTATTAAAAAAAATATTATTTTAAAAATAATTAACACTTTCGTAAATTATTATTTATTATAAATTACAAAAGTTTTTTATTACCATGGCAGGTTTAACATTGAATTCAAATTTAAATTTTAAAATGTTCTTTATTCAAATAGACTCTTACAAGCACTTTTGAATCGTCGAATGGACATATAAACAAAAAAAACTACCACCGGTTCGGAAGGCAGTTCTGCTGAGAAGAGCCGGCAAGAAACTCAACAGTTGCTCCTTTCAAAGTCAATGATATAATTTAATTATTACATTAACTGGCAGCTATCCTGCATCACATTCAACAGACATTAATTCCATACATGTTTATCCTCTAAATATTCGTGAACGGTGTAATAAGCTTTACTTGTTAGTATTTTTTTTAAAGCTACTTTAAATTGTGGTAGTGGCAAACTTAGAATACACTGCGGAAGTTTATTATTGTATAGTATTTGTAAATCTTTATTAGTTTTTTAAGTAAGAGTTGTAATTCTTCTGATCTTTTTTTCATGTGCAATTTATTATTTAATAAAAATACAACAGTTAAAAAAAAGATAAAATAATAGATAATATCTGAATAAATTCTTGAAAAATAGACAATATTCGTTTCTTTTTACGGTTATTGATTAATTAACTCGTGTATTTTCCACAAAACATGTCACTAGCGAAGTCATTTCAACAATACATTTTTTTATGCTGATGTCATAAAAAAATAAAAATGAGAATCAAATTCAAAACAAGCGTAGAATTACACTGATAAGTAAAGTTTTAGGAAATATAATATTTTATTGTAATATGCTCAGCTATATTAAGACATTCAGTGACAAAAATCCAAACAATGTCACACAGTATGTATGCTGTACGTATAGTAGTGAGTTCAATTCCTACTCGAGTAATGATATGTAAATTACTTTAAATGCTCCGAAGCTGCTGCTTGGCGAAAGTTTGGAAAAAGTAGATACTAAGGTATTTTCTTACCTTTTCTTTTCCTATTGCAGAAAATATGTTCCTCTGAACAAAGTGTGTTCCTACCGATACATGTAGTAGATATATCAAATATTATAAAAAATATTACCAAAAAAACCGATAATTAAGGCCGTAGTGACACAGCGGCACAACGACTAACTGCAAACGTGACGGTTGTGGGTTTGATACCCACTCTGACAACAACATATACGGCACGGTTTCTCCTATATGCAAATTGACGAAAATGATAATGATATGAAGATGATGAAAATGATAATGTCATATCGTTAAAATTTTAAGTATTTTTTTAGATTTAAACCCGTCAAATCTTCAAGAAATCAAAAAAAGAATTTCTTATTACTTATTCTGATGGTTTTGTAGACGTGACGAGACATCGCCCTTTAATTATGTCGAAAATTTTCGTGGTTTCTTATTTCATAATAAACAGAGGTATGTATCTACTTATCTTATGGACCTAGATTTTATATTATTTGTATAATGTATGTTTTTTGTCGGCATGCTGTATTCAGTTAGAAACATTTGAGATTGGTTGAGAGGCGGAACTCAACGTCGCGCTTTGTCCACGTGAGCTAAGAAATGAAAATAATTCTTCACGTTAACAAGTATTACAATAATATCTTCACTTATATTTTTCCATAGTTTTAAAGGAAAATAGTGGGTATTATATCTAATAACATATGAATAATCATATAGATACAATTCAGTTTCACGCTCTATACCCCACTCAGCATAGTAGGAAGAGCCAACCTAGTGTTAAGACACTCCGTTCCCGACTTTCCGCCGAATTTTGGAAACATTGCGTGTTGAGTGGCCGAACTCAACGCCACACTTTGCCACGAGACCAGAGCTAAAAAATGGAAATATAAATTTAAATAAATATTTCATCTCCTCAAGTGGAGATCGAACTCACAACCAATCGGTTTTACAGTCACACTTTGTGCCCCTGCGCCACGACTGGCCTCGACTTATATAGATACAAAATTCAATAAATAAAAAAATAAATGTGTAATAAGCGATATTAAATATGAAGTGGAGTCTATTTGATACATCCAATTCTTTTATAAAACCGGTTCCGTTAGTTACTATTAAGCTATTATAGTTTTGCAGTTAATCAAAACATAACCCATACTTTTCTCATTTCTTGTTTCAAAATCTTGGAAACTTTTTTATTTATCGTACAAATAATCACTTTACAGATATATCTTAAAAACTTTAATTTTAGCTATTTCAATAGAAATATATATGTTATTTTATAGTATTTTTAAAATTTTTGAAGTCTTATTTCACACTTAGGAAAGAAAAATATTTATTTAGAAAACGTCTAAAAATTTTAACGTAGCGGGACTCGAACCCGCGCCTCCTGGAAACTGATCAGGCGCTCTGACCACAAAGCCATACATTTAAGTGTTCTCATTAAGCTACATCGAAATTTTTATATGCCACTTACAACTTATTTATGTTGTTATTTTTGACGTAAAATTAAGCTATGTTTTTTTTATGGAAAAAAAGGCAAACGAGCGTTCGGGTCACCTGATGGTAAGTGATTACCGCCGCCCACGACCCCGTGCGACACCAGAGGAGCTACAGGTTTTAAATGGCGGGGGTGGTAATGATCCGGTCGAGTCTGCCCATACGTGTTGCCATTGATGGCGACGTGACTCTACCACATGCACTTTAGTCGCCTCTTACGACACCACCAGTACCAGGATGATCCTATTCTAAGCCGGGATAATTATGTATAATTAAATTAAATTATTAAATTTAAATTCAAAATGTTCTTTACTCCAATATATATTTCGCAAACACGCACTTTTGGCATATCGTCAAATGAAGTAAACCTACTACTCAGAAAGAAGTTCTTCATAGATAAGCCACCAAGGTACTCAGCAATTACAGTTTATAACATAAAATTACAAAGAGGCCGCCGTGGTGCAGGTGCAAGGCGTGTGGATATAATCACGACAGCTATGGGTTCGATTCCAACTCGGGGGAATAAAATATTGTAACGTGGCAAAGCTTGACATTGAATTCCGCCATTTAACAAGCGAGAATTTGTGCGAGTCTGTACATGGAAGATATATAAGAAAAAATATTATTGTGGGTCTTTATTAACGTAACAAAGCCTAAATCCATTAATTAATAATGTTAATATTTTTTTACTAAACTAGATGCAGTTAACATAAATTTAAATGTACGATGCATTTAGATACAAAACACCCCAGGGTAAGTTAATTTTTAAATTGATTGTTTTGAAATAACCAGACTTGAATAAGCCAATAAGCCTGGTAGTGGGTATTACTTACGGTAAGTGAAAAGTGACCTACTTTAAAGTATGCTATTTTTACCAATAACAAAAAAATATGATTTATAATTTAAATTAGACTCCGTAATCAAATTTAGTTCCTAAATAAAAATCGATGAATGGAAACAGCATCTGAGGTAAGTGAGGCCAGTCATGGCGCAGAGGCACAACGTGTGACTGTAAAAGCGACTGGTTGTGGTGTGAATTTAAATTTAAATTTCCGTTTTTTAGCTCTGGTGTATAGGCAAAGCGCGGCGTTGAGTTCTGCCACTCAACACGCAATGCCTCCAGGATTCGGCGAAAAGTGGGGAACGGACAAGTTCTCTCTGCCTACCCTGCTGTGTGCGGGATACAGCGTGAAGCTGATTTGTTTATTTATTTTTTTATCTCAAGATTGCTCTAAATATCAATCTCAGAGTTAAGAGCGCTTTATAAATGCGGGCTCTATTATGACCTATTTACTCTCAATAGAATTTAGTAACATTTCGCATTTGTAAACAAACCTATAGGTGTGATCCACCATATACAATGCAGGAAATTAAATAAAAAAATAATAAAAATACTAATTCTATCACACGACTCTACCTGTATCGAATACAAAATGATTTATCCCGCAAAGCTACGTAACTTAATTAGTGCACACTTCCGTTCGCGTAACTCGCTGAGGGCGTAAGATGTAATCGAACCCCTACCATTGTTTACTATTGTTAGGTTTTTTTTTATGGAAAAGACAAGGCAAACGAGCGTTCAGGTCACCACATGGTAAATGATTACCGCCGCCCACGACCCCGTGTAACACCAGAGGAGCTACAGGTGCGTTGCCGGGCTTTAAGGTGTGTTGGGCGCCGGAGCCCGGCATTACCTGATGCGAAACGCAGTGGCATAAAGCCACTACTTAACGCCGGTTTTAAATGCCGGGGCTGGTAATGATCCGGTCGAGTCTGCCCATGCGTGTTGCCATTGCTGGCAAAGTGACTCTACCACACGTACTTTAGTCGCCTCTTACGACACCACCAGTACCAGGATGATCTTATTCTAGGCCGGGATAACACGGCAAAATGGTGAATTTATTTTTAAGGTTACCTCTTGGTTTATTTTATTTGTAGTTGCCCGCAACGTGGTTTTCGAGGAATTTGTGACGTAAATTATAGTTTTTTATCGTTTCCGTAGAAATGCCGAAGAAAAGTTTTTTTTTTAATTTTATTAGCTTCACTCTGTATCCTGCACATGGCAGGGTAGACAGAGGATACTTGGGAACTTAGTGTTAAGATACTCTGTTCCCATTAAGATATTTCCGTATTCCATTTTTCGCCAAATTCTGGAGGAATTATGGGCTGGCGGAAGTCAATGCCGTGCTTTGCCAAATAACTATACTGAAGAGATACTCTCGATGAGGGGACCTCTTTAAATTATGCGGGGTTCCTGGTAAAGATTTTATTGATTGAAGAATTAGTATAGGTCTCGACTGTTAATCCTAATAAACTATTATACTTGTTTTTAGTTTTATGCAGTCGGGGTTTTTGTTTTTATAAATATTTTGTTATTTTTCACTTTTTTGTTAGGATTAATTATCATGATGATAATAATAATATACCTTTTTGAAATGCTTATATTGAGCTCTTGAATTTGATACTCATATTGTGGTATTCGAAACGGTTTTTTTCCCTAAGTCCAAAGGCGTCCCACAGTCGCCATGATTGTTTTTCTTTAACGTCACCTCTCTAAGAACACTCGGGCTGCTAATACAACCAATCCAATTTCCGGAAGAATACAACTAAAACTACAAATTTATACGTTTTTAAGTTATTATAATTTTAAAATATGACGTTAGTAGTGGTTGTCTACGAAAGCCTTTCAACGCTTTGTGCCGGTGGGATAATTTGTTTACAAACGTCTATCTTATCCATACCATATATACTGTAAATTGGAAACGATCTAATTATCTATATATTTATATATAGATGCTATTTAGCAGGGTAGGCAGAGGGAACCTAGTGTTAAGACATTCCGTTCCTCATTTTCCGTGGAGTTCCGGAGGCATTGCGTCAATGTCAATGCCGCGCTTTGTTTCGACACTAGAGCGAAGAGATGGAAATATTTCATTCATATATAATTTCCTGTAGTTGGAATCGAACCCGCAACCTGTCGCGTGCACATACGCTTGTGTTCCTGCGCCACGTCTGGCATATTATAGCGATATCATATATCGTCGTTTTAGTAGTAAAGAGAGTCAACCTACAGTAAATTTTAGTTTCAATGAAGTTAAACAAAAAATATCATCAGCTTCACGCTGTATTCCGCACACAGCAGGGTAGGCAGAGGGAACTTAGTGTTAAGACACTCCGTTCCCCACTTTCTGCCGGATTCTGGAGGCATTGCGTGTTGAGTTGCAGAACACAACGCCGCGCTTAACCTCGACACCAGAGCGAAGAAATGGAAATATAAATTTAAGTAAATATTTCATCTCCTCGAGTGGGGATCGAACCCACAACCAGTCGGTTTTGCAGTCACACCTCGTGCCGCTGCGCCACGATCGGCCTCGAAACAAAAAATATCCATTCATACAAAACAAAATTCAATTAAAATGATAATTAAATTTGAATTTTACTTCAGTCGTTATAGACACAAAAATATATTTTTTGTTTAAGCTATTTCTTATAAGAAAGAATAAGATAACCCTCTTTTTTAAACCACATACAATAAAACACTGTCATGAACAAACAGTTGATTCCATTATATGATGCAAATGTGGTAAAAAAATTTTGGCGAAATCACGAAGTCAGCATTTTGCTAATATATTATAGTGATATGGATCGTTTATTTCCTTATATAGAAATTTGTGATTATAAAAATTTTGTAGTTTAAAATTGTATGAAGGAATATTGACACGTTTCTTACTGTATGCTCAAAATTGTCGGTTTTATGCTCAAAGTTGATTATATTTTTCTGTAAACTTTCATAGGAGGAAATATTTTTAGTGAGTGAATAATAAAAGATTAGTTTGGAATAATTTCACTAAAAAAAGAAAAATATTAAGAAATTAACATTTAACGCGTAGCGGGACTCGAATCACATCTTCGCCTTAACATAATGAGCATTTAAGCCATTTTTTAACTTTACACTGTCTCCCGCCACAGGGTAAGCCCAGAAAATCTGGGAACCTAGGGTTAACTTTTTTTTTGTTAGGGGGTTTCTTTCTCCAATTTCCGCCGAGCATTGATACATTGCATGTTGAGTGATGGAACTGAACACCGCGCTTTGCTCATAACCACGAAGCGAAGAAATTAGAATATTAAATATTTTATTCTCAAGAGTGGGATTCGAACCCACAACCATTGCGTTTACAGTCGCAAGCCTATGTCCCTGCGCCACAACGATATATTTTATAAATATCTAAATAGGCCACATTTCTATTATATTACATTTTTCAAATAAATAAAATATTCTGAAAGAGCCGCCCACATTGATTCACAGTCACAACATAAAAAATTACAGGCCTTAGTGACAGGAATGACGTATAATAACTATTGCTCGCGGGTTGTGAGTTCAAAGCCCATGGGTCCAAACCCACGTTTTCGTCCAGTATATCGATGAATTCACACCCAATAATATCTTAAAAATAATACTACAAAATATCTTATTATAAAGAAAAAGAAAACTGTGTTTCTTACTAGGCTAGACTAGGTTAGTAATATGTTGTTTCACGCATCTATTACATATAGCAGGGTAGGCAGAGAGTGTTGAGACACTTCCTTCCTTACTTTCCACCTATTTTCAAGAAAATTTATAGCGAGTATTGGAAAATGAAACAGTTGTAGGTTCGATTCCAACTTCGTATTCGGCGGAGTGACATATTTAACATTTACGTTTCTTCGCTCTGGAAAGAAGGCAAAGCGTTGAGTTCCGCCACTCAACACGCAATGCCTCCAGAATTCGGCGGAAAGTGGGGAAAGGATTGTCTTCACACCAAATTATTCTATGATCCTCCTACATACTCTGCTGTGTGGGTAATATAGCTTGAATAATATCATAGCCTCGAAAAAAAATCGAACTTACAACCATTGTGACAGGCCTCTAATAAAATGTATGTCATTACTTATTATTTGAAAACAGTAGTATGTATGTAAATCTTTGAATAATGTATAGCGCGCCTCACGTAAATTGAGAATGAGTGGCGAGCACGCTCGTGCGTGACCATATTAAAAGGATCAAGATATTTATTCTTATTTGGCTACATTTGTACTTACAAAGTGATTTTGATTATTATTTACAAATATATACTTTATTTTAACTTTTTCTGTTAACAATAGTCATACTAAAAGTATGTAGGACTTTTGAAAAAGAAGATTAGGTCATCTTTATCTCTATATATAATAAGACAGTAAAAATATTTTGTCTGTACATTTAGTAATTTTGACTGAAATGGATAGAGGGACACTTAAAAAGAATAATAAAAAGCAAAAATATTTTTTTGAATTTCTGGTCTGTCTGTCTGTCTGTCGATATGTATGGTCACATTTTTCTCTGAAAGTACTGAACCGATTTACTTAAAAGTTTCACCAATTGCTTTGTTTTAACTCAACTTAACAATTAAAGTTTGTTTCATCAAAATCGGTTCATTAAAAAAAGTTATCGTCATTTGAATGAACTCGAGGCATTAGTTTGCCTGCGAATATTATATAGCAATCGCGCTGGTAAGATTCCTGGCTAAAGAATGACATTCGAAACGTCTTGGTTATATGACTGTTGATAAAAATATATATTTTTGAAGAACTATTTATTATACAATATTTTATACAACAAAGTAAACAAAATTGAATTGTTAGTGGAGATTACCTTCATAAATCATAACAGTTAAGTTTAAGTCGTAATTAATTCTACACAGAAATAAAGTCCGATTTGATCTTCAAAGAAATATTAAGTAAATACATAGATTCTTCGGTTCGTTTGTTCGTTTGAAATAAATCTATATAAAAATGCCTAATTCAAATCAATCAAAAATTCTTATAGAAATTACGATAATGTAGTAAAAAAATCATATTGGAATATTACAGATTAAATTAATAAAAAATCATAATAGAAGTCATTATAAATGTCAATCAATTCTGTTTATTAAATCAATAATCATGTAGTTAAAGCGGGCGAAGCCGCAGGCGGGCCGCTAGTCTATAATAATATGTTAAAGTGAAAGATTTGTTAAATTGAACGTTCTAGTTAACATTTATTTTCGTGTTAGATAGTATATTTATCGCCGGAGGCTGATGGCTATATTATATCACGTTAATTATTTTTTTTTGTTAGTAAAAAAAAATGGAGTCGACAGATAATTCTGGGGTAAGTAAGGCTCGAAGGCCACTCTTATACCCACGCTTAGACGGTATGGTTACATCAACAACAGGACGGCGCAGTTGAGAAGCATCTGTTGGTGTATACGAGTATAGATTCAACTCTCATATGGGAAAATGTTAAAAGAACATTAATGTTTTAAATATATAAACATAATGATGTGGTGATATAAATGATGTAAATAATGTATTTATATAATTTCTAAAGCGCTATTTACAATATATCTCAATAGACGTAAGAAAATAAATCACTATATTAAAAATTAAAAACCTTACTTAAAAAAATTAAAAACCTTACTTTGCACCAATACAGAAATAACGTGGAGGTAAAAATTACAAAACAAAAATTAAAATTACAAATGTCAATCCATATAAATAGCTGTATCGTTTTTAATTAAACAATTAAGACGACAGTAGACGAGACGCCAGAGGCGAATTTTCATTAAATCTGGAATATATTAACACTTCGTTAGCACATTTACTTACTTATGTGTTCACAGGCCGTTATTAATTAGACTCGTGATTACAGCTTGTTTTTTGTTGAAATGGACTTGCGTCATTTGATGCGTCGAGGTAGGTTGTTTTTTTTTTGTTATAAATTATATTGAAAAAGGTTTATTGAAAGATAGCTTGTGATTTAATAATTATACGCTATTTTAATATTTTAACTAGTAATATATATTAGAAAATAAATAAATTTAAATGATATTACATATAAAGTACTTTTTTAATATTATTATGATAATCATAGTAATAATTTTGCTGGATTATTTCATACACGTAACTGGATCTAATTTAATAAAAATTATAAAAGTTGATGTCTGTCGTGGCGCATGGGCCACAAAGTGTGACTATAAAATCAACTGGTTGTGGGTTCGATCCTCAGTTGAAGAAATGAAATATTTATTGACATTTATATTTTCATTTCGGCACTCAACATGCAATGCGATACTCGGCGGAAAGTGGGGAACGAAGTGTCTTAACACTAGGTTCTCTCTGCCTACCATACTGTGTGTGGGATACAGCGTGAAGGAAAATAAATAAAAGTTACTTATCTCTATTTTTGTCCTATCATGCAGAATAGGTGTGCAGATATATGTATTTGAATTTCACGTAAAATTAAAAAGATGCCTACCCAAACAAATATAACATAATATTGAAGTAAGATAACGGCCTCTATTATTCTATTTAAATACTATAATAGCGATACTCACAAGACAATAAATATAAAACTGAAAAAGTATACAAATACCATCTATGAAACATTTTAGACTTTACTTAGCTCTTAGTTTTGTACAACGCCATCTTACGGAGGGTGGTGATATATTAGTTTTGTTTTTGAGTTAAAAGATGGCACTTCACTTTTTAGACTACTTTCATTACAGATGTCAGTAGTTAATATATTTATAATATCGAGTCATCGGAGGAAAAGTATTAAAACTATACTCTGCGTATTAAGTGGCGGAACTTAGCACCGCGATTTGTCTTGTTGATACAATTTTTAAACATAAATATAAATATACCTATTCCTAACTACACTTAATGGAAAAAAATAACTAAAATATAAATTTTTTAAGAACATCAAAAAATAAATATATTGTGAGATAGAATTAAATCTACAACTGTCACATTAAACGCATTTCGATTTTGTAACAACAACTTACAATTACTATTTAATAAAAAATATATTATATTGTTAAGTATGAATCCTCTAAGAAACTTTTTGATTAGGACCTATAGGGAAAACCACAAAGAACTAATAAATATAAAATAAGTTGTAATGTATTTTATATGTGATCCTGTCAGTTTTCAGGTAGACAAAGAACAGTGTTGAGTTCCGCAATTCGACACGCACAATCAGAGAAATTGGGCGGAAATATGGGATACCGGAGAATCTTACTGAGCCTCCTTTGCCTACTCTGCTATGCCCTGATGCTGCCATAAACTTTAAATTTTGTGCCAAAGTAACTGCGTGAAACATATATTTTGATAGATTTAAATTATTTCAACAAATAACTTAGCTTAATTCGGAAATCAAACAATTCAGTGTTGAATCAAATCATACAGTCAAATGAATCAAAAATGAATCAATCAATCAAATGAATCAAAAATGAATCAATCAATCAAATGAATCAAATCAATCAACTACTAGTAGTCTCGGCTTCCGTAAATGTCCAATTATCTGAACCAAGATCAACATTGCTCTTCTCTATAAATATGTATATTTTAAGTTTCGTTTTGAACAACAGCATTCAGATATAAGTAGGAGCTGTAAATAACAAATGGTTCTTTAGGCATTATTTTAGCAGCTTACCCTTTTCAGCATAACAGGGTAGGCAGTGGAGACTTGACCTTTCGTAGTTTACTCTCAATTGTGAATAGAGGTTCATCGCTTAGCATGCCATGTCGCTAGAAAAAAAAAGAGAATTAAAAATAATTTATTGTATAATTCTCAATGAACGTTGAATTAACGACCATCGCATTTATAATTTAGACGCTCTCCCACTGCACCACGACGACTGCATCATCAGTAGTCGATGGATAGTATTACCATTTTACAAATAATTAAGTAATATTTTCCACGTTTTACGTTTTTCACTATATTCTCCATTTTTAATTTATATACCGAATTAGGTGCTAAAATATGAAAACCACCAACCACATCATCGATAACTTTTAGATGCTTAAACATTATCAAGACGTATCGTTAAAATGTAAAAAAAAAATAAACTCATAATATTTTAAAATGTTGATAATTATTTCACAACGATCTATGTTATATAAATCAAATAAAAATATTTTTTTATAAACTAGTAAACCATAAGTTTTACTTTAATTATTTTATGTATTTAAGTACATTCTATAGAAACATTAACGTGTACATAAGTAATATGATGCCTTCACTTGGACTGGAATTTTATGATATTTTTGCCATGTTCTGATCTTATTACAGTACAACATCGGTTGATACTTTGTGGTTTTTGCTATTACATTGTTTATAAAGTGCAGTAATGATAACTTTGTTGCGTGTATGATCTTATTGAAAGGCATTCAATTTGATGTGGTTTCAGTTTTGGAAATAATATATACATAGCTTCAAGCTGTGTCCCTAGCGGGGTAGTCAGAAAGGACGAAGCGCCGAACGCTACGGTCTCTACATACCTCTTTCGCCTCGTCCACCGTCATCAACCTCTTCATACATGCCCTACGGGGGGTCCTCATGCTTTTTACGTGACCTTTCTCCAGTATCTTTGATACTGTCTCTCCCCACGATCGCACGTTCATGTTCTTCTTCATTCTCACCGTGACATCCTCGCTAGTACCTGTCATTCTGTGCTGTTATCTCTTCATTGCGAATTTGATCAGCTAAAGCGAGCTGATTCCACATATCCTATGAAGAGATTGCATCTCCACAGCATTCATCTTTCTTTCATGCTTCTTCTGTAATACCCACGTTTAATGAGAGATGAGACTTTAGAGATTGCAAAAACATAAAAAACATATAACTTCTACTTATAATAACTGTTAATTATAAATAAATATAGCTACATTATTCTAATCATTCAATGTGTACATGCAGGGATTTTTTCCACGTATAAAGGGCACGTCTAGTTTAATAATGTAGAAATAGAACTATATACTACTATAGTAGTACCGTACTAGTGTAGTAGTAGTTATTAAATCCATAAAAGAGGTTTTCTCATACTCTATGTCTTGATACATTTTACTGATAGAGCTTTTTAAATTTTTCTATTTTAAGTGGTAGAACATATCAGTGCATTTGTTGTAACCGAATCTAGTAAATATCTACGCTATAAATAAACCCCGAGCAGATTTGAATCTACAATTTTAGAGTTTATATACGAAGGAATTGCGCAATCATGCAAATTAATAACTTAAAACATTTTTTTGTCTTAGGCAAAACGTTTGATTGTAAACGCGTCGGTTGTGAGTTCAATTCCTACTCGGAATAATGTATAATTTATTTTTTTCACTCTGGTGTCAAAACCTGGCGTTGGTTTTCGCCACTTAATATCTAATTTCGATTGGGTTGAGAAATGGCAAATAGAATATCTTAACATGTATAGCAAGGCAAGCAGAGGAAACGAATTCGCTGTTTGGCCTGCTATACGCATGACACAGTGTTAACCTAATTTGATAAATAATGTTTACATACACTATAATTATTTAATGTATGGATATATTAGATATAGATACACAGCAGGATAGGTTGAAGGAACCTAGAAAGCCAGTGTTAAGAGACTCCATTCGTATTAAGATACTTCCGATCCCCACTTTCCGCCGAATTCTGGAGACATTTGAGTAGCGATATTCAACTTTGCGCTTTTGCCTCGTTACCACAGCGCGAAAATGAATAAATTAAATTAAATAAATTGGCTTCACGCTGTATCCAGCACATAGCAGGGTAGGCAGAGGGAACCTAGTGTTAAGACACTCCGTTCCCCACTTTCTGCCGAATTTTGGAGGCATTGCGTGTTGAGTGGCAGAACTCAACGCCGCGCTTAACCTCGACACCAGAGCGAAGAAATGGAAATATAAATTTTTAAGTAAATATTTCAATCTCCTCGAGTGGGGATCGAACCCACTACCAGTCGGTTTTGCAGTCACACCTCGTGCCGCTGCGCCACGACCGGCCTCAAAAATGAAAATATTAAATATTTAATTTCCTCGAAGGAGAATCGAACCCAGAACTTGTTGTGATAAACACTAGCTATACTTGGGTCTAGGTATTTAAAAGCATATAACAATGTGTAGATAAAACTAAACAAGTTATCGCGATTGCAGCAACCGTGTAGGAAGTGCACTCGGTGGTTTCATTGTTTTTACACTCTCGCGAGTTAAATTGAATATAACGTCAGCCAGCTACCCCCACTCTATACCGGGTATGCTCTATGCGAACTTGATTATGATAATTTCTATGCAGCTATTGCGTTTTTATTTACATAATTGTATGTAAATTGTATGTAGGTATATATATATGTTGCAATTTTATAGTTTTTATGTTTGTTTTTTTTATAGTAGAACCTAGTTGGAGTTAAATTAATAAAAGCTATTGTAATATAATGTTTTAGTTGTTTTCAAAAAACTTTTTCTATAGATATATGTTGCAATTTTATAGTTTTTGTTGTTTTTTTTTATAGTAGAACCTACTTGGAGTTAAATTAATAAAAGCTATTGTAATATAATGTTTTAGTTGTTTTCAAAAAACTTTTTCTATAGATATATGTTGCAATTTTATAGTTTTTGTTGTTTTTTTTATAGTAGAACCTACTTGGAGTTAAATTAATAAAAGCTATTGTAATATAATGTTTTAATTGATTTCAAAAAACTTTTTCTATCCTTGGTATAGAATAATACTTTAAAATTTATAGAAATTAAATTTTTATTTTTTTCATTTTCTTCAAGTTGTATCCCGCACACCACATACCCTGTGGTAGGCAGAGGGAACCTAGTATTAAGACAGTCTGCTCTCCATGATCTTTCGAATTCTGGAGGCATTGCGTGTTGAGTGGCGGAACTAAATTTAAATAAATATTAATTTTGACGACTGGACTGATCTTCTAGCTCTGGTAACGAGGCAAAGCGGGGCATTAAGCTCAACTCAATACGCAATGACAATCAACAAGATAAGTAATAAAACTGACAGTAATTTAGTCGATAGACTATTATTTGACCACGATCTACATCAATGACAATAAAGTCCGTTTAATGTACATACATGACTGGCTGTATGCATTAAATTACTATAGTAGTATAGTGACAAAGTTCAAATGTAGATATGGTACTTAACTATTGAAATTGAACATTTAGTTCAACCCTTAAATGCACATTTTTCGTAGTTATTAAAAAAAGTTATTAAAAAAATATAATTTTTTCTCGGTCTTGTATTTAGAAGTTTATTTTTCTACGTGCGTGTAGAATTATGTTATAATCCTGAATTGTACGAAGGTTAATATTTCTATAAGTTTATATGTCTGTTTCAATCATCAAAGTTTTCATCAAAATAAGCCGGAAGGGCCATACCGATATTTGTTAAATTCACTCTACCTACTACGTAATATATTGAAAGTGTATTTACAGATAACACAGACAAACAAATAAAATGTCGTCTTATAACAGCAAATATTGGTTTTAGATTCACATAGATTTTTGAGAATATTTGCTTTTAAGGAAATAATTGACTTTATCTTTTTTCCGCGTTGGAAACTTATAACATTTTATTAAATAGTATTTAGAAGGCTATGCCTTTTAGTTAATATTAAATTTGTCCCAATGTGGACACAATTTGTGCACAAAATATTCTGCATACTGCTGGTTCAACTTAATTTATTTTAACAAATTTGTGGAATAAAATATTTTTATACAATTTAATATGGGCATATAAGAAAAAATAATCTTAACCAAATTGCTATGCATGCATATCCTACACATTTATACAGTGTTGATAAAAAAAACAAAAACCGTATCGCGCAAAATGTACAAAACTCATTAAAAGGAAACCAAAAAAAAACAAAAAAAAATACGTTAAAGCGCGTTAAAACGAACAATTCGATTTTTGAAACAAAGAACATCAAAAGAACCGCGACACCAAAACGTGAAAAGCACTCCATTGGCTGAAAACGGTACACGCTCACGTGCTATTGGTCAAAGATAATGTTTGTGGACTATCACTTTGCGGGGAGATAAACCAAAACTTAACCGCAAATGTTGACAGAAACGAACCCGCTACCGTTTGGGGCAAAACAGCCCTTCTACCTCCAGAATACGTCATACATCCCCTTATCCACAATAAATATCCTCGGCCAGAGCAAAGCGAGATGGAGAATCAATTGAATTTTTAATAGGTGCGAGTGAGGCAAAGGGTTGCGTTACTTTATAAGTAAAATGTTATGTTAATCTTTGCATATATTAAGCCTACGTTTTCTTTTTGATGAATATTCATTTTCTTAATAAAAGTGTCTAAGTGATAATAAGATAGTATTTTTAAAACTTTTAAAGTTTTATGTCAGCAATCAATCTGTAATATTAAACATTTTATTTTGTTTTAATTTAAGTGACTAGTTTAAAATAAATTACGATATAAATAAGAAAATATTAAAAATAAAAACCTCAAATATGGTAGACGAATTTAATGAAAACTTAAACCCACCCAACATAAATCTATATATCGCTATCGAGGCACTTTAAAATCGTCAAATGAAACACGTCATTACCAAAACCAACTCCTTATTTTGCGAAATAATTTTATTACAATAGATAATTTAAAACTGTCCAACTTGCCCCACCACTGGGGGATAAAAGCGATGGGCGGCGCTACAATTGATACCGATAAAAATATATACGTCTCTTTCCTGCAAATGAGCAGTCGTAAGTACAGTAAGCGGGTTACAATGGGAGTTGACGTGTGTCTCTCTCTCTTTCTCGTCAGACTCTACCGCCATAGAGCTATCTCTACAGCCCTTCGTCGCTATAAATGTATAGCGGTACAGTCAGTTCCACGTGAGATTGTATTTTGTAATCAGTGAAGTGGCGCCTTTATTCTGAAGCGCACAATGTTCGCGCGTTTGACAATTTGACATTTCGTTTGGCGGGAACGGTTTTATGTTATCAGACACGCAAACGTCTTAATCTGTACTGCCAAGTGAAACTATTATTTTAAAGTTACAGTGATGTTTACAAGTTGAAGATAGTTGTGGTTATTGCAACGCAATAACTCGGATTCTTATTTCTTTTAAGGCAACATAAGGTGAGATATTGATGTAAATTAAAATATAAGTAAGTTTATTATGTCATATATTGTATGTTAACTTCCCATAAAAACCAGTGGTCTCTGAAACAGAAAATATTTTTGTTTTTATTGCATAATTATTATCAGTCTATATAATTTTTAAGAGTATTTAAAGAAACAAATTAATTATCAGCAAAATACTACTTAAGCATTATAAATACAATATATTGATCATTTTCAATGTAAAAATATCTAATTCGAATACTTACACCAAGTGTAGTTCTTTTAGTTTTAGTTAATTCTAAAGTAGATTTAGACGTAAATTTTGTTGTTTTTTTTCTTCTTGGTCCTTCTCTTTTACTTACATTGGTTGTTTGAATTGAAGATTTTTGTGTAGATATTATATTAACTAAAGACGTTGTATTATTTATTTCGTCAAGATTTTGTTGCATTTGTGAAATTTCTAATAGTTTCGTAGACTTTTCGTTTCCTATTACGTTTTTCTCATTTTCTGTACTACCAATTAAATTTTTCAACATTTTACTACTTAAATTTAATTTTGAAGCTGCTATTGTAGTTACACTGAACTGTTTTTTACTCGCTACTAATACTGATGATACAAAAGAATTTTGTGTTAAATTTGTATTATCTGGTACAGTCGTATTTGTTAATATATTTCCTTTGGCTGCCAATTCAAAATTATCAATTTTTACTTTAGTTATTGATGCTTTTTTAGTACTAAGATCATTATTAAGAAAATTATTTGTATTATCAATTAGACTTTTTAGAGTTGTTGTAGAAGTTATTTTTGGTAATACAAAGTTTTTTGTAGTAATTGTAGTATTTGTATTGGATACTGTTGCTCTTTGGTTTAGCCCTCTCTTGGCTAAGACGGTTTTGAACTCTTCTATACTTAGAAATGCATTCGGAATCTTCGACTCCACTGGATTATTTATATAAATGAGTGGACTTCCTTGTCTTAGATTTTCTTTAACTATAAGATTATGTTTCTTAAAGCCATTAACTTCCTTCAACTTTTTAACGTGCACTTCGTATTCCTTGTTATCTTTGTAGAAACGCCGTAAGGAAGTGTTGCTCGTATCTGTCAAGGGAAAAATATTTTTTTTAGAACTCAATTACAATTCAAATTTCTAAATAATTAGGCTTGACGTCAAAATATCTTTCGAAATAAAATTCCTAAAATTATTAGTATTACTTTTATATATAATATAAAGAACTGTAACCAACCATCACTGACTGCTTCTTTATACTTCAAGTATAACTCATCTAAAATGCTTTCTGCGACACTTGTGTCAGCTTCTACAAATTTTATTAAGATTAAATCGGCAAAAAATAAAACAAGAAATTGAATTTTAATTGTGAAATAATACATGTTTAGTTTTCCTTCACATCGTACTTAATGTAGAACAAGCGATAATGCGACTTTGCACTTGAATGCATCTATGAATTTAATCATTTCACTGTAAACTTTGCTTACGTTACATATACTAAAGTTGTTTCTAATCAAATCAAAAAATCAGGCCAGTCGTGGCGCAGCAGCACAAAGTGTGACTGTAAAACCGACTGGTTGTGGGTTTGATCCCCACTCGAGGAGATGAAATATTTACTTAAATTTATATTTCCATTTCTTCTCTCTGGTGTCGAGGCAAAGCGCGGCGTTGAGTTCTGCCACTCAACACGCAATTCCTCTAGAATTCGGCAGAAAGTGAGGAACGGAGTGTCTTAACACTAGGTTCCCTCTGCCGACCCTGCTGTGTGCGGGATACAGCGTTTCTAATCAATAATAAAAAATATACTTTGTACATTATTTGAGCTAGTTTTTCTTATTTTCTTTGTTCTTATTTAGTAGGTAAATAACCTTTATCATTTATCTATTAAAAAAATATTTTTTGACGCTGTAAAATAAATGCCATATTTTTATAGTATTAATATAAAAAAATACACAGGTACAGTTGACAATATGAACATTATTTTTGCTTTTATATTTTTATTTATATCTGTACTGTCGTATTGTAATTCGTATAAGAATTCCGAATGAAAATCTCATTCAGGTAATTCACATAGGACAACCTTAATATTAAAAATAAACTGACCGAAGAACATATAATTATTATAAAATAGAAACTTTATAATATAGTATACAAAAATAAATACATGGGTATATAACACAGAAAATGCCTTAAAATAATAAAGACGACAGATTTCCAAGAGGACTGCGTTCGATTCCGACTGCGTTCAAATTGTTATGCGTCCTCTGTATTTTTTTTATTAAATATTGTTCACATATTAGTGAATATAAAATGTTCTACTCATAAAATTTATAACTGTGGAAAAAATTAACAACTGACAAAATTATTGTGTATAAGTCGTAAAATATAAAAAAAATTGACGCAATTAAAAAATACTAAAATGTACACGCGATTGTTGTCAGTTTGATTTTCACGCTGGGAAACAATTACCTATGTATATTTGTTACTAGCGGCCCAAACGCGGCTATTATAACTTAATTATAATTAAATTTTTTACCATAAAATAATAACCAAATTTTTTATATAAATTTTATCCTGTGCGTTATTATGACGTATAAACCATATTAGTTTAAAGTTTCATCTAAATCCGTCCAGTAGTTTTTGCGTGAAAGTGTAACAAACATCCATTCTCACAAACTTTCATATTCATAATATTAGTAGGATATGTTTATTACCTTCGACAGGTTATACATTAATATGAAAAATTTAAGTAAAGTAAACACTTATGTACGTGAAATGTAAGTAAGTAATTAAAAAAAATAGCCTATGTCAAATAAATAATGGCGGATATGTAAGTAGCTTTCAATAAATCTAATAATTTAGGGTAAAAACAATTTCATTAGGATTTTTTGTAATTAATCAAAAAAAAATTGTAATAAAAACGCATGTATCAATGCTAATTATTCATTGGAGTTCCGCCACTCAACACACAATGCCTCCAGAATTGGCCAGAAAGTGGCGTACGGAAGTGTCTTAATCAGAACGAAGTATCTTAACACTAGGTTCCCGAGTTCCCTCCGCCTACCATGCTGTGTGCCTGTAAATAAGTTTACCTTCTTGAGTTTTGCAAAAACTCTAAAGATTGAATTAACACCCAAAATATCTAAATAAATGGCAATCACATTCCATTCCATGTAGAAAATTTAATGATCTCACTTACGTCAACCTTGCCTTTCTCCATCACGAAGTGATTGCAAATAAGTAGCTTGACGCTTTTTCCTTCATAGGAGCGTTGCCAGAAGAACTCTACCAGGGGAAAGGGGGTTTACATAAAGTGAAGTATACGAGTATGTATATGTGATTTTTTAAATGCACATAATCTCGTCTTCCATTTGAGAAACCTAAAAAGCAAAACAAATAAATAAAAATCATTGAACCCTAATAATTGGACACCTTGTTGGTAAGCTTCATTGGTCACTGTGAACTCGCTCCCTAACTTTCACTACTAGACTCGTGTAATAGAGACTTAGTAAAATTCTTCTAAAAATATTCATTTATTCAGCTTCAACCTGTATCCCGCATGTAGCAGGGTAAGCAGAGGGAGCCCAGTGCTACGACACTCCGCTCCCTACTTTCCGCCGAATTCTGGAGGCATTATTAGTGGCGGTACTCAACGCCACTCTTTTCCTGGACACAAGAGCAAAGAATTCTATCCCTGCATCACGACTTGCCTCATATCCATACTACATATAATATATCCTATTCATAATACATAACACATAACACAAATAAACCAGTAAAACAAATGTGTCTATACATAACATATTTATAGAAAAAAAAATAGTAATAGAACATGAATTTCTGTCTGTCTCTTTGAGGAAACACATCTTCTCATGTGCTTGCCTTCCAGTAATTCTTTACTGGACGGTTTTGGAGAGCCTATAGTTGTTTTTGAGGAATGGAACACTTTCTTGTAAATATAAACGCTACGGCTGTGGTCTCGCTTTCCAAGATAAAGTTCGGTGTTGAGTTCTGGTAATCAACATGCAATGCCTAGAGATTTTGTCACACACAAAATAAAAATGTGCAATTACAAATATATGGAAAAATAAAATACTGTGCAGTGTAAAATGATTTAAGCTATGTAATAAAGAAAGAGATCTATTTATTAGGTAATGAGTCTTTTATATATAAACAATTGAGGCCATCATGGCGCAGTGTCATATCTTCTGACTGTAATCGTTATGGTTGTGGGTTCTGTTTTCACTCGGGTGATTGTATTATATCCACTTTCATTTCCCCGCTCTGGGACACTAAGCGCGGAGTTGAGTTCCGTCACTCAACACGCAATGATCTGAAAGTTTGGAGAAATTTGGGAAACAGAGTGTTTTAACACTGGATTCCCTCTGGCCACGCTATCATGTGGATAAAATCGTGGTACTATTTTTTTATATAAATAAATAGAGATATCACAATCGTGAAGTACATAAATAAATATACGATGGTCGATGACATTTCAAAAATGCTCTGGAAAAGTGACAACACAAACTAAGCCTAACTCAGGAAGAACATTTCTCCTTTTGTCTAACTTTATCTCTTATTTTTCTTATAAGTTTCTTCAACAACGAGACATTAGGGCTCAACTGGCACGTTCGGAACGCTACAATCAAACAACAAAATAGAATATTAACAAAAAATTAAATCAGCTTGACGCTGTATCCCGCACACAGCAGGGTAAGCAGAGGAAACCTAGTGTTAAGACACTCCGTTCCTCACTTTCTGCCGAATTCTGGAGGCATTGCGTGTTCAGTGGCAGAACTCAACGCCGCGCTTAACCTCGACACCAGAGGGAAGAAAATGGAAATAGAAATTTAAGTAAATAGCTCATCTCCTCTCGAGTGGGGATCGAACCCACAACCAGTCGGTTTTTCAGTCACACTTGGTGCCGCTGCGCCACGACTGGTCTCAAATAGAATATTACGAAGGACCAATTAATTTTTTTACCTGCTTTTTCTCATATTTTGTGGATTGCCACAAAGAACGAAGTATTAGAACACTTACATACATTTTCCGCCAATTTTAAAGATATTGCATGTTGAATAGAGGGTTATCATATACCCTACATTTTAATGCTATTTAAATTGTTAAATTATTATTCACACATTAAATATTGGAGGATGTATAAAAATGTATAAACATCCACATACCAGTCGTGGCGCAAGGGCACAAGCTGCGACAGTGATAGCGACAGGTTGGCTCGATTTCCACTCGAGGAAATGCAATATTTAATATTTTCGTTTTCCTCATTCTGGTAATGAGGCAAGGAGCGGCGTTGAATTTCGCCACTTAACGCGCAATGACTCTCAAAACTCAGAGGAAAGTGGGGAATGAAAGTGTCTTAATAAGAACGGAGTGTCTTGACACTAGGTTTGCAGGTTGCCTATCCTGATATGTGAGGGATGCAGCGTGAAACTAAAACATACATATTAAGAACCGTATAAAAAATTTAACGTAACGGAACTACAACCCGCGCCTCTTGGAAACCGTCCAAGCGCTCTGACCAACTAGGCCATACGTTCTCTTCCAGCTCTACTTGCTGGCTTGTTACAGCTTATTTATGTTATTGGAACCTATGTAGAGAGATTTATACAAATATTAAAAAATATTTAAAAAATATTTTAACATAGTGGCACTCAAGCCCTTGTGAGCCGCCCAAGCAGTCTAATTATTTAACTTGTTGAGACCAGATACATATTATGGTCTCAAGAAGTTATGTCTTATTAAGCTAATTTTATTAAATATACAATGAAGATAATGCATATATTTTTAATAACCATAGATAGTTATATTTCTAAGAAAAAACCGGACAAGCGCGAGTCGGGCACACCACCGAGGGTTACGTACAAAAATTAGGGGTCTCGGCTTTTTCCGAAATTCAGGCATAGCTTAGCCAGAGCTCTTTCATCTAATTTTTTTCCTAAACTAGTACCTACCTGCAGATGCTAGCTAACAAATTTCATAATTCTAAGTTAACCGGAAGTACCCTATGAATTTTGATTCCCTTTATAGTGTTGAAATACACGTTTTTTGCGATATAAACGGCCATATGTGTTTTTTAAGTAAATGTAGAAATACGTTTTTTTAGAATATTATGGGAGCATAGATTTAGATATATGGTTTGAATTTCAACTCGATATCCCCAAGCGTTCCTTAGATAAAGACTCTTGAGAGACAGAGAGACAAACAGACAGACAAACGGATAACAAAGTGATCTTATAAGGGTTCCCTTTTTTCCTTAAAAGGTAAGGAACCCTAAAAAGTAATAATGGTTGCAAAATATTTTCCAATAGGTCTTAATTTTTTTAGCTGTGTTCCGCATATAGCAGTGTGAATCTGATGCCAAATACCCCGTTTCATATTCCGCTCAAATTTTGAGACTTATAGCGGAACCCAAGGCCGCGCTTTTTGTAGTTACTAGTTATGAAGTAACAATATATTGTGTAGCGTTTACAGTCAGACACTGTACCGTAATTTCAAAGACAGCCTTAAACTGATAACTAAAGAATTCGTATCAGCAAAGTCCCGATAAACTCTAGTCCTTAATCTAATCCATAGTTCGTCAGCTTCACTTATTTTTATGAAATCAGCTATATTTATCGATAGTAATCGATAGTTTAATTTTATTTCAAAGAAATATATAAATGAGTATATTAAAAGAACTTCTAGAATTTAACCAAAAAAATGTACAGAATCCGTCTCTCAACACGAAATATTTATAAATAATTGGTAAAAAATAGAAACCAGGTGTTCAAAAGCTTCAAATTTTCCCACCTTGTTATATGCGGAATGATGAAACAAAAACTTTAACTTCAATAAGTAACTAGCCATATTTTTCAAATTAACAATTAATTATAAAAATAAATTTTAATAATTAATAGTAACTATATCTAAATTTAATATTAACCATTATCCTATACTCAAAATATGATACAAGTACTTTCAAACCAGGTCACCACAATAGAAGAATACGGGGTATACACGATGCTGCCGGCGCAGCAGCTCGCGCCGATCAGCCCCTGGCCGCCCGACGGCATGTTGGACCGGATGGACGACCTCGCGCACAAAGGTAAAGGTAATGGTGACCACCATTTATCTATATAGTAACGATACATATGGCTTCGCCCATATAAACTTATTATATTATAGCTAAATTATATAAAATCTTTATTGGTGCTATTCTAATATATAAGCTATACTGTAAAATTTCATCTAAATTCGTTTACTAGACGTGAAAGAAGAACAAACATCCCACAATAACCTGTAATACTTACATTTTTTTTCAGCTTCACGCAGTATCCTGCATATAGCAGGGTAGGCAGAGGGAACTCAGTGTTAACAATCTTCGTTCCCCACTTTCCACCGAATTTTAAGAGGCATTGTCTGTTTAGTGGCGGAACTCGACTCCGCGCATTTTGCCTTAGTACTAGAGCGCAAAATATGAAAATATTAATAAATAATAATTCGTCCGGTAATTAATGGTCCTTTACACCGACAACAAAAATAATTATTAAAAAATATAAAATTTTTACATATTTGCTATAAGTATATCATATGTAAACTTGTGCTATATAATAAACTTTCACCACAAGCTACAAAAACCGCTATCGATATCGATTTCGATAGCCGCTTCATCCGCATATAATAATACAGCGAGAGGGAACCTAGTGTCAAAACACTCCGTTCCCTCCCAACCCAGTGATAAGACGTACCATACATACATCCAAGTACATGTAAACGTGATTAATTGGAGTAAGCAGGCCTGTGGTGAACAGGGCACAGCGGTGTTAACCAGCTCGGCGGCGTGTTTGTAGGGGGCCGGCCGTTACCCGACTCGACCAGGCAGAAGATAGTGGAGCTGGCGCACTCCGGCGCGCGGCCCTGCGACATCAGCCGCATACTGCAGGTGTCCAACGGCTGCGTGTCCAAGATACTTGGCAGGTCAGTATTTATTTATACTAAAAAAATATTTTATTATAGCGCCACGCTGTACCCGCACACAGCATGGCAGGCAGAGGGAAACTAGAGTTAAGACTCTCTGTTACCTATTTTCCGCCGGATTCTGGAGACATTGCGCGTTGAGTGGCGGAACTCAACGCCGCGATTTGCCTCGACACCAGAGCGAAGAAATGAGAATTTTAAATATAATTTATTACGTAAATTTACTTTTATAGGAACATTTTGACAGCTGAAAAAATTATTAACCATTTTACGTAGAGAGCTTTGGTGGGATATGATAATCACCTTAGTATGACTCTTTTTATTTTGTAGGATAATTGTGACGCACAGGCGCAAACATGTGACTGTAAACGCGACCAGTTTTGAGTTCGATTTCCACTTGGGAAAATTAAATATTTAATATTTTCACATCTTCGTGAACATGCAATGACTCCAGAATTCAGTGGAAAGTGGAGAACGGAAGTGTCTTAATGTGAACGGAGAGTCTTAAAATTAGATTCACCATGAAGCAAAAACAATAAGACTTTACTCCTCAAGTTAGCCAGCCACTTGTAGGTACAAAGTTAATTGTTGAGCATTTACAATGAATAGATAAGATAATAAGAATAGATAGAAAATGTTAATTAGTTTACTACTATGCGCATAGATGCATCAGTAGATTAAAAACAATAGATGTAACTTTAGAATAATTTTTATATTCTAAAACAATATTGTTGTGCTGACATTCTCTCTCTCTCTCTTAAAGCTAGTCACTCTATAGACTTACATACTCTTATCTCTAAGTCTAGAAAAAAATACAAACATATTCTGATTTTACTCCATAATATGGTCCAGTCAGCGAGAATGTCTGCATAAATAAAAGATTCATTATATATCCAATGTACCAATTTTCTATTGAGAAAAAACTCGAAAAGAACTTGCTTTTAATAGAGATATAAAACATACGACAGTATTAGTAAGAAATCCTAAAGAAAATCAACTTATCATATAAAGTACTTATGAAAATATAATGTGACTTACATACTAGGTATTCCATATTCTTTCTTATGCCGTGCCAACACATTGTGAGACGCGCCAATAATGTCGGTGTTATGTTAAAATTATTATATGAAAGAAAATCGAGGTCTTACTTTCATAAATATATATTTTGTCCGACTAAAGTATATTATTCTTTATATGTATCCAAAAAGTTAGATATTACTTAGAAGTAGAATATATTTTGCTTAAGAGAGATTTCTTTTTAGTTTCAGTTTTTTGATAATATTGTCACATCAAAAAAATATATAGAAAGTCAATACGAAACATGTCACTTATGAAATATAATATAAGCATACTTTTAAAATATCAAAATATGGTTATCTAGAATGAAGCTACAACCGCAATTGTCATAATACGTAACCAACAAACCGCGTTAGGTTACACGAAACCATCCCAAAAATGTCGTTGAAACCAATCTCGCATCTAACTGGCTGTAACCACAGAAATGTACTTGCAACCACACCTAGACAACACTACCAAATTAAAAAGACATACTTACCAATAGAAGTAGCCAAGTTGATAGAAACTCCGTAACTTAGTACCATTCAAGGTAAAACGAAGGTTGGCTAGTATGTAATTCGAGTATCTATTTAACGTGCTTTCAATGTTAATATTATTTTGTGGTTGATTTACTCGATAGAAATATTATTATAATATTTTAGGACTTAAAACAGAACTTTCTAGAATATTACATAAAACCTGGTTTAATATGAAGTTGAGTGTAATAAAATAAGACGTGTGAAGTTAAGCGATTAGTGTTAGATAAAATTACTTATTAGGTAAAAGTAGTGTATAGAATGGCCGTCAGCTGGGCAGCAAGGCGAATAAAAGTACAAGCCAGATATCGAACCCGATATCCATGGAATTTGACACCGCAGTTCCCCAGCCTGATGGTGTCAGTACACGGTGACAGTTTGTCGTGCAGTTTTATGGTTCAACGTTTTATTTGTATACTAATTAAATGGCTTTCTATTATAAATACTTTTTAATTAGTAATTTTTAATATTTTGTAATAAAATGAATATTTGTTAATTAAAATAATATTTAAATACGCTATAAATATTAATCGTTTGTTTAGTAATATTAATCGTCCAAATATGCAATTCAAATCTGTTTAGAGTTTAATTAGATTTTAAGAAAATGTTTTTCTTCAATATCAAATTTAATTTACTGTACGTAGTGTATTACAAAACAGGTACATATTAGGTATTTTTTTTAGCTTCACGCTGTATCTCGCACGTAACAGAGTAGGCAGAGCAAACCTGGTGTGAGGACACTCCGTTCCCATTAAAACACTTCCGTTTCCCACTTTCCGCCGAATTCTTAAGGCAATACTTGTTGAGTGGCGGAACTCAAGTCTGCTCTTTGCTATGTTACCAGAGCGAAGAAATGAAAATATTAAATATTTTATTACCCATAGTGGAAATCGAAGGCACAACCTGTCGCGTTCACAGTCGCACTCTTGCGCCCCTGTGCCACGACTGACCCTATATAGTATAAGATAAAATATATACCTATTTTATATATTTTCTATAATTAATTTAAGCAATATTATTCAGGTACTACGAAACAGGATCTATAAGACCTCGGGCGATAGGCGGTTCGAAGCCACGGGTGGCCACAGCGGAAGTGGTCAGCAAGATAGCCCAGTACAAACGCGAGTGTCCGTCGATATTCGCGTGGGAGATACGGGACCGCCTGCTTAGTGAGGGAGTTTGTACATCGGATAATATACCTAGCGTGAGTATTGTTTTAATTTGTTTTTAGTTAATAGAGGACACCGTTATAGTACAGTGGTTGTATGTAATTGTAAGCGCAATGGTTGCGGATACGATTTCAGAGGAGAAATTGTTACATTCAAATTATTTTCATTTCACGGCTCCGGTTGGACGAAGCGCTTTGTTTCATCAATACGCAGTGTATTGAAATAAGCGGAAAATGGAGAACGAAATATCTTGACACTAGATTTTTTTTTGCTATATAAGCTGCCAAAGATTTAAGATCCTGTTTTATGTGATATTCAATAAAAAGACCTAGTCAATAAATCCTAACTAATATCCTAAAAAATAGGTATATGGAGCCTACACACAATCCACTAAAAAAACATGTCATTAAAAAAGAAATTACTATCATCCTCCACCTTTATCTTGACATTTACCATAAAATTTCATTCTTACCGATCTCCTTCCCATAAATATGACAAGAATATTTAACGTCTACGGCAACGGCAACGCCTTTCTCGAGTACTAAAAACGAAAGGCATCAAAAAACACAATGGTGTAAGGGTAGCTGTAGTTCGATTATATACATAGCGCCTTATCTGCCCCGCACTATACAACCCCTCGCCGCCCCCACTGGCAAAACAATATGACGTTATAGCTTTTTCTTCGTCTTTCCAATTTTTTTTTGAACGGGGACGCTCCCTTCTGGGACGTCTTTAGCCGATGCGACACTGTTTTTGAATATGTTAGAAATATGATTTTTTTATGGCTCTGTATTCATTTAAAATGTTTATACCGTTACCGTGCTGTGTGCGAGATATAGCAAGAAACTAATTTATTTGTTACTTTTTAATAATTAGTTTCGTTCTATAATAAAGAACAGTGTTTAACAAAACTTAAAAAAAATCACCATTTTATCACATTAAAAAAGTTACTACCCACTCAGTTATAATGTAAATTTAAACCCTTAAAAGTATATGATATTCAAAGTTATATTACATCGCCGCCCATCCGTTAAAAGTACATTTACTCCAAAGATTGTCTTTGGCTCTAATATTTTTATACCTCGTAGTATGAGGACCTTAATCTTCATAGCTCAACTCTTTACGTAAAGCGTAACGGAGTGTAAAAACTCCCAAAAAAAAACGCCCCGAATACGAAAATAACATTGTGATAACGTTCTATTTTAACGATCGAAGAATTCTTAAACATCCTTTACGACAAAAATTCGGGTGATTAGCATAAATTAATTAAAGACTCCGCGCCATCACCCTGTTGCTGACGACTCAGAAAAAGAACCGACTGATATCAAACCTTTAAGATCGGGAAAAGTGTAGGTATTACGGCGATAGAGAGAGAAATGCGTGTTTTAATAAGTGCGAAAGAGTTGGCTATCTCTTTTTTCAACGTCTGAGAGGGAGAAATTTTGACGCGGCATGAATAAAGAAAATATGAAGGCTTTGTTGCCGTAAAAATTCCAGTACAGGGGATAAAGTCTTTAAGTTATCAAGGGGACCGTTAAGGGAGCTTTATCTAGACAGGTGGAGGAAACAAAAGATGTAGGTATTTCACCCCCATCGTTTATATGCTTGATGATTTTTCTTCACGTTTTCGATAATTTTTAGCTTATTTTCGATCGTTAGTAAAGTAATTTGTATCAAATATGAACATTTGATATAATTTAAAAGATTACAATCTTTTTAATTATCAAATGGTAATCACATTTCACTAGCAAACGTACCATAATTAAATTAAGTTTAATAATATTTTAAACATTTTTAAAGTGTTATTCCACATTTCACATTAGGAAAGAAAAATACTTATTTAGAAAACTGGTCGGTTTCCAGAAGGCGAGTGTTCGAGTTAAAATTTTTATACGTTTTATAAATAAGTATTTAACTTTAATAATAATTTAGAATCTATATAGGCGACTTAAAAGATATTGAAAAAAATCGATTTAAATAATATTTTCAATTATATAGTATTTTTTTAAACATCGATTTCCAAACTCGATATAGCTATATGATCAAAATCACTTTCATTTTCACATAAATCTATTCTATATACAGAACGTCAAACGTACTTACCTGTACATAAAACAAGTAATGGGGTGTTTACATCACTTGAGGGTTGCTTAGAGGTTGAATATATTAATGTTAGCATCGATCCCTTGTATGAGGGTTTACGTCAAATTTGGTTTAGTTAAATTAGAATATTGATATTTGCTTAGAATCTTTAATAATGCTCTACGATATGTA
Organism: Heliconius himera; assembly: GCA_021202915.1. Taxonomy (NCBI): domain Eukaryota; kingdom Metazoa; phylum Arthropoda; class Insecta; order Lepidoptera; family Nymphalidae; genus Heliconius; species Heliconius himera. The sequence goes on from JAJHJA010000086.1 coordinate 851,002, forward strand.
AGATTTTTATTTTTGATTGGATCTATATAAAAATTATGATAGGTACGTTTTCTGTGTAGATTTTTGCTTATAAAAGTTGACAAAAAAAGTCGTTATTTTTTTTAAGTTGCTGTTTTTGTTGCTGTCTTTGAGGATTTTCATTAGTTTAAATATATATACCCGTGTATATATACATCAGTCTGTCCGTGACAGACTGTGGTCTATTGGATTTTTAAAAATATTAATTATAAACATTTATATCTATTCTCAACTGATTTATATATATGTATGTAAACAAATTGCAGTCAATGATTATGAAATCTAAAAAAATATGCACATATTACGTAGCTTAAAAATTCTATAAAAAAGTAAATTAATTTTATTACAGAGCTCAACTCAATATCAAATAAATCCAAATTAACAATATTTACAGCCCAACTTAAACAAGTCGACGTAAGCTTTTACAGTCCAAGTCATAGAATCAAAATTTAAAAAAAAAATCTGATAACTTGATCCCATAATAAACTTCTATTAAATTTCGATTTCAAATAGTTTTAAACAAAACTATAACTAATGCACATTAAAATAAAGTATATATTTAATCATATTTAAATAAAACTAGGGTTATCACATGGCATTCTTTAGGTTCCCGTGTTCCCTTAGCAAATCACTTCCGAGCCACTAAATGCAGGCCAAATTAATGCGTTTAGCACGCTCCGGGCATGGGGATGACAACTTTATTTTATTATATCGCGATATTTCGCTGTCACTTTAGCGTCACTTTTTCTATAGGTTGTTAGTTGTAGAGTCATAGTTTATGATAGTCACGGCTTGGTATAAATGATTTGTGTTCTGCTTTGGAAATTCACTTTTACGGTTTATTAATGGATATAACTAAAGAAATTTTGTCGTTTTTATTCTAATATATATATTTTTTTCTTTTGTTATTGTTTACATAACTACTCATAAATATAGTTAAAATGTTAACGCTCTCATACAATTCTTGAAATATCGTCGAAATAATAAGCAAATAGTTGCAAAGTATCTGACAATAAATGTTTGTTGTGTCTGTCTATATAAAGGAATACTTGTATTTAAAATAGAGATGCATAGTCTAAAAACACACGTTATGCTAAAGACCTATGGAAAAAAGTGATTTATCTCTACGCACTCTATATTCATTTCTCACAAGAATATACTACATAAACCGTTAATATGTACAAAAAAGCTGCAGTAAACGCAAAAATGACAAATATTATAAAAAATCAAAACTAACTAAACTGCTTTCTAAAAAACCACCCAAAAAACTGGTAATAAACAGCATATTAGTACTATAAATAAAACAGCAAGCCGTTACCTACAATATTACATCAAAAAATATGATCCCCATAACTGTAATCCCTATATTATTGGCAATGATCGCTCCAATGAATACAGTCCGAGCTGATTTAAAATATCATTAGACCGTATCTGAGATCTCGCAGGCCTATCGCTACAAATTGTAACAAAGGCCTTAGAAAAGGAGATTATCGAAAGTGGCACGTGTCCTGCACGCGTCCGCCTTGCGTCCCTGCACGGACCTAACCCTACTACTATAATAACAGAACTAAATTTAACTTAAGGTAGTAGTGATAAGATAGAATTTCTATTAACATTTTTATCTTTGCTGTGATCATAAATGATTTATAGAAAATATGTTTTGTTATCTTCTTTTAAGGTTTAATTTGCTTCAGTTGTGTTTTTTCGATAAAGTTAGTTAAAACTAAGAAGTGTTGGAGGGAAATTAATACCACAATCGTTGGATTTAAAGCTTATAGTGGAGTTGAGTGCGTAATGACATGAACAAATAAATATGTATTGCTACAGTTGTCTTGTCATGTTTGTTTGTTGGGATGTCACACGCAAATATCACCTAGGGCTAGAAGGGATGGGAAAAATTCTTGTTTGTAACTTATATATATCAGTAGAATAATATTTTTTTATAGTTATATGCTTTTGCATTTGTTCTATTTTCTTTAAAAAAAAACATAAATGAAAACGTTAGAAAAACGCGACGTTAAGTTCCGCAATATCTTAATTTCTATTGAACGGAGAGCGGAGTGTCTTGTTTGCTCGTCGTATCGCTATTTTCTATAAACATAATGATGTCTAATTGATTTAAGATGGCTGACCAGTCATCGATGAAAAACTTATTGGGCACTCAATTTAATGGAAGAAATACAAGTGACGTATTCGCTTCTGCTGTTGTTTATTACGATAGCTTGTTAAACATAGACTTGAATGATTTTGCTACATACATTTACTTTTTTCTTAATATTTCTTTTTCGATTCTCCCAGGAGATATTTTCTTGCGGTAAAAGTAACCTATAGTCTCTAAAATTTAATAAACACTATAATTTACAAAGGGTTTAAAGTTCAAATTACACGTTTCTTGAAATTTCAAGACTAGTTTCAGTGGTTTAGCTGCTAGCAACTTCCAGGTGGCTTCGCCTGCTTAAACTTATGGTTAAATTATATCCAAATAATACAAAACATATATATATTGCACTCCATGTATCATTCTGATAAACTATATCACTGTAATGTTACATCTAAATCCGTTCAGTAGCTTTTGCGTGAAAGTAGAACAAACATAAATCCTCACAAAATTTCACGTTTACAACATAACATAAGTAGGAATATTAGGATAGAAAATTCATAACTACAAATCGAAGATAATATGATAATTATTAAGATCGAAAATTCTATGAAAATATTTCAAAGTGGTAACCTGAAAATACTTACCTGATTACCCTTAGCCTAGACGGGGTCGGGTCGGGGTAACCGGCAATCTGCGGTTTCACCTTAACAAATAATCTGCGACCACTGGCGGACAACCCCATGTGAGCCCCTCATTAAGTACGATTTACTTTTTAATCCACTTTATATCGTAAATGTAGAGTATTGGAAATAATTATGTATTTTCAAAAATCATTTACCTTATTCTTTCTTTATTATTTTTTTAATTTAAAAAAATCAGGTTCACGCTGTATCCTCCACACAGCAAGATAGGCAGAGGGAACTTAGTGTTATGATACTCCGTTTCCCATTTTCCACTGAATTCTGGAGGCACTGCGTATTAAGTGCCGGAACTCGACGCCGCGCTTTGCCTTTGACATTAGAGCGAAGAAATGGAAATATAAATGTAAATAAATATTTCATCGGCTCAAGTGAGGATCGAACCCACAACCAGTTTACAGTCACACTTTGTGCCCATGCGACACGACTTGCCTCATTTCATAATATTATATTTTTTAGTTTTCACAATTACGAGACATATAGATAAAGTAAATAATTTGTTCATTTTCATGCCCAAAACATTCTCTTTTTGTATAAACCTAATTATATACATATTACTACAAGTATTCATATAAACTTATGTATATATAATATACATTTACATATTCTTAACTTAGGTATATGAACAGTTATTTTACTACAATTGAACTGATAAAAAATATTATATTATCAATACATAACTAAGATATAATATTTTGTCGTAGATGCCGTTGCTAAGAAATTAATAAACCAAATACGTAATATTTCTTAAGCTACGAAATTATAATGACGGCGTTGTGTTCCGCCACTCAACACACAAATCCTCGAGCGTGAAAAAAAATAAAAAAACAAACAAAAGAGTAATAAAATGTAATACACAAAATATTCAACTAGCCAATATTAAAAATATAATTTTAATCCGAGAAGAATGATTTAATCACAAGGTATACAATACATAGGGAGCGACACGTGGGCCGCTCCGCCTACTTAAGTTATTGCCTATAGAAAGACTGTAGTATAAAATCATAGGGTAATATTACAATATTTTTATATTTCTTAAATAGGGATTCGGTTTAATGATTTCTAGTATGGTTTTATATAGAAGTTATTTGAATTAACCAATAAAAGGAGGATTTCATTTGATTTGAATTAGGATGAGACATATAAATAGTATCATATTTCGCATTACGGAAACGCTACTTCCACCAAAGCCTTAAAATATATTTAATTTTTTCATTATAATAAATAATTTCATTATCAACGCTGAAGCATTTTGCTAAACAAAGAAAATCGAATTATTACTTTCGATTTTCTACAATTTCAGCTTTTTTGTAAAACGCTGTGACAGAGACTTAACAATAAGCTAGTCCCTTCTTCCATATATTTCAAGTACTTTTTAAATATAAGATATTTAGTAAACTGTTAACACATTGAGTAAAGATAAAGATAAATTCGAAATTTATTTACTTACCTATAAAACTGTTTATGGTAATATCATTGTATGTAGAATAAAAACTTGTACTTAAACATTAAAAACTAAAAATATTAATAATATCGTAATAATATACATCATATACACACAAAGATTTTCCAGACACTTTAGTCGAAAATATATAGATCAACAATATAATATTATTAATAGTACCTCAATATAAAACTCTTTAACCTGTTTTACAGAGACAAAAACAGCGTTTTTATACACACATACACACACATCCCTACAATACATACAAGTAAAAAAGTAGGTATCTTTATTTTAGAAGTCATGAAAAATGAAAAAGATTTTTTTAAAATAAAAAAGAGATAATATAGGTCTTTTTATTATAAATATAAGAGTGTAAATACAATTGAGATACGACGATCGAGCGAGGGGGTGAAGCGATGCGAAATAAGTATGGCAGTGGCACGTGCGACACGAAACATGCAATTTTTTTACATCCTACCCCCTTATTATTATTGACTTTAACTATGTTTTTAACGTTTTCTCAAGTGTTTTATTGGGATTTTGAAGCGTTTCTGGATTCAATATTGTAGGCTCGTGATGAGAGATATTTTGTTTCTTATTTGTGTGAGTGAGCTTTATTAATCTATATTGGTCAATGGAGCTTTGGTTATTTTTTATGTTTTAATTATCGTATCTCTGTTAATAAAAATAAATTTAATTTTTTTTATTAGCTTCACGCTGTATCCCGCACACAGCAGGGGGAATCTAGTGTTAAGACACTACGTTTACAACGTTAAAAACTAGGTTCTCTCTTCCTAGCATACTAAATGCGGCATGCAGCGTGATGCAAAAAAAACTTGACGAGCTTTTATCAAAAATCCATTGTTTTTTGATAAAAGCTAAAACATAATTATTATAAAACATATTCCATGAATGACAGCCCATTATGTATAACAACAAACATGTTTAGTAGATATAATGAAATAACTATAACCGAACCGATTTTCAAATACATTTACAAATTTATCATGTTTTCTAGTTGGAAAGTTATTTGACGGCACAATCTGTACAGATGACACAATAGAGTTTTTTTTTAAAGATGTAGTTAAGATATAACTAAATGAAAACAAATATTAAACATTTTATTCTTTATTTACTTATTGTATTCATTAATTATTTTTCTCTAAGAATCTATTTTTTTTTAAATATTTACATTACATTTTGTGTCGACATATTTGAGAAAAGAAAAATTTTAATTTACGTTTATGTCCTAAATTACATTACTTACTTACTTATAACTTGTTAACACTAGGTTCCTCCTATCTTCTCTTCTATGCGGCAAACAGCGTGGGACTGTTTTTATTATATGTCCTAAATTACATATAATAAAAACAGTCCCACGCTGTTTGCCGCATAGAAGAGAAGTTAGAAAGAACCTAGTGTTAATAAGTTTCGTTCCTCAGTTTCCACTTTTTATTCGTCACATTACATGTTGAGTTGCGAAACCCAACGCCACTAAAACGGGAAATTAAAGTAATTTAAATTATTCCTCCCAATGGAAATCGAACTAATATTGCACCACGACAGTCCCACCATTTTGTGACATTACGATATATTATTAAATACCATTGATATCTTAGTTATATGGATTTTTATACTAAGCTCTGTTGCGAACGGATTACGTTTATTAGTTGAATCCCGCCGCTCTTCCCACTACACTTAAATAATGCGGCTCGGTGATGTACTGTCAGCAAAATACCATACGATTTTGAAATTAAAAGCCTTTTAAATTTATAGGATAGACTGAGAAAATTCGGCAATTGAATTTTGTCCTTATTTTATTTTTTTAGACATATTACGTATTAGGTGTTAGGAACCTAATACCACATTTTATAACTAAATCGAAAAAAAAAGTAATATACCTATACCTCTCAATGAAAGGTAATTCAAAAGCAGCAAGCGTCATTTTTAACCGACTTTCTGAAGGAGGAGGTTATCAACACGACTGTATTTTATATATTTATTACGTCAGTACTTTTGACTAGCGAAATTGATTTTTATGTTGTTTTTTTTTTATTTTAATTTGGTCCATTTCTGACGGTGCTATCCGTGAGAAAATTACATACGTCTTAAATTTACATTAGGTATGTGCGCCACAAATGGATGAATAACTGAATATCACGCGAAACATTTCCAATAATTATTTTTTCATTGGAAAGGATACACTTCAAAGGTTTTTTGATGAGAGTTTAGCTGGGCTCTGATTATGGGATCCGTTGGACGTCGATTTTTTTTGTTAAAAAGAAATAAACTAATAACATATTGAAAACTTGTACTAATAAAGTTTATTATCAAAGCGAAATATAGAAATTATACGAACATTTAATACGTCAACATATTTAAGGAAAAGTTGTAGATGTATTTTGTCAACGGTACAGTAACAAGTGTTTCGTAATATAGCATCAACAGATACTTGATAAGATAAAATACGCGATTACAATCTACACAACATATTGGGGTACACGAAATTAAACGGATTTATTTAAGGGTTGTTTCATGTTTCTAATAACGTGCAGGAATCGAATTATATTAAAGTAATTAGTTTTGGGAAAACTTTTAATATAAGCGTTTAAAATTTTGATTTTTCATTTATTTAAGTTTCTTATTAGTAAATATAATAATAAAATACATATAAATGAGAAAATAATAATTTCCAAAGTCTATAACATTGTTACTATTATTAATCTCAGCAAAATGAAAATAAATAAATACGTATTGAGGTTGTGCTTCTAAAATTAATTTAAATTATACAATAATTTAACCAAAACAAATAATCCAGTACTACGCTAACTTTTATATATAATCCCATTAAGGTTTAATAAAAAAAGGTAAAAAAATCTTCAATTAAATTTAATTCACGAGTATGTAACAAGAATATACTTGTATATCTCAAAACGTTTCCAAACCGCTCCTCATCCACCTATCTAAATAATTTAACGATACGAGAAGACAAATTAAATTCCCTTAAAGACGCTAATGTTGTTTATCAAAGAAAGCCTAAACGCCTGATTATGACTGGAGTTTGATCGTTTGATGTGCAGCCAGCCGCGAGGGCCCTAAGAATGCCTCGGGGGTCCCAGGACTGTCTTGAACTGCTTTAAACAAATGTATAACATGGTATGCTTATGATCTGTATAGCCGTAACTGTAACGAAATACGACGTTTTAAATAAATAATGTATATTACATTTTAGTATTATGTATAAATATTTAAATTAAAATCAAAGCTTCATCATTTATTCCGCACACAGCAAGGTAGAGAAAGGGAACCTAACGCTGGAACTTAATGCCGCGCTTGACCTCTACACTATGGTGAAGAAATAAAAATATACATTTAAATAAATATTCCATTTCCTCGAGTGGGGATCGAACCCACAACCATTTACATTTACAGTCACACACTTGTGCCCCTGCGCCAAGATTGGCCTCAATAAATAATTGGAAACATAAATTTATATCTCTATGAATATTTTATTAAAAAATTTCAACAACAAATAAAAGAGAAAAGTGTCATCTACTAAATAAAATTTACCTGGTATTAAACAAGAGGCTCCATAGATCACATTCGAAATATTTTATTATTTCTACACATTTCATTATAATGTAATATTCAATAATATTTTATTTATCAGTTTCTTTATTGTTCTTTCGATAAAGCAGAAAATTTTATTAATTTAATAAATACATCTTAGCTTAGCTATTAATCCAACACATGGATATCCCTGATTGAAGTTCCATTTAGGAGCAAAGGGATTCATTATATTAATGGTATATGGCCATATGAATATAAGTTATATAAATTGAAGTATACGACAAGTTAAAATGATAAAAAACATTTAAATGAAAATTGAAACAGTGACTTTTTACTAAAAACTCACTTTACGTTACCGATAGTCCCACACACGGCTACAGAGAGCTACTTACTAAAATGTATAACGCATATAAGCAACGTCTATTCTAATCAAGCAAGATTTACAATAAACTAGAATCTCAAATAAGCGTTTATATGATTATCGATCTTAGTTTATATTTGTTTTTTAAATAAAATCCTATTTAGCTGGTAGGGTGCGTCCCCCGGCGCGGCGCGACGTTCAAACCAACATATGCTGCGAGTTTTACGCGCGTCTCGTTTTAATCTCACTCACACATTACTAAATATGGGAATATTTTATGGTGAAATTAATAGATTAGTATATAAAATTAGGTTGAAAGCTTGTATTTTATTCAATTTTTTTATGACATTAGTTATGAGGCCAGTCGTGGCGCAGCGGCACGAGGTGTGACTGTAAAACCGACTGGTTGTGGGTTCGATCCCCACACGAAGAGATGAAATATTTACTTAAATTTATATTTCCATTTCTTCGCTCTGGTGTCGAGGTTAAGCGCGGCGTTGAGTTCTGCCACTCGACACGCAATGCCTCCAGAATTCGGCAGAAAGTGGGGAACGAAGTGTCTTAACACTAGGTTCCTTCTGCCTACCCTGCTGTGTGCGGGATACAGCGTGAAGTTGATTTAATTTATTTTTTTAATTAGTTATGAAAAATCGGTAAGAGCAGTTTTTGTTTTTGTTATCCAAGATAATGCTTTACCGATTATCCCGAAAACAATAAGAAATCATGGATTATTTTATCTATTGCTGTAAGATAAGATAATCATTGGAAGATTTTACATAAATCTTTTTATAAATATCTACTATTAAAAATAAAAATTGACATCGCTGTATAAAACTGACGCTATGTCATATGTAGATTAAATATGAACCAACTTGTGGCTTAAATGCTTGAGTACTTGAATCGAACACGGACTTTATTCCACTGTAGTATTTTTTATTAAATTAAAAATAAAAATATTTTATATTCTTTTAAATGACACAATATTTGCAAATAAACAGGTTTGTGCGACGGTTATTGATTTTGTTTCCACTACGGGTAAGTAGTATTTTTTTATTTTCTCTCTTTGGTAACAAGTAATATCTCAACGATTGATCGGTGCGTGGGAAAAAGGAGTGCTTTAACACTAAGATCTTTCTATCTACCCTGCTTCACGCGGCATACAGCCGTAAAGCAAAATAAAAACAAATAATTCTTACTACCAACAAACACGAGCACATCCGTGTGGACGTATACGGTTCACAAACAACAATAGAGAACGCAATCAAAAATCAAACGAGCCAAATTAATTCCGAAAACTGTTAAGCCTTTTGTAGTTATGTACCAAAGCGATATTGGCTGTGTGTGACTAATACTAGCTCAAAGCTAAGCCATTCATTAGCCAATCTGGTATTAGCGTTCCATGGATTCCATTCTATACGGATTACGTTTGTTTAACTCCAATAACAGATTAAATCGATACACGTACGTACGGTTATTTAGATGTGATTATCGCCCGATCAAATATTGTAAATTGTTATAGTAAATTATATCGAAGTAAACTCTGATGAATAATTAAATTAAAAATTTAATCATTTTCACGCTGTATCCCGCACACAGCAAGGTAGGCAAAAGGAACCTAGTCTTAAGACACTCCGTTCCCCACTTTCTGCCGAATTCCGGAGGCATTGCGTGTTGAATGGCAGAACTCAACGCCGCGCTTATATCTCGACACCATATGGAAATATAAATTTAAGTGAATATTTCATCTCCTCGAGTAAGGATCGAACCCACAACCAGTCGGTTTTACAGTCACACTTCGTGCCGCTGCGCCACGACTGTCCTGATGAATAATGATATGTAATTTAATAAGCTGCATTAGTCTATGTACATGTAGCTTTTATTTTTTATTTTGATATACAGTAATAAACAATTTCCCTTATTTATTACTACTTTTATATGAAAGTATTGGAGAAGTATTGAACTATTGATACAGTCGAGATTTAAGTAAGCAATAAATGCTACGCCGTAGCTGAGCGCTACGAAATACTGTAGACAATTTTGAAATATCTTAATGTATACAATTTATAACAATGTGCAAAAAATTCTGCATAATTTAGAAATTCGCGTGACGGGGCCTCAACAATTTTGTTAAATTGAAGTCATTTTACAATAATTTCACAGATGACACTGCACCCTAGGGGTATCGAACTTATCGACAATGGCTTTCTATTCTTCCCAAATCAAAGTTCACAGCTTCACACTCATCAGCGTACCCTCGTTTTAACATGAGTTATGACGTATTACCGCAGTACCCCAAACCGAGTGCCCCCTGTCCAAATGACATGTCAGTGTATTGTCACCTTGTAAATTTACGTGTGCTAAGTAGGGTTATCAATTTTAATGTATATATTTTTTTTTATAGTACACAATTGTATTATAGCAAGAAATATTCAATATTCAATATACAAATACTAACAAATATTCAAAAGATATTGTATAAAAATATTTAAAAAAAATTGTAATACATGGTTTATTTTAAAATCATGAATCCAAGTAGAAATAACACCAAAAAAAAAGTAAAAATGGTTTTAAACCCTGTAATAATTTGAATAACTTATATTAATATAACAACCCTATAGAATACAAGGGATGACCAATGTTGCCATCTACCGCTCGTAGGACGGTGTTGCCGTTCTATCTATATTTATTATAATTTTATGCGGCGGCGATGCACCACCATTGTGCTTAATCGATGTCCTCGTGGGGTTTTTGTTGTTCAAGAGGGGTATTAAATGTAATAACACTATACTATAACTGCTGAATATTTATGAGGATTTTTTCGCGAGATTTAATTCGGTGATTATGGAGTGTCAATTGTCCGTAATTATAGGAGATTATGGATAAGTGTTGTGTGGTTTTCTAGAAGCTATGTGTAGGGTCATTATGAAATATTAATTAAAGAATATTATTAATTCTATCTGTATATAATACAATAGCAATTATTATAAATAGAGTGCCTCTGTAATATTAGCCTAAGTAATAATATTGTATTTGCTACTTCAAACCAACTCGCTCACATTATATTCCAATAAATCAGTTAATAAATAAATCCCATACAAATTGAACTACCAATAATTCACAGATTACAAATAAAAAAATACCTGCTTTACTCCTTACTCGTATTTCCTCCCGATTTTCCGCTCGACGCGCGGAGTTTTGTCAGAATAATAAAATCCTGAACAAAATACACGGACGGGCTGGCGCAAAATTGATTATTGATTTGTTTTATATTATTTTATGACACGGATAAGGACAGGGATAAGGGTCTTTGAGAGGATGCGTGACTAAATAATTGTTCCGGATACCAATGTCGTCGAGCGTGGTTAACTTGGTTTGATGGTAATTAGTATTGATGGATGACATTGACGCGAATGTAGGCAGAATTTACTTTGCAAGCTATTTTTGTCGCTTAATTTATGTTTTATATGTAGGCGAGCCGTGAGTAAGAATAAAAAAAATCAAGTTCACGCTGTATCCCGCACACAGCAGGGTAGGTAAAGGGAACTTAGTATTAAGACACACTGTTACCCATTTTCCGCCGAGTTCTGGAGATATTGCGTGCTGGGTGAACTCAACGCTGCGTTTTGCCTCGACACCAGAGCGAAGAAATGAAAATATAAATGTAAGTAAAAATATCATTTACTAGAGTCGGGATCCAACTCACAACCATTCGATTTTACAGTCACACTTTTTACCACTGCGCCACGACTGGCCTCAACTTGAGTAAAGAAATTCTTGAAATTTCTGCGGGCTTAGAAAAAAAAATTTTTAGATTTTATAGTTCACAGAAAAGAAGTTACAGACATGCCATGAATCAATGTAATGATAAACATTTTACAGTTAAACAATACCTAAAAGGTAAAAGTAATGCACAAATGAACATTCAATTTACAGTGTAAAGTAGAATATGATTTTGTTTTATAAATGATTACTTCTTTTAATTTTTATTTTTTTACAATTTTTTATACATTAGATATGGTAGGATATAATTTTATTGGAAGGAAAAACATCTGTGAAGAATTAATTCTATTATTTAACAAAATTATAAAATAATAATGTTCTTGGTTCTCACCGATTCATCAAATTTGCAAACATTTTTGAACTTAGGCAAAATTAAAATTCATATACCATCAAATGTAAAGAAGAAAAATATTTTTATATAGTTTTATCTTGAACATAATAATAGAAAATCGAACAGAAGCTCACATTTATTTACGTAAACGGTTTATTATTTTCAAAAATTCTATAATGAAGTGTACTTTGAAGGGTCAAAACAATTAAATACCTCCGTCTTTGAGAACCATCCGAATGGCAAAAGTCGATTGTGTTTACTTCGCGAACCGGCGTCTATAAATGATTTTATTTTAATGACAATAATAACACTACTATTAATAATAATACTTTATATAATAGTACATTACGTTTTGGGGATGAACGCTCGAATGATTCGCAATGATATAATATTTTGGACTCGTTTTGTGTTCGTTAAAATATTCGTTACTTTTGTTTAACAAAAAAAAATGTCGTTTTGACGCAGCGCGTGCTTTACTTGCTCGCGTTTGACAGTTGAGTAGTAACTTTATTATAAAAGATATGTTATTAAGAATCATTACACGTAATTCTATGCTGCAGTTTTCGCCTTTATGAAGATACATTAATAACTACCTTACATCAAAAAATATATAAATCAGCTTCATGCTGTATCCCGCACACAACACGGTAGGCAGAAGGAACCTAGGGCTTAGACACTCCGTTCCCCACTTTCTGCCGAATTCTGGAGGCATTTGCGTGTTGAGTGGCAGAACTCGACGCCGCGCTCAAACTCGGCACCAGAGCGAAGAAATTGAAATATAAATTTAAGTAAATATTTCATCTCCTCGAGTGGGGATCGAACCCTCAACCAGTCAAAAAGTTTAAAATATTTTCTTCAATTTTTTGTTATTGTCTTTAACTCTACATTAAATGCCAATCAAATTAAAATTGATTCTTCTTCAATCTTATTAATATGAAATTTATTTCTAGGCATTAAAATTACAATAACAAATTTTGATACCGAATATTTTTCTTTTCATTTTCGTTGTCTTGATAAAAAATGAAATTAACTCCATTGAGAATAGCAGAACAAACCGGTACACTCTACTTCCTTCAAGATAACGGAAATACCTTAATATGTGAAACAAAATTAAGATAAATAATAATTTGTATAATAAATTTCAAGCACGCCGCGTCTTGAATATGGGAATAAATTATATAACGTGCACCTACCGTCAAACGGTACAGTAAAAAGTATGAAAGGTGCCCCTAAATACCGGGTGAGGTGGAGCGCGAAAATTATCTTATATTTGCTCAGACGCCGTGAACGTGGGGCGCGAATACTTTTCAATAAGCTTAGAGCTTTTTTTTTTCTACCCATCTTGTAAAGAACGTTTTGTAACGTAAATAGAGGGACCGTATTGATCGAATCGATTTTTTTTTATAGTTAAGTAGTAATTAACGTTTTAATTTATTGGTAGCATTTCGAATGAATTCTATGGAGTGTTTTATCAGCTACTATATTATCACCATTGGTCGTAGATTTGAAAAGCAGTTTTTTTTATAGATATATTAAATAAAAAAGCTGCTTATATTTATTGTAATACCATAATTAATTACTAGAATTTTTTTACACGTAGAAAATTTTATACATTTATACATTTACACGTTAAGTACACACGTCAAGGAAAAAATATAGAGATTAGTGATAACTAATGTCAAATTGCTCTTTAAAACTAAGTTATGGACAAATATTTTGTTGTAACTACAAAGGAATTGCGATTCATATTCCGTGGTACGATAGATTTAAAACTGACGGTGTTATAGGTTCAATTAAGCAAAATCGGAATAGAGAAAAGAGAAAAGGTAGAAAAATATCACAGGTTCTTAAATGTATATTTTGCAATATGAATATTATAAAAAAATATTAAAAGAGACCGTCGTGGCTTAATGGTACATTATACATATGGCATATGACTTTAATTCTCAATCGGTGGAACAAAATAGAGGCTCGCCACTCAATAGGCAATATCTCGAAAATTCGACAGAAAGTGGAGAAAGAACAGTGTCATAACTCTTAACACTAAATTCTCTCTACCTACTCTGCTGTATGCTAAAATAAGTATTATAGAAAATATAAAAATTTCATATTTATAATATTCCTTCAAACAGCAGACACAATTTTTTCTCATACGCTGCAGAAAACCCCTATAAAAAATCTCGGGCTATATATAAAATCTATTAAATCACTAACGTTTCTGTACTATACTAGTATACAATGCTGGCTTACTTCATACAGTATTATGATACGAGTAAAATAAAAATGCAGTGCATTACCGCCGTCGCTGACAGCAGGGGCACCAACAATGGACTACCTGCTGCGTATTGTGCGCCAAGTCGGCACTTTGCGAGTCAATATTTTGGGTGACTTTTACTCTCTTCAGATGTTTTCAACCTTTGCATCGTAAGCGAACAACTGCTCACCTCTCCTCGCTCTTTGCATTTCATTGATTACGCTTTTGTTTTGTTTTTTTTTTTATTTAGAACTTTCAATTCAATCGCGAAATTGAAGCGCCGTATGTTTTTCTTTAGTTGTTGTTTTTTTTTTTTTTTATTTAGCTGGAAACAAAGAATATATTGGATGGTGTTTATGATCATTTTTTGTTAGAATGATTAAAATGTTTATTTAATTTCATTTCAGCTTCACGCTGTATCCCGCACACAGCAGGGTAGGCAGAGGGAACCTAGTGTTAAGATATTCCGTTCCCCACTTTCTACCGAATTCTGGAGACATTGCGTGTTGAGTGGCAGAACTCTACGCCGCGCTTAACTTCGACACCAGAGCGAAGAAATGGAAATATAAATTTAAGTAAATATTTTCATCTCCTTGAGTGGGGATCGAACCCACAACCAGTCGGTTTTACAGTCACACTTCATGCCGCTGCGCCACGACTGGCCTCTATCTGACTAAAATAAATATACATATCTAAATATGTATTAGGACGAAAAAACCGGTCAACACAAAGAATAAATTGAATGGCGTTAATATAAATATATGATTTTTTTGTGATTTTTTTGATGTATCACATATACATAAATTTATAAAGTAATAATACAAATCAAATTAAGTATTAGGATAAAAATTCAGTCATAGTGGCATACAATGATTATGTGATTAAATCCCAATTGACTTGTGTTTATAATTTAAAAAATCTTTAAAAAAATCTTTAATTTAAAAAAATCTTTTATTTTACTCTGCAAAATAAATATACCATAAGGTATATCTTAAATATTTAATTTCTTAAGAAAAATTTAGGGGCGTCACAGTCAATTGTAATACAAAACGTGTCATGCATTAATAATATTATTTATGCCTTATAAAATTAAATTTCATTTATTACACCATAAATTATTTCCCATAGACAAAATAAAACTACAATACAGAAAAAAAAATCTTAATAATTGGAATAATAGTCACCGCACACCGCCCCATGTCACGACGCCTCCTAAAAAAAAAGAAATAACTTTCCCGCCCAATCTTAAGACAGCGCGAGTCAAACTTAATTCGCGTTATTCCCACGATATGAAATTTAAATTTAATTGTTCAATACAATTAAATAAATGGGTCAATACAAGCTTATAAAAGTATTGTTGTATCGAGAGTTATAGGCAGTTTGTCAATAGTGGGGCCGCGGGGTGCGTTATTATAATATATCGACGTCTAAGGTGTTTGGGGCAATACAATAGTATTCAGAGTTGCTTGAGTGAAATGATATTCAACCGTTTATTAGGCGCTTTCTCATGGATGTCGTATGGATTCGTCTCCTACATTAATTAAATTTCACCTCTTTAATATATTAATCTGGTAAGCGTTTTAGACTAGATTCAAGATTATCTTTAGACTATTATATTAATAATTGCTGGTGGTAATTAATAATTGTTTAGTAGATCATTTAAATAAATAAATCTTCACATAAAAGACAATGGATATATTTAATTTTCCTCTTTCTTAATTTTATGGCATATGTACGTTAAAATATTAATATTAATAATACAAATATGTTTTTGTTGCAAAAAATCGTATTGCACGAAGAGCTAAATGTTCTTGTCAGTTTTTATACTAATCCAATTAAATACTATACATGTTTCAATTAGGTACCTGATAAAATTACAAGTTCTATATTATATTGAGAATAAGACGAAAATTACAAAAAATACAGAAGAAATTTTATCTAACTAAAAGAGCTACTTATAAAACCTAAAGATTACTATTTTTTGTGATTGAAAGAGGCTTTTATTGTTGTTAACCTACAGATTATACAAAAACGGCTTCTGATTTTAAATATCGAATTAAACTTAAGCCGTAGCGAAGCAGCATTCTGTTCGAGTGCAACCACGTAAGAAACGATTGTTAAAACGTAACCACGTTTACATATAAATAAATTAAAGGGTTATTTAGTAATTGGTGAATTAAGCGAGTACAATCAGGGAAACGAGTCAATGGGCGTATAAATCGAATTAGGACCGTTTACAGTTCTGTGTGGACTTTTTTCAACACACGTTTTTTACACATGGTCACACTGCACGGCTGGCTTGCTACCTATGTGGTGAAAGCCTTGTTTACAAAACAATAATTCATTATTTGCATTGCCAATACGATTTTGTTTTTACATATTTTAATATAGTTTGTATTGTTTCGATTATTTACTTGATTAAGCCAGTATTGGTGGGGTCAAATATACTTATTTGGGCATTATTTACGTACATAACTTAGGTATTCTGGAATTAAACAAAATAATGTTATTATTTTTTTTTAATTTAAAATGAAATTTTTATATTAATATTTTTGTATATAAAGATACAGAGACAAGACAATACAATTAATTTACAAATGATCAAAGCAATTATGCAAAATATCGATAATAATTAATAATATTTATTCCGATTTTACTTATCATTTGAGTTGTACAATTAATCAAGTGTCATTATAGATTGAGAAGAGTAAAAGATAATAATTGCAAAACATTTAATTATCGCGAACCATTGACTATTAACTCTAGTGTCGCTCAGTAGCTTGTTAAAAATTTCCATTTCATTTTGTTTTGAAACTGGCAACATCGCAACCCTTCCAAGCTATCATTTTTCTAGCTGAATAAAACTTAGATCGAAGAGTTTTAATTAGCTCGTTATAATTTTCTTACTGAACAATTTTATCGTTTATTAGTTTTGCCGGATGATTTCTGATTTATTTATATTACAATTTTTATGAAAGTTTTTATAATATTTCATACATAAAAAAATCCTATTTTAATTTTTATTAAATTAACTTTTACTAAAATAATAACCATTAAATCTAATACAGCGAAAAAAAAAGAAATCGTCTCATTTAAAAATTAAAATACAAATGTTATATCCAAACTGCTTAAGCGTTAAGATATAACCGACACGATAACAGTACACTAAAACTAAGGCACCAAACCTAACTAGCATAATAATTAAAAAAGAAACACAATAATACTGTCATCGTCTTAGAATATCATAGAAAAAATGATAAATAACGTCCGAGCGTGCCGCGCTTTCGCGGTCCATCGGGCTTCACGCCATCTGCCAGTCAGCGCGTAGCTGGGACCACACCGACGGGTATCGGGTTCCAATCTATCGTCTTACTTCGCCTTCCTGCCCGTATCTAAGTTACGCGCAACGTCCGTTTGACAGTTGGTAGGTAGACATTTTTGGTTTTCCTCGACGCTGGGTGGCCTTATCGGTTAACACTCAATCCTAAATTCTTGTAATTAATATATTGGATTACATTTTGATTTAAAGTCCGATTAGAATGTTTTGTAATTGTAATAATATTCTATATGATATATATGATAGCTGTTATATAACAGAGTAAATTAGCGACTGTTTTGATAATGTAGTCATTAAAATAATGCTATATAATAAGTATGAATGTTTATACTTTTGACCGTTGTCCTTAGGATATAAAAAATATTTTGCTTTTACTTTTAAATCTTTCATTTTATATAAAAAAATAAAATAAAAATCAATATTGAACAGTATTCTCACAGAAACATTTATGCATATATTACTTATTTTTTATTCCACTAACAATCTATAAAATCATTGAGGCAAAGATGAATATTGTAAAGTTTGAAATTAAGAAGATACAGTATAAATGACAATATTAAAACAAAATCAAACATCATAACCTAAGACTATGGCATGGTAAACATGTTTTTTTCAATAAAAAAATATATTTCCAAATAAAAATGTTTATAAATTATAAGCTTTGATACATTCAAAGATTGATGATCTTTAAAGCGTAGTTATCAATTCGTTGCACGCCTCTCTGGTCGCATATCGTCACCGACTTCGAGCACTCTTTATCGAACATCGATATTGCATACCATTTTTATTTTTAAATATATAAACCTTCACTCGATAAAAATCGTGTGAAATTTTTCTGAACGTATTTCGAATTAAATTTTAGAGGATGATAAGCGAAATAATTTAATGATAGTATTTTATTAATAGTAAAAAGATTTTTTAAAATATAGCTGACAGATATTTTAGCAGGCACATAGATATTTTAAATAGAGGAGAATCATTTAAAGTTTGTATATGGGTTTTTTGCCTATGTTGATTGATGTTTCATCTACACTTTTAAGAAAGTAAAGTTTCTTTTAGTGTCGCAACGTATCGAACACATTGCAGAGAGAACCTGGGGACCTAGTGATAAGTTATTCCATTTCCACTAAAACACTTTTGTTCCCCACGTTCCGCCGAATTCTGAAGCCACTGCGTGTTGAGTGGCGGAAAAATTTTTCTAATTAGTTATATTTAATAGTGTCCTTAGGAAAAATTGTAATAAACTTTGCAAATCAATTTACAAAATGTTTTGATAGTGTTTATGACTAATAAGACATTTTTGTCAACAATATTATTCACAACAATTTTTCTATCAGTTAATAAATATAAAAACTTTCCAATAATACGCCAATACATATCAAATTCAAATTTCCTCAACAGGTATCATCAATAAACCGAGTACTCCGTAACTTAGCTGCACAAAAGGAGAAGTCCAACAATCAGCAAACTGACTGTACCACTCCTGTTTACGAAAGGCTAAGGTTACTTGGTACTCCAAGTTCAGCACCCACATGGCCGAGGACGCCCTGGCCTTCACAGATAGATACGAGAACACCTCCATACCAGCTACACAGCTTAAGTCCTGGACCGCAAGCGATAGGGTGTAATGGCACGGAGTTACCGGTGTTAAAAAAAGGTAAGTGAATTGTAGTCTACTTTTTGCTGAATTTTTGAGATTTTGCGTGATAAGTAGAACTTAACGCAGCGCTTTTTCTTGTTACCAGAGCGAGGAAATAAAAATATGCAATAAATCGACTGATTTATTTACATTCCCCGAGTGGGAATCGAACCCACAACCGCCGCGTTTACAGCGCTGTGTTCCCACCACGACGCGACGTCCTCGACTAATATATAAGTATAAAAAACTAAAATGAAAATCATTTTGAATCGGCCTGACCGCTGAGTCCCGGGGACGAGTAACAACGCTACATTGAAATTTTATTAAAATATTTGCCCTTATTGTCTCCAACAGCTATGAATATGAAATATTATTTAAAAAAAAATAGCTTCACGCTATATCCCGCAATATGAAATATATTTAGTAATATTTCCTTATCCTGTTTTAAAAGTTTATGATTATTAGATGCAGTATGCATCTCAGTAGTATAAACATGAATTAATGTATTTCATTCAGCTAGTACAAATGTACTTATCTTATATACAATTCTATTTATAATAAAAATCTAATGTATATAGATCTCATTTTTCTGGAGGTCACCTTTGATTTTTGAATTTTATACCATACTTTTGTAAGTATTTATTTATCTAATTTAAGATATTGTTGCTACGATCAGTTTCTACAGTTATATTACTACATCGCATTTTTTTTATTTAAACGTGACATTTTAAAAACAGACCTCCACAATTTTATGTACACGTACAGAACAGAACGCATCGCAAAAAAACTTTATGGAAACTCATAACCACTGACCGCAGACGCGAATAATTAAAAAAAAACCGACAAAAAAGGCAGAGCATCCAACGCAACGGTCACACAGCCACAGTGTGGAAACAACTTTTTTCCCGGCCGGCATTTTGATAGTCGATTTGCGGCACCCCCGGGCGCCCTGGGGGGGAGGGGGGAGGGGGCTGGTGGCCTCCGGTACCGTCACAAACATTACTCTGTTCATCCGCTTGGAAGATTTAATTTTCATTTTTATCTCAAACATCCCCTTTGTAGTGGTCTGTAGTCTGTATCCAATTAGGTGGCTTTGAACATTTTTCTGGAACTCCCCGAACGCTTGGAGTTATGGAATTTTTAATTTCGATACTCATTTTTAACATTACTTCTAAAGTTTACAAGTTGCCAGATTGGGTTATAAGATACGTTAAGAAGAACGCAAGAAAGATATCCACATTCAGCCACTAGACATAATATCTCTTATATCTACAGTTCCGCTATTCAACACATAATATCTCGAAAGTTCAGCGGTGCGTTTGAAACGGAGTGTTTTGACACTAGATTCCTCGTACGCCTACTAGCAGGGTCGTAATATCTCGCTACCGGAATACACCGAAATATAAAGTAATATTAATATATTTATTCATAACTACACCTCCACAATATATCCAACCAGAACAGGGAAATGTTCATGTTATAAATACATAATTGCCTACAATTAAATATAGATCTCCACAATACAAAAATAAAACAGTATTTTAAAAATTCGATTAAAATTCTATGTTGCTTAAAAAATCACTTAAGTTATTAAATTTATTTCTGAAATAGAATCGTAATAATTACAATTGGTTCAGTTTTGCACAACTTACAAGAATTTATGGATCTACCAAATTAATTTTTATTTCTCCAAAAATCTTTTTGATTTATTAGTCGAATTACTTACTAGGTGATTAGGTGAATATTTTTATTTAGGCTATTACGCTGTATCCCTCATACTACAATGTATACAGAAGGAACCTGGTGAACCGAGTGCTAAGACTCCACTCCCCACTTCTCACCGAATTCTTGAGAAATTGAGTGACTATTCAAGATTATTTCCAAAAATTTTAAACTTTTCGACAGTTTTGCACTCAACTGTATCATAGTCATTTATTATTGAGAAACTTGTGCTACGTGAGAAAGAAGTTCTCAATACATACATAATATAAAAAAAACTTAAAATAAAATAACAATTTATAATAAATTATAAATAAACATAACATATATATATTACATTCGTATCAAACATAAACTATCAATGGTAATATAAGAACAACCACACAACCTGTCACGAAGCGAACCGTGAAAGTAACCGGCAAATTGGTAATGCGATATCGGTTGTCGACGACTTGCACCTTACCTACTCATATTATTCCTACTAGAAATTTATTGATTCCTTTATAATCTATATAATATTATGTATTTGAAGTAAATATATTGATTTTATAGGACCATTGTTGTACAGTAAGTAGGATGTAGTCTCAATGTAAGCACAGTCGTTGTGGGTTTGATTCCCACTCAGGTGAAAAATTATGTTTAATTATTTACATTTTCCGGTTATAGAAGAGAATTGGCACGAAAAAAAAAATGGGTCTATCATTTAACTATTCTAAAAATAAAAAATAAAAATTATAAACTTTTAATAAACATTTTTAAAATATATTTTTTCCCTTAGTATTATATCGAATAAAAAGTCGAATCCCTGACCTTCTTACTCATAAGTGTAAATGAGAAGAGTAACCTACATTTTATATAGTTATTTTTACTATATATTTATAGTTATTTTTTAGCTAATTTTTTGTTCGTCTCGTCTCTCGTATATCCCACAGATTAAAAAAAGTTTGTGAGATGATCCATTATTTGATCTTCTGTGAAGTTATATTTTTAAATAAATATAATAATTTTATTTAAATAATATAAACTATTATTTTTACATTAAAAATAAATAAATATAACAAAATATTTATAGCAAGATTTTAAATGTTTCCAAGAGAAACGTGTTCAATCGGGTCCAGCAACGTTAAAAAGTATATACGTATCTAAATATATATACATATAACATATATAACTTATATATTATTTATAACCTATGTATATTTTATTATTTTGATTTTTATATTTTATTTGAAAATATTGAAAAATATAACAAAATAATGTTATAGTTTGAAGCCTGGAACTAACATTTACTAACTACCCTCAAGTAAGTACTGTATACGAGATGCATATTTAACTATCACCCAACACCATAACCGGTTGTACCTTCTTGCTTGTTTGTAACTTTCACTCTCACTCTTGACAGACCAATGACATGGGTTACCTTGAAAGCAAGAGGTTTTATGAGTGTACTTTTTGAGTCAAAATATACTTTAACTTTACTAAGTATGTTATTTACTCTCTAAGTTAGTTTTTTATAATTTTCTGTAAAGCTAGAGAAAATATTTTTAAATAATGAATCAAAAAGAAGCCATAGCACAGGGGTAAATGCGTGTGACTGTAAGCGTGACAGATTGTGCATTCGATTCCCACTCGTTAAATGAATTTTTATTTACTAATATGTTCATTTCTTCGCAAAACAAAGTGATATGGGAGTGAAAGTAGGTGACCTGAATGTGAATTGCCTGCTGTACGCAGATGATGCAGTGCTTATTGCATCATCAGAATGCGAGTTGCAGGCATTGGTCACCACTCTGAAAGAAGGGTGTGAATATAATGGTCTAAGCCTCAATGTGAATAAGACAAAGGTTCTGATTTTTGAAAGAGATGAAGAAAGGACGGAATGCAAGATCAGTGTAAATAGTATGATATTAGAACAAGTGAATGAAGTGGTATACTTGGGAAGTATGTTCAGTAGAGATGGAAGATACGAGATGGATGTGGAAAGGCGCATTGCTGCCGGTAACAAGGTTAACGGAGCCTTAGCTGCATTGATGAGACGGCGAAACGTCAGCACAGCTGCGCGTTTGGCCGTACACAATGCAGTTTTGGTACCGACTCTGTTATACGGCAGCGAAACGTGGGTATTACAGAAGAAGAATGAAAGAAAGATGAATGCTGTGGAGATGCGATCTCTTCGTAGGATATGCGGAGTCAGCTTAGCTGATCGAATCCGCAATGAAGAGGTACACAGAATGGCAGGTACTAGCGAGGATGTCACGGTGAGAATGAAGAAGAACGTGCTCAGCTGGTTTGGGCACGTCGAACGAATGAGTGATGAAAGAATGGCAAAACAGATTTATGATGGAAAAGTGAGCGGTAAGAGAGGTAGGGGGAGACCTCGGTTGACCTTCGAAAACACAGTATCAAAGATACTGGAGGAAGGTCACGTAAAAAGCATGAGGACCCCCCGAAGGGCATGTATGAAGAGGTTGATGACAGTGGACGAGGCGAAAGAGGTATGTAGAGACCGTAGCGTTTGGCGCTCCGTTCTCTCTGACTACCCCGCAAGGGATAAAGCGTGAAGCTAAGTTAAGTTAAGTTTAAGTTTCATTTCTTCGCTTTGGTATTAAGGCAAAGCGCGGCATAGTTCTGGCAGTCAAAATTCGGAACAGAACGGAACGGAAACGGAAAGAGGGGAACAGATTGTCTCAACACGTTCCATCTGCTTACCCTGCTATATACAGGATATAACGTGAAGCTGAAAAAGAAAGATATATGTACCCATAGAAAATGAAATAAAATGTAGAGCTATTCGTTTAAATGCGTATATTTATGGTACGCAGTCAAGGAGGTCAAATCAATACAATTAACAGATTCGCCAAACAAAAAGACAAGGTCAAAGAACGGCACTTCAGTATAAATCCATTAAGGCACTAAATAAAACGTACTGTATAAAGGGAAGCTGCGCTGAGATAAATGCTGAGTAACAGAGACAAGTGTATCCAAAGCGCGAAATGGTAGAACGAGATGGAAAATCGTCTGGTTCCTTAAGATAAGGAGAAGAAAAATGTCACTAGATATTTATTCGGGTAGATAAATGGTTATTATGGGGTTCCGTAGTAGTAAATTAGTGAGATGTATTGTTTGTTGAATATGCATCGCGGTTGACCGCTGGGGGCGTGCTAAATGGGCCAGCTGGTGGCAGTGGAGCTGAACTTCAAGTTTCAGGTGACAGAACTTGATATACCGCTTAAAGTAGTAACCACGATCCTAGTGCACTTTGTTACTACTGTAATTCCTTAACAGAGTGCATAGAGCTGTATATTGTTTAAAATTGCTTTTATTATGGTGTAATTTTAAAGTTGCAATCTTCCTAAAATATAAATTGAAGAGAGAGAAAAATGACAAAAAACACAATGCATTTTTGAATACCTAATTTGCTAATAATGTAAATTCAAGTTTTCAACACAAAATATTAACAATAGTAAAATGTATGCACACTATTAACTAATATATGTCTTAAATTATAGAAAAGATAAAGCAAAGCTGAAATGAATCTCCACCGAATACGAGTACCTATCTCACGTATAAAATATTATTCAACTTTAGATAGGAGGACTCGTAGCCGTAGCAAGGAAAAACAAATGCCATCGAATTTCCATATCGACACGTTGGCAGCGACAAACTGACAGCCGTATATTTTATTTGTGTATGTCTACTACGTAACTCAAGTCCAACACCCACTTGCATGTAAAGTATCGCATAATATACACATAATATATGGCTTTTCTTATATCTCTTTGGGAATAAGTTAAAGTTGGCAAAAAATTGGTGTACGCTGTAAGGCTAAATTATATTATTCACTGAGTGTGACTGTTAACGTGACAAGTTGTGAGTTCGATTCCCACTCGAGAAAATGAAATATTTAACATTTTCATTTCTTCGCTCTGGTGACGAAGCAAAACGCGAATTTGATTACTGCCACTCAATACGCAATGCCCCCAGTATTCCGTTCCCCACTTTTAGCATATCGACGAAAAGTGGCGCATGGAAGTGTCTTAATTAGAACAGAATGTCTTAAGACTAGATTCCCAGTTTCCCTCTGCTTATCTTGTTAAGTGTGCAATGTATCTCGATATAGCGCGAAGCGCAAAAAAAAGTAAAAATATGAACTCCCAACCATTAAACTTAATGAACTACAAAGCACTATACAATCAACAATTCAATTAACACAAACACACAAACATACAATAAATAGACAATACAACACATTTACAAACAAAATACAGATACATAACGCTATGTGAACATAAGGCTGAATCCCATATAGGTATACCGCACATACATACGTCGGCGAGCTCAAAGTGCGGCAAGCGGCTCTAACCCTTTGATCTGCCGCTCGTACTGATCTATACCTATGTAAAGCCCTTCTATTTTGGTATACCATCTTAGCTATATTTGTTTCAAGGTATGTTATTAAAGGTAGGTAGGTAGCCAAGGTATGTTTCAAATATGAATGGTTTTTATAGGATTAGAAGTATGTCGCCGGTTAAAGCTTAGTAAAGTGTACAGGGTCGGCTATTTAAGAGTTTTGTGTAGCTTTTTACGAGTTCACGATTGGTTTATTTATATCGGATACTTTTTTTATTTTTAGATGAACTTTTTGTGTTCTGATAGATTTTATTTTTTTACTTCATAATAAGACGATTAAGATGTTGTCTTTTACAACAGTCTATATAATAGCCTGTTGGTGCTATCTCAGAAAGGGCTACAACTTTCAAGTTAGTAAGTAATTATTATCTCAATTACATATTAGACTATTATTCCTCAAAATTTCAGCTTTGCTAAAATGACGTAGGGCTGGGGGCCCTGGGATCCAGTCCATAATACCATACAGGAATATATAATAATTGATTGATTCTGATAAAGAGGCCGTCGTAGCAGACGGGCAACAGCAACTGTAAATGTGACAAAGGGTTCAATAGGTTCCCAGTTTGCCTCAGCTTACTCTGCTATGCAGGATACAGCAAGTAGCTAAAAAATTTGCACCATTGCTGATTTCTATAAATAAGACTATTTTTTTTTTCTTTACTCTCTCCAATGCCCAATATGAACATTAAAAATGTCCTGTAAATATTATATAATATAGGATACCATACATAGGTACCATGTACATAAATTAAATTATACAAAACCTCAATTACTGAGTACTAAATAGGTGCTTGTGACATAGTAAATAATTTTACCATAAAAAAGCTATTATTTCATACTTATTACTTATTATTTAATCTTCAAAAAACAACAAACAAAATGTTCTAATCTACAAAACAAAAATATAATATAACAATTTTCACTTGGAAAATGAATAAAATTTTCAATTAACCCACAATATTATACGGTATAACACAAACCGACCGAACAAAAGGCCGGATAGGTAGATCCTGTTACGGTATGGGAGCCCCATACAAATCCGTACACGCAAAATAGCAATTAAATCCGCCTTCATTACCTACCAGCACCCTTTCAGGAATGTACATTCAACGAATTACTGTGCGTGATTTAATATCATCCGATTGAATTATGTAATATAATAATTAGTTGCTTACAGACAACAAACTGAAGTTATTTTTTGTTATATATATTTTTTGTATATGTGATTACTTTGAAGAAATATTTATTATAGTACCGTATGCTGTGCTGTTAAGAAAGCAAGCTCAAGATCATTTTTTTTATTAAATATAAAAATTAAATAAATGTCTGTTACGTAGTTAAAATTATAATCTATTATTGTAATTAGGTATAAAAAGCATTTGACAATAATGTTACAACATTTGGAATAGTATCTTTAGAAAATATCGACATTCTGCTAAATTTATTTGATAGAAGTTTTTAGTATTTCTATATATTCTATCATTCTATTCATAAAAAGGAAAAATAAACATATTTTCAAATAAGTAAAAAATCGATATAACGTTATGTAAAAATCGCAGCGTATTAATAATATAAATAACTATATATAAATACTATAGTAGTAAGTTATAAATATTAATTATGTGTAGATATAATGTAAATATCAGTCAGAGTTAGGCACAATTGCAACGGGGTTGATAAATTGTAAAAAAAAATATTTTGCATAGCAGATGGAGTTACATGTACGAGACATCGCGTATTGAGCGGCGGAACTCAACGCCGCGCTAAATTACATAATATAATAACTATTAAATAATTATATCGCTTAAAGTGCATAAGGTAAAATATATATTTTTTAAGCTTTTTGTAATTCAATCCTTAAATACTACATATTCACATTAGAAAGATAATTACAAAACAAACTAGATAAACCTTGGACAATTACAAAATCATTCATTCGAATGGTCAAACAAACTAAAGCATATAAAGCGCACAGTGGTTCCGCGAACGACACAAAGGGTTTGAAGGCCAATAACGCATGAAACAGGATTAAAACATGAAAATGTTCGTTAAGGGGCGGTTTCAACCCTCCCTCCGCTTACGTGTAATTATAGCTGTTAATTTGCGAGTTAGCGTGTATGAAAATACTTAAAAGCGATATTTATATAGGTTTAGTAGGTAAAATGGATATTTATAATTATACTACGTACATTACTTAAATATAATTAATAATATATGTAAAGACGTATACATAAAAGTTGTACAAATTGAGCTTTAAAAAATGATGTTATTTTGAAAGTTATAAATTTACAGGTTTCTTTAAACACTCATAATAATACCACGATAGTAAACCATTAATAGAAAAAATTACACAACAGTATATTTAATATTTGTATAGATTGCAATAATATATTCATTTTTATAATATTTGTCAACATAATTAAAATTTCTTTAATATAATTTTACTATCTTGAGACGAATTTTATTTTTTATCTAAAATTAATAGAAGCTGCTTAAATGAAATTAGTTTCTTGCAATGTGATTTTTACTGCTACATTATAACATTACAAACGCTATGGAGAGTGAAATTCACTTAATGAATTAAAAAGAAAACTTTCAATTCAATTCAATCAAATCCTTTGAGTAGTAGTCTTTTTTTAATAGATTATTAATTACTTTAACTAAGACATTTTATAGAAAAAATCTTGTAATAATTACATAACGCATTGAAGGAGTACTTTATTTCTAATACACTAACAGCTTCACGCTGTATTTCGCACACAGCAGGGTATGCAGAGGGAACCTAGGGTTAAGACACTCCGTTGCCCACTTTCCGCCAAGTTCTGAAGGCATTCCGTGTTGAGTGGTGAAACTCAACGCCGCGCTTAACCTCGACACCAGAGCGAAGAAATGAAAATATAAATATGAATAAATATTTCATTTCCTCGAGTGGGGATCGAACCCACAACCAGTAGATTTTACAGTCACACTTTGTGCCCCTGCGCCACGACTGGCCTCAAAAAAAAAAAAATATTATTTATATACAAATAATATTCATTTATAATAATTAAAAAATAATATAAGCATACTTATAAATATGTAAATTAATATTACAGCAGTACATGAACACTTTTTAATTAGAGATAATTTAGAGGACAGCACAAAGGGCCAATAAGCCATGAAATAGGATTACAACATGAAAATGTTCGATATAGGGCGTTTTGGAACCCCTTGTCTCGTTTACATGTAATTAAAGCTATGAATTCAGTAACCGTATGTATATTAAGTTAAAAATATCGTTTAACTGTATCGTTGAATTTCGCTGTAGTAAAAGCGACCTAAGTAATATCACTCAATACGTAGTGATTAAATTTGGAGTGGAAAGTGGAGAACTTTCGGATAGTCATGCGAGTAAAACGAAGTGTTTGAACACAAGGTTGACTGCTATGTAGGATAAATAAAACAAATAGCTGAATTTATTTAAAATACATTTTATACGAATACAATGTTGAATAAATGAATTTTCTTAGTTATTATGAAGAAACAACCTATATTTAGCAAAAGAAGAGCCCAAACCATCTGAGTACGTTTGCTTCATTCTCTTTGTAACATTCCTCCTAATATTTGCCATTCTGTGTAAGTCTTAATTGCTATTCGGTGAATAACAGTATCCTCCTCATCATTCATCTTTTCTACATTCTTCTTCTGTAATACCCACTTTTGCTACCGTAACAACAAAGTCGATGCCAGCACTCCATTATATACAGCCAAACGTATACATGAAAAACGTATATATTGAAGTTTCGCCGTCTCATCAATGCAGCTAAGGAACCGTTAATTTTTTTTAATAAAATTTAATATTTCATTCTCTCGAGTGAGAATCGAACCCACAGGTTACATCTGTCGCTTTTTCCACCGCACGCCTGTGCTTCTGAGCTACAACAGCTCCTTTATAAAATATTCAATTTTATAAAATATTTTGTCGAAACACCTAGCTGTATCAAATATTTTTAAATAGTCCAAAACAATTAAGCTTCTAGTCGAGCTTTCAACGGACCACGAAATAAACCAAATCAACCTCCTTAAAAAATATAATAAAATTATAAACATATGATAATATGAATACACAGGTCCGACTCCGATATAAATGAATATTCCATCATCAATATGATAGAACAAGGTTGGAAGGTAAAATAATGCGGTAAAAAGCGAGCGTGGGCGGGGCCGCGTTAGTG
This sequence comes from Heliconius himera, assembly GCA_021202915.1. Classification (NCBI taxonomy): domain Eukaryota; kingdom Metazoa; phylum Arthropoda; class Insecta; order Lepidoptera; family Nymphalidae; genus Heliconius; species Heliconius himera. Next base: position 880,878 of record JAJHJA010000086.1, read on the forward strand.
ACGCCCCACTGCGCGCCGCGCGTAAACAACTCCTATAATTATACTACACAGTACACAGTACAGTCTACACCGAGACTGTACTACTACATACTATATGTACTTACCTTACTTACCTATACTGCCAATATATGTTGTCTAAGAAACGAACAACGGTTATTGCTTTTGTTATTATGATTGAGATAATTTAGAGATATTTTTATCTTTAATTTAAATTTAATAAACAAATTCTTAATAAATATTTTTTTTATATAATTTAATTTTATATGTATTATAATTTTCTTCAAAACAATATGACTGGTGAAGGTCATGTTTTCGATCTCTATGGATGCAGCAGATATTTCTATGAAGAGACTCGACAGCACTGGTGAATAAATGAATAAAAAACTATTCAAGTGCGAGTTGGAGTCGCCTAGCGCGGGCTCCGTACTAATTTCAAGATTGTTGGTGGATGGGAAAAGCAACTAATAAAACTTGACTGACTTAAATTACCTATACTCTTCTTTTTATACGAAATGAACTTCAAATATTTTTGTATCGATTTTTTATGAAATACATATACAAATATATTATATTGGAAATTATCACTTCAAGCCAAATTTCATAACTATAGGACCTATATAGGAATATCCTATAGATTTTGATTACGTGGCCAATTACATATAAAATGCAGCAAAACTGTTGCTTAAGTGCTTTAGAGCACGTTTAAAAGCTTCTTTTGTGCTTTAAAGGTTCGTAGACACATATATTAGTTTTTATTTTCAACTTCATACCTCCACGCGATCTCAAGATACTATACATATGTATTTGCCAATTGTTTACATAGTAGATGCCTATCAATAGATATAAATTATTATTTATTAAATAGATATACCAACCTATATATTGTTGGGTATCGAAAAACGATTTGTTTAACGTATCTACTCGTTTTTTTTAACGAATACATTTAAAAAATACTTTTGCGGAAATTCAAGCTGCTTAGTGAGAGCTCTTTCATCTGATACCTCACTTAAAGTAGCGGATTTAATACCAAATTTTGCCCCCGCTTTTAAGGCTATTATTTTTTAGGATTTAACCACATAGTTTTCAAATTTTTTCCTGAACTAATATTAGCTGCCAAATTTCATAATTCTACGTCAATCGAAAGTATCCTATTAATTTGATTCCCTTCATAGCGTCGAAATACGCGTTTTTTGCAATATAAACGGCTATATAATTTTTTGAAGTAAATGTAGAAATACGATATTTTCAGGAATCATGAGGCTGTAGATCTGAAGTATATGGTTTGAATTTCAACTTGTTATCTCCAAACATTCTTGAGATAAAGGCTTTTGATGTGGCTTTTGGCGGACAACAAAGTATTTTCTTAAGGGTTTCTTTTTTTTCCTTAGAAGCTATGGAACCCTAAAAATCAGACATTAAGATAAAGTTTATTAACATAGTCATAAAACTTTCTAGTGTCATCTATACATCCATTTCGAACCAAAGAGTCAAAAAGAAAATTATTTTAAAGCTACACTCTCATCACTTTCCACTATTTAAGAAATATAAATAATTTCAAATTTCATCCACTGCCAAACAAAACCTCTAAAACAGCATCTAATATTATTATTACATCCTTAACTATACGACTTTCTTAATGTCTATTTATTTAACAATATAAAATAAAGAATATTTTATATAAAAATACATATAATTTATTGTGAAATATTCGTATAATATGAAATAAATTCGCAATGCTAGTCGCGTCGTATCGGTTACAAAACACCTGCGCGCTCGAGCGCTCTTTTCCCGCCGTTTGCACAAAATGGCCGACGCGTGACTTCAATGCTAATGCTGGATTCATACTTATTGCCTAATAAATGGTACCTGTTAACCCATTCAATTGTTTTTTTTAAACTAAAATTGTAATTATATATAAATATATATTTGAAACAAATTAATTTATTAATCTTAATTGACGTAATCGTTGATCTTGGATAATAGAAGGTTGTGGGTAAGAGTCTCAAATTATGTAATGATTATATTCTAGTATAGGCGTTACAGAGGCTTGTTTAGAAAAATTGCAAAATCAAATCAATCAAGTTTAGTCAATTTCGCCTTCACTATGTTGATATCAATGACATTTGAAAAGGAAATATTTAAAAAAAATAATGCTTTACTATAGAAAATATATAGTACATGCAAGTAGAAAAAAATTGTAGAATAAATGCAAATTTTATTTAGAGATTCGGAGACAGAGTAATAAATAAACACATAACCCTTCAAAAATGATGGTAAAACTAAATATTATGACGCATTCTACTTGACTATATTGAAAACTATTATACATAAAGATCCTATAAATAGGAACATATACCTATAAAGGTAAATATTATATAGATACTTAAATAAACGAGTAGCTACAAATTTAGATAGATACACCCCAAACTTATCTCAGAAATTGACGTTTCATAAATACAGATAGATATAATGGAACAAAACACACCTTCCCGAATGCGCGGGGGAATAGCGGGACATCAGTGTGACATTTTTGCGATAAGGCTCCACCGTTTTGTTTATTACTTACCCGATATCTTTGCTTACTGGTGGGGATTAATATGAAAAGCGGTACCTACGTACATATTTTCATATTTTATATGGTTCTATCTATGGAATTCGCTAATTTAGTTAATTTTTTCAATGCTATTTGGTTTATAATGAGTATTCTCGGCACCTTGTGATAAATGTCAAAATTATGTAAAGATAAAGGTAAAAATTATTTTTGGTTTCTATGGTTTGTTGGGTGTTGAAACCAAACGTCACATTTTTTCTTATTTTAAAATTTACAGTCACGCCTGAGTCACAAGTAACATATCGATTACGACATTCCAACTGTGCCATAATTCAGTCTAAAACAGTAAACATTTACTGTTGAAGTTAATATATTAATTTATATTTGCACGCTACAACTGATTTGGAATCATTCATATTTTTACTTTAAATATTTTGGTAAAGAAATATTATAGAGACGAACTTACTATTGTTGTTTATACGTGATTTTTATAGTACAGAAAAGGTGATGTTTTCCTTAAACATATTAAATAATGATTAGATACATTAAACCTGAAATATATAAAGCAAGTTTATTTCTCAGCCATTAACACGACACATCCACCCTGTCCCGACTAATTTTGAGTGCCGTCAAATAGACACATCTATTATCTGATACGGATCTACTTCATGAAACATTAATGTTTTCCCGCGACTGACAGATGGCCTTCTGATACACCGAATGACATTTCGCCACCGGCACTTCAAGCGCCAGGGGAATGACGCCTCTATACCCTGGACGTGACGGTGTAAATAATAATAACTCATCTGTAAAGAGGATTGTGTTTCGAGGTGTCATATTCGCGATGAGAAGTGGGTGGGCTTATAATTAAGAAATGTACCTATGTCATCGTATTACACTGATAAAAAGTTAACATTTGATGACGTTAATACGGTCGTGAATTTATGTGGAATAATATTTTTTGTATATTATATTATTAATATTAATTATTTCTATCGATATCGTCACATATTAGGGTGAATTGCATAATTTATAGTAGATGTGGTGAGGCCAGTCGTGGCGCAGGGGCACAAAGTGTGACTGTAAAACCTGGGTTCGATCCCCACTCGAGGAGATGAAATATTTACTTACATTTATATTTCCATTCCTTTGCTCTAGTGTCGAGGCAAAGTGCGACGTTGAGTTCTGCCACTCAACACGCAATGCCTCCAGAATTAAGCAGAAAGTGGGGAACCGAGTGTCTTAACACTAGGTTCCCTCTGCCTACCCTGTTGTGTGCGGGATACAGCGTGAAGCTGATTTATTTAGGTGGTTTCCAGTTCTGGTTAAATGTGACTCGGTGTTAGGATTTCCGTTTTCAATAATTCTAAATGACCGTAACGAGATAAACAGTTAAACAGCTATCTGATTTCTATGTAAAATATATGTAAGAAATTTCTCTAATGTTTATTATACATCAATTGATTCAATAAACATTATAATTATCTTAAAATAAGTCTACAAAGTAAATAAATGTACCTATATATAGAATCAAGCTATACACGCCCACTCTTGTTAAAAATATTAAATGTCATAGTGCTTCAGTAAAGCAAACTCTCTAGCTCTCGCTATCGGAGCATTGTGAAAACACTCCAGCCAGCGTCGAGCGCTACTACTGGAACTCTATTATGAACGATGTTAAAAATATATTTTTTTAGATATATATGAGATATTATGGTGCCAATGGTTAAATAAAAAAGTGTTGGTGTAAGAGTGTATTTAAATGAAGTTAATTATAGAATATTTAATATTTTCATTTTTTTTAAATATAGGTGTTTGCTAGATATCTTTTTTGAAATTTTTACACAATAAAATAACGACTTTCAAGCGCCATTTTTTTTTCTTAAAAAGCAGTGCCAAACCAAATACTTTGAGTGAAGAACCAAAAAGACAGTAAACTTAAATTACAACGAAGACTTCGCCCATTACAATATTATTGGGCACACATTTTTGATAACGCTATCGCGGGGTTACGTGGTAGGCCGGGCCTTATCGCGCCGTTCCGCATGGACGCCCACGTTACGGCTCCCCGCCCGGCGCTGCCGCGACGAGTCTTGACACTTGAATTTAATTTATTTGCTAGTTTAGTTCACTTTGAATTCTGTTTGTTTAATCATTTTAAATGTAGGTATATTATCATTATTTTCTTTGTAATGAGCTGATTCGAATAGTGTTTATTTACTATAAAAATTATTACTTACGTTGTTATTATTTTAAAAAGGCATTTTTTTAAAAGCTTTTGTACACATTTTGTATTAAATATTTATTAATAAACATCTTTTTACTTATTTAGAAAACGTATAAAAATTTGAACGTAGCAGGCCTCAAACCCGCGCCTCCTGGAAACCGACCAGGTGTTTTTCTTTCCTAAGTGTGGAATAACACTTTAAAAATGTTTAAAAACATTTTTTTAATCAATAAATTTAATATATTTTATAAACATAGATCAAAATTATTCAGTACCCTGTATGAGCAGGATCTAAAAATAGTAGACCTCAGAGAATTCCCAAAGAGGACTAGCTGCGAAAATCTCCGTAAATATAATGCTGTTACAGAACGTGTATATATAGAAGAAAAAAAATATTATATAAAACCCAGAACCTATCAGCAAAAGAAATATTTTATATAGATATTAGGTCTAATTAAATAATATTTTTTATTATTTTTCTATGTGTGGTAGATTTAGATTTTAGATTTATGTTGCCAAAAAATATATTTTTACGTTTATATACAGTTAGTGTAATTATAGTCTATTATAGACTTATTCAGTTCAAAATTGAGCTTATGCCTAAAAAATATTTTAGAAAAATAAATAAATATATAACATATAATATGTTATATATTTATTGTTCTAAAATAATATAATTCAAAAACCCATAATTAATTAAAACATTTTCTCATAATGTTACATTATAACATTTCCAATTACCAAGACCATCCGCTCGCGCTGCACACCCCCCGAGACTAGCGGATTACGAAAGCGGACACGCCGCAGAATAACTCTTAAATAAAATTCACATTTTCCTCTATTTTTAGCTTTAAGGAGCGCAATTAAATTTATAAAATTAATTATTTTAATAAACGGCATTCGTGACGCAGTGGTAGTGTAATCGTGAGTTCGATTTCCACTACGGCAAATGAGCAAATGATTTTTACGTTACTTCTCTAGCAAGACGATCTCGGCGTTAAGTTCCGCCACTCAACAAAGAATATTAAAAAAAATAAATTAAATTAGCTTCACGCTGTATCCCGCACACAGCAGGGTAGGCAGAGGGAACCTAGTGTTAAGACACTCCGCTCCCCACTTTCTGCCGAATTCTGGAGGCATTGCGTGTTGAGTGGCAGAACTCTACGCCGCGCTTAACCTCGACACCAGAGCGAAGAAATGTAAATATAAATTTAAGTAAATATTTCATCTCCTCGAGTGGGGATTTAACCCACAACCAGTCGGATTTGCAGTCACACCTCGTTCCGCTGCGCCACGACCGGCCTCAAACAGAGAATATAATCAATAATATACTTTGAATATAATCAATTATTAATATTACTACGTAGAATTCACAACTACCGCGCTTATAATCAGATACTTTCAAATTGCACACCTCTTAAAGTATTTTAGTATAAAATATTCATACAATAGCTTTAAATTTAACAAGAACCAAATCCTAATTTAATAAAAATTACTTAAGTTTTTTTTAGCTTTATATTGTATCCTGCACACAGCGTGGTAAGCAAAGAAAATGTTAAGACACATTTCCAATTTTCAGCAGAATTTTGACGAATTGCGTGTTAAGTAGCGCTATACCTCGACTCCAGAGCGAAGAAATGAAAATATTAAATATTTCATTACTTGAGTGGAAATCGAACCCACAACCTTTCGCGCACACTTGTACCCCTGCGGCACGACTCGCCTTAAGTTGATAATTAAAATCGTTACAACCGAAAAGTTTTAAGCTTAAATCTTTCAAATGCATACACACATAACGTCAATAGGTATAGCCGCGAATAGAACAGACAGGCATTATGTAGAGCCGCCATTTCGCCACATTTAACTACGTATTATGTAAAATAGGGGATAAATCACGAAAACGGATAGAAGATTAAAATCGCAACTCGAATAAATCCAGCCTTATCGGGGTTGTTTGGGGAATTAATTATTACTTGTTCACTTCGCGGCGGCCAAGTTTCAGAGACTGTTTCGAATTCTTAGAGACGAAGTAGATAAACCACAGATATTGGGCTTGTGGTTTTGATGATTTAGTAAAATTATTCCTTATATAGGTTATCTATATCTATCTATATAGCAATGGTTAATTTAATGTGAGATAAGTTAAGAGTTTAAATTATGTGACTTATATGAATTTCACTTTCAACTTTAAACATTGTTATGGGTAAATTAACTTTACGTGTGGAATTGTATATTTTCTTAGATCTTTTGTATCATTGAGAAATACCTACAAGAGTAATAAGCTTATGCGGTGCTGTGGGTCAGTGGCTACCGATAATTATAAGTTTATTCTCACTTAATGATTATTGATTATTACTTAACGACATTATTTTCGTTTCCCTGTTCATGAAAAATTGAGTGTTAGATGTAGATTTCCCTGTTACAAACGTAAATTATAGAAATTTAGCGGGCAGTAGAGAACACAGAATCATATCAGGTTTTCAATCAACGTAAATAATTGTAATTTTTAAGAAAAAATAGACTTCACCCGGATCTCATAAACAGAACCTCGCCAAACTCTTATCATACTACCCTTGAAGTGTATCCTTTCTAATAAAAAAAGAATCATCACAATCGGTTGGGTTAATATGATGATTTGTTCGTTCATTTGTCGCGCACGTATTTAATGCAAATTTAAGAATTGTAACTAAATTAAAATTGGGCCACACAAAGAATCATCAAAATCGATTAACTCAGTCAAAAGTTCTGAGGTAAGAAAAATAAAAAAAAAACAGTCGAATTGATAACCTTTCCTTTCTTCCTTTTACAGAAGTCTGTTAAAAATATATATATTAACGACTTAGGGACTATTTGAAGCATTTTATGTGGATTCTGCAAATAAACATGTAGAATGAGGAACAGGATGAAATTAGTGATAGTCTTTATAGATTTAATAAATACCAGTTTTAACATTTCTTTTTCTCCCTAAGTTTAAAAATAACAAAAAGAAAATAAAAAATGAGTGACTTGTACAGGTGAAGAGCAACTAGAAGGTCTAGAAGGCCTGCACTCAGACGAGACCGGTTCCGGCGACAACTCGAACGCGGGCTCCAGCGGCGCGGACGAGGACGCGGCGCGCCTGCGTCTCAAGCGCAAGCTGCAGCGCAACCGCACCAGCTTCACCAACGAACAGATTGACAGCCTTGAGAGAGGTGAGGCAGGAATTATAGAAATATTTGTGAATATAAGATAAGAATATTTCTCTTTATTTAGATATGTTAAAGAAAGTTTTTTAATAGTTTAGTTAACTACATATAGGTATAATTTTATCTTACCATAAGCAGGTAACCTTTTATTGTTTTTGATAGCACTTCCTTTATTTCATGAAGACCTATAGATAAATCAAAATTTATAAATGTGACAGGATTTCAGAAGTTCATATGTTTAATAACTCTACATTTTAAGAAATATATAATTTTAAAAAAATCTAATATTTAAGAACACCAGGTTATAAGACGAATACGCAGTAACAGTAATTTTATATATTTCCCTTATTATAGAATTCGAGCGAACTCACTACCCTGACGTATTCGCAAGGGAGCGGCTCGCTGCGAAGATAGGACTGCCCGAAGCTAGGATACAAGTAAGCTGACATATCTGTTGCTCTTTGAAATGGTTATTGTTAAATAAATATAAATAAATATTTCAAATAATAAATTAATATTTCAAATATTTATTTCCTTATAGTTTTTAAATCAATGAAATTATTCTATGATACATCTATATAATTAACAATAAATGGATAAAGAAAAAGCTGTTCTGAACCTTTTTTTTCGCTGAATTTTTCAAGACATTGCGTGTTGAATGGCGAAGCTCAAAGCAGACCAAGGTGCTGTTACCACAGTGACAAAATGAAAATATTAAATAAATTCATTGTCATCAAGTCATTAAACATTTCGTCTAGTGGGCATTAAGCCCACTACCGTCGCGATTACAGTCACACGCTGTGCCACTGCGCCACGACGGCCTCAAAAATCTTTATATGTTAAGCATCATAAAACAATAGAAAATGGTAGGGCCCTGTAGCCGAAACGCGCGAAACGCGCTGTTAACACAACCCGACATTAAGGTATGGTTCTCGAATCGGCGCGCGAAGTGGCGCCGGGAGGAGAAGATCCGCAGCCAGCGCCGCAGCCCCGACTGCTACGGGCACAACCAGCCTCACGCGCCCGCGCCCGCGCCTCACGTGCCTCACGCGCCTCATGCGCCTCACGCGCCCCATGCACCCCACGCGCCCCACGCGCCTCACGCGCCGCACGCGCAGCACGCCTACCAGCCGCAGATCAATGTCGACTATAGGTGAAATTGATAGTCTTCTTTCAGCCTCACACCTTTTAGATTCATTCCATTTACAGTACGGTCGACGTGTCTTGGCCGCCCTGATATTAGGTATTCCGATAGTAAATACAAGTAAAAAATCAAAACCTCACAATTAAATTTGAAGCTAACATCAGGGCGGCCACGACTCGTCGATCGTACTATAGCAGGGTAGTTAGAGTTAACGCTATATTTTATCTTAACAAAGTAAGGAAATAAAAATATGATTTTTGCAAAATATTACTTTTAATTTAGATACTAATGTTTTTGAATGAATATCTACATTTTAGTGTAATCGCATATTATGACTTTATGAGATTTTTAGATTATAAATACAAAATAAAATAAAAAAAAGTTAAAGGCTGCCTTAAGAAATTTTAATATAAATCGTTAAAAAAGGTTTTTCTTAGCTTCACGCTGTATTCGGTACGCAGTGGGGTAGGCAGAGAGAACCTAGTGTTAAGAAACTTCGTTTCTCATTTTCTACTGAATTTTGGAGGCACTCAACGGCAAGCTTTACATTGACACCAGAGCGAAGACTTGAAAATATAAATATAAGTAAATATTTTATTTCTTTGAGAGGAGACTAGTTGTTTTACTAATAGTTATTTTTTAGTGTGGTTTCCGGTCGTGGCGCAGCGGCACGAGGTGTGACTGCAAAACCGACTGGTTGTGGGTTCGATCCCCACTCGAGGAGATGAAATATTTACTTAAATTTATATTTCCATTTCTTCGCTCTGGTGTCGAGGTTAAGCGCGGCGTTGAGTTCTGCCACTCAACACGCAATGCCTCCAGAATTCGGCAGAAAGTGGGGAACGGAGTGTCTTAACACTAGGCTCCCTCTGCCTACCCTGCTGTGTGCGGGATACAGCGTGAAGCTGATTTTTTTTTTTTTTTTTTTTAGTGTGGAGTTTTACCCACAACCAGTTGCGTTTACAGTCACACACTTGTCTCTGATTCGTATATTTTTAATGAAGATACTGAATTAAGTTTAAGGCCTACGCCTAAGTTAGTTAATTGATATTCTTACTTATGTTTAGCCCGCTGACGCCGATGGGCTACGGCGGCATGGCGGGCGCGGGCGTGGGCGCGGGGGTGGGCGCGGGCGAGGCGTGCGAGGGCGAGGAGCTGTGCAAGGGCGGCGGGTTCCTGGGCTACCCGCGCTACGAGCTGGCGGGCGCGTACCGGCCGCACTACGGCGCCTACCAGAGCGACGCGTCGCCGCCGCCCGAGCTGCTGCTGGGCGCCGGCGTGTCCGTGCCGCTGGCCGTGCCCGCGCACGACCAGTACTGGCCGCGCCTGCAGTGACTCCCCGGACACATGTACCCAATACAATATGCCGTTTTTATATTTAAAATACTTGTTTTTTTTCATGTACTTACTACTGCTTATTTCATCTAGTACAAAAACTCTAATAGAATCAAAATAAACACGCTTTGTATGATTCTGTTTAACCTACATTGAATAATTATCCAAAATAAGTTACCTAATTTGAGGTAAAATCTTTGAGATGTTTGGAAGTGTGTAACGTTTTTTTTTATTCTCATTTATTACGCTGTACAACTTTTTCATATGTTTTTTAGGGTAAAAGAGGGTAATGCGAGTCACTTAAGCGAGAAATCAAATACTTTTTTATTTTTAAACAAAATATTTATTGCAACCGCCTTTAAACATAATTAACTTAATAAACTATCAATTGAGATCAGTTTCAATGACTTTGGCAATCAACTTTGAAAATTATAAACGTTTAAAAAAAAAACGGATTTGACTCCCATTACACCGATATGAGGGTAATGGTGGTCACTCTGTGGGCAATCAGAATCAAAAACGTAGACATATATCGCAAACGTAACCTTCAGCTGAGTCCCACCCAGTGCACTCAGAGTGAGCCCATAACCCACATGTGGTACATCTGAACCACATCTCGTTGTTTCTTCCGAAATCGTTGCATATAAGGCACCTCTGTCCCGCATCTTCTGCGTCATCATACTGGCACAAATCGTTAGTCTCAACATCAGATACAGAGGTTTCATTCGATTCTTGTAGCACTTGACGCTTCACCTTTTCAGGCCCTGTCTTCTGTACTTTTGTTTTCTTTCCCTGACCTTTACCTTTCCATTTCTTATTTCCTTTTTGTGTTTCTTTAACTTCTTTTTTCTTTGTTTTCTTATTTTCTTTTTCTATTAGATTTTCTTTCACTGGTGTTGAAGTTAAGATTGTTGCATGTTGCTTCCTTCGGCCCTGTCTTGTATTAATAATATGTGTCTTCTCTGGTAACTTGATTAAATTAGGCAATGTAATTTGAGTTGAAATGCTAGGACCTGGTGAGTTCATCTGTTTTAGTGTGTCCGGTACTGCGGGATGAACTTCTTTTGATGTGCACGGATCTGGTGATTGAACTTCTTTTGACTTGCTCGGGTCTGGTGAGGAAACTTTTTTAGATGCACTGGGAGTGGTACTAGTAGTGGAAAGAGATTCATTGCAATCATGGATTGTAATAGTTTCAGATTGAAGAATTTCTGCTGCTAGAAAATCTTCTTCTGTGAATACTTCTGGATTGAGTGGAAATATTCCAGTTGATCTAAATCCTGATTCTCCTTTGCTGATAGACGCAACATTATTAAAGGCTTTCTTCACTAAGGATGCCACGTCATAAGGGGTTATTTTTTCTGCAAGATGGCTTTTCAAAAATGAATCACATTCATTTTTGTAGGCTGTTTTGAGCGGCCCAAAAAATGATACATCCAAAGGCTGCATTCTATGAGATGTATGTGGCGGAAAAGACAACATATGAATGTGATTGGACTTGCAATATTCGAAAATTGGGAGAGAAATATGGCTAGCGTGGTTGTCAAGTAATAAAAGAATGGGTTCATCAGCAGACGGCTTAGTGTGCTGTTTAAAATGTGCCAACCAATCACGAAACAAAGCTTCATTGATCCAACCGTTCTCTGAGCATTTGTAAATCGCCCCTGCTGGACCATCCTTCTCGAGCAGAGGAGTCAACCTTTTTCGAGGAAAAATAAACATCGGTGGGATGTATCCGCCTGCAGCACTCATAGCACACAACAAAGTTATATTCTTTCCTCTCTCCCAGCTGGTTATGGATCCCACTCGCTTCTGTCCTTTGGTGGCCAGAATTTTCCCTGGAGTCTGTACGGTTGAAATGCCTGTTTCGTCGCAATTATAAATGTTTTTTTGTATAAATCTATGCTTTTCCATCAGTTGGCCCAGTAGCTCATAAAACAGACGTACTTCTGTTTTATTAAAGGCTGTGATCCTATTAATGCTGGTCGCCTCCGGTTTCCTGACAGAAATGTTATTTCTAGCCATAAAAGCATGCAACCAATCACGTCCAGCCATTTTTGAAGCTTTGTTAAAATTATGCTTTAGGTTACAATTTTCAGCATATTCGAAAGCCACTCTTCTTATTTGGTTAGCAGTGCAACCATAGAAAATATTTGCCATTTTCTTCACCAAGTCTGCTAGCTCGGCTTCTGCATCAGGACTGAACACAGTGTATCGTCCTAGATGTGGTCCTAAAATTGAACCTTTTCTTACTCTCTTCTGAAGACTTGAAAATGGAATTCCTATTGTTTTAGCAGCATTTCTTATAGAAGAACCACTATTAATAAGCTGTAAAGCATTTTCAAGGTTATTAGAAGACCAGGAAGCCTTCTCAGTTGTCCTGACTCGTACTTTTGGCATCTAGAATGAAATAAGAAAAAATGTAGACGATTATTATTACATTAAAATCACTTGCGGCTAATAGTGATCATTTGAAGGAAATGGGAGTCACCCGACTCTCATTATCCACTTCTACACTGACGAGAAAAACAATTAATAAATAACAAACTGTAATATACTAAGACAATATGGATTGCAAATCACAACTTGAACATCTGACTAAGTACGTGTAAATGTCTTCTGTCGTATACTGCAAAATATTCGAAACTTACCTTCAACTTTACATTGACGAAAAATTATATCAGCGGAGCGAAAAAACTAAACACGGCCGTATCTCAGAAGCGCAGGCGCTGACTGGTGCGAGCCGTTCGAGGCAACGCCGGGGGCCCAGAGGGGAGAAGAAGACATCGTTTACGCGTCGCTCGCGTGTACTGTTTAGTAGATATGTGGGTGATTCCTATTACCCTCTGACTCCCATTACTCTACTCTCCCCTAATTAAATCAATTATTGCATGGGTTACGTTAATACAGAAACAAAATATCAACTAACCTATACCTATTAATTACACAATCAGAATAATAGAATAAGTTCATCGCTAATATAGCACAACGGATTCGCACAAACGCGATATAAATATTTTAAATACCATAAGTAAATATACGGTACGGTCAACAAGTCGTGACCTCTCCGAAGTTAATTTGTAAAAAGTATTTAATTTTAAATCTTTACTTACTGACTTCACGGTGGCCACAACTTGTTGACCGTACTGTACTGTAATATAAAGAATGGACATATCCGAAGCTGCAGCGAGCACAAAGTAAGGCTCAAATGTAACGTTAGAATGTTTCATTTAAATGGCACGCATAATATACATAGATAAGTGTTAAATTAATATTAAATATATTAAAATAGTAAAAAATACTATTTATATGAAAAAATAGTGAAATAATCATCACAATTTATACTTTTTTTAATTATTTATAAATAAATCCATTCATCTTTTATATTCTCCTTACTCTGTGTGTATTATCTGTGTACATTAAATATAGGAATAATGGCCAAATGTGCAAAATTGTAAATAATATATTTTAGTGTCTACTATTCATCATATTTTCATTATAATAAATATAATAATAATAATAAAAGGAATTTAGTTAAAAAATTCTATTATGTTTTGTATTTTTTTTTTGTCTTACAGTATGGCCAAAAAATTTTAAGACAATTACCCTGATTGAATTTAATGAAAAAATTAAATATTATCGCATATACGTTTAAGTGTTACAATTATTTTATAACCAATTCGTTTAGTGTTAGGTAAGTTAGTTATAAGGCGATATGTATATTTGATGTAAATGTTTACAAAATTGTAAAGCGCCAATGCTTAGTAGCCATTTTAGAAGACCTTTTTGTGTCAATTTTTTTTAATGGAGTCCACTTAATTTACCTGAATAAAATTCTACCTAAAAATATTAAAAATAATGATTTTCAAGTCTCGTTTTTGAGGTACTGTCAATATTTGGCACAGTACGGTCAACAAGTCGTGGCCACACTAAAGCTAATTGTAGGTAGATTCTTTAGGATATTTTCTTCCTGAGAGAACAATGCGTATAGATTCAGTAAACCTAACTTCAGTACGGCCACGACTTGTTGACCGTACTGTATATTAATCCAAAAGCCAAAAATTATAAAATCAAAATTATTTTTAAGCATTCTGCTTTTTATTAAAGGGGGAGCCCCTTATATCTCTTCTAAACTGCGTGTAAATAAAGTTCTTAGGTGTTTTAACATTGATTGTGATTCCTTTACCGATAGCTTATAAATGTTTGTAACATTCCATTTCTCTATAATTAATTGCAAGTCCACTATACTTAAGAACAAATTAGTGAAGCTAAATTTCAATTATTTAGGGTATTCGTTTCGAATTTATTAATATTAGTTGTAAACTGTATAGGAATTATAAATTGTGAATAACTGTGTGATGTCGATGCATTTTAATGATTGGATTGTTATTATAATATAAATACATTTTTGGATTAAAACATTAACCTTATTTCTTTTTTGTTGTGTTCTTATGATTTTTTTTCCCTCCGCTTAACCTACCTGTCGGTGTCCCTCATATAGCAGTTAGAACTTATGCACGTATTTTAAGCCGCTCTCAAGTCTGAAATTAATCTTGGGATGCCGTTTTCATTCTTAAATTATAACTATATCTATGAATGAAAACGGCATCTCAAGATCGATCTTTGAATTGAGAGCGATTTATAAATATAGGCTTCAGTGTCAAGACGCTCTGTTCTGCACTTTTCAACCGAATTCGATACATTGCCAAAACAGGCAAATGAAAATAACGAATTCTGCAGTTGGGATCGAACCCACAAGTACCGTATGTTTAGATGCGCAATGACAGAGAGTGATGGATGGCTCTAAAAAATAAATTAATATAATAAAACACAAGAATCTCTATTCAAAATTATTATAATTAAAGCTCTGAATATTTGTTTGCTCACGCAGAATGCATTTATCATAATTATATTCACATTCAATAATCTCAAACAGAAATACGTCACAAAATGAAACTAAATCTTATTTCCGACCTACAGTATTAATCATACCACATGGTACGACGCCGAACTCAGAAACGTTAATTAATAATTATAACTGAAATTAATTATATACAAATAGGTACGTCACAACGTGTGGCTGTAAAGATATAAAAAAATAGTTGAGCTCTGCCAACTATGAAATAGAGAGTAAGTAAGAAGTTATCTCGTGCGAAAGTAATAAAAAAAGTGAAATGTATTGCCCTAATGACGTTACCAATATGCTAACGTTGAAAAAATATTCAATAAAGTATTGCTATGCTTAAAAAATATAACAAAAATTATTTTAATAGTACATTATTATTAGGTAAAATTACTATATTTTAAATCTGAACGAACGCTAAAATTTTAAGTCACTTGGGCTGTTAGACTAGGACTATATATCTATATAATTTTAAAATAAATGTAAACATTTTTAAAATTATTAATAATTGTTTTCGTTGAGAATAAAAAAAGACAAGGACAAAAAAACAAAAAAAAAACTATTTTGTATCTAATTATACTCAAAAAAAGTTAATACAGTGTAGAGCGTAGAGGTAAAAAGAATCATGGCACGGCAACTCTTTATATAGAGATATAAAAAGAGTTGCCATCAGCATTAAATGGAGATGGCGCCACAATCATATCAAATCACTCTATTTAATTTTCCTCGCTCTGGTTGCGAGATAGCATGGCGTTGGTTTCTGTCATTCAACACGCAATGCCTCCAGAATTTGGCGTAAAATAAGAAAAGGAAGTATCTCATTGGGAACGAAGTGTCTTAACATTAGGTTCCCAAGATCTCATAGTCTACACTGCCCCATGTGCGAGATACAGCGTGTAGCTAAAAAAAAAAGTAATGTTTACTCTATATATCATGTCTATTGTCCTGCTTACATCAATTAATAAAATTAATAAAATTATCAAAGCTATACGTATATCTATATTGAATATACAAATCAAAAAAACATCATATTATTGCTTTAGAAAACAAACGAATATTTAAGTCATATAAAAAAATAATTATCCTTGAACGAAATAATATACTTATCTAAGGAAATAACACATAAAAATTATTGCAAAAACAAATTAACTATTCACAAAAACCGTATTGTAATGAGCCTTGTGCAATCAAGGGCAGTACACGATACGACGCCGATTATCAAAAGAATAATCTCCAAATTACTTTACGTAAAGTTATCATAAGAACGACTCTATCTCTATTTTCGTTTGTACTTTGAATCAGCTAGCAATCTATTGTGATTAAAACTAGAAAAATATTAACCTTATAAAATCTTACAAACTATAAAACAGTATGAATCATAACTCTTCATTTAAAAAGTCATCTATGTCATTGAGCAGTTCTTTATCATTTTTATTGTTCTTTTGGCAGCTGGCGACGACGTCGGGGACGTTTTTGACCAAGTCTAGATCTGAAGCCGTTACTTCCTCTTGCTCCTCGCAAAGGTCTACTATAGCTACGGGGTCACCCAACTTCGTCGTCTCTAAATCTATAACATCGTCATCTATTTTAGAAATGTCCGATTCTAATTCTATACTAACGAATTGCACTTCGGTGTCCGAGTCGTTATCATTTTTGTTGACATTTTCATCGTCTTTGCTCTCGCTTATCGATTTAGTAGCACTCCTGTTTCTAACCAACCTGGGTTTGGGGATTTCGGCAATTTTGATTCTTTTGAACTCGTAACAGTTGTCAACGAGCTCGTCCTCGTGCATGTCGTATATGATATCACTTTGCTCGGACAAAGTTCTCTTTCTATTGACATCTTCCGCCCGCTTTTGCTCCGTTTTAGCTTGATTTGTTTGCGCGGGCGCGTTCTTATCCAGCTTCTTGTACACTATAGAGTTGCTTCGAACCACTTTAATAATTTTGTTCCCGGAGGTGGTGAGCGTCTCGTGCGTGGACAACTTTCTCTTTCTATTCAAGTTGAGAGTGATGGGCGTCGTTTGTATGACCGTTTCGGCCGCCTTGTTCCTGGCCCTGATCTCGTCCAGCGACAGCACCTTGAAGTCGAGGGCCGGGGGCTCGTCGCGCGCGTCGTAGGCGTAGAGCGCGGCGGCCTCGGCCTGGATGCGCGCGAGCAGCGCCAGCTCGCCGCGCTCGCGGGGCGGCGCCTTCGTGGGCGTGCTGGAGGGCGCGCTTTCCGTGTCCGACTCTGCAAGAACACACCGCGGGGGTCACTTGGAGGTCAGGGCCGATGATTTTAGTAATTAGTTTTGACGACCGCGGTCACTACCGGTGTGTTCTGAACAGAGTCGTATCTGAAAGCGTCCCGGGGTGGGTCAAAAATAATTACAAAAATCATATTATGAAACGTATTTATTTTGCTCGTTGATAAATAACACAATTCGTTTTAAAACAAAGCCCAAACTACAATCTTTTACCGACCGGTTCCTATGTGGGATTAGGAGTGAATTAGCTTAGTGAACCGTCTTGGACACACTCAGTTCTACTATTAAACAAACTTTTGAAAATCTTACACTAATATTAACGTAACAACAACCCCGTATGCAAACAAGAGTCCCGCGGTACCAGCACGTCACCAATGTTCTAATGAAAAAACGCTCCATTTCAAACTCCTACATGAACAATAAACAATTTTTCATTGGAATTATTGTTAAATACGTGCTAATAAAACGCAAGATCATTATATAATATAATATATACGTTACGGCACTCTTTTATATTTATTGAACGTAACCAAATTAGAGATGGACGATTACGAATTATACTAGAAACAAAAATATAATTGAAAATATATCTTTTTCTCTTAACATTGATTCTAACCAAGCCAACATTAGGACCTTGTAGTGTCTGAGCATATTTTAAAACAATAAAACTAACTCTTAACATTGAATCAACGGTTACCAAAGTCAATAATCGCCCACATCTAAAAACAAAATATTAATATACACATATAAAAGTGTTCAAAACTACATTCTACATCAATTCAGTACGTAACATCAATCCAATCATCACTAAGGGCTTGTTGTTCGAGCCCCTAATCTATCAGAAACTCCTTTAACAAACACCCTAACACATAAAATTATCATAATACACTAAGTTTCAACTAAAACAACACTTGCGAATAAAAAAATAAATGGTGTATAATAATGTCTATGAAATGAAATTATACTCCTTACGTTTAAGACAGTGAGATTAATAAACTGAAAGCAATTTCGAACTTATTTCTTATGAAACGAATTTAGTTATCTTTTTTTTGACAAATTAACAGCCAATCTATGAATCTCACTCATCGTCGAAAAAAAACAAAGACAATTATCCTCTAAAACAAAATTATAAACGCGTATCAATATAACAAAATACATCCCTTCTCTATAACTAAAGGATAAATATATATTTTTTTAATTAAATGAAGAATTAACCTAGGAATAGAACCTGTAATATACACAAACAATTAACAGGTACGAGCGAAACCAATGTAAAAATAAAAGCAACCATGTTTTGTACTAACAATTTTCTCTATACTTCATATTGAGTTAATTTAATTAATATCAGATTTATGTTACTAGTGATGTGCGTTAGCGAAATGTGAATCAAATCGAGTATCGATTTTAAACAAATATCATTATGTAATCAAAACCCAATAAATATATTGGAATTTTTTTATTGATACATATTTTATGATTATTTAATGCGCAAAACATGACTTCCAAAACATGATGTTATAATTCGTGTTGTAATTACACAATAAAAAAAATGATAAAATATTACTAAAACAAACATTTTGAATAAGTTTTTTAGTTGCCTTTCACAGACTTGAAAAACTAAGCTTCAATATACGGAAAATTTAGCTCCTTTTTTACATCGCCACAAAAACGCACATCACTAGCATTACAATTGAATTTTATTTCAGCTAATAATAATAATAGAAAAAAAAAACATATCTTAATCTACATAATACCCCACCAATTGATAGTAATCGTTCAGTATAATATTCACTTCCGTACATATAATGACTAGGAGTACCATGGACATTAAACAAATAGCCCCATACAATATACATACAGTTGTATTGCATTTGCGTCAAAATTGAGCAAAATTTAATTGCAATTAAGAATTAAATATTAACAGGTGACCATTTCTTTCGTGCGGGATTAACAATCTACATTGTAATCAAATTGATCATTTGTTGTTATTTTTTTTTTTGATTAATGAATTGTAAATTTATTGGTATTTTTTTATACAACAAATAACAATACATTATTATAATTTGTGATTCCCGCACAAAGAAATGATCATTTGTTTAGTACTTAATTGTTAATTGTAATTAATATTTACCCAACTCTGATTTGCATTTCATTAGGAACATTTGCCCTCAGTGCAAAATATATTTAAAAAAATGTCAGATTATAACACTAGTCTGTATTGAGGTGCTATTTATTTATTTATTTATTTTCATATGGTATATGGAAGCGTTATCAGACCATGAACCGCTAAGCTATCAGTTTTATTATTAATTTTCCTAAATTGTTAATACAATCTTAAGCATTAATTATATTTTTTTACACTGTACAGTTTGCAATGTGTCACATTATTTTTAACTGTTTCTATTCAACCCTATGCAATTAAGATTCATTCTTTAATTGTATCATGCTTTAACTCGCATCTTGTCATCACTCATCTTATTATAGACATAAGTCCAATTTTGCAAACTTAATGTTTTTTTTTTATCTTATGAACTTTAGAACCATAAAGAATATTATACAATATGAAACAGTATTCAGAAATAATATAATTCATTTGAAGTACTGTTACATTATTATATAATTAACATATTAAAGCATATTGCACTAACTACTCTGTGATAATTTTCTACCATTTAATTTACACGTAAAACAATTCATAAGACACGCTGCAAACTGCACAGATAAATCTAAACATTTTTTTTTTCATTTTATCGTATCTATCTAATCACGGTGCGAAATGTATATACGGGGGTTTCCCTAAAAACCCGCCACTAACAATCAATTAAAGGCATAAAGCTTTTTTTTTTCTTTTTTTCATCTTACAATAATGAGTTTATAATAATCGTGTATATATATTTTTATTTGTATTTATATCCTATTTATATGTACTTCACTATCAAAGAAGGATTATATCAACATCTATTAAAAAGTTTACCGCCATACACATTACTCCACATAGTATAGTAATAGTAAATCTAATAATAAAGAAACGAAAAGCTTTAGACGACAATGAAATCTAATCAGCTAAGATATGAAAGTGACATTATAATTTATTGCACATATAAAAAATATCGACTTTCCTCGCGACTTCATAAACAATTTACATCAGTCAATACTAACTAAACCCGGTGCTTGAGCTGACTTCATGAAAATAACAAAACTAAAACCAACAAACGAACTGGACATATAGAAAAGAAAATTTGATAATCCTCTTACAAATATATAATAAAACTCCATTCCAGTCCGTTACTAAACATGTTTAAATAAAACTTACGCGAGTAAACAATAAATAATATTTCTAATACATTGTGAGTTGACTTGTGACTTAGAGAAGCACACAAGTGTACACAAAACTAACAACTACGGTATAATATAATGTTGTTTACATTTGAGTTAATGGCATTGGCACGCTACAATATAATTATAAATTCTGTTATTACAATACGTGGGAGTCCACTGGAGCTAAATTAGTGCCAATTATAGTCTAAAGCACAGTGTCAGTTAAAGTGAGCTCCAACTTTTAAATTTACCTTAATACTAGCTCACTCTGTTTAAAAGAGTCCCCAACGATACATTTATATGCTTTTTAAATTATTTATTAAGTCTAGCTTTTTATAATATTAAAAATGTTGCGGTGTGTGCTGGCTATATCAGTTATTACCGAAATTTATAGAATTTATCAGAAATTATAATGAATTTTTCATTTTAGAATAGTATAAGAATAAGAAGTGAGATGAGCCCACACATTATAAGAATCAAATTCTATTACTTGGCATAGCTACCATTTACAAAATTCATTTAGAAAAAATAAAAAAATACCTATAAATATTCATTTCCGCCGTTTTAACTAAATGAAATTAAACTATTTACGTTTATTTACCAATTCCTTACAATTCTCTTACAAAAATGACAATCTTCTATAATTAACCATCTTCTAAGTGTCAACTCTTCTATTTAAAATATTTTAATATTATAGTAAAATCATACATAAACATATATCATAAGATTTTAATATAATTGTATTTAAAAAACAATAAGTTTCTTCTTTTCTTTTATAATGTATATAACATTAAACCATTTATTTATAATAACATAACTAAAATTCATTTTTTTTTGTTTCTAACACATTTAAACAACAATTATTAATAATTTGCCGTTTTAGTCTATAAAGCTACAGTACTAAGTTTTTGTATGAAAGTCTAAACATTGGCAGTTTAGGTGTAATTACAACAACATACTTATTTTCATGGTATAAGGCCATAATTTTATTGCTATTATTCACAACACATCAATAAAATACGCAATTCAAAATTACCTTAACCTTTTGGACATACTGTTAAAATATTTAGAATATCATATAAATAAATGATTTAATGAGTAAAATTTTAAAGTTGTTTTAGTGCCATTTTATTATACCTGACTATTTAAGACATATCATGCGTTTCTTATTTAGCAAAAACAAAT
Source organism: Heliconius himera (assembly GCA_021202915.1). NCBI lineage: Eukaryota > Metazoa > Arthropoda > Insecta > Lepidoptera > Nymphalidae > Heliconius > Heliconius himera. Next base: position 902,975 of record JAJHJA010000086.1, read on the forward strand.
GTTGCTTTCTTTTTTTTATTATAAGAAAGATATGTTTATAATTTAGATATCTAAATTGTGGTAACCTTATCAAAGTCACTTTTTAAGATAACCATGAAAACAATAAAATATCATTTGAAAATTATTAATACATCAAACAAACTAGCACTAAAACACCTTGGCTATCTCCACACGCCACAGCTTATAAACTTCAGTACAATTACAAATCAAATATAAATAAATGTTGTAATATTTTAAAAAATATATCCATTGTACAGTGCTATAGTGTTATTTGATCCAGACGAAAATATCTAAAATTTCAATTATATAAAATACAAATAATATCCCTTAGTTAGCAAATAACAAATGTTGCTTTTTTAATATTACATCAAACATAAAGAAAGAATGAAATTTTAATCACATAGATCATCATAGATCTTAAAAACAAAATAGCACTAAAACACGATACAAATAGCCTAGCCAAGTCAGTACAACAGCATACCTTCCTTAAGTTGACCACCAGCAGACCACTGGTAGTAGGTACGTTTCATACAAGTGCGCATGGATTAAATATAAATAAATGGTTTAATATTTAAAAAAAAATTAAAGATGTTTTAGTGCTATACTGTCATATAATCAAGAATATCTAAAATTTCAATTACATTTTAAGTTAGCAATATAACAAATGTTGCTACTTTAATACAAAATTTGCATCACCATAGCACTAAAACCTCCATGACAGCTTATCAACTTCAGTACAATTGCATACATTCCTCTAAGTTAACAACCAGCAGACCACTGGTAATGGGTACAGTTCACATAAGTGCTCATGGATTAAATATAAACAAATAGTTTAATATTTAAAATTATAAAGATGCTTTAGTGCTATACTGTTATTTATTCCAAATAAGAAAATCAATATTATATTAGCAATATAACAAATATTGTTTCTTTTTTAACTAAACAACGAAACGAAAAAAAAATTCACCATAGCACTAAAACATCCAACGACCACAGCTTAACAGTTTCAGTACAATCGCATACCTTCCTCAAAGTTGACCACCAACGGATCCACTGGTAGCGGATACGGCTCGTGCGGGTGCGCGTGAGGATGTGCGTGCGCGTGCGCGTGTGTGTGAGCGTGCGGGTGTGTGTGCGTGACCACGCGGCGCGGCAAGAGATCGTTGGTGGGCAGCACGCCGAGGATCGCCGAGTCGAGGACTACTGGAATTAAGATATTGTAAGTGTTTAAAGAAAGGCAACTTTACGGTTTTTCCCATATAGCAGGATAATCAGATAGAACCTAGTATGTTCTGCACTTTCTGATAGAATTCAACACGCTGCTAAGTAGCAAATCCAGAAAATAAAAAAATATCACTAGTATATATTTTTGGCTATTCATGTAGCCCTTTGTTTAGCTTCACATTGTGTCTATGCCACAGAATAGGCAGAAGGATCCTAGTGTTTAAGACATTCCATTCCGTGTTTTCTTCTAAATTTTCTAGACATTGCAGATTGAATGGCGGAACTGCATTACAAGGACTTATTTTTATTATTTTAGTTTTTTAACTTAAAATATACAAACCTTGTTGTCGTTGCTGTTGCCATAGCAAAGGTACCGGTGCAGGGGCAGGTGCAGGCACCGCAGGTACCGGCACTGCTGGATTCATTGCTCCTACCTCCACTTCAGGTAAAGGGGCTTGAGCCTAGAATATTAAGTTTTCTATTAGTATTATAAAAAATATAATAATAATAATGGACCCAGCAGACATTATGCTGTCCAGAAGAGCTGTCTTAATAAATATAATATAAACATGGTTTCCTATTGTTTAATTGATCTATAACAGTACACAGTCCATTATATTTCATCCTAGAATTTATTAAAATATCGACACAAATATTCAAGCACACTTTGTTTAAATTGGTCCAGCCATTTAAAAGGGGACTTCCATAGGAAACTTTTGTACTACTATTAATTTTTTAGGTTTGACACAACCTATAAGATATGTAATAATATCACAAATATTCCAATATAATCAATAACTATATTCATTTAAAAATTAAATTAACGTTTCATCTAAATTAAAATTAATATATTACTTACACTAACAATAGGTGCTGGCTGACTGGGAGCAATGCCATCAGTGCGTGCATCAGGATTCTTATGCATGAAAGGACAGTGCTTCTTGCGGCAACCTCCTGGCTGATTCTCCCAGTAACATGGTATTTGTTTACGATTTTTCTACAATTTCAAATAATATATATAATTTTTAGATTAATGAAAAGTATTATTTATAATATGCATACATACAGTAATGTTCTAAATGAGATTATAGTTAATTAAGAGTAAAGAATATTAGCAAATTGCTGTGTCATTAATATTAATGTTGGAAATGATATTGGAAATGAGTCTTTATCAGCTATAGGGAATTCCCAGATATAATAAACTTAAATGTAATTTAACATAACCTAATACTGCCATTACTATGTGTATGTACTACTTGTGCTATGATTATATTTCTTTATTTATTATAATAATACAAATAATTTCAAAATTATTTTCTAGGTTCTTCAGTTAAAACTATAAAAAACAATCTATATAGCAATACATACCCTAAGTTCCATATGGCGCAATTTACAACATTTGTCAAGGCATTTGCCCTGTTGCCAGGCAGTGCACATAGTTTCACATCCAAGGGCTGAGGGTTCATGACGAAATACACAATTATCCCCCTGGAATTCATTGAGCATATTTCATTTTTTAATATAATTTCGAAAAAAATTAAATTAAAGGAAAGTTTTAATGTGAAATACTAATAAATATGTAACAACACATAATTTGTTATCGACGAGGGTTGTTACACAATAGTAAAGCCATTAAAACATAAACAAAAAAATTAATTATGTGCAGTCTTTTTAATAGCATTTTTATTGCGACCACTTCGATGTTATCAGTATAAAACACACAAACGTACCTTAGTGCAAGTGGAATAATAATAGAAATAGCAATCGTTAAATTTTCTCGGCGACTCCATCGTTTACTCCGTTGCCCAGGTTCTGCGAATTATTTAGTTATACACTTACAAGGCTTATCACGATGCAATTGCAAAAAATTTATTAGCAACAAGGCAACGTTTCTGGGTGCTATTTTAATTAACTGCTAAACAAGTAAAAGGCACCCACAAAACGAATTTTCATTTTGACAGTCCATGAAGCATGTCGCGGTTTAAAAATTCTATTATAATTTATTAATTGATGTTCATTATATTTATTTTTACTCACCGTATAATAGATAAACTAAAAATTAATTAAAATAACAACAAATATCTACACAACACCGCTAACTATAAGAAAATAAATCAAATGTCACTGTTAGAAAGAAAATGTAGTAGATATGGCGGACATGTGGCGGAAGGCGCACTTTCATTTCATTTCACTCAAGAGTGTACGACATTGGTGGTTGTCTATGCCTCGAAGACCATAGTCAATACTAAAAAGTTGAATTTTTCATACAAACGATAAAATTTTTACTGTTTTTGATAGGCGAGATAATAATAATTAGCTTCACGCTGTATCCCGCACACAGCAGGGTAGGCAGAGGGAACTTAGTGTTAAGACACTCCGTTCCCCACTTTCTGCCGAATTCTGGAGGCATTGCGTGTTGAGTGGCAGAACTCAACGCCGCGCTTAACCTCGACACCAGAGCGAAGAAATGGAAATATAAATTTAAGTAAATATTTCATCTCCTCGAGTGGGGATCGAACCCACAACCAGTCGGTTTGCAGTCACACCTCCTGCCGCTGCGCCACGACCGGCCTCAATAAAAAATAAATAATTGAATAAAAATATTATATACCTTCACTTAAAATTTAAATTATTAAATATTTTTTTCACAATGTACCTCAAGGCTATCGGCTTATAAATATTGGAAATAACATGGAAACAATTTCGTTATGCCATCTGAATGAAAATTTTTAGTGTTTATTTTTTATACGGATTTATAGTTTTTTAAGACACGGTACAAAAAAAACTTGTGAAATATTCTTTCCACAGCGTGTGAAAGTTAATATTAACTACCACCGGGCAATTAGTAGTTATTTTCTTCAAGGATCCTATTTTTTCCAAAGTAAATCACAAATTCTCAAATATCTGCCAAACCACTGAAAATCGGCTAGCTTACATGAATGTGAAATGGATAAGTACTGAGGTCCTCTAACCATAGACAATCGTTGATCCGTCGATCGCGTTGCAACTATATAGAAAAATCGGTAAAATGTGAGTCGGTCTCACCGAGGATTCCATACCAATTTCAGGTATTTCAGTTTTCACTTGTCAAATACACAGAACACATATACCCTTTGGGTATATGTATTCTGTGGTAAATATCATAATTGCATGTCCACAGGAAGTACTCTGTAGGTTTTAATTACGCGGCGAATTTCATACAAAAAGCAGCGTAATCGGTGCATAAACGCTTGTATCTTTTAATTATTTCTTTTCGGGCCAAATTCGCTAGTACAATATAAAAAAGATGCAATTTTAACAATTATTTTAAATTTCATTTCTTGTAATATTTTTAAATATTTAAATTGCAGAATAGTTAAAAGTATTCAAGTTAGCTTAATATAAAGCTAAAAATTTAAATTTTAACTTTTATTCTTAAAAGAAAAAAAGACTAATAGACAGTGTTGTACGAACTTTATTTATTAATATTACATCATGATTTAATACATTAATTTAAAATAAATAAATGCTCAAGTTAAAAGTCAAGTTTCTTAAAAAGCAATACTAAAGAGAATATTCGCAATTATTATGGTTACTTAACAATACAGTTTTCGAGACCGAAAAAAAAATGTTATTTTAAATGTAAATACTTAACAAAAAATCAAGTATAACAGAGCAAGAACATAATATATATATTTTCAATTTTTTTCTTTTAGTCGATAGTATATTTTAACATGTTAGTGTTTTGAAAATCAATGTCATTAACAAATTATAACAATGAACAGACAATTTCAACAAGAAATTCTATACAGTAATTAAACACAAAACTTAAAAGTGGATACAACACTCATATTAGGACAAATTTAAATGTATTGGTAGAACGCAAAATCAGTCAACTTTTTAATGGACTCATATACACACATAGTATAAATATTTCCTTAATATTTTTTTTGCTTGTATTAAAGCTGCCAACGACTTTAATATCAATTAGTATTGATGAAAATAATAGTTTATTATATACATAAGTCCAATATTAAAAATAAAATAATGTAACTGGTCCAAAATTAAGAAAAAATAAAAAAAATGTACATGATATTTTCGGGAATGTCCAGTGTCGTCACACGTTAGTAACATGTTTATATATAGGTTGAATGATATAAAATAATGGCCTCATCGCAGCTATAAAAGTTTTCTACAAACCTACTGGATGACTGAACCAAACTAAATTATTATAATAAAACGCACTTGAGTATTACCTCCCGCTCGATCCAACAGTCTTAGAATTCAATAAAACAAACTGACACAAATCAAACAAAACATCCACTAAAATTTGTAACCTTGGTCAATTCCAACATTTTTCATGTGTAATGGATAAAGTTACATATTTAAGTGCTTGTTTACAAGTTTATATATTGGCGAATCATTTGGATAAAAATATAAAATCCATTATTACACTCGAAGATAATATAAGTAATTAGTGTTCGCCTAAAACACAATATAAAGTAACATAACAAATTGCAAATCAATCATAGTTTTCAATTACAATGAAGACTACATTGACGTTAAAAATAAGAATAATTCACTACATGTCTATTTAATATTTTTACTGTTTTTCATCGATTAATTTATTATTTTTATAAGAAATGTATTTACTAGGATACACAGCTTATTAAAATATGTTATTTTTTTTATTATTATCACCACTGGCTGAATATTTAGAGTATAGCTAGATTGGGAACGTTTTAACTGGCAACATAAGTATAAAAAAAATGGGTTTAACAATATCTATAACTAATGGGGCAATCCAATTGTAAAACAATCGCCACGCGTGCAATCTATTCAAATCGTACGAATGCATAACACTCTTTAAGACACAAATGTTATTTCTAACAATAAGAGATTTTGTTTTTCAAACATGTAAATGGCAAGACCTGTTATACATTCCCATTACATCGGCCCCTCACTAAGTCACTGTTTCTTTACCCTGCTTAATGATACTGCTAAATTATTCGCCTGGAAGTTAGTAATGACTAATTAGAACCGATTATTAGATATAGTGAATTATTATTCATATTATTTAGTCATCTATATCGCTGATAAAATTGAATTTTAAAGTCGAAGTCGAAAATCGAAGAAAAAGTAAGTCAAGCTGTCTTTCAATCAGTTACTACCTCCCAGTATATATTGTCATGTTTAACGTGCAAAGCAAGGGACCTAGGACGCTAAATCTCACAAAGGTAAAACAGTGAACTAGTACTATAACTTACTAGTATAAATAATTCTAGGAACTAAATGAACTTTTTGAAAACTGTGAAAAGAGATGAAATGAGATTTTACGGACGTGTCTAGAAGTTTCTTGAAGTCTTCTAGGGGGTTATTATCACAAGGGTAAACTATGGTTTACGCGGTTATAAGCAATGAAAATATATTAAAATTAAAAATATTCAAATTCCATTTCAATTGGTATAAAGCATAAAAAATATTATAATTTAAAATGTCTTGAATTTAATTTTCTATCTATTTTTAGTTAATCTAATATAAGCGATTGTAACAAAAATAGCGTATTATTTTAATGCAAACAATTTGTGTTGTTTTCATACTTTATACAAATTAAATGTGAACTGTAATCGCGTAAACCAAATGTCATGAGTGAGTGAGAGCGACGTATTCGATATCCGCGAGCGCGAGAGAGACGGCCTATCTCTTGGAGGAGCTCTTGATTTGTTGCAATTTGAGACGTAAAGCGTCGACCGCCGCTTCATTCTTCTGAGATACTTGTTGTGTTGTGTGGAGCTGAAACAAATTATATTTTAAGTAGGTAAGATAGTACGGATGGCGAGTCGTGGCCGCCCTGAATTTAGTTGCAATAGCTGCGTAGGTTTGATTTAAGGTTTTTCTTACTTTTATTTTTTTCCCGAGTGCACAATGTTCGAAACGACCCCGATACTACGGCCCTACTTAATTAAGCAATAATTTTCATATTATCTATATTTCTATATAATTTATGTAATTTTTTTCAGCTTTAAGCCTATGACACTCAGTTTTCATTAAGACACTGTCGTCACTCACTCTCAGCCGAATTCTGGAGGTATTGTAATGAAAGAACTAAATTCCGTGCTATGCGTTACCAGCTTTGGTAACGGAAATGAAATGAAAATATTCAATATTTCATTGCGTCGAGCAGAAATAGAACGCACAATCTGTCGCATAACAGTGTCACGCTTGTGCCTTTGCGCTACGACTGGCTTCAGTTTCATGTAAATAATAATTGTAAAAGCTATAGAAATTACTTCAATTCCAAAATATCAACAAAAACTAAATTACTATCACATTCTTATATAGACAGAGTAAGCTTAGGTTTACTCTATTACTAAGAAAAGCTGTTATCTTTTCGCCCGAATGTGAGACACTACGTATGAATGAGTAGCGTCACTCAATACCGCATACAAATAATATAGTACTAAAAAAAATCACCTCCAACTGTGGATCGATGCTGTGCGTTCGTGGGAGTGTATTTTCAGTGATAGAATCCACAAGTGCGCGGTTATCACCGACCGGTGTACGTGGTTGTGATGAGGGATTCGATTCCATTTTTAGGCGGGCTTTAGCCTAAATAAAAAAAAGCTATTAGTAATGTTACGGTGAGTTGCAAGTTCATGCAATTATTTAGTATTTGAATCATTGAACTATACCTGTAATGCTCTAAGCCTTTCTAAGAAAATAACATGTGACTTTTCATCGTTTTCGTTGCTTATGTCTGTAAAAAAATAACTTTTTATTTTTATTGCAAATGTTATTACTATGATTTAAAAAGATATATATTATTCATAAATAAATAAATGAATATTAAATTATTTATTTTATTGTGTTTAAAAATGTTAAACTAAACTAACTAAAAATAAAATAAAGAAATTAATATTTTAGTGGTAGTGAGGCGACCATCATGGGTTCGACCTACGATCGACATCGCAATACACGCAATGTTTTGAAAATTGCTCGTAAAGTGGGAAAACTAAAAAATATCCAAACATTACCGATATTCTCAGCCTTGTAATCACTTTTGTACATGGAGACGGATGCCATTTCTCTCTGCTCGGCGACTTCGCGTAGACCTCTCTCTACGTAATTACGGAAGTAGAATGACGATCCTTGCATAAATGTCCAAATATCCACTTCCGGGTGTCGTTCCTATAAATAGTTTATTTATTTAAATCAGTGTTTAAGACTTTTAATAATTTATTGGACTAACTCCAAACAGTGCTCCACATAAGAAATACACACACTTGTATATATTTTGTGGGCACTCTAAAAAAATAATGATTATATATCATTTTCTAATATTTAGTACACATGTTAAATATAATATATGGCATTGGACGTTATAAATGTGTAAGACAACATTTTATGAAGGCCAATATTTTTTTCATGGTTATTGACCATTGGTCTTTACGACCATTAGTGTGGCCAAATACAGTAATACTACATAGTTAAAATATATAAGTTCCACTATATTTTTACTCGACGGAAGGTGGAAAAGGGAAATGTATTAATGTGAAATGGAGTGTCTCAACACTCTCCCTCTGCCTATATGTGTATGTATAGTGTCAAAGTACTGCTACTTATCAAAATGACAAAAAAAATATATAAATTCTACTTACTCTCAGATCATACAACTGCGACAATGCATCTCTATTATGTTCCTTGGAGCCGATACGTTTGAGTATAAGAGCAAGTTCCTCATGTACGCCTCGCGGTAAACGTCCGGCGTTTAGCGCCGTATTAGTGACTGTTGACACTGCACTTGGTAGGCCGCCATTGATTTCAGATTGGTCTTTACGTTCGTCCAGTTTTAATTGCTGTGGATTATGTTTCATTAAATGTTGTATTTACTTATATATTATGCATGTTATTGATTTGTCTTATATTTTTTAAAACAATTAGATCCTTCAGAATAGCAGTAGAAAGAAATTGATTGTCAATATTTGAGTTTACTGATGAATTACCTTAAGAACTTTATGCAAATAAGGGAATAGGTCGGATTCGTTAACATCGGGTATTTGCGTTAAATGATTGGTGATCGATGCTCCTTTCATTTTGACTAGCGTGTGTACTAATGTTTTGACGGTTCTGCAAATAGAATGAATGAAAAGTGATTTACAAATTAGTAATTTTGATACATGACAATATTTTAGGCTAATAGAAATAGGATATTTTTCATTTAACATCAATATTGAATATTGAATATTTTCATTTCTTCGATCTGGTAACAAGGCAAAGTAAGGTGTTTAGTTCTGCCTCTCAACACGCAATGTCTCAAGCGTGGAATGGTGTGTCTTAATAAAAGGCAGTCTCTACTTAGCCTGCTATATGCGGGATACAGCATAAAGTTTAAAAAAATAAATTATATATCTTATTTTTTACCTATATGGTGTGTCACTAATTTCAGGATTTTTCTTCCAATAGCTATTAGGGTAGGCCTTATAAAAGAGATGTATTTTGTACAGTATGGCATCATAATCAATGGAATTCACATCCCATGTTGATATCATCTTGAGAGTTTTCCAGAAACATTTTAATAAAAGATCTTGATAACGCGGGTAAGCTGGATCGGACTCTACGATTGAGTCGTGGAGTAGAGACACTATTGCACTATAAAAATAAAAATAATATTAACAAACCACAAAGCCCAATCCAGCTTTAACTTTTTTCCAGGTTTTTGCTTGCTTTTTTATACAATTGTAGCACGCAATAAACGGATAAACTATGTTTTTACCAGACAGCAACATACTTGAACGAAGTTTCAAGATGGAACGTAAAAGAGAAGGTACTAAACTCAACAGTTGTTTCATTCAACAAAAAAATAACTATTATATTATTTATTATATTTTTAATAGTCCCCGAACTATGTAAAGAGAACCTTGGCGCAATTAATCACATAAAATATCTCAAATACTATCTATGTGTGTTTATGTAAAATTATTAAATTATCTTGTACCTTATGTTGCAATATGTACGTATAAACGCGATAAGTGTTTTAGCGGATCCCATACCAGGACAAAGACAACTACGTTTATTTGTTAAAGATATTTTTTTTCCAGGTTGTTATGGCATATATCAAGCAAGTCACTTATCGCAACGTACGTCAATCGTACGTTTTTTTTATATTGTACAAGATTGTTAATGATTTTTTAATCAAGTTTAGCCAATTACAATAGACTTAACTAATTCTAAATTTACAAAATGATCAAATATTGAGTTTTAAACATTAAATATTTATAAATTTTGAGCAATAAATCTACAAAACATAATATTTCCCCTTCACTCTACACTTACCACAACAAAGCAGTACGCGGTGAATGTTCCAGTATACACACACATACATTGTTCAATATGCGCACGAGTCGATCCGCTTCCGCCATGGGGTGTGGCGTGGATGGCGCTGCTCCCAACACTAGTAGAAGTTCCCCTAGAAGTGATCTTAACGCGCTTTCTCCTACTTGTTTACCACAGCCGGCTGTGTCGTAGAACTAGAACATATCAGATTATTTATTGGTTTTACGTTGTATTCTCGACCGGCGAAGGCCGCGCTTTGTCTTCTTATCACAGCGAGAAAATTAAAATAATTCACTTCCTCGACGAGTGGGAATCGAACCCACTATTGTCGCGTTTACAATAGGACGCTGTGCCTCTGCGCCACGGCGGCCTCGACATATCAGATATTTTTATTAAGGCAATAATATAAATAGCAATATTTTATATTAAATGACGATTATAAATTGAAATAAAGTAATCAAATAAAAGAAATTCTATTATGTCGTTTAATATGAAATATTATTCTTTGAATATATTTATAGTAGTATGTAAAAATCCATATATTGTTAACTTACTGTAGTCAAAGCCCCAGCTAAATATTTATAAGCGGGTAAAGTCTGTTGTGCAGACGTCGCACTGGGCGGGGCGGTGCGCAGCCTCCTCAACTGCGCCGCCACCGCGGACACCAGGCGCGCCTCGTGCGCCACCAGCGCTGGCCCCTTGCCCGACACTAGGGCTCCGGATATCAGTGATAGAGCTCGGATAGCAGCCTGGAAAGCGAAGTATACTTTGTATTTAAATATATCCACTTTAGAAATAAAAATGTTGGGAGTGTTATGTATAAACATTGGTTAAATACTAATGGTCATAAACATATAAATGTGTTATAAGGAGATTTATAAAATTCTTTATAGTGTACACAAAACAAAATTTTACCAAAAAAAAACATTGTCCGAGTATATAACTGGAGCACGCAATGGCGACTAACTAACATAAATCTGGAAAGTTTGTTTCATTTAACACATTAATCTCAGGAAGTACTAGTTCAAATATCAATATTATTTCTGTGTTGCCATCCATTTATCTAGAGAGGCTATTATAGGCTATATTATAACACTATATCCATTCGACGTAGCCCACTGTACTTGCGGTCAGTTATCTCAGCTAGATGGAGCAGCATATAAATACTAGTACGTAATAAATAATAATATAAAAAGAACTTACATTCAGGTCAGGGCTTGATATAGAATGTATAGTATCTGCGAGTTGCGAATCATCTACGGCAGGTTTGTGCGCAGACTGCGTTACAAGAGCGTGTGGGTTCACGTGACGCGGTGGAGACATCGTTACCATACTGGAAAAATAATACATAGGTATCGGCATTTTTTAGCTTCGAACCTAATGTTATGGCACTATTCCCTCATTTCGCCACACTTTCAAGATATTGCGTGTTGCGTTGTGAAACTCAACGCTGCGTTACTGTTGGCTGGGTTTTACCAGAGCATGGAGAAATGAAAATATCAAATATTAATGTATATAACAGATGTGTATGTTTATTTTTTTATATTTAATGAATTATTATAATATTTATTCGAATGAATTCTTATAATTAAATAATTTCATTTCTCCGCTCTGGTATACGAAGCGGGGTGTTGAGATCCGCCATTCAACACACAATGTCTCAAAAATTTGATGGTACGTGCGACACACGAGTGTCTTAACACTAGTTTCCCTCTGCCTACCTTGCTATATAATTAAAAATATATTATAACACAACAGGCAGATTTTTTATTGTTATAATTTCTTGGGAAGATAGAAACTTAGAACTTGCTGTACAAACGTAAATATTGTGTACAAATAGCTCAACTCAATGCGGCACTTCAAAAAATAAAAAAAAATACTAAAACACTACCAATTAATAAAATACAACCCACCTCGGCCTAACAGGCGCACTAACATTCCTGACAGTGGAGGCCGGTATGGGCTCGTCTAGGAACTTCAGATCAAGTTCAGCTATATCTGGATTGCGTGTAACTGGCATTGCCGCATCCAATTTGGCTATTAGATCTGGATCTAGGCCGAATGGACCAGTTATAACTCTGGGCTCTGGTATTACACTGTGAAATATAATATTATTCCAATTTATTATACAAATAGTGAAATTTATTTTATAAAACGTTTAAAAAAGTGTATTATTATTATTAACATATTAAACATGTTTGTTGTCTTAAAATAACCAATATTTGTGGGTTCGATCGACACTCGAGGAAATGAAGTATTTATTTAAATTTATATCGCCATTTCTTCGCTCTGATGTCAAGGCGGCGGATAGTGGGAAACGGAGTATCTTCAATACTGCCTGCTGGCGTGCGTGCTGTGTGCGTGCTGATTGTATTCTTTATAGTACTGATTCAAATTGCAAAATTCTTTAAGTGTTGCCTGGTCCATTTATCTAGAAATAATATAGGCTACATGACATGACATGACGTTTATCTCTTAGTTGTACCCCAACTGCTTTATTGTAAAGAAGCTTTCAAATTTAGAGTTTGTTTTTTGAGTTATAATAATTTATTAACTAATAATAAATACAAAATATCAACATACGGCTGTGGGGGCGGCGGTGCCTGCTCCTCGATTTCCTCTTCTTCATATTCCTCAGGTGCTTGTTCCTCTGGGATTGCTCGATCATCCTGCTATATTTTAATAAGTATATATTATAGTGTTAGCATAGTATATATAATATTTAAAACTTTTCTGTTATTGAGTGACGTACTGAATTTATTTTCCTTGGGGGAAAAAACGAGATTTGGAGATTTTTTGTTCTTATAAATTATTCTATAAATAGTAATTTTGGTCGTAAATAAGTTTTAGTTCAGTATGTATCTTAAACTATAAATAATTAGTAATAAACATAAACTTGAAATTACATTTACTAATTTTTACTATAGTTTATAAGAAGTAATATAAAAATGATACAATACTAACCTCAGGCACTTGCAAAATAGGCCTACCAGAGGCCGATAACGGCACAACCATCGATCGTCTTTCCTCTGCACTGCGGCTTTTACCAGCTCGTTTTATACGTTCTTCCAGTAAAGATAAATCTTTGTCTGATATCTGGAAGCACATGTTGATAGTTATATGAAATCAAATCTAGTATGGGTTAGAATTGAACCTTTCTTAGGTTAAGCAAGAGGTTAACGAAAACATCGAAGCTAAATTAGATCTAGATGATTCTATGATGGGGATTCTGGCCCTTTCAAAATACTTAGCACAATATTTAAACACAAATCTAATTATAAGAACTCTTCTGGCCCTTTCACAATACTTAGAACAATATTTAAAGACAAATCTAATTATAAGAACTCTTCTGGCCCTTTCACAATACTTAGCACAATATTTAAACACAAATCTAATTATAAGAACTCTCCTGGCCCTTTCACAATACTTAGCACAATATTTAAACACAAATCTAATTATAAGAAATATAAAATAAAATAAAAATTAAAAAGCCTTTTATTGACCATTGTCCCAGTAACAAACTTAATGCTAATTTATAATAACTATTTACATATTTATAATAAATAACAAAATTATAAATAAGAATAGTAAAAAAGTGCATCAAGTCAGTGGAGTTTTCAATTATCAATAAAAAAAGACCCTATTCTAATACTTTATATATTATATTAGAGTCAATAGAAAAATTAACAAAAGTTTCGTGAAATAATAATTTGAATAAATACCTTTATTTATTTATTAAGTTAAATAGAAATGAAAGAGCAATGTTCGATTTTGTTTTAATAATATTATTACTGTGTCACTGCAATATATGATAATTATTTAATTACCTGATATATTTTTATCAGTTATGTTATTGATATTCCGATATGGATTACACATTACATAATGGCGTAATTGTAAGCAGGTGGTGTTTAAGTGATAATACCAATACAAAATGAGATATTTATAGACAATGTAATAAATAGTAAAGTAAAATTGGTTAAGATCTCTAAATTTATACTTTTACTTAAAAACTTCAAATGCGCATTTTCATCAATGAAATAAAGAAAATGAACACTTCCGTTTCAAAGTGTAAATATTTAGTAATAAATAAGTCGCACCTGGCCGATCATCTTGTAGACCCGCTCGCCGTCCAGGAAGTAGGCGGTGGCCACGCAGTTCAAGGCGGCGGAGCGCACCGCGTTGTCGCGGTCGCCGATGTGGCGCGCCAGCTCGCGCAGCGCCGCGCCGCCCGCGCCCCCCGCGCCCGCGCCCGACATCACCCCCGACCCGTACGACTCCAGCAGGTGGTTGATGCATTCTAGACATTCTGTGAAAGTATTGAACACAAACTTACATTTTCACATATTTTTTTTCTCTAGAATTGATCTGTCTATTAGTGAAGACAGTATTAACACTACATAGTTTGAAAATTATTGGCGTACCGCCGTGGGAAGTCATTTTATTTTCTATTATGTAATGATTACCTGCTCTTTGTCTAGCATTCTTTGATTTCAGTCCCTCCATTAAATATCCAAACAGCTTAGTAACAGAATAAACCATGCCGATTTGCTTGAACAAAGCCTTGACACCATTTCTTATTGTATCTTTGGGATCTCCCACCTAAAAAATAATATACAAAAAACTTCACAAATTAACTTCTTTGATTGTAGAAAATATGTATTGATTTACAATGTTATATACTAATAAATATATTTAATTGATGTTCTAAGTTACAATTTAACCATTAAATAAGCTTATAATCGAATTTTCTTTTAAGGATTTAATCACTGCTTTCAATTTCATAATAATTTGACATTTCACACTACAAACTGATGACTCATGATGAGACCAGTCGTGGCGCAAGGGGGAAGTATGTGACTGTAAACGTTACTGATTGTGGGTTCGACCCATTCGAGGAAATGAAATATTAATTAAATTTATATTTTCATTTTTTCGCTCTGGTGTTGAGGCAAAGTGCGGTGTTAAGTTCTACCATTCAACACGCAATGCTTCCAGAATTCGGCGGAAAATGAGTAACGGAGTGCCTTCACACTAGGTTCCCTCTGCCTAACCTGCTGTGTGTGGAATACAGCAAAGTAGATTTTTTTTCTATGAACTCATGACAATTTTATTATCTATAAACAATTAACTACAATATTAAAACCGAATAACCACCAACCTTCAACACAAGATACGGTATAAAACAATATGCTTCATACTCCGCCATGGTATAATCACTATCAATCAAATACTGGAACACTAGGGTTAAATATTCCATACCCTTTAATATAACTGAGGGGTTTGTGTCAAAGAAACGTAATGTCAACCATTTGAGTACGAGGTCCAAGTTGGCCATTAAAGCTGATCCGTTTTCATGTAGATCTTCTGATAACGCCTCTATAGCTTTCAAGTGGTATCTAAAGGTATTCATTATTTGTTAGTTCGATTTGCAAACAATTGTTAGGCTTTTTTTAATAGAAATAAACATAATATGTGAAAATTATCTATAACATTTTTTTGTATGTAAAGAAGTGGATCAATAGGTAAATGAATAAATGTTGAATAAATAAGATATAATGTAAATAATAAAAAAAGTATAGTCACCGGAAATCAGCATGGAACATGTTGGCGATAAGCTGCTTATTTAAACCAGCACTATTCATCTGTTCTTTAAGTAACTCGAAGAATTCCTCGCGTGGTGTTGTAAAATTCCATTTTAAAACTGAAAGTAATGTTATGAATATAAAAATTTCACATCGCCACGGTATGTGACTATAAGAGCGAGATCAATTTTCACCCGGGGGATGGATTAATTTAATTTCTTCATTTCTTCACACACATTTCACTATGGTAACAAGACAAAGTTCGGCGTTGAGTTGCGCGCAACACTGAATATACAGTCTTGAAAACTGAGCGGAAAGTTGGGCACGGAGTGTCCCAACACTAGGTTTCCTCTGCTTATCCTGCTATACAAGCGGATCCCGCAGTGCGTGAGGCTTAAAAGTACATACAGACTAACGTCAATATTCATATAATTCAGCATAATTCCTAAGCAATAGTGTTGTGGTTCACTCTGAAACCGACAACATGTAGTGTTTCACTAGGTATTATGCATAAAGATAAATAAACATACCTTTAAGTTTTTGATCATCGATGATACGCTGATTCTTAGCGTTATTATTTGGTAGTAATGGTGTGCAGTCTTCATCCTCTTTCTTGCCGCGAGTAGAAGCGGAAGATGGTTTCACAACCTATGTTGTAGTAAAAGTAAAAAAATAATCTAATAATAAATACATTCTTAATAAAAAATGTTATAACATGGAGGGACATAATACTAATACTGACTTATAGTTAGTTACTTAAGACTCTCACTCATGTAACTATTAAAAAACCAATTTCGGATGATTGCAATGTTCAGATTATTATATTAAATAAAGCATTTTTTTACCTTGTTTAAAACATTTTCTCATATTTTTCTAATAATTACAAACTATGTATCAAAAGTCTTTTAATACATATTTTTTAATATAAAAATTAATTTACCTTAGATTTAGCAGATGGTCCTTTCTTTTCTGCCTCCTTTTTCAGAGCTCCAGCTGACTTGACACCCTTAGGTTCATCTTTCTTAGCTTTTGACGGTAATGGCTGCACTGGCAGATTGGGTCTGGCTTTATCTAACGCTGCTTGTACAACTGATTTGGATCCAGGCTGTAGATGAATGTTATACAAAGTGTTACAAATATTAAAATAATAAAAAAAATCCATTAAATGTGAGAGATGAGTGAAGATATATATATAAAAAATGATTAAATTAAAAATATATTTTAAAATGTTATTTCAAAGTAGGGATAAGAATATTTTGAAATAACAAAAATTTGAATGTAACAAGACTCGTACCCACGCCTCTGAGAAGGTTTCCAAGTTGTGCGGGTTCGAGATCCACTTGATATATAGAGTTCAATTATTAAAACAAATATTACTTCATTAATAGCCACAAACCGCATATGACGAATATAATATTTTACTTAACATTTAATAGCTTGTTTTCCCAAAAGCATAAATATATACACTGTTTTTGTCATCACCACTTTAAATGAAACCACAGTTTTAATTACTCTATAAAAATTTAATACAATTAAAACAAAAGAGATTTTTCCAAAAATGAAAAAGTGATACTTTCAAACAAAATAATTAAATAAATTCTCTTTAAAAAAACGTCAAAAAAATTATCTTTAAAATGTCATTCGTCAAGAATGACGCAGACAAAAACCTATCAATGCCGCATACGCCTCATTCACGAAATCGAGGTAATGGCGACGATGTTGAATTGGGTAAAATATAACGAGCGATATCCCTTTTTTGTTCTAGTATGTTTTTGAGAATGAAAATTTGTATATCGGCAACTTTTAGTTGTATTTTTGTAGTAGTAGGTGTTCACGTTATTGGTATCTATTTGTAACTGTGTCATACGAAATACAGGTATGGATAAACATCGCCATGTACAAAAAAATCCTACGTTTAAACTGTTGAGGAATCTTGATTAAATTCTTTAGGCATGTGTTTGATGGGTTTCGCTTCCACCCTGTATAACTTTATAAATATCATATTTTAATTATATTATTACGGTAGATAAATTTCGGCGTTGAATTCCGCCACTCTAACAAGCAAATTGGACTGAAAGAGCGAGACGACAGCGTCTTAGCACTAAGTTCCTTCTCTCTATTGTGATATGTAGAAAAATCCTGAATCTGTTTATACCTTTAATTTATCCATCTGTTTGTGCATAGATTCATATCCGAGGTGCAACATGAATGGAAAAACACATTCTGCTGATGCCTTCCTCACATCTGCCGCTCTGTCTTCCAAACACGCGAACAGAATTGGTACACACACTGATAGCTCTTCTCGCGGAATAGATTTTGGTGGCACTATAATAGGAAACGTAATAAATAAATAAAATTAAGACAGAAATTATTGATCATGAATCCAAAAAAAATGTGTCACTTTTTGTTTAATTATACGTGAAATAACATAACTAACTATTTTCAAATAATGACAATTTTTAAAGTAATGTTATTTATAGGCATTGTTGGCTTCTATATATTTGCAGCAATGTTAGTAGACGCACCCGCCTGCAGGCGCTCGGCCAGCCACTGCCACAGCGAGGCGCGCAGCACGGGCGAGCCCGCCTTGAGCGCGTCGTGCACCATGTCGGCCTCGAAGGCCACGTGCGCGCCCGCCTCGCGGCACCACGCCTCCACGCACGCCGTCGCGGCCGCGCGGATCCACGCCTTGCTGTCGCCGAACGCTGCAACGGACGTACGGGAGACTTAACATTGTATACGACAACAAATTATAAATGGCGTCACCTTTTATCATAAAAATCAAAAGACACACTAATTATATAAAAGATTGGTTTTAACTATTTATTAATAAAAGTCAATTAACAATCTTTATCATACATAATAATTTGACACATAAACAACATTTTTTAAATTTCAATTGATATAAAGAGCCGATTATCTCAACTAATAAATGGAACTAGATGTTCAAACAATCGAACACATACAGTATAGAAAAGAAAATGGAAATTATATTTACATATATACCTATATGGCGACAAAATAGAATTAAGCACGAAGTGTAGTCTTGCAACAAAAAAAACTAGATTCAGATTAAGTTGAAATAATTTTAAAATTTCGTTGATTGGTCTGTTATTTATACATTAGATAATTTAAACATTTTTAATCGAGATTTTACATCTACTATTAAACATCGTAAGGTAAAGTGTAAATAACAAGTAACTAGCCGATAGAAATGCCGTAAGTGAAACACGAAAAATGGTAAAAAACACGCTACTATTTTTCACTTTCAGTCCAATTTTCAAGCGTTATTTTACCATCAGACTGTCATAGTATCGCTACGCTACGAAAGAAAAAAATATTATTTATCAATTTAAACGTCGTGTTTAGAGGAAGCTTATTACAGTTTAAAAACGGACTACCTAAGGTGCAATATCCGTGAACATTAGGTTCCCTCTGCCTACCTTCATATAGGTGGTCAAAGAATAAAACTAAAATATAATTACATTAAAAATGTTTACCTTGGAAAAATGCTGGGAAAAATGTCCTCACATGTTGTTTACACCGTGACCCCATAGATGTAGCTATTAGTTCACATATTTGCAATGCACTTTGAGCTAGTTTCGAGTTTGAGTCCAAAAGCCTCGCCTGTAAAGCCGCAGGTAGCTCACCGAGTGTAGCCTTTATTGGCGACGAATTTGTTATTATTGCTTTCACTTTGTCGAGTGCCTCGTTGCGGACCTAAAACGAACATTTTATTAGTGCAAAAAACAATATATAAATATCAATCAAATCAGCATCACGCTGTATTCCGCATACAACAGGGTAGGCAGAGGGAACCTAGTGTTAAGACACTCCGTTCGCCACTTTCTGCCGCCGTCTGGAGGCATTGCGTGTTGAGTGGTGGAACTCAACGCCGCGCTTTGCCTTGACACCAGAGCGAAGAAATGAAAATATGTAAATAAATATTTCACTTCCTCGAATGGGGATTGAACCCACAATCAGTCAATTTTATAATCACACTTTGTGCCCCTGCGACACGACTGGCCTCAAATGGAATTAGTATTTAATTAACTTATACTGGTTGCACTTTTTAAATTAGCTTGATAACTGGCTTCCCTCAAAGCAGCGGATGCAAATATTAATAATTTAAAGATATTATGTAAGAAACAAAAAAAATCCTTTAGCCATTGTTTAGATGTAAAGAAAATATATTTAACATTTTAAACTGTTATAAAGTAAAATAATAATGACCTAAATAAAAATGATACAAACCAAATGTCTGTAATGTAATCAGTTTTTAAATAAAATCTTATTCTACTAACCTTCCAGTTCTTATCATTTATTTCAGCAACTAGCGAATCGGTGATAAGAGGCGCTATATCAGTCCTGGGCCGAGTGTCCTCTACTACTGCGGGCTCGTCGTCTACACCTTCGTCGTTCTCCTCTATATCGTCACCCATTGAGGCTTTACTTGCGGACTATAAAAAGTGGAAATATATTCGATTGAAAAAT
This sequence comes from Heliconius himera, assembly GCA_021202915.1. NCBI lineage: Eukaryota > Metazoa > Arthropoda > Insecta > Lepidoptera > Nymphalidae > Heliconius > Heliconius himera. The sequence continues at coordinate 923,590 of JAJHJA010000086.1, forward strand.
AGATCATTACAATACTATGAAAAAGAAAATCTTTGGATAGTACTGTTGATAAGACAGTGTGAAGCTACAATAAAAATGTAAATGTCTTACCTTACTAACTTTGCCCAACTGTCGTGTAGGAGACGGAGGAGTACTATTTGCATATTTATCCATTTCTAAGCTAATCAGCTGTTTAGTTGCCGGTTTTTCACTATCAAAGTGGTTTAGTAGAGACGGTCCCACATACATAGATAATATACCTAAGAAATTGACTGTAGATGTTCTTACATTTGGATTGGTAGCAGTAAGTGCCTTTTTGGCGTGCACGACAATTGTTTTCACATTCATTCTGTAAACAGAAAAAGCGTGAACATGATGAATTAAGTCGATATAGTTTCTATAGAATAGTAGAAATTCAAAATATATATCTTAAAATAGAAGTAAAAAAAAATTGTAAACATTAGAAAGGAAAGGCATTCTATCTATTAGATAGATATACAGACGCAAACGTAAATAAAATTTTGTACATGCTATACAAAAGGTAAAACGCATATACCATATACTTACGTAAAACCAAACTCCTTAATGGCATTGGACATCCAATTAAACATTTCAGCTTGGACCTTAGGGTTCTTCTGTGAGTCCATTGCAAATGTCAAACCTTCGTTTAAAACGTGCTCTAAGCCACAGCTGTCTGCTAAAGACGTAAGGCAGTCGGCAGAGAGTGATGTACAGGCCGTCTCACCAAGCTTTGTTACTACGTCTTGAAGGACGAAATCTGCTGCTGTACTGTAGACAAATATCTTTAAGTTTTAGTTAAGTCCACTGTGACATAGCACGGCGGTGCGTCGGTAGTTACGTAGAACAGAGGATCTCGGCACTAGATTTGCCAACTTCTTGCCTAACCTGCTATCGAGAATCGAGATGAATTCAACGCTGCGCTTAGTCTTATTACAAACAGCGAAGAAATCAAAATAATTCATTCTTCGAGTTGGAAAACACAGAATCGTTGTGTTTATCTAATATTAATAAAAACCTCTATTGTTTATTTAACTATATATCTCAAAAATATATAATAAATAATACTTACGTAGAAACCGGGAAGTTCTCTGTAATATATTTACAAGCTTCTAACCTCGCTTTCAGTACTTGTACATTAGTGTCTTTGAGGCCTGGTTTTTTATTTAATATTCTATAGAGAACTTGTGATGTTGTGTCAACTGGAGTCAAACCTTGAACTGTAGAATGGAAGGACTGGACCGCTGCTAAACGACTGTTCCAGTTGCTGTCTACAAGACCTAAAAGTATAATTAATAACTTCTTATGACACCAAAAACATTACAATAACTTATTAACTATTCTTAGCATATAAAATAAATATGTAATGAGACATTTAGTGGAAATATTTGAGCAACTAAAAGTGGCTGCATACATTGAGGTATTACTTATTAAATCTATTCGACAATTAAATTTTTTTATGTAAAATTTTCAAATATTATATTGTTTTAAATATGTGAAAAACAAGAAACCAAACAAAGAATCATTACGAGGTATAAAGTAAGTAGCAAATGCCCGGGATAAAGTGACGGAAGATATGAAAAAAGTTTTTTTTTGCGTCAGAGATTCCCAGGGCACGCTGGTTAGTAGTCCTGCCTCTGTGAAAGAGAGATGGAGAAGCTACTTCCACTTCCAGGCGACCCACAGCCTAACCTCGGACTTATTGATCCAATAATCCTTGACGAAATTCATAATTGCCTTCGACGCATGAAGAACAGAAAAGTGATGGGACTTGACGATATTCCGATCGAAGCGTGGAAATCGTTGGGCTCTAAAGGTGTTCTAATGGTGTACTCATGCTTATTGACCTTTTTAATAACATCTTGAACACTGGAAAGTGGCGGTTAAGTTTCAATTCTTCTATTTACAAGTTAAGGTGCAGTGTTCGAGATTGTGGTACTTATAGGGGCTTTAAGCTTATGAGTCATACCACGAAAAGCCCTTCGACCGGATGATCGACCTCTGCCAAAAGTGTACTGTTTTTGAGCCAGGATCGGGCACTTATGGATGCCATTTTTGCCCTCAGAACCCTTATGGAAGCATACAGGAAAAAAACAAAAGCTCTGCATTTGGCCTTTTTAGATGTGTGTGACTCACTAAGGCCGTTCTTACTCACTCCACGACCAGCCTCCGTGGTTGATGATGTTCGCCAATAACATAGCACTGGATGAATAGAGCAGACTGATACTAGAGCGTAAAGTGAACTCTCTGGAAGGTTACGTTTGAGAACGGTGCTCTTAAACTAAATGTGTCAAAGACCAAATACATGGCTTGCTGGAGCCCGTACTCGAGCACTATCCTCTATATATACTATAAAGGGCCTGAACCAACCGTTAAGTCGGAAAAGTTTAGGTTTCTTGGATCGGTTATGTACGAGTCCAGAGGCATCAATCGTGATGTCCAATCTCGAATAATCGCTGCCTGGGCCAAATGACAGGAAGTCACTGGCCTGCGATTACAGAATACTGCCCAAGCTCAAGGTGCTGATATACAAGAGCATCATCCAACTGGTTCTTTTATACGAGTCCGAAATCAGGCCAATTATCAGGACACACTAAGGACCTTCACGTCACGGAAATGAACTAGGAACTATGTCGGATAAAAGTGCCTTGTTATGACTGTCCCTGGAGTGGGACCTCTCGGACGCCCAAGAAAGCCTTGATGGGATGTCGTCTAACCATCGAGGATGTTAAAGACCGTACAAAGTGGAATAGGTTGAGCAAGAAGGCAGACCCTGGCAACATAAGCCGGGATTAATGCCAAGAAGAAGAAGATTATGATTCCAACAGTCCTTATTATTAATAAATATAAAAAAAGGCTAAAAATTTAAACGCGTATATTTAGTTTTATGCATTTTTGGGAGACCCGACGTTTCGAACACTTTGCAGGAGTCTGTGGATACAAATAGAGTTCCGCCACTTAATACGCAGTGTCTCAATTTCCGACAAAAAATCCGGAGATTGTCTTGCTACGTTTCGTCTGTCAGCCCAGCTATATGCGTGTTAAAATGTGAAGTTAAAAAAAATTAATATAACATACCACTTAAAACATCACACGGTAAAAATTGTTCAGCTCTTGCATCAACCTCTTCCGGAGACAACTCTTGCTCCCGAGGTGGAGTTGGTTGACTTCTTGCTGGAGCTTTCTTGGTAGTAGTTGGTTTTTTTGCTGTATTTAATATAGAAATATTAAAATTTACATATTTGATTTAATATTGGATATTTACTAATAATATTAATATAATATATATTATAATTTTTTCTATGCAACAATATTATTTGTAGATCATTTATTATCAGGAAAATATTCACCAGAAGCTGGTCGTTTCACAGGTTTGGGTTGTGCTGAGCCAGCGGAGGGCTTGGAGTCTCCCTTGGCGGCGGCTGCGGGGGCCTTTGGTTTAACATCTTTTTTCGGTGCCGATACTTTCACTTTGATTTCTGCCTGTTGTGACGTTAATGAGTGATTTGTTAATAAAAAGTCATTTGTATCTCAATTGCCATTCAGAGGAATGATTATGTTTAAATTATTGTCATTCCTCCACTCTAGTAGACAAAGCGCGGAGTTGAATTTCGCATATCAACACGTAATGATCCGAAAATTTGACGGTGTGAAGTATCTTGAGGCCAGTCGTGGCGCAGGGACACAAAGTGTACTATAAAGCCGACTTGGTTATGGGTTCGATCCCCACTCGAGGAGATAAAATATTTTATTTAAATTATTATTTCCATTTCTTCGTTCTGGTGTCGATGCAAAGCGCGGCGTTAACTTGTGCCACTCAACACGCAATGTCTCCAGAATTCAGCAGAAAGTGGGGAAGGGAGTGCCTTAACACTAGGTTCCCTCTGCCTGCCGTGCTATGTGCGGGATACAGCATGTAGCTAATTATTTTTTTTTATTTTATGTACGTAAATCAAACAAAATTAACCTTATCAGCAAATTCCTTTATCTTTTGCTCCTTTAAATTGTCCAATTTTCCAATATGGGGTGCGATGTTTTTCTCGCCAACTAATTTAGTAGCCGTCCCTAAAGCTTCTGCTGCTGCGTCACGTACTACTGGATCTATAAAACATAAATAAATGCAAAGATTAATAAATGTATATATTGGAATATTAGGGCTCTCAGGGACTATAGGAGAAGTGATGGTTATAGACTCCATTCAATTAATTTTTTTAACCGACTGTATTTTTTATGTGTGTTACCAGAACGGTCTAGTACTTTGTACTGGGTGAACCGATTTGAATTATTTTTACGTATTAGTAATTGAAATACTTACGTATTTTACGTAAGTATTTGAATTACTTTTTTTGACGGCTGGTGCTTCCCTTTTGGTCCAGTTCTGCCAATGTCATCTACTACTGTTTAAAGTCAGTTATTTTTGTTAAAAATTATCAGCTTCACGCTGTATCCCGCACACAGCAGGGTAAGCAGAGGGAACCTAACGTTAAGACACTCCGTTCCCCACTTTCTGCCGAATTTTGGAGACATTGCGGGTTGAGTAGCAGAACTCAACGCTGCACTTAACCTCGACACCAAAGCGAAGAAATGGTAATATAAATTTAAGTAAATATTTTATCTCCTCGAGTGGGGATCGAACCCACAACTAGTCGGTTTTATATTATAGTCACACCGCATGCCGCTGAGCCACGACTAGCCTCTTGCGATTTTTCTTACTTCCGATTATTTTCCTACCGAGTGGACAATACGCGAAAGTTCAGAAAACCTAACTCCAATGCGGACACGACTCGTTAAGCGTACTGTATTTAAAATATTTGCTTTACTTAGCTAATCAAATCACAACTTTATAGTTGAACAAACTAAGCTGGTTGAACTTAATATTAGTCTACAAGAGATTATAGTTTAAGAAATATAGTTAAGAATAACCACAATAAAAAGATCAGTCGGTTCATGTAGTATTACAATTTGATATATTTAGTAAAATTTAAATAATTATGTACAGTCAGAGGCAGAGTAGTTTTTATGACATACGCAAAAAAACTTTACAATGAAAAGTTCTCCGTACTTTGTCCATTGTGTCATTTTGATATAGTGTTAAATTACGACCTATGTTATATTTTGTAATTGTTTGGTGCCGTCGCATCGTGGGACATCGTCTGACTAACACTAAATGCGCTCTGCCTATTTTCTACATGCGTGAAGATTAAACAGAAAAAAAAGTGTTTACCTGCACTCTCAATCAATTTCAATAATCCGGCCACATAAGCTTTAATCATTTTTTTATTGAAGGCCGCGGGTTGTGTGTGACATAATGCTCGGGCTAGAAAAATGGCGCTCTCGGCTTTAATCGATGGGTTCTTATTATCGAATGCTGCTAGCATGTCTTCCATGATGGCTTCTAGGTTTGTCTGTTAAAATATATTAAAAATTCAGTGGAGGTGCTGAGTTTACTATGTTATATACAGGTGAAGGATAAAAGATTAATTATTTTGTGATAAATAAATAAATTTGTGAATGTAATATTGCAGATCTTATATATGATGTGACAACTTTATTTCAGTTCATAACATAAGATTCCACAGAATCCTTTTTACATATAAAATCTTTTTTAGATCACAATACCAATAATTTTCTAATTTTATTTTAGTATAATTAAATAAAGTTATTAAAGAAAAAATTCTAAGTGAGAATGTTTTAACGATTAAATCTATTTATCCAAATATAACTAAAACCAATACTGAATAGAACTAATTTAGATTCTTTATTTAGAATATTTATAGGTACATAGCTTAAACAATGTATTTAAGAATTCGTTTCACTGCCAGCATGCTACATGCTATTTCATACTTAAATGATTGTAATCAATGCCATTCTTAATGTAGGATGAATAGAATCACGCAATTTCTTTGTTCTCACTAAACCGAAATCTAACGCGAGAAATTCAATCATTTTGTATTGGCATTATTACAAAACGTAAACGTCTAGAAAATATGTTTTTATTATATTAAATATCATTAATGTCACAACACAGATGTTTTTAAAAATATTACTTTTTTTTATTATAAAATATTTAAAAAGCACATGTTGTGACAAAAGTAATATAAGATTAATTTTTGAAAATTTATAATATTACGTATGTTGGACATAGTTTTATTTATTATCTTAACGTTTTTCGGCCGATCGGGTCGGCCAGCTGTTAGATTTTAAAATATAGCTGTTGAAAGCAACATAGCGTTCAGTTCAATTTCTAAAATATTCATTGATATTTACTTTTACATAGTTATTTAAAGACCCAAAACATGACTGACGCGTGCCTAAGTCTTGAGCAAAAAATTTTATCAGTGCGCAAACTCTATAAGGCGAATCGGTCGACACAAAACGGACATGGCGAGACGAACTGGACTGGATGTGCGTAATAGCCCCAAATGAGCAAGAGTTCTTCCAAACTGGAAAAACTATTAAACAGATTTAGATGAAACTTTAGACTGATATAGCTTATACATAAAAATAGCACACAAGCTAACACAGCCACGTTAGGGTCGCTAAGAATAATAAAATATTTGTAAGAACATTACGGGTGTTTCAGTTCACTTGTATGGGGTAATGCCATGTACCCGTGTAATGGGATTCTAATTGCTAATGGGATGAATCAGAAAACACTGTAGATTTAACGTTGTAAATCTTGTTTTCATAATTGATGCAAAATGTTCTATGGTAATCTCGTTGTTGTAATGATATTACATACTTTGCTTAATTCTGTGGAGAGTTATTTAACCATATGCAAGCATTATGCAGTTTTAGAATGTTTTTTTGGTTCTAATTATTCATATTATATTAGCCAGCCGCGGCGCTGGGGCGCAGTGCGCCTCTAAGCGTCAATGGTTTCTGGTCGATTCGCACTCGAGGACATGAAATATTTATTTAAATTTATATTTCTATTTCCTTGCTTTGGTATAGAGGCAAAGCGCGGCGTAGGGTTCCGCTTCTTAACATGCAATGCCTCCAGAATTCATCGGAAAGTGGGGAACGAAGAGTCAATATTATGTTTCTGCCTACCCTGTTATGTGCAGGATACAGCGTGAAGCTGATTTTTTTTAAATAATATATTAGCGATGTCTACTGAAATGTCTACTTGAAATATATTAAAATTACATTTTTGGTTGAGTTGGATTTGACTTTAAAACAAAGAATATATATTTTCTACTTTTTTTTATGGAAAGAAAAAGGTAAACGAGAGCACGGGTGGTAAGTGAACTCCGTCATCCACGACCCCGTGTAAATTATCAACCCGGAAAAACTGCCGTAGATAAATCATTCCACAGTTGTGTGGTGCGTATGTATTATGATTTTTTTTTTAATTTGTATTGTTTTAAATATTAATAAAGTTTTTCAAATATAAAAAGTTCCTCATTCCCCATAAAATTACGACAATCAAGAAATGTGACAATGTACAGTCATCAATGCATGCCTTCTATTATACATTTGGATGATTTATAGACATACTCTTGCAAGCAGTAATATTTTGTAACAACTGTGTAATACTTAAAAATATTTTATTATTATCTCTGATAACCTTTTTTTAATACGTCTTGCTGTCTTCAGTAAACACGATGCATATCAAATTTGGGCCGAGGCACTGGTTACTAAGGATCCGAAGGTGAAAACCTCAAAGAGGAAGTATAACCGAGCCTCTAGGTACTTTAGGTGGTAAACTGCCAGAGGTAGGTCCGAGCATATCGCCAAAATCGGCGAGAAGCTTGAGAGCTATTATGCACATGAAATCACATCATGTTCCCTACGAAAGAAAAAGCCGATCCTCCGGACGCTCTCTTTGCCTCTATCTCAACTTTGGATGACGAGGAACACGGCGCCGAACATTCTGCGGTGCCAGACTCACCTGCGGTTAAGTTTAACCAAAAAACTGTTAGGCAAACTCTGTCCTCTTCAGACATCCACAAGTCGAGCGGGCCAAATGTCATCTCTCCTTTAGTGCTCCTTTCATGTGTTCTTCAACTGACACCGGTGATAGCGCGTTTTTTTCGGCACTCTTACTCAGCCTGCGTAGTTCCATATTCGTGGAAGAGCGCTGTTTCCGATCTATCTAACTACAGCCTACTCTCTGTTCTCGGTGATCTTCTGGTTTACCTAACCCACTGCTGGGCTGCGGCTATCGAAAGCAAGGAAGAGGGCCTGGCAGGTAGTTTGGGCATGGTGAGGGCCTTTGATCAAGTGTGGCATGGGGAGTTTTTTGCAAAACTTTCACAACATATCTCTGTTTCTTCTGCAACTTGCTTTACTTTGGCCACGCAAGTCTTCCTAAGCCGTCGACCAGTGCCGAAATAAACTTGTGTCTTCAGTTAAGGCATCCCTCAAGACTGTTTCCACATGGGGTAAAAGGAACTTGGTTCAATTCAACCCCAAGACGGCACAAGCTTGCGAATTATCCACAAAAATCCCCATTTTTCGTGTCATCAGTCTTCCAAAACACTCCCTTTATAGCCCCTCTAGTATTAGGCCATTTGGCCTTAGCGTTTTGAGCGACTGCCAGTATAGTGATCATCTGGAAAGCAAGGCCAAGTTGGCCTGAAAGAAACTGGGGTTCATCAACAGAGTGACACAACACTTCACGCCAAAACACTGCTCATCTCTGGACTGGTACACCCCAGTATCAGCTAGAACCATATGATCGCATACAACATAGAGCCGTTCGAATCTTTGGGCACCCAGTGATCTGTGAAAGGCATTCAACGCACCTGTAACACTGGTGTTACACGGGGTCGTGGGCAGCGGTGATCACTTGACATCAGGCGGGCCGAACGCTCGTTTGCTTTGTCTTTTTCCATAAAAAATATATCAATTAAAAAAATATGTAGTACAAAAATACCACTGCATTATATTTGATTATTTTTTATTATTTTAAATGAAAACGATAAACAGTATGTTATCTCATAAACTTTATGTAAGCTGTTCTGTTATTATAATAGTAAATTACATAAGTACTATAATACTATATATGATTACATAAAAAATGAACATTGAATAATGTAACATGTAGATTTGTATGGATTTAAGTGTTTACTTTTATTATTTTTTGAGTCATATAATAAATATTTATTTCTTTTTTCATTACCATAATATAGGGAGAAAATGTAGTAAGACTACTAGCATAATATAATTTAACCTTAGCTAGTTAACATTTTTAGCTACTTAAAAAAACGAGGTCATTATAGTTTGATATGACTGTATTTTACATTTTTAGAATTGAATAATATTCGGGTATTTTCATCGATTTGGGCTTCTAAGCATATGTGCAATTATGTGTTAGTATGTTTATCAACAAATTTCTACTAAACTAAAAGTTACATCGAGAGAATAAGTACTATCTCAATGTGTATACTCACGCAAGGATATATAGCATCAATGGCTTCTCTCATAGCAGCTACAACATTGGTTTTCTTCTCTTTAAACTTGTCCAATATAGCTTGTATGCACGCTACAGCATAAGGGGAGAACTTGTTACGAAGTCCACTCGCCACAGCCCCTAACAGACGACCACCTAAGGCCACTAGCATTACGTTTGTGTCTTTTGATATCACCTGGAAATTAAAGCCAATTTGTAAAAAAAAATAATGCTTGGAAATTGAAATATTTAAGATTTGCTTGAATGGAATAAATTAGTATAAATTCTGACCGTGATAAAATATGAATATTTCTATTTTGTAAATAGAAATATACATCCATTTTAGCATAAGAGTTTACTAATATATAAGAAAAAATTATAAACATTTAGTAACTTGCATATATGTATGTTTATACTTTTTGTATAGTTTATGTGTAAACAAACGAATAGACCAAAAACAGAAGCCATTCATAAATATTTTAACAAGAATATCAGATAATAGCATAATATATATTGATTGGCGCTTTATTATGTATGCAGCGCAGCGCCGGCAACTCAAGGCTGGCAGAACTATTGTTTAAAATGTATTTCAATGTGTTTTCTTATTTTGTATGCATAGATTTTAATATAATATGATAATAAGATTTTTTTACTTATTTTTATAACAATTAATAGTCATAGACCAGACCAGACCCTAACTCCCTATAATGGTAAAAAAAAACTTGCTACTGTATTACACTTAAAATATTGCTCACATTGCTGTATAAAGTATAGAATCCTAAAAATAACACACATAATTTTAGTATGTAATAGAACGGTATCGTCGAGACGCAGAGACACAGTGTCTGACTTTACGCCTCGACGACTCTGAATTTAATTCTCCCTCAGGAAATAATTATTTTCATTTCCTGGCTCTGGTAACAAAAAAAACCATACTATTGAATTCCGTCTTGGTCGGAAAGCGAAGTACATAGTGTGTTAGCACTAGGTTCGCTCTGTCTACCTTGCTATGCGTAAAATAAGGTAAATATTTTTAAACAATTGTTTACCTTCTTCAAAGCTCTGACCAAGTCAGCATAGTCTCCAGGTTCTAATTTAGGTGCATTTTTCAACAGATTATCCAATGAGTCCAAAGCTTCTTTCCTTTCAGTCCACTTCTTAGCTTCGAGCTTCTCATAGAAATCTTTGGGCAACTTGGACAGTATTTCTACAGGATCTAGAAGATCATATGGATCTACATCCGCTGAATCTCCACAACCAGTTTCTGCGTCTTCATCATCAGCCCCACCTTTCGAAAATGGAAGAGTTAATATATTTGATAACAATAAAAATAAATTTTAAAGTATTATTCTACAATTATAGCCTTAAAGATTAATTAACCTTTTTTTTATTTTGCTTTTATAAGATTCTATTCATTTATTTTCACAAACATAACCTAGTGCTCAGTAAAAAATAAATACAAGTACCATCAACAGAATCAACTGCAGGTGTAGCTCGCACTCTATTCTGCTGGGACCTTAAATATCTTATGGGAGTGGCTCCACCACTACCGAATGAGTCTCTGAGTTCCTGCTGTACTACTGCTTGGAGGGATGCTATATGGGGCTCGATCGCTGCCCCAATCCATCTGGTGTAGGTGTAAGAGTTTAAATTTGTCTTGTTTATGTGATAAACTACAATTGACTATTTTTTTATATTCTTTTTTTTGCTTCTCGCTTTATTTCGCATAGCAGGGTAGCAAGGAAACGTCTTTAACACTCCTTAACTTTTCGACCAAATTTAATATTTCATATTAATTAAAGGAACTTAATGCTGCAGTTTGTCTACCAGAACGGAAAAATTAAAATTATTTAAATATTATTACTTTCTTGTATGGGTATCGAATCCACAACTATAGCGTTTACATTAGTTTCTCATTAGTCTTGTCTTGTTGATTGTACAACATCAATTTTCTTAAACTGGTTTAAATTGAAACTTTTCCTATAATATAAAGTTAAGCACATTTTGATATAATTTAAATAAGCTAATCAAAAGATATAAAGATATAAATATATTACAAACAATTACTCCACACACCTATGCATCTCAATGACTAAAGATTTCATCTCATCTCTTACACCTTTGTCTCGATCGGCAAGTAATATAGGTATTTTCTTTACCATAGGTTTAATAGCTATTACTTTATTGCCATATTGTTTCAGTGCAGTGTTTAGCGCCGCGACACAAGCTGCTACTACTTTGGGGTTTTTTTGCTCCATGCCTTTGATAAGTTCTTCTTCGACAACCTCATGTTTTTCAATCTCTATGTACATTAGAGTTATCTGTAAATAGAATCAAGTAGTAATTATTTTTATATTTTTATACTTTAATAATTGTGGAATATTATAAGAATTGTCGTACTCAAAATATTAAAACACTTGCTACACAATGCTGTAACAAAAATTTATATATTAATTAGGATTGCAAGAATATCAAAACTTTAATATGAATATTTCAAAAAATAAGTACACAGTTATAGTAAATAATGATTCAATTTAAATTTTACTAACTACATTAAACTTGTTTTCAAGTACAGTAAAAGAGAAATACTTAATAAAAAAAGTATAAAAATTTGAATGTAGCCAGATTTGCACCTCTTTGGAGACCGTCCAAGCGCTCTGAACAACTAAGCCATATGTTCTCATCGAGCTACGTCGACATTCTAATTCTGTCTTAAGTGTGGAATAACATTTTAAAAATGTTAAAAAATAGTATTCTCTCTTGCCGAACGATAATTCTAAATACATATAGTTGGATAGCAGAAATTTGTAAAAATCTCCCTACAGAGATGCTAACAACATAAATAAGTTGTAACAAGCATATAGGCTTAGTTGCTCAGAGCACTTGGACGGTTTCCAAATAGGCGCGGGTTCAAATCCTGTTACGTAATTTTTTTTGTTTTCTTAATAAGTCAAGTTAAGTTAATTGTTGTTGGTTTGATATCCACTCGGGAATGAATTTTCATTTCCTCACTCTAGTAACAAGGTATGGTTTCAAAACATGGTGTGTTTTCCTCTCAAATTAGTCAAAACTTAGTGAATAGAGTATCGTAACACAATATTCCTTCTGCCTAGCCCTTTATATGCAGATATACAGCAAGAAACTAAAAAAAAGTTAACTTAAGTAAAAAATTCAGCATTACCTGCAATGCAAGATCTTTTGTCTTAGTTTTAGGTGCAGCAATACATTTGGCTACAATGCCGGACATAACCTCACCGGTAGTTTTACCAGCATGACCACAGTTCTCCACGAAAACCAATGCTGCCTCCAAACCTAATAAGAAGATACATTATTAAACAACAGTATTTGTATACTTGAAAATAAAACCATAAAACATTTTTTTTAAAAGCTTCACGCTGTATCACGCACACAGCAGGGTAGGCAGGGGGAACCGAGTGTTAAGACATTCCATTCCCCACTTTCCGGAGAATTTTAGAGGCATTACATGTTCAGTGGCGGAACTCAACGCCGCGCTTTGCCTCGACATCAGAGCAAAGAAATGGAAATATAAATTTAAATAAATATTTAATCTCCTCGAGTGGGGATCGAACCCACAAGCAGTCGATTTTACAGTCACACTTTGTCCCCATGCTCCATGACTGGCCTCAAAAGGATAAATTTTCAATATAAATTTTAGGTCAAATTGTGTGCCTTTATTTAATTTGGTTGTTACTTTCAAGAAGTAATACATTAATCATACATGTTATACCTATTTAGGTTATCAATCATAATTATTAATAAATTGTTCTGTGGATGGCCATATCCGGGCAGGATTGTATGATTAAGGAAGTTTATTGGGGTCCAGACATAAAATTTTAAATTACCAAGTTATTATTACAGATAAATAATATAATAAGTAGTTTTTTTATAGAAAATCCTTAATAACACCAAAAAAAATTGAGAATGTTCATATAAACATATTCAATATGTTTCTATTTTTAATAACATTAAAAACATGCTTGGTTAACAAAAAAATAATATCAATAAAATAATATAAGGCCATCTTAGCAAAGGGACACAAGGGTGTGAATCTAATGCGACAGTTATAGGTTCGATCACTCGCGGCAATGAATTATTATTTATTAATATTTTCATTTCTTCACTCAGGCACCAAGGCAAAAGTGTGGCGATGAGTTTAGCCTTTCTTCACAGAGTGCCTATAAAAATTCAGCAGAACATTGGGGAACTGAGTGTCTTAAGGTTCCCTCTGCCTACTCTGCTATGTGCGCATTAGCGTAAATCTGACTTTATTTCTTAATAAAATAATATATATAAATACATGCAAATCTGGTGCATTCAGACAGTGTTTGTATATATTAGGTTTCAGGTCCAATCCCATTTGAGGAAACATTTATTTAAATTTTGTCACTTCTAGCACTCAACATGCAAAGTATTGAGTTCAAACTGGCAGTAAGGAACTTGGTGTTTTAATCAAGTTTAGATCTAGTACAAAGCTGGGAAAAAAAGCTCTAATGCATGCAATTTATTCAAACTCACACAAATAAACACTTAAACAAACCTTTTTCTTGGGCAACAGCATTACTATCTGTTACAAATTTCTTAATAAGGCCTAAAAATTTATTCCATTCAGGGGATTTTTCATCATCAATTTGGTTAAATAATTTTATGGCTTCTTCATATCCCGCAACTCTTGCTTTCCACAATTTGTGCACACATTTTTCCTCTGTTGGTAATTTCTTGTATTCATTTTCATCCTCCATTTTTTATGTTTCTGCAGATTTAATAATAATTTAAGAAACAACAAAAATATTTTGTTATATTATCTTTTTATTTTGCAATGAACCACATAATAAATTAATTATGATTCTGAATTGATATGATTGCAATAAATTTTATAACTGATTAAGACATAATCTTTATTAATCTTACATATTATGTTATTTTCTTTAACAACAGCTGGTGACATTATGGGGTTAATTAAATATATATAATAACAAATATGGAAATTTTTTCCTTTAACAATCTTAAGCTTTACCTTTAAAGGTAATGTTATCTTAATCTTTAATGTTTGAACAATATGGATTCTAGTTAGCCATGAAAACAATTTGTATAATAAGTATGCACCAAATATGCACAAACATGACCTTTCTTGTTTATCCCTTACAAGGTCAAGGATTGCAGGTATTCACTGCAGTGTGCATGGTTAAAACATTAATATTCAAAAGTACTATAATAATATTAATTAAATTGCGAACTTAAAAAATATATTTAGATGTTAATGAAATATTTTAAATTATTTTTATCAAAGCCCTGTAAAAGTGTTTGAAATAGTATCTTCAAAACTTTTAACAATCCTTCTGAAGGCATATAAAAGCTAATAAATTATTGTACTTCAGTAAGCGAATTAATAATCAAGAAAATATAAAGAAAAGAGAGTTTCAAATAGTTAGGAAATGATGATTCAACTGTCCAACGGTCCGTAATATGACAATGGCTACTTGGTAAATTTCGCTCAACAATTCATTGTCGTGAGCCGGTTCATAATAACCGTGTCGGATATTAACCGAGATGTGAAACTGGATCACATATATACAGCAGGCAAACGCCCGACAACGGACACTTTCTACAACACAAACAAAATATCTCGAATGTACTCAAACTTACCGTTATGTAGATGTTTCTTATTATTCAAGGATTCCGAAAAAGAAAAATTAAAAATGAATTACATCAATAATAAATACTTCACATTATCTAGGTAGAGTTAATCTTTTAACCGACAAAAAGAATTCTATTTCGACGTCGTTTTTTTTTAAGTTTGCAAATTGATAGAAAATGGACGTATATACAGTGTTGCCATAGAAAAGTTAGTCTATATCCTATTGGCTGTCAAATGTCTTTTTCAGTATTAGTTTATTTTATCTTGTTGGATTTTGCAAGGCCTTCTGCATATTTAAATATATGTATATAAATATATTTTTATAGATATAAGTCATATAACAGTAGCGTTTCCTCGTAAAACCATTATCATTCATTTCATTCGTTTTTAGTCTATGGTATTTTGAAACACCGGCATGTTTGTTTTTGTAAATCATTCAAATGCTTTTGACGGCAGCGCTACAGACAGTAAGAACGGGAGTTCATTCATTCAAACATTTAGATGGTTTTGAGAGCGTCTGAGGACGAGACGTGTGTCGCGTTATTGTCGTGACTACTGTGCGTTCGCAGTTCTTATAGCCAAATATTTATAATTTTACTAAAAGTTACGTTTTCTTTTTGAAATTGTGCATATAAATTTTCTATATTGATTTTAGAAGTTGCACAAAAGTGAAAAAGACAAAATAAACAAACGGTTATGCTGTGTTTTCGTTTGGCATCGGGGTGAGATTACGTTACAACTAGCTGCAAAGGGAAATTTTAACAGCTGTTCGTGCATAGTATGCTTCATATTGTAAGTAGATTCCAATATCTTTTATCGTCACGAATCACATTTTTTTACGAAATCACTAAATGTGACCTTATGAAAAAACCGCCTTGAGTGCGGGTAATTTAAGTGAATAGGTATAAAGTATTTTTTTGATATATAATTAAGAATACAGCTGCATCAGTTAAGATTCATATTATTTACTATTATAAGGTAATCGTAAAAGGCAGGAGTACCCACTCGATCCTTCGCGCTGATCGATAAATACTATCAATAAATTACGTTCTTATAATTACGTATCGTACTTAGTACTATACTTTACGTGTCAGTAAGAAAACAATAATTTGGAAGTTTGTGCCGTGTCACGTATATAAAATACATATTCTTTATTAAATTCAGTTTAACAACTGCACTCAAAGAAATCACTATTATAACATTAAATACCTATTAATTAAACGGTAATAAAAAATTCTTTTATATATCTCATTTAGTTCTTGTTTAGTCGCAAAATGTATATAATACTGCCAACCCCCATGTATAACGTAATTTGAGATATCTTACTGCATACAAAAATTTACAAATAATTAAATATAATCACGACATAACTTTATTCTAGTCCTCTAAATGAAAAAGGTCATGGATCATATTAGACAGTAGAATTCAATACAACTCAAGTTAGTACGGTCTATAAATTATATTTTAACAAGTCATAGAATATATTTCTTCGCTATGGTGACGCGGCGTTGAGTTTCGCCACTCATTACGCAATGCATCCAGAATTCAACGTGAACCTAGTTAAGACTTCCCTCTTAATTAGTGTCCCAGGTTTCCCCTGGTATGTACGGGCTACAGCTTGAAGCTGAAAGTAATCTCACACATTATATTTTGAAACCAAATTACAAAGTTCGTAGAATATACATGTAGGTTTTACGATGAAATAAAATTACCTTTTCTAAATTTTTAACTCAAAACGTTTGTCACTCAAATGATAGTTCTGTGAAGTGAGGAAAATTTAGTGATCTTTTTATCATCACCAACATTGCACTTTGATCAAAAAAAATCTATATACATAATAAAACTTGTTTCCACGAGTATATATGTATGTTTTAGTGAGTTTTAATTTGAAACCATTACATTCACTCAATCTAACTCATCAAAACTCCAAATGTACAAAATGGCAAGCTAACAATTTTCACATGATTGAACCAGTAATGTGAATCTTTATATGGCAGTGGTTAGGTACTTATAATACTGCCATATTCTTGTTTGAATTTAATATAAACAAGTCATGTTTATAAAAGAAAACATAGAAATGAACATTTTGAATTGTTTTAAAAAATAGAATTGAAAATATCTTGAAAGAGCAGAACAGACTAATTTCCTAAAAATATTTTTACTTTAAACAATTTTACAAATAAATAGTGTCATAAAGAGTGGAAGCAGTGGAACGACCGGACCGAAGCGTCATTAGGTTCTCTTCGCCTATATTTGAAATCCCCGAAATGCATAACTTTAAAAAAGCAATTATAATATCTATGTATTTTATGTTATGTTCATGTACTTTCTGTAAAAAAAAATTTTTTTATTATTGATTTAAAATACAAACAGTTTTTTCTTGTATTTGACAAACTTTTATAAAAACATCGTATAACATTTATATTTCAAGAAATATAAATAACACATCAGATTTTATAAAATTAATAAATTTAGATAAAATTCATGACAGATTTAGGTAATCTGTCGTGAATAATTTGCTAATTAACAAGGAATTAGATGCTAAAATTATTCAGTGGAAGTTCTGAATGCATTGAGTAGCACATTCAACTTTATAACTGTATTTCAAGTTTTGTAAATTTTGTAAAAAATTCTCCGTCCGCTTGCATGCGATAAAAAAACTAGTAAATATTAATTTACATTTGTACGGTTGATAAAATATCAACTTTTGTCTTTTAAATCTTAAATTTGAAAGCTTTAATACTTCTAATCTGTTTTGATTCTTATTTTATGATTTTTAGGCGTGTCATTCTTAACAGAGTACTTCTTATAAGAAATATTTAAGATTATGGCTCACTAATTCATTTTTTAAAAAGTGGTTTCCAAAACAAATACCATCTTTTACAACATGAAATAATAAATTTTAATTATATAATATATCAATACATTTATTGATTATAAAAACTCGACAAGTATTTTTTATACTTTTCATGAACACCTCCCATAAATTAAAAAAATATTAAAATAGTTTTTTCAAAATAACATTTAAAATATATATTTATATTATATATTTTATTTAATAAGTAAGTTAAAGTACGTACAACATTGCAAAAATGTCGTGCAACTCGTCACGTAGTATATATGGGTGCAACCCCGGCAGCCATTCTTCGCCGCCATGTTTGGTGAATCATGCGCAAACGACTGCCGACCCGCTTTATAATAAAATTTATTTTATATTTAATGTGTTTGTTGAATCATTGCTACTATTTCAGAATATTTATTTTATATTGAGTTTATAACGTGAGTGAAATATAACATTATTTTTATAAAACAAACTTAAAACCCGGTTTCCACACGAGCGGAGTAGGGCCCCTTTTAAACTACGTTAAACTCGCAAGAGTAAAAACTGCATACTTTTATTTCCATCAATAAATAGTCGAAATAGTTGAAATGAACTCGCTCAGTTCTGGAAGCTAAGCGAAGTACAAAATATAAAACTCTTTGTTAATGGAAATGTAAACCTATTTTATTTAAAAGGAGTCCGCTCCGTTCAAGCATTGCCCCCTTTCTCTTTCGCAGTGAAAACCGGGTTTAAGTGTAAATTACAACATCGTACAATTTATTCAAATGATTTCCTTTATAAAAGTGTAAATTATAAACAAAAACAACTTCATAAAATTGGTATTTTTATCATAATAAAATATTCTAAAATCGAGTGTAAAACAAGTATAATATCAACTCACTAGAGATAGACTTGCAAATTAACATAATGCCTTATTCTGATTTGTAATGTAAATTATCGTTTGTGTCATTGAGTTCTAGAGTCGAAGGATATTACTTACGCTATAGCAAATAGAATACACGTGAAATGGACAAAAGTATAATTTATTTTATATACCTATTGAACGTTAACTTACTCGTACATAGTTGACACGTGAGCCCATTTGTTTTCACGTGAGGAGACTTGTTTTTGTTTTGAATAAATTCTTTTTAACAAATATATAGTTACATATATTTTGAAATGAACATAGGACACCAATAAATTTTATTTTGTTTTGATGAAACTGGAAAGAAAGTCACGTCACTGTTCATTTTCCACTCATTTAGGAAACAAATATCTAAAACCACGGCTCTTGTCATGACTTTTTTATTGCATATGACTAAGTAATAAACACACCTCGTGTACAAAATATTAAAAAAAAAAATGTTTTTCTTCTGTGATTTAAATTTGTTTTTACGAGGACATCGTAGAGTGTCGACCTTTGTCTCTGCTACATAACTGTGTGGCACAGTTCGTAAGTCATGAAACCTAAGAAACAGTATTTTAAAGTGTTATTAATAGCTTTTACGGTAATTAGATTGTCGGCTTCGACATGTGAGCTAGCACTACATGGGTTTCAACTTTGATTCAATTATTCCACATTCACATGTTCAACACGAATGGACGTAATAGTTTTTATTGTTTGTCGAAAGTTGATGAGCAAACTGCAATAATTAATTAAGCCCATTATAAACGACGAAGTTTGTTTTTTTTTTGTTTATGAATCTCTTCATCATGGAGAATAGATAGAGAAAAGAATTAAACTGATTTTATATCAAGATTAATTTCTTATAAGAAATTAAGTTACTTAGCCAATATTTCATATTGCAATGTTTAGTTAAAATAATATTACTAAAAATTATAATAATTCTATGTTATATAAATTTAACAAAAATATGTGTGTTACAATAATAACGATTACATTATTTCGACTAGCTATAAATGTTAAGTATCACTTTTAAATGTATATAAATTAAACAAATATCGTGATATACAGTGTATCAAATTGAAAATTTCACAGACAGTATAACAACAATTTCCTTATGCTTTATAGTTGTGCAAGCTAAATGCATTAGTTTCTTTTAAAATAGGTTAAAACGTTCATAGACCGTAAATAACTTACCATTGGCAATACTATCGGTGCAGCTTCCTGTTTGGACCATCATCTTGATGTTGAAATCTAAATATATCCTTTCCATATTTAACACTCTCAAGATGCTATTTTCTCAGTTTTTATATAACGAATTTCATTCACATTATATTTTTCTAAACTATTATGTACAAAATTATAAAATACATTTTTATACTGTGGTTTTTTAAGATTTTTTTGCAATAAAGGCTATTTATGTACTATTATTTTATATTAATGAGGCCAGTCGTGGCGCAGTGGCACAAAGTGTGACTGTAAAACCGACTGGTTGTGGGTTCGATCCCCACTCGAGGAGATGAAATATTTACTTAACTTTATATTTCCATTTCTTCGTTCTGGTGTCGAGGCAAAGCGCGGCGTTGAGTTCTGCCACGCCACACACAATGCCTCCTGAATTCGGCAGAAAGTGGGGAACGGAGTGTCTTAACACTAGGTTCCCTCTGCCTACCCTGCTGTGTGCGGGATACAGCGTGAAGCTGATTTATTTTATATTAATTTACTATAAATACATAAATATTGATATAAGTACCTACGTAGGTGTTATCGACGCATTTTAATTGGGTCAATACACACGATTCCTCGTAATGCCTACAAAGTTGAGTGGTGGATAACATAACTACATCAAACCCATTTCTCGTTTTATCTCTCACAGGTCGTTGGTTTCTGTTTATTCGGTTAATGACTTCGTTAAAATATCAATGCTTTTACTTGAACTGTTCTATTTAATATATTTGTGGTTTATTAATAGTTTGTGACACGAGAAAGATTAATTGCGAATCGTGGTAAAATAGTTTAGTTACATTTTTTTACTTTCACGCTGTATTCCGCATTTACGCAGCAGGTAGAGGGGATCTAGTGATAAAACACACCGTTCCATACATTCTGCCGGATTTTCGAGACATTACGTGTTAAGTGGTGGAACTCAACGCCGTGCTTTGTCTTATTACCTTTACTTGAACGAGAAAATAAAACTATTAAATAATTCGTTCATCTGAGTGGGAATAGAAACCACAACCGATTTTGTGAGCAGTGGCACAGCATATGACCGTTTACAGTCACACGCTGTGCCACTGCGCCACAACGGCCTTCGTTACCGTTGCGCATATTATTAATTACTAAAGGGTGTCTTTAAAATAAGCGGAAACTGGAGATTGACGCAATATGTGAAAAAAAAAAGATTTGCAACACTTCCGCAATACATTTGCGACACATTTAAGAGCATTATTTAAATATTTAAATAATTTGAAGCACTTTATATGCATCTATAGACTTACCTAACGCAACGTAAAACCTGACTAACAAAGAGAACAACGCCACTGAAAACATGACTAAACTTATTATGATAAGATTTAATCAAATATTCCGGTAGCGAAATAACGTTACGTGGCCTAAGGCTTTGTTTAAGATATGTTTTGCATTGTTTTTTCCGCGTAACTAACTCTGTATGATGAAGAACAAAGGGAGTTTAATACAGGGAAAATATTGAAATTACCTTAGATATTAGAATTTCTTTGTGTGAGCCTATTTCGCGGATTTTATTAAGGAAATTTATCTATATGAGATGAAAATCACGATTCAACGTAAAATTATCTCACTTTTCATTTATATACTGGCGTTATACATTTGTTTATACAGCATTCCACTTTTTATTGCTATTCATTATATAAAATACATATGTACGTACTTGTTTAAAACAAAATTATTTATTTGCATGTAAATAAATAAGTTAATTTTAAATAAGAATGTATTTTAGTGTAAGAGGACAGTCGTGGCGCAGGGGCACAAAGTGCGACTGTAAATCGACTGGTTGTGGGTTCGATCCCCACTCGAGGACTTACTTAAATTTATATTTCCATTTCTTCTTTCTGGTGTCGAGGGGAAGCGCGGCGTTGAGTTCTGCCACTCAACACGCAATGCCTCCTAAATTCGGCAGAAAGTGGGGAACAGAGTGTCTTAACACTAGGTTCCCTCTGCCCACCCTGCTGTGTGCGGGATACGTGAAGCTGAAAAAAATAAATAAATGTATTTTATGTAATATATAAAATAAGATTTTTTGTATCGCTACCAGACCAACAGACATGATGTGAAGAAAGTGTACAGATAATGATCTTAACTTGACAGCGTCCCATATATCATACGATTTTACTTTCTACGAACGCATTTTGTAATTGTATTGGACAACAACAGCCGGGCAAATAAAAATTTCACTTCGTTCCATTTTAGTGGCTTGTTAATTTAGTAAAATATTTGTATAATATATATGTTTTATAAATATCTGTAAAAACAATCGTTGAGGTAAATTTTCTTAACCCTACTATTATTTTATTATATCAAGAATCGTGTTATCTATTCAGTTTATAGTAATAAAAAAGAAAACGATATATTATTGCATAAGTATATATTAGCAATTAATTCCCCATTGACTTGGAGAGATAGGTCTACTATCCACCAATTACATTATAGAGTCTATAGTCTATAAACATTAATATTATATACTTAGTATATTATTTGTAGCCGTATAGTTATTCTGACAACAAATATTTGCTATTCTCGTTCTAAGAAAGTTACAATATTCCACAAAACTGCTTAAGGTTAATTTATTTGGTATTCTGAAAAGATTTCCCTAGAGATGTATAGAATTGTTTATGAAAATAATACCAAAACCAATCGAAAATGATAAATTAACAATATTTTTTTAACGTCACAGCGTCTTGAATTTGGGTAGAAAGTAGAGAATGGAATGTCTTGACACAAAGTTCTCTCTCTTTCCTATAATATGTGGGATATAGCTTAAAGCTAAAAGAGGCTAAGTTAATCAACTCTTTCTAAGAGCTTTCATAAAAGCGAGTTCTAATTGACTACTAATAAGATATTTCCCACAAATGACAACACTGCACCATGTCTAATAGGTTTACTGGTCTAATTAATATCTATTTCGAGCCGATAATCCAATATAGGTATAACTAGAGGAAGCTCAGCAACTCCATTCTTAACATTATTCAACTTATATAAAACTTGAGATAAATATGTGAGAATTATTTATTTAATAATATTGAATATTATTTGATTTGAACTTATTTTTAATTGGCTCTACTATCTATTTGTATGTGTTTAAAATTTCAACAAAAAAAGTATTCTATTATCTATAGATTTATCTCCTTTAATTTAAGAAATGAGAAGTAATGAATATTTTTTTACACACAAGTATTAATTTTTATATATATAAAATTTAATACTTGTGTGCATATATATGTCATATGACATATATATGCTACAAGATTTTAAAGCTATTAAGTTAATCAGTGAAACTGCCTTAAGCGATTTTGTCTCGGAAAAGGAGAAACAGAAAACCAGATATTATAAAGCGTTTTTGTTATACTATTTAGGGAAGGCAGATCTCGACTTGTTTAACACAATAGTCAAGTTATAGACACTGAAAATTTAATAATAAATAATCTTTGTAATGTTGCATAGATAACTAGGTTATATCATCATACAAGAGAATGCGTGTCAGGTGGCTGGGAACTAGATCAAAGAAGTTTCTATAATAAAACGCGTATTAGGTACCCTTTTAGTACCAATAAAAAACCGGATAAAAAATCTGCCACCCATCCGATATTTTCAAATGGGGGAAGGATAAGTGGATGGCGGAGAATTATTACTATGCTAACTTATTTATCTAAAATGCAAGAGATTAATTAGAATCGCATCGCGAATGGTAATCTACATTAATTTCGTTTTCTATAAATAATACCATTTTAAAAACATTATCTATACCTATCATGAAAACTAATTTTCAGCCCATTCAATAAAACAGATTTTTTGCCTCAAGCAAACGCATCGACAAAAAAATTAAATATCATTATTTTTGGTTTTGTATTACAATATTCTTTCTTATATATCTTCCATGTACAGATGCTGCTCCATTACGACTTTATTACAAGTAAAGTATATTAACGTCCTTCGCATGTGGTAGGTCCACATGTAGCAGGATTTAATCGTAATACGCGTACTAAATTTTTTTATGTCACCATGTGGGCGATACGAGTATAAATAACATTTGGCCCCCGGTGATAACGGATTTATACTATTAAAAATATTTATATTTATTGCACTAGCGACCCGCTTTGCGTACGACGAGGCTTCGCCCGTTTAAACTACACTATTATTGATTTACTAATCTGCATTACTTTTCTGTCTAATAACATTATCATTTTAAAGATAACATCTACACTTTGAAATCTAAGGTTTCAGCCAATTAAGTATAACAGCTGTTGTTATACAACAATTTAGTCGAACAACATAATTTATACGGATATAACTGTTTTATTTATGAACCGATTGAAATAAAACAAATACTAAATGTTAAAGCAAGTTTGCTTAAATACAATAGTAAGAAGTGCATTAAAATCGCTTTAGCGGTTTCTAAGATTAGCGTATACAAACGCACAAACAAATCGACTAACAGAATAAAAGAAAATAAAAAGCATTGTTTTGGGTTCTATTACATTTATGAATGAGGATTTTCATGTACAGACAGCGATCAGTTACCATTTTATTCTATATATACATAGACTAAATTTAAAAATGTGAGTGCCCACTTATCTGTTATTTTTATTTGTAAGTTAAAAAAAGATGCAAAATAGCCGTTCCTTATAAAATAATTGAACAGTAGATGTATATTATTCTAAACCACTTACTAGAATTGTATATTTAACTTAAAAGCTTTAATTTTTTTGTTTATTTCTAAACGATTCTCATTATTTGCTAAAAACAACATTATGAAAATCGTGTAAATTTTAAATAAAATTTTCTTAATTATATATATTTGTTTAAAAATGGATGATTTCGTACAAATCTTTTCAATAGCCAACCTTGACTTGGAATAAACATATTTTACAAACTTCATTGTTATTGTTCAACGGCCCCGCTACTTCTTATTTTTTATAACACTCACGTGGTCCTTCCCAAGCACGTGATTGGATCAGTCAGATATTAAAGTTTTTTGAATTAGTCTATTAGTTTTTTAGAAACGTTACTGAATCTGCATTATTGCAGTAATTGAATGAGCAAGGCCTTTAGCTTTCAAGAAATAAGTAGAAATCGAGGGCACCATTAGAGTTGTGGTGAAAGAATCCAGTGAAACCTCTGCTTGTAATGAAAATGTAGATCGATTTTTACTAAGAATTTAATTTATGTTCATCTGCAAGCTCTACATTTTTTTGGCTTTACACAGTATTAGAACGTTCTTTAGAACCTAGTGTTCTTTACACTCCGTTCCTGCTAAGACACTTCCGTTCCCCACTTTCCACCGTATTCTGGAGATTCCGATTAATTGTGTGTTGAGTGGCGGAACTCAACGCCGCGCTTTCATTACTAGAGCGAGGTAATTAAAATATCGAATACTTAATTTCCTATACTAGAAATTGCACCTACAATCACAAAACACGCTTGTGCCCCTGCGCAACGACTAGCCTCTACAAAATTAACTAACAACTACCCAAACATAAATATTAATCAAGATCTCATTTTAAAGCATAAAAAAAATAACGTGAACTAAGTGGGAGCGGTCACTAATTACTAGCTATATTATAGTTAAGTTATTCTATCATCCACATTTACTTTTGACTCAATTAACCAGACAGAAGACGACAGGGCGTCATTAACGTCTGTGTCCGTGTTTAGAATACCTCGCCCATTATAACAAGTAGATACCTACTTGGTTACGAAAAAGGAAGTCTTTAGTCACTTGGCGTGCGCTGCGTAATAGCTGGCTTGCTATCGTTATATCTATTGTTTTTTACATATAACTAATGTTGCTACGTAACTAGGACATATCTACATAGCAATGCACAACTGTATAGTGTTTGGAAATTGGATGTTATGGCTATTGATGTTATAATAAAAATTTACTTCACGCTGTGTCCCGCACATATCAGGGTAGGCAGAGGGAATTTAGTGTTAAGACACTATGTTGCCCACTTCCCGCCAATTTTTCGTGACATTGCGTGTTGAATGGCGGAAATCAGTACTGGGCTTTTGCCTTGGTGCCAGAGCGAAGAAAGGAAAATAATAATTCATTCCATCGAGTTGGGAGCAAACCCACAACCTTCGCGTTATAGTTAACTCCTTGTGGCCCTGCGCCACGATAGCCTCATTGATGTTCGATGTCGATTAATAAATGTGTTATAGTAGGCACTCAACGAATTTAGTATTACGTATATTTTGAAAGTTCATAGTGACTTTCTCTTATTACACGCATATTCTTTAACCTATACCTAGTTATAGATATATTTTTTTATTAACCATAAACAAGAACAAAAGTATTACAACTAGGTGTTTTGCACTTTCTTTATATTGACCTATATTAAAATTGATTGTTTAAAAGATAAGATAACATTTGACCCAAAATAACCCAGATGGAAAAGTACGCCTTACTTCAATATATGTACTACGTATGGCCATTATTATTCTGTATAAACATTCAAAAGGATATTTTAAACGTTTTTAACTGTATTTTAAATTTTGCCGATATGCAATCTTACATTCTCTGACTGTAAGTCGGGCGTTTTAGTATTGCTCTTCAATGCCACGAATACTAAGATACAATAAACATACACATACATGTAACACATTGCACAAAGCTATTAAACAGTCCGGTCAAAAACCTTGGAAACATGTCTGATGCAAAGCTGATTCTTAATCTAATGATTATTGAAAAGTTCAAATTATAAATGATTATACCTAACACCAAAACTAAACATTGTGCAATAACTAAAAATTTTCTACAACTAGGTAGGTATAAAGAAAACATTTTTTTTTATATTTGTAGATTTTACATATTTAATGAGCTTATTTAGTTAAAATTTAACGATTAAATAGTTAATAATATTTGTTAACGACAGTGAAATACCTAATAAGTATTTATTTTAAGAAGTTTGAATTTCTTAAAATTTTCAGTTTGGCACCTTTGCATCTATTTCCTCTCAAATAATAGTAAAATTATCTTACTACTTTAGCAATGGAACACTCAAATAAATAATAATAATAAATAAACAATATTCTCGTTGTCCATGACGTGACACACTCCTTCACAAGACGTGTAAACATACCTGTTTGCACAGCTTGCTCAGCTACAAAGAAAACGTTATACCAATTCCGCAATAAATTAGAAAGCTTATATTAATTACTTTTATTAATAAAAAAATGTTATGAGCGTAAATACTAACATTTTATGTAATATTTCATTTTGCGGATATTGCCGAAAGTGATATATTAATTAGCTCAGTACTTTCTGTTCATTTTGAAATATTGCGTTCGTTTTCTTCAATTACTAGACTGCGGAAACTTAATAGCGTAATTGTATAAGATGGTATTTTGTAAATACATGGTATTACATAGATTGAATGAGTTGATTGTAACTTACTTTTTAAAAGATCGTTTTTGGGCTTAAATTGACATTTCTTACAGTACAAGAAAAGATTTCTAAAACAAACATAAACATGTGTGTTTTTTTTTACTTTATACATCTCTTAAGCTTTACAACATATCTTATATATGAAGAAAAATGATAAACGCCTTCACTCTACTTCTAATCTATTCTTAAGTTTAACCCAACGGCACACTTTAAAATTTTCAATAAATACTTTTTACGATAATTAAAACAGGTAAATTCATGGATGATGTGTTTCTTTTCTATTAAAGTTACTTTTTATAGCTTCACTGTGTATCTCACACATAGCAGAGTAGGCAGAGGGAACCTAATGTAAAGACACTTACGTTCTCCACTTTTTACCAAGCTTTGTCTCTACCTTTTCAGAGCGAGAAAATGAAAATAATAAATATTTCATTGGGAATCGAGCCCACAACCATAGTTTATGACCCTAAGCTAAGACTGTTTTTAATTTTTAAATATTTTTTTTTTTTTTTTTTTAATTTTCTAGATGTGACACGTACAAAGTACGTGCTTGATTTTCGTACGTATATGACGTATATGTACGTATATGATTTTCTTATGAAACGTTAACATTGTAACTTTACAACTATCTTTATGGTTCCTTTTATTTTAACATTGTTTTCCATAATTGATGTAGGCTATAATACTTTATAGATGTCGTAAGTATAAATTTGGTTTCGGTTTGAAATAATCTGTTTACGTCACTTAATCTCGCTATTATCACGTAAGCTGTTAAGATTTATTATCTTAATTAAGATAATGTTCGTATTAACGTTGGTACACTTGGCCCGATTTCTTTTATTACTATTGTCAAGATAAATATTGTGCTCTACTGCTCTAACTTATAAATTATAATTTTTAAAACGATTTTAATTATAAAGCGTTGAAATGTTACAGGATTAAATGTAATATTTAATATGTATGTTACCAAATTAGTGTACCTAGTAATCAAAGCAGTATTTTTGGGATTTTCACATATATGTGTGTAAGTCATTAAATACCATTAAAGCCATAATTTATTACATTAATATCGTCTATTGAAACATAAAGAACGAATAGACATATTATAAATCATTTAATTTAATATAGGATTATGATCAGTTAGTTGTACCTAATATTTTTACGATATTTTTTGCGGTTTATTAATTATTTAGCAAACGGACTATAGTAAGCTACCGCAAATAGGTGGAGATCCCATCGTTTAAAACTGTAGGGATTAGATTTTCTAATGAAACTTATATTTAAGAATGATACATGATAGTAGAATAGATTACACTAGGGTTGCCCAAAAAAATCCTGCCGCAATCACCTTTAATTAATGTTTTTCGTAACTCGTTTTTGGAGAAAATTGCACTCATATGTTTTTTATGTGAATCGCACATCATTTGAAAGAAAATTGCATAAGGAATTGGAAAAACAATGGTTGCCAGCTCTCAGTCTGCCGCAAGTCCAAGGTTGCCTGGTTTAAAGAGGTTACTTAATGTGAATATTTGCACTCATGTGTTTTTTTAATGAATTATATATCAAATTAAAGCTTATTTTTTTGTCATCACTAAAACACATGGTTGCCTGGAAAATGGCTGCCGCAAGCAAAGGTTGCCATCATTCGAAATATTTTATTCTGATTCCGTTTGACTGAGAATAGACGATGAAATACGCGATTTGCCTTATGGTTTAAATTAAAATATTATATAATAGAAGGTCAATCTTAAAATTAATGTTTATTCTAGATATTTACCTGTTAAATGATGATTACAATCATATTAAGAACATACAAAAAACTATTTAAATATGAAATCATCCTTATTTTTCAAGTGAAATAATGAACCCATGATATTAAGTCTTTGCTAAATCTGTTTTCTAAATACTAATACTAATTTAAATTATCATTTTAAATCGACTAAATTATCTAATTAAATAAATGCTTACAAATATCAATCTATTATAAGGTATTAATTACATCATGTTTCCTTAAGATAATGAAGGGCGACAATTATTGCGTAAGTTTTTTTATTAATTAAGAAAATATGGAAAATAATATTTCAATATACTCTCTCTCTCTTTGTCCTCTGCTCGTATGACTTTTTTTTCTCGTTTTTTTTTGATAACGGTTGCCGCAATCTCTTTTTTCTCACGCAACTTTTAAGAATTTGCATTGAAAGAAATATATATGATAGAATTATAATAAACAAAATTAAGTTATCACAAATAATTTCTAAGAAATTTCGACAGTAATGCCGAATAATAAACGCTATTCAAGGTTTATGACCAGAAGTCGGCAAATATCAATTAGTTGTCTACTTTTTACTATAGATAAACATTTTGCGGTGGTATACAAAGCAAACAAAATGCAATAATTTTATTTTCGTAGATGTATTGTTTCTAAATGCAATAACAGTGCAGATGGCCAAATGAGATGTTTTTGAACATATTACTTAGTTACTTACCTTTCGTTTTGGAGTGAAGACGTTTTTAGTTAACATGACAAAAATGAAGATCTGTTTTTTGTGCGAAAATGTGTGTGGAATTTAATAATGAGTCTTAAGTGTAAAATTATGTTGTTGTTTCGCCAAAAAATGATTTTTATATACAGTAACATTTTCTTAAATAGTAACACAATGCACGGTTATCACTTGTTACAAAAAGTTCATTGTTGTAAAAAAAAATATAAAGAAGAACCGCACTCGAGGAGATGAAATATTCACTTAAATTTATATTTCCATCTCTTCGTTCTGGTGTCGAAGCAAAGCGCGGCGTTGAGTTCTGCCATTCAACACGCAATGCCTCCAGAATTCGGCAGAGAGTGGGGAACGGAGTGTCTTAACACTAGGTTCCCTCTGCCTACCCTGCTGCATGCGGGATACAGCGTGAATCTGATTTGATTTTTATTTTTCAATTATTTTCTAATGCAAAACGTAAGTATAATTAATGTTTGATAAGTATAATTAAATTTAATGTTTAATATTATATATTTTTCTCTGAGGACGAAGAGAGAGATTGAGAGTTTATAACGAGGTAATTTTCCATATTTTCTTGATTAATAAATAAAATATCTGCAATAATTGTCAACCTACATTATATTATGAAAACATTATGTAATTAATACCTTATAATAGAACGATATTTGTAAACGTTTATTTAATACTAGTGGGTGCGCGCAGCTTCGCCTGCTTATTTGAAACCTTACGGGGTATTTTTAGGAGTCTGAATTTCAAATATTATAAAAATCGGTGCCGATTAAAAAAAAACCCATACAAACTTTCAGCCCCTATTTTATCCCTTTAGGGTTCAATTTTCTTAAAATCCCTTATTAGTGGATGTCCAGATTACGAAAAAAAACATCTGTCCAAATTTCACGTTTCTACCATCAGCGGCTGTGCGTGCGTCTTACCTCAGTCAGTCAGGTACTTGTTTTATATATAGATGATAACTTAGTCTTTTTAAAATAACGATTTAAACGAGTATTAATATCTAGAAAACAGATTTAACAAAAACTTAATATCATAGACTCATTATTTCAATGGAAAAATAAGGATGATTTCATGTTTAAATAGTTTTTTGTATGTACTTAATATGATTAAAATCATCATTTAACAGCTAGAATAAATATTAATTTTAAGATTGACCTTCTATTTTATAATATTTTACTTTAAAACATAAGGCAAATCGCGTATTTCATCGTCTATTCTCAGTCAAACGGAATCAGAATAAAATATTTCGAATGATGGCAACCTTTGCTTGCGGCAGCCATTTTCCAGGCAACCATGTGTTTTAATGATGACAAAAAAATAAGCTTTAATTTGATATATAATTCATTAAAAAACACATGAGTGCAAATATTCACATTAAGTAACCTCTTTAAACCAGGCAACCTTGGACTTGCGGCAGACTGAGAGCTGGCAACCATTGTTTTTCCAATTCCTTATGCAATTTTCTTTCAAATGATGTGCGATTCACATAAAAAACATATGAGTGCAATTTTCTCCAAAAACGAGTTACGAAAAACATTAATTAAAGGTGATTGCGGCAGGATTATTTTGGGCAACCCTAGTGTAATCTATTCTACTAGCATGTATCATTCTTAAATATTAGTTTCATTAGAAAATCTAATCCCTACAGTTTTAAACGATGGGATCTTAGGCCAAAATGGCTGTGCTCGATCGCCTTAACGGCACTTCATTCCCTTGCGCCAATTATTGTTGGCACTTTTACAACGGTTGATGTTTCTTTGAAATCATCTTTCTTGTAAGTAGGTAAATGAGAAAATATCGCCAATTAAGTCTTTATATACGGCCAGACCATTACTACCTGATCTGTTTGATTTTATTCACCTCAGCTTTATTAATAACATATAATAATAGATTTTCGAAATAGGTTCCTTGTTTTAAACTAATTTGTAAATACTTATTATCATTTTTATGTGTACAATACAGAATATATTATTATTAAATTAAATATTAATATTATAAGTAATATTAATATGGCCCGTCGTAGCGCAGGGGTACAAAGTGTGTCTGTAAATCGACTGGTTGTGGGTTCGATCCCCACTCGAGGAGATGAAATATTTATTTACATTTATATTTTCATTTCTTCGCTCTGATGCCGAGGGGAAAGCGCGGCGTTGAGTTCCGCCACTCAACACGCAATGCCTCCAGAAGTTGGCGAAAAGTGGGGAACGCAGTGTCTTAACACTAGGTTCCCTCGCCCACCCTGCTGTGTGTTGGATACAGAGTGAATAAAAAAAGAAATTATTATTTCTCCGAGCGGAGATCGAATCAACATCCATTGTGTGGACAGTCAGAGGCCGAACAGCCCCCATCATTAGGTTAGTTCGTCATTTGTAAGTATGTGTTTAGTTTTGCTTATAAAGGTGTACAAGTACTAGATAAAACATATTCATATTATGTGCATACAAAGACTTAACCTTTGTCATATAGATATGCCAACATACGCATATTTATGTCATATAATTACATATTAATAGTTATATTATGTACAGGTAACGTAGTTAAGTAGACGTCAGGAGACATTTGAGGACCTTTCTTCCTCATCAGTTGTTGTTTAATGAACGATAAATATAATATATTTTAATATATATTATATTAGTATATTTTTCATAAACACAAAAAAAGCCATTTCCTGTTATGCAACAGAGCTTAGTTAGTAAGGTATAAATATAAATGATAAGAAAAATGTATTTAATATTTAACATATTATTTTATGTATTTATTTTTTAATACTATACCACTACAGACACTTGGTCGTTTTTTATCTTATTATTATATCTAATTTTATTAATTATCATATATACTAATAACTTACATTATTATTTATATACATAATTAATACTTAAATATAAATAAAATAATATTTTTATCTTTAAATTATTCTTATAAACTATATTATTTTTTTACTTAGAATGTTTTCATATTTTTATTGCTACAAAACCGGCAGTGCAGGGCGGCTAATGTGATTTATTTCTGTTATCATATAAATGCCACTAACCTGGTCAGTGACGTGACAGTCAGACGTGACGCACTGTCACTATTGCTGTATGCACCATGGATTAGATACAAATGTATTATTATTAATTATCACAACTACTATAGTATCTTATTGCATTTGTTTGGTAGTGATCAAGATAAGAAGTGCCTACAATATAGATAAATAGATCGTCCTCCCTTATACTTACATATATTCTTTCAATATTTATATTTAGGTAAAGAAATGATGTATATTAATAAACTTAAAACATTTTAAACTTTATTGTAACATTCTTTGAACACTCTGCAAAAATAACATAGGAGTGATGAACGGTAGTGAACTACATTATCTTGATAAAAGTTTATACAAAGGGTCAACATCTCCATTATGGCCTCGTGTGGGGACGGTCATGGACATCTCCGGATGGAAAGGCAAGGTTGGGCACAATGGACAAAAAAATGCCTATACGATTAAATTGTTTATTGTATGCACATAATGTAAGTTCAATACAGGATGCGATTTGCCTATATTCTTTAAATATGTAAGATGTTTATATTAAAATTCCAAAGTTATCGCGGTGTTGCTATAAATAATTTTGTTTCGTTGTCATTTTAAAAATAATAATTGCTAATTGAGCACGCATGTTGTGTTGATAAGGTGGCAGTTCAGAGAAATATGTTTTCAAACTGTATGCAAAATTAGATTATCAGTTTATTAATAAACTTATTTATAATTAATTTTTACATTCAAAATTAAAATCATCGAGGCTAGTCGCGGCGCCGGGGCACAAGTGGGTGCATCCCACTCGAGGAAATGAAATATTTAATATTTTTAGTTCTTCGATCTGTTGTCGAGGCAAAGGGCGGCGTTGATTTCCGTTACTCATCAAGCTATGCCTCCAGAATTATGCGAAAAGTGGCGAGTGCACTATTTTAACACAAGGCTCCTTCTGTCTTCCCTGTTACTTGCGGGAGCGTAAGCCTGAAAAAAAAATTAAATCATATACCTAATGGTTAAGGCTTATTAATATTTTAATACACTTAATAAATCTATTTAAAATTAAAGACATTAGGTATTTACTCTTATCTCGCTCACACTTTATGGCCCAAGTATTTTTTTTGTAAACGTTATACACAGTGGAGGGGACCTCCAAAGTTGTCATTGTACAAATCACCTTAGCCAGCTACTACAAATATAAACCGCAAAGTGAGTACGTGATTCTATTTACATTTAAACGTGTTATATAATAGGTAATAATATTCCGCTTACTATATTATATAATAATGCATAATAGTTTACGACCTTGTGTTTCGTGAACTTGTACAAGGTTGCAAAAACAAAACACCTAAGGTCAGTACTAAGAATGATAATTTGTTAATTTAAACTATTTTAAAAAGGTATTTAGTTGCAAGATTCGATAATAAAGGTTCTTTACGACTACTACATTACGGTCAATTAGTCGTGGCCGCTCTGAAGCTAGGTTTTTGGAACTATTGCGCATTGTTCACTCGGTAAGAAAATAATCGGAAGTAAGAAAAATTGTTAAATGAAATCTGCGCAGCCATTTAAAAATTACAGCTAACTTCAGGACGACCACGACTCTTTGACTGTACTGTATACCTAAAAAATGATTTAATTTTCCATTGTAGTATTAAATTAATGTAAGTATTAAACACCCAATTAATAAATAATTAATACTTGAAAACTCAATTTAATAAAATGTAATAGGTATTTGTAGTAACGTAATTTCTGTATGTTGGACTGCTCACGGTAGTTATGAGTTCTAATTCGATTTGTACATATGAATTTATTAGGTATATAACTTCAGCATTTGTTTTGCCATTTATCTCTATAATAAATGAAAATGTATAAAATAAAAACAAAACAAATTCTTCACGTATAACTTTTATAATTATGCAATATTTATATTAAAACATAGAATTATTGTATAATTATAAATTATGCAATATTTCTATGATGATAAGCGGATATTTAATTAAAAACTTTGCTTAATAATTGTACGGGTGCGGTTTTTTCCTAACCTAGCACAACATTTTAATTAAATACTTGAAATTCGGTCAAGGTTCAATTTTAATCATTTTAATCTTATTTACAATATAGATCTCCTTTATTATAAACTATAACTTAACTAACTTAGCTTCACGCTTTATCCCTAGCGGGGTAGTCAGAGAGAACGGAGCGCCAAACACTACGGTCTCTACATACCTCTTTCGCCTCGTCCACTGTCATCAACCTCTTCATACATGCCCAAAATAAATTATAATCATTTGCAATATAAATTAAGCATTTACTACGGTAACCAGCAGAGAAAGTCTCGATGGTTGTTCGACCTGTGTTATAATAGAAAGTTTAAAATCAATACAAAAATTCAATATTTTTAAAAAACATTTAATAATATAATGGTTGTAACAAGACATGGAAATGTCAGATTTATTTAAACTGCTCAATGTCACTATTACAAAACGATGACGGCTCTAACTAATATTCATATTACGCAAGTCTCGGTAACTACGTTGTAACGAACAAAGGATTACCTATAGGTATAGGTTTGACGACTAAGAATAACCGATATAGTTACATATGTGTCTTATGTGTCTAATAAGTGTGTTTGGTTTAGATATAATATTATAACATGTATATTTTCTATAGATTACAGTAGTTATCACCGAACATTGGATTTTTTTATTTCATTTTGATGTCTTTAATTTGAATTTTAGACAATATACGTATACTATATTGAAGCCAGTCGTGGCGGAGGGGCAGGGCATGTTGTTTTGTAAACGCAACGCGGCGTTGAATTCCACCACTCAACAATCATTGCCTTCAGAATTCAAAAAGTGTTTTAGCACTAAGTTCTCTCGGTTCCTATGCGTATCCTGCAATGTGCAGGATACAGCGTGAACCTATGAAAATACTACATTGTTGCTTAGAAACGTCTTAACTACGCTATAAAAATGTTTGTTTTATTTTAAATATAGGCATATTTTAGTTGTAAAAATAACCACATATTCTTCACTAAATAAAATAAAAAAAGCTAATCTGCCAGACCTACTTCTGAGATGCTTTAAAACACATCGTGACCTAAACCGGCATGGTAACGAAGTCACGTTCCTATCATTGTTTATTTGCTCGACCTATGACCATTGTAACACTATCCGCTAGATAGCAGTTCTAATAATATTTTCTACTAAACAATTTATACATTATAAGCCATTATGATCGCTAATAGAAAGTGCTTATCTTTTAGTTACGCTCATACATACATATATACTTTAGATTAGATTAAATTATGAAACCTATATCTAGAGGTTAAAATTTTCAGTTATTTCGTCGCTCTGGCACCAAGGCAAAAGGCCAGCGTTGTGTTACGCCACTCAACACACAATGCCTCGAACAATTCAAGGTTCCCTTTGCCTACCCTGTTGTGTGCGGGGTACAGCGTGAAGCTGATTTAATTTAATTATTAATTAATAGTTTATGCAAATTGTTATACTTAAGTTGTTTACCTTCCGGTTAATCAATGTCTACCTAAGTCAATAAAAATATTGCTCAATACAATTATACAATACAGGGAGTTACTTAATTATTTGTCCTTCCTGTTGTATGTAATTTTCTCATTATCACAATAGATATATTATTTTATTATGAAAAATTATATATAAATAGTAATATAAATAGTAATATTTTTCAATAATAATAAATACACACGACTGTCATCATAAATTATAATACAGAATTACAAGTTATTAATAATCGTCGAGTAGCTTCTAATCTATTCTGAGTCACAGAATCTTTGTGAAGTTGTAATTTTCTTACATAAGCATATGTATATTTAATATTTTATAATTATATATAACTACTGTTTTTCACTGTAAACATCTATATATTAATTCAAAGGGTTCAATTGTCACTCGAGAAAATGAAATATTTGTATAACATCTTCGTTCTGGTGTAGAAGCGAAGCGCGGCGTTGAGTTTCACCACTCGACACGCAATGACGCAAGGATTCAGCGGAAAATGGGGAATGAAAGTGTTTTAACACGCACAGCATGTAGCTGTATTCCGCACAAAAAAATAAAACAAATAAAATTTTACATAGTATTCAACACACCAAGAAGTTTACAATACATTATTTCTACTGTTTTGACACATGTCCTTGCGAATATTCCTTTTGCAATGCAGTTCAACGGACAACATATCATAAACTTCCTTATCGTCAAGGCCCTTCCTGGGTAAATGTTTACGTAAGCATTATATTTTACCACTGTGAAGATAAAGGGTCGATGACTATAGACTTATAAGCGGGAAATCGATTCGATATTGTAAATGGCAGGTGAAATATACTAAAATTTACTTTTATACAATAATAAGATATATTATATATATACGTTATTTATTGCTTAACATAATTGAATATTTACTTGTATATTTTAAAAATAGTAGTGCGAGATTTTTTTTTTAAATCATTCAAAATATTGTTTTTAAATATTGTATTTGGTACCCTATTGGAAACGTTAGATAGGTAGGTATATCTATGAGAATTTTGGTAAGTACCAAACCCTTGAAACATTATGGTTCCAATCGACAGAATATTTATGTTAAAAAAATATTAGTTTCTCTAGTCGGGATCGACAAATAAAATGACCAAGTCGCTTTCTTATATTAGTTCACTCTGTAACGTACAAACGAAGAAAAAAAAAATATACGATACGTAACTACATAATTTTTATAGACTTAAGTTTGCAGTTCAGAATTCAAAATCAGGTTCAAGATGAAATATGGAAAAATGTAAAATATATTATATTTTTATGTCAACAAATAAATAATGATTTTTTTTCTATATAATTTTGTTATTTATGTAGTATATTTACTGAAACAAAATTAATTTAATATGATAGCTTCGTTTACTTTGCAAACAAAATTTTACGTAAACGAATATTCAATGAACACAAATTAAGTATTGACGTTATTTTGTTTCATCGGTACCTGAGCTGTGTTCAGCTGAGGACGAATGTCTTATGAATGTTACAACGTTTTTATTTGTTCAGCTATATCTTTTTATTATTTAGTGAATTATATAAAATAAAATAAATAAATAAATCAGCTTCAGCGCTGTATCCCACACACAGCAGGGTAGGCAGAGGGAACCTAGCGTTAAGACACTCCGTTCCCCTCTATCTTCTTGCCAAATTCTGGTGGCAGAACTCAACGCCGCGCCTTGACACCAGAGCGAAGAAATGGAAATATAAATTTAAGCAAATATTTCATCTCCTTGAGTGGGGATCGAACCCACAACCAGTCGGTTTTACAGTCACACCTCGTGCCGCTGCGCCACGACTGGCCTCAGAGAAATGTATAATATAACTGTTTTGCATTACAACAAAACAATTATTATGTGTTGGATAAAACACAGTGTTAGAGTGAAGAAGTCATCCGTGATTTTAGTCTATGGTACTACAAACTTACCAATCTGTCCATAGATTATCTACTCTTGGCACCCGCAGGCGCCACCTACCGTGACGGTTGGCGCGAAAACATCTGTCAACTCATAGTCTTCACGTTTCATTCAATCACCAGCAAGTCCTACTTGCTAACACTGTGTTTTATCCAACACATAATAATTGTTTTGTTGTAATGCAAAACAGTTATATTATGTGTCTTCTAAAACACAGTGTTAGAGTGAAGATCTGTTTGTTATCTGCTGGTGTCAAGTAAAAATGCTATGTTGATAAGAAAAAGCAAAATTATTATATAACATTTATTAAATATCAAATTAAACAAAAAAAAAATTTTTTTTTTTTGATTCAAATAAAAATACTAATCAAACTTAAAAGTATATCTGTAGTCAAATCTAGAATAACAAATATAGAACTCTCCTTAAAAAATAATAATAATAACAGTATGTAATCCTCAAAAATTCAACAAAATATTATTGCAGAAATTGCACAAAACTAATAAAACTTTCTCTAATGAGATCCATACCAATAACTTCTTTGTACTAATATTGCAAATTATCAAAAATAACAAGAATAATTAATTAACTAAAAAATCAAACACAGCTCTTGTCATAATTCGATTAAACACTTGAAAAATTATCAAAAAGTAAGTCAGCACTTGTATGTCTATCTGCTGATTCTATTTTACGACAGTAAAATTTTCTAAAGGTATGAAAACTCTTCCAGTTTCCTCTTTTTAAAATTTCTTCTACTGGGTGATTCTCAAACCAGCCCCTAGAGGCAACTGCACTACGTATAATACCAGGAGGTGCACTGATATTTATATCTTTAAAAATACTTTTAATCCAACCACCTATAATTGTTCTAGAAGCCGGTCTTACTGCACCCTTTATAGTAACAAATAAGCTTGTGATGTTGTTCTCTACTAATCGCCTACTGTTAGTCAATTAAATCAGTTGTCTAATATGTTTCACTGGACATATCATGTCATTATCATGTGTTAACAACTCCCAGTCTGACTGTCTATGAGTGCTAGTATCAGTCTTAGAACCAAATCTTGGATGCAGAACAATTCTATCATGTTGTTCAGAATAATGTTCACCTGATATATCCAACAGTGTCAAATCATGAATTCTTCGCCCCGAAGCCAGTAATAATATTAAGGCAGTTCTCCGAGAAACATCAAATAATGTATTTAAAGATGTTCTTTCTTGTAGCCAATCAAACAGAAGTTTAATATCAAAAACTGGTGGCTTTTGTACATGAGGCCTAGCTAGAGAAATAGCTTTCAAAATTTGTTGAACAAAAAAATTTTTTGAAAATGACTCATTTGATGTAGCACAATAAGTTGAAATAGCTGACTTATGGAGTAAAATTGTATTATATGCTAATTTGTCATTTAAATAAAGCTTAGCTAAAAATCTAGCTACACTATTGCCATCTGGTGCCCTAGGGTCTATGCCCTGCTCTACACACCAATCTATCCATCTTTGTATAGGTCTCTTATAAGTCATAAGTGTAGATTCTCGCCAACTCCTCTTTAATAATTTAATCTCTTCTACAGTCCAGTGCGAGACCTGGTGCCCCCACCCCCAACTTTCCATGCCATGAGGCCCAGCTGTTCCACTTGTGGAGGGCACTGACCTGTTGTAATGTCTATTAAATTCTTCCGAATCTTTTCTATTAGAAGCGGTTTCTCCAAAGCTCTGGCTTGCAAGTCCGGAAGCCAGAAACATCTTTTCCATTGAGGGGCTATTAATATGAACGTTCCCTTGGCCTTGTTTAGATGGGACAGTACCTGAGGTATTAAATTGGGAGGTGGGAATAGCCATCCCAATTGACATTCCCATTGACGACTGAAGGCGTCGTAAAAAATTGCGTACCCATCTGTCGAGTCTAGCGTTACATATTTCTCGACGACGGCTGTTGATCTGGACGCGAATAGGTCTACGTCTGGCACGCCCCAAGCTTTGAATATGGCCTCCGTGGCCAGGGGCAACAGATGCCACTCGGGCAGCTCCCGGCCTCTTGAGAGGCGGTCTGCAATCCCGTTTAACCTCCCCGGGAGGTAGCAAGCCGACAGTGTTGCTTGGAGCTGCTCGGTGAGCCTCAAGAGCTTGGTTGTTAAGTTTAGAAGGGCAGTTGATCGAGTGCCACCTTCGTTTCTTATGTATGACACCAATGTTCGGTTGTCTGACTGTACGAGTATATGTGCCGCCTTCAACACTTTCTGTTGGCTCTTTATTGCTCCATATACCGCATACATCTCTTTGAGATTTGAATGCCACCTTCTCTGATAAGGGGCCCATTGACCTGACAAGTAAAGGTTGTTCAATTGAGCGCCCCACCCTGCATCCGCTGCATCGGTGGTTAAGAAGTGTGATACCTCTTTTCGACGCAGTGTTTTGCAACTCCTTTGCACTGCTTGCACCCACCATCCCAAATCCTGACACACCTTGGGCGGTAATGGTCTTATCTCCCTGGGCCTTCTGTCTCTGTATCCCTTTAAAAATATTTGCATACTTCGGCAATAAAGACGGCCCTTGGGAATGGTGAGAGTTGCAAAGTTTAAATGGCCTAATAAGCTCTGGGCCTCTTTCAGGTTGCATGCAGAACCCTTTCTTTTGAGATCTGTGATCATCTTTTCTATGGTACAAATTTTCTTTCGAGGTAGAGTCATAGTGAACTGGTTGGTATTCCAGATTATACCCAAGTACTCTATCTCTTGAGTTGGCTCTAAAACAGACTTTGGGTAATTGATATGCCACCCTAAAGTCTCTAGCAAGCTCAGCATTTCCGAAACCTGAGTGTCTAGTCTGGAACGGTCTTGGTTCACCAACAAGAAATCGTCCAAGTAAACCAGTAACCTGAACCCCCTGGTCCTTAGGATTTCCGCAACCCAATTGACCACCGCTGTGAAAATCTGTGGGGCACAGGAAAGACCGAAAGGAAGTGCTGTTAGCTGCAGCACTTCCTGATTGTATATTATCCGAAGAAAACGCCTGTGAGTTTCTGAAATTGGTATATGAAAATAGGCATTCTGAAGGTCGATCTTTGTTAACCAATCGTTTTCTTGTAGGAATTCTGATACCTCTGTCTGAGATATCAGATGAAATCTCTTTGGAGAAATGTAAATATTGAGACCCCTGAGGTCGAATATGGGCCTTAATCCCCCACTGGACTTCTTTATCAAAAACATTCTTGAATGAAAACCGGGATTGAGCACTTTTGGCCTTTCTAATATTCCCTTTTCTTTTAACTCCTTGATCATCTCCGTCATCAGGGGAGTTTCTCTGGTGCGAAATTTCCTTTGGACATTCTTGTAGGGATACTGCATAGGGGGCTTGGACTTGAACGGAATTCTTCCTCTTGAAATTATTTTTAAAATAAATTGAGTCGCACCTTGACTTTGCCATACTGATATATGGTCTTTTAAGCAACCCCCCCTGAAGTCCCTTAACTGATAGTCAATCTTGTCTCGTATTGGACTGATTGGAGGTGTTGCTGCGACGAAAGGGCTTCTTATATTTCGACTTCTTGTCTATTTTTTTACCACGATATTGCTGTGGATGTTTTTTCACATCTTGTTTTCTCTGTGAGTTCTGATCGAAAGTATGTCTCTTTTGTTGACCTCTCTTTAAATAACTTGGTGTATTCAGCCATATTTGGGATCCACCTAAAGATTGTATAATGGGTTGTAATGCCTCTTTGCTAAATAAATACTCTGCACTCGGAGGCACACTTCTTAAGGTCATCTGAAGATTCACATTGTCAATCTCCTTAAGTATTCTCTCTCGTCTTATCTCAATGCATTCAGCTCTTTTACCACATATAATCTGCAACATATTATCTGAATTCTTTGCAAAAGATGATGTCGGGCCAAACATAGTAGTGAATTTTTCAAATAATGTATTATAATTAACACTAGCAGGCTCCCTTGAGGCCCAATCAACTATAGACTGTAATGATTCCCTTAGAAGATGCCTTTGTTCTAAGGCTACATTAGATAAGCTACTCAATAAAAGCTCTGTTGAAGCCAAATAATCCTTAGACTTATTAAAATGACATAACTCTTCATTAACTCTTAAACCCATAAAACCAGGTTCTGCAATATAGGACTGCATGGCCTTTTTAAATCTTATTCCTTTCCAAGATTGCGAGTTAAACTGTTGTATTTTATTAAGCTCTCGCAACCGTTGCTCGTCAGCTGCAGGTATAATTTTATTACCATCATAATCGATACATACATCACCTAATGTCAATGTATTAATTGTATTACTACTACTAGGATCTACAAGAAAAGTTTCCTCTCTCATATGTGACCCTGAAGGCAAATTATTAGGTCGACTTGTCTGCGGTTGCAATTGATCAGACATATGCGCAACAAAATTGGAAATATAACTTACCTGAGTTATTAAACTATCGACTCTTGGGTCAGAATAAGGTAACGAACGCCTACGTCTTTTGTTTGGAGGTGGAGAGGCACAGTCTTCTTCCTCCGAGGATGAAGACGAGGACGATGTTAAAATGTTACACCGAGCCTGTCCCCCATCCGAGGCGACCTGGCTCGGTGCCGCACTCTCACCTCTTTCAGACTGATTCATTGTAACACTGCACTTATTTTAAAAATTACGTACTTATTTAATTTAAAACACTGTGAGTTATCTTATAAAAGAAAATTACGCATAAAGCGATATTTTTCTCAACTTTGTAAACTTTTTGATGCTTAGACTTCAAAAATCACAAATGCTATGAGTTGACAGATGTTTTCGCGCCAACCGTCACGGTAGGTGGCGCCTGCGGGTGCCAAGAGTAGATAATCTATGGACAGATTGGTAAGTTTGTAGTACCATAGACTAAAATCACGGATGACTTCTTCACTCTAACACTGTGTTTTAGAAGACACATAATAACACAATTTTCGATACAGAACGCTACAACTCGCTTTTTATTCCACACAGGAGTTACTAATATAGATATATTAAATATAATTAGACTGATTACAGTTAGTAGTAAATAAGTTAAGGTATATGTAGACATATACCTAAATATAAAAAAATAAAATATGGTAAAGTACCTATGGCAAATGTTCTTATCGCCATTTTAACTATAAGCGATAAGGATATGTGTAACAATACAAGTTACTTTTTGCGTATCATCACAAAGTAAAAACAATGATCACGTCACAATAGCAAGACGGGGTCAGAGCCGTGGCCTGAAATATATATAGGTATAAATTAGTTACCCACCTTTCAGTGATGACTCACCGTGTTTGTTAATAATACATATATAATTTATGTTAATTTAGGTATAACTTATCGAATATTTATCACTTATTTGAATATTCGATGTGAAGTTTCATTGTAAACAAAAGGGAAATGTGAAATTGTTAATATCTATTTCTCGAAATATTTATATATATATGTGAAAAAAAAAATCTATCTATCATAGGAATATGTATATATTCTCAAATTATGAGACTTTGCATACTACTAAATCATTTCTTACTGACTGTAAACGCGATTGTGGGTTCTACAATAATTTGGGGAAAGGATTTATTTTCACTCAATTAAAAAATCGCGCGGCATTGTGTTCCACCACTTAATTCTCCATATCTCGAAAGCAGGTGAAAACCGAAGTCAAAAGAAAAATGTTTATTGACGATAAGATATCTCTATCTATAATATTATCTATAGTCATCGACCCGTATTTATAAATCGCTCTTAAGTATGAGATCGCTCTTGAGATGCGATTGATGTTTAAATATATAATTTATAAATTACGGCAACCCAAGATCGATCTCAGACTTGAGAGCGGTTTATAAATACAGACCTAAAGCGTTAAGATGAAACGTACTTGGCAGTAAAATCAATCACATTCTTTTGTTTAATAGGAAAA
This sequence comes from Heliconius himera, assembly GCA_021202915.1. Taxonomy (NCBI): domain Eukaryota; kingdom Metazoa; phylum Arthropoda; class Insecta; order Lepidoptera; family Nymphalidae; genus Heliconius; species Heliconius himera. The sequence continues at coordinate 967,904 of JAJHJA010000086.1, forward strand.
TCGAAGAAGCACCTACGTGCTTAAATAAAAAATTAGCTGTTTTTCCGATATTGCTTCAACCCATTATTACTATGTACAGTTAGACCACAGCGTTTCTTTAAAAGGACATCAATTAATTAAGTTTTTTTTTAATATAATAGGTTTTCTGGTTATCAACGCTCGCAACACCTTTGTTATTGGCTTGCAACCGGAAATGATTATGGATATGTAAATTTTTATAGTGTAGGTTATGACACTTCCTTATAACATAATTTATTGATCTTCTATTTATATTAACACCATACGGAACTTTTATGGGTATATATTGTATGTTTTTAATTAAGTTACTTAAGCATTATATAGAACAAAGTGTATTGGGCAGTAATTGAAACAACCCTAATAAACTTAATAGATGTGTTTAGTTAAGTTTATACGTGCAATAGCAGATTGCTAGGGATAACTTTCTTTTTTTTCCAGCTTTAAGCTATATCCCTCGCACAGCAGGTTAGGCAGAGGGAACGTAGTGTTAAGACTCTCCGTTGGCCATTTTCCGCCGATATATGGAGGCATTGCGTGTTGAGTGGTGGAAATGTGGCTCGAGTGGGAATCGTACCCAAAACCTATCATGCTTACAGTCACACTTTGCGCCCCTGTTCCACGACCGGTATCTAATTTCAATGTATCTAATAATACTACTAATTAGTTATACCTACTTCTATATATAATATTTTAATAACTCCCTTTAAAACTTTAATATCAGGCTAATATGAAGTCTTTTTGTGTGCAAATCTGTGATAAAGTACATCAAAGGCGTTCTCTACTCTATGAAATAAAATGTAATATAATGTAAAGAGAGCACAAAGGACAAAGAGTGACAGTCATTGTCTGAAACTTTATCCTTCGCTTTCTCGCTACACGCTTTCTTTGAAAAACCTTGTTCTAGTAACTAAATACCGCTGATAATACAAGTAACTGACAATGCTTTTTAGAACTAGTGACGTAATCAGGTTCCATACGCTCTAATTATACGTTTTTTTAATTCCACTTCTTATGTTTTCTCTTTTTTTATTTAAATTGTTAGAAAGTATAGTATAGTAAGTATACCCTATAGTTGTATTATTAAATATAATAATGAGACTATTATTTTTAACATTTTTAAAGGATTAATCCACACTTCGGAGATAAAAATACTTTTTAGAAAACATAAAAATTCCAGTCCAGCCTCAAGGTTGGCTTTGCTTAGGTCTTTAAATATAGTTTGCAGCTCTGACGCGGATGAGGAGAATATGATGATATCATCAGCGAATCGAAGATTAGTTTAACCTTTTCTCACCAACGACAATACCCTTATCGTCCCAGCCGGCCGCTAGATTTCGGAATACTTCCTCTAGGACACCAGTGAACTATTTCGGAGATAGCGGGTCACCCTGCTTCACAACTCTAAAAGGAGAATTGGCAGACTGAAACGGAGATGGCGAGACGGGTTGGACCATTACAAGCCTGACTGGTGTTCAATAACAGAAAATAGACCAGAGTGGAAGAAATGGAGAGAGAGAGATTTAACCCTGTGTCGCTTGGAAACCGTCAAAGCGCTCTGACAGCTAAGCCATAGGTTCTCAAAAATTTTTGACTATTAATATAACTAGTAATCAACATTATATATTTAGTATTAATACAACTTTTAATCAACACATAGTCCGAATGCACAATAATAAAATAATAAGGGTATTATTTATTAATATAAGCTTATCCGTATAGTAGTTACTGAGCAACATAAGTAATACTTACTAATGCACCATAAATTATTCCAGTATCTAGCGACACTTGCAGCCACTTTAATATTTAAAGCGAAAGTGAATATTGTATTATTGAGACTTGAGCACGTTATTTAGCATTCACTTTGCATTACAATTAATATGGCTGCTATTTTAGTCTAAATAATTGTATTAAAAGAATAGCAGAGTGATTAGTCACTTTAAATTTCTATGGATATCGATAGTTCTAGGCGTACATGAGGAAATATTGAATTTCCTACAGTCTATATATACTTAAAATCGTAACTGATCGGTGTCTGTAAATAAAAGATTTGTAAGAGAAAATGTTATTGCTGGCATTTAGTAACGTAATAGTTTTGTTAAATCTGATCTCAGAAATGTCTTCACCAAATTAATCCCTTTTCAATATTGTATTTTTTGGATGTGCAAGATACAGCGTGAACTGATACAGATTTAGATGGATATAAAATAGAAGAAAAATGATTAGGATTAAGTGACTTTAGCGTTAGGCAGTTTCTACTTTACTTCTTCTGATTTTTATATCTCTTTAAAGCGATAAGTCAAATAAAAAAAAAACATTAAATAATTAAACATCACATATAGATATTTTATTATTACTTTACGAGCTAAACCAATGCGACGACATCTAATTACAGGTTCATTGTATGGGCAGAGTATTACGACACTATCCTTGAAGACATATTTCCTGTGTTAAGAAACTAAAACGACTATTTACTCACAATAGATGTTGTAACGCGAAAAAAATGTTGATATGTAGACAACGAGATTGTTTAACAATATCATTTAAAATTGATTAAAGTCATCAGATAACAATGAAAGTAATTATCAGCATCATACAATACACTCGTATTCCCACTCGGGGAAATATTTATTATATTTTCATTTCAGCCATTTGGTGTCGAGGCAAATCGCGGCGTTACGTTCTGAAATTAACACGCAATACCTCCAGAATTCGGCGGAGTGTTTTATAGCGGAGTGTTTTAGCACTAGAACAAAATACATAAATTAGCTAAGTACAAAGCACATAGCGTGTTGCCACACTCAAGTACAGAGTTACCGTCTCCTTTTTAAAACTATCAGTATTTTAAAACAGCGGAAATGATTACCGCTGGCGCCCATATCCGTCACCTGTTGCATTATTCTTTTGTACCTCTATATCCTTTCATTCAATAACTAATTTGTATTTTGTACTTAATCCGACACTCAACTTCTCTATATTGTATACAGCAAACCCTTTGAATACTGATTTAGTCGGTCATATTAGGTGAATTTTACAGTAGAGGCAAGTCGTGGCGCAGCGGCACGAGGTGTGACTGTAAAACCGACTGGTTGTGGGTTCAATCCCCACTCGAGGAGATGAAATATTTACTTAATTTTTATATTTCCATTTCTTCGCTCTGGTGTCGAGGTTAAGCGCGGCGTTGAGTTCTGCCACTCAACACGCAATGCCTCCAGAATTCGGCAGAAAGTGAGGAACGGAGTGTCTTAACACTGGGTTCCCTCAGCCTACCCTGCTGTGTGCGGGATACAACGTGAAGCTGATACTATAGTACCTACCAATAAAAATGATTATTTGATACAGATATAAAGTTACATTGTTACAGTTAATTGAAATCTTACAACCTGTCTCTTCTATTAAACAAATCACTTTTTAAGTGAAACAAATAAAAGTATTTTTAGTATGTTAATTAGTTACTAAGGTAGTAATAGTATTTAAAAAGTTTATATCTTACACGTAGATTGTGGGATAAACAGAAAAACTCAAAATCTATGAATTATTTAGTCAATGTACGTAACTTTTACAACATTATTTCGGTCGACTTCTTACCATCCAAATCCAGTCTGGCAAGTTCTCGAGGAAATTTGCTTAATAATATTCCATAGCATGAACTTGATATCGTTGCGGGAAAGCCAGTATACTTTTAAACGTGTGCTTATTTTTGTTTTCACTTACTGCGTTGTTAATAAACAATCGAACTAATCTCTATATATAATAAAAGGATAGAAAAGTCAATTCTGTACATGAAAGATATAAAAAAAATAAAAATCAGGTCGGTTTATATGTCGATTATAGAACCTAAAAAACCACTCAACAGAATTCTTGTCTGTCTGTCTGTCTGTCTGTCTGTCTGTCTGTCTGTCTGTTTGTTTGTTCGTCAATCACGCAAAAACTACTGGGCAGAAATTGATGATTTTTTGCATGGTATTAGCCTAGGTTCCCAAGGTACATTTTTTTTGGATTTCATTCCGAATTTCATTATAGTTTTATTTAAAAAAAATAAAAACTGAAAAATGTAAATTACTTAAAATACCGATAACTACTGTATGAAATTAATTTATTTTTAGCATGGTAGTAGTTCAAAACCTAATGCAACTTATAGAATATTTTTTATCATAGAGTACGAAGAAATTTTACCAGAAAAAATAACATAATTAAATTTTTTTATAAAAAAAATCGACTTCTTCAATTTCAATCGGATTTCATACTCTGAACTTAACCAAACTTTCACCAAACTATCCTTTATGTGTACCCTTTCTAATAAAAAAAGAATCGTTAAAATCGGTTGAGTTGATATTGAGATATTAGTCCATTTGTCGCGCACAGACATAATGTAAATTTGAGTTTTATATGATTTTTTCATAGATACCATTGTCGGAAATGAACTAAATTAAAATAGGACTACACGGGATGCACTAGCTTCTAAATAAAAAAAGAATCATCAAAATCGGTTCACACAGTCAAAAGTTCTGAGGTAACAAGGATAAAAAATACAGTCGAATTGATGAGCTCCTCTTTTAAGAAGTCGGTTAATAGAAATCTGACATAATTAAATTACGATTATTGTATTTAACCACAATTTAAAAGAAGAAAGTAAATTGAGGCCGTTCGTGGCACAGGGGCACAAAGCATAAACTGGTTGTGGGTTCTATTCCCACTTGAGGAAATTAAATATTTATTTAAATTTATATTTCCATTTCATCGCTCTGGTGTCGAGGCAAAGTGCGGCGTTGAGTTTCACTACTCAGCACGCAATGCCTACAGAATTCCGCGGAAAGTAGGAAACAGGAAGTAGTGTCTTAACACTAGGTTCCCTCTGCCTACCCTGCTGCGTGCGGGATACAGCGTGAAGCTGAAAAAAGAAGTACAATTAATAGTTGTTTAGTCTACCATAATTATTATTTTAAACGTCAACGTTGGTGACATTAACAAAAATAATAAACTAGGTATATTTTTCGGGACTAGCTCAAATGGCGATATCTGCAATAAAAAGTACAGTAATACCCTGACTTACGCTACCCCGTTTTATGCGAATTCGGAGATACACGGTTTTTCATTTCGATTGCCGCGCATCGGCTCTCTCGCTCTGCACACTCAGTTTCCAGTTTGCGACAGGTTTAAACATGTTCCGCGTGAAATTGTTTTACGTGCGCAGTGCGTTTTACGTATAATCTCTAATTATAACGTCTAAAAGAACGAAAAATGAGTCATTTGAGCATAACAAGAAAAGAAAACACTGTCTTTGGAGTGAAAAAAAATATAATTAAAGACTTTGAAGTAAAAATGAAAATTTGTGAATTGGAAAAGAAGAAAAATTAAACTCGGCACTCAACATTGTTAGAATACATGAAGCCTTCCAGCTCAAAATAATTCCGGTTTAGGTTACTTTATTCATAACAATGTAATTTTTTTTACTATCCTACACTTTATTAAACATTTTTCTTCGAAATTATGTTTTTTTTTAAACTCTGGTCCTGATTAAAGAAACTTTATATGCAAAGTTGAACCCCGACTTACGTGAATTCAACTTACACGGCAATCGCTCCGTCCCACCTACCGCGTAAGTCCGGGGTATTACTGTATATGTATTTGGAAAGTAAATTCTGATTGTGAGTTCATAGTTTATAAAACTTTATATTGTGTTTAGATGACGCGCTGATGTCAATACATTTTAATCATTGGCGTTATATATACCTATATATAAAGTTGCATTCATTTACAGTAGATATATTTCTCAAGAGAACTTTCTCAAGACTTTATATATAAAAAATACATTAAATAATCATGTTAAGGAAGTATCAAATATATTAATGTCATCTGTTAAAACAACGTGAAGCTGACTAAACTTAATGCTATATTCAAAACAAATGAATTGTGTGTAAATTTATTAATACGTTTCAAGTATGAAAAAAAAAGCAATATAATTGCGTTTCGTCTCCTTTTTTTTTCCAATATTTTATATTTCTATTATTTATATCAATATATCAGGGACGTAAATGCGGGAACAGAGGCATGCCACCTTAGTACAAACCTCTAAAAATGTATTTACGTGTTATAGTTAAAGAATAAAAAGAATGTGTGATTCCTCTATAGAATATATTATTCTACATTATATCATAAAAAACAGGTTTAAACAGTGCATATGAAGGTATCCTCCTGTAGTATAACTATTTTCAATTACTATCAACACTACAATGTCAATACTATTTGGTATTATAGTGTAATTTTGAACATTTTAAATATTTTCCAGTCATTATAATGAAAAACATAGACTATTTTTAATTTGAAAAAATAATTTATTAACTATAAGAATATTGGTAGTGTTGTAATAACTTGGTATTAATTAACCAAAAAAATACTATAAATATTAAATAGGCTCAATTATACAAAGTTTTTTTGTAAGCACCACTTTAAATAAAACCACAGTTTTAACTACTCTATAAAAAACCCAATAATAAAAAAGTTATGTTTTCAAACAAAATAAATAATAAAATTATCGTTGTAAAATAAAATATAATTTGTCGAGAACGACGCACGCACACATAAACCTATCAAAGGGAAACCGCCGCATACGCCTCATTCCGAAATTGAGTCGTATTGGCGGCAAAGTTCAAAGTTCTAAAGATTTTAGTAGTATTTTTGTAGTAGTATGTTTAGCGTTATTGGTATCTATGCGTAACCGCGTCACACGAAATATAGACATGAATAAACATCGTGAAATGAACAAAAAAACCTACGTCTTCACTGTTGATGTATATTGCTTAATTTCTTTAAAATATTTTACCCTATATGCTGTTTCCGTAAAAGGAGCGCTGACGCTTCTCATCTCTTCTTTGTTAAAGGCCGTCGCGGCACAGGGGCACAAAGTTGTGGCTGTAACGCGACTGGTGTGGGTCCGATCCCCACTTGGAGGATTGAATTATAATTTAATAATATTTTCATTTCGTTTAATAATATTTTCAGTTCGCACATCAGTCACGCATTACACGCAATATCTTAACACTAAGTTGCCCTGCTAAAGGCGGGATAAAGCCTGTATCTGGTTTTAACTTTGTGTGAGCCGATTAAAATAAAGTCCAGTCCAGTTGAGGCCAGTCGTGGCGCAGCGGCACGAAGTGTGACTGTGCAACTAACTGTTTGTGGGTTCGATCCCTACTCGAGGAGATGAAATATTTACTTAAATTTATATTTCCATTTCGTCGCACTGGTGTCGAGGTAAAGCACGGCGTTGAGTTCTGCCACTCAACACGCAATGCCTCCAGAATTCGGCAGAAAGTGGGGAATGGAGTGTCTTAACACTAGGTTCCCTTTGCCTAACCTGCTGTGTGCGGGATACAGCGTGAAGCTGATTAAAATAAAACTAATACTCAATATTTAAGGGCAGTTTGCCAAAATACAAACAAAAAAAGTATTTAAATCGGTTAAGCAGTTTCTGAGATTATCGTGAAGAAACGCACAGACAAACAGACCAACTGACCAAGTTTTATTACATCGTTAATTGTAATATCTTCTATGTACAGACACCGATGAGTTAGGATTTTATTGTAAGTATCTATAAGTCTGTTTTTCTTTCAAACATTTAATTTTGAAGATTCTTATAGGAGATACAAAAATGCGACCTAAAGTTTTAATGACTTTCTCTAAAAAAATCTTGATTGCGCTGCAAACATACATAATAGGTATATCAAAACACGAACATATTTGAGTGTGTTAAGTAAATAATTCTGTGGTATAAGCGGGCGAAGCCGCGAGCGGGTCGCTAGTCTATATATATAAAAGGACTTGTGCTGACTGACTGAGGTAAGACGCACGCAGAGCCGTAACCGCTGATGGTAGAAATGTGAAATTTGGGCAGATGTTTATTTTCATATTCTGGACATCCACTAAGAAGGGAATTTGAAAAATTTTAACCCTAAAGGGATGAAATAGGGGTTGAAAGTTTGTATGGAAAAACATTTTAATCTGTACCGATTGTTATAAAATTTGAAAATATTTCATTGAACACGTGTTTCATTGTTTTTAAGAATACCCCCCCTAAGGGTTCAAATAAGAGGTTGAAAGTTTATATGGAAAAATCTTAAAATTGCCACCGATTTTTATAAAAATTTAAATTCAGACTGTTAAAAATATTTTATTGAACACGTATTTCGTGGTTCTTTTAGAATTCACTCATAATAAGCGGGCGAAGCCGCGCGCGTCCTCTAGTTATACATATATAAAATAATAATCGTAACATGCTGTTATAAAATGTGCCTATATAATTTTATTTCACATATTATAATATTATTTTATTAGAGGTGAAACGTCAATGCTTCATAGATCACGTTTACTTTATAGATACATTTATATAAACAACTCAATATGATTCACCATCTGTCAGTTTATGGACTTGTCAGTCAGCGTTAGACCTCTGTGTGGCAGCTGTCATCTTGTCTTTCGTCTACCATTAAAAGTATTAGGTCATATATTTACATTATCACTATTTTAAGTGCGTTCTGATATAAAATTTCTGTTTAAACATTAGGTAATACTTGACTATCGACTCAATATTATAGAAACTATATTTTAAATTTTTCATTTGCTGTAGGTATAGACGAACAACCTTCACACCTCGTTTATGTGCTATGAATGTCAAAATAGCGCGTAAAATTTTACTAAACAAGCACACAGCCAATATGGTGATGAATGTCTGAGATAATATGTTAATTGTTTAGATTTAAATTTCATAATTTTTTATGTAACAAAGAAAAATCTTTTTGTTACTTTTCAAATTGTAAAAAAAGTATACATACGCGTAAAAACTATAATTTATATTATTTAGATCAAATATTTTATTTAGATTGTATTTTACAAGTGATGAAAAAATAGACACATTATTTAAAATAGCAAATTCTACGTTACACAAACCTAAACATACGAATTAAATCAAATACTACTTTTCACTCTACCACTGTGCGCCCTACCTGCGGCAGTGTTTCCAGATACGAACTGAGTACCTTCAAAAAGCGCGTCTATCACCTTAAAACGGCAACGCACCTGTAGTTCCTCTGGTGTTGCACGGGGTCGTGGGCGGCAGTCACTTACCATCAGGTGACCCGAACGCTCGTTTGCCTTGTCTTTTCCATAAAAACAAAACTCCATGGACTTTAATTATCTGTCTTGTTATATTGTATGTACAGAAATCTTGTTCTACAATATTATACTTGCAATTAAAGTCCATTATATATTATCTTAAGACATCCTGGTTATAAGTTATTCCATTCTCCGCTTTGTTATAATAGAGCGACCGAGAAAATGAAAATATTTAATATAAAAAACAAACTGTTTTCGAAGTGGTTTCCCAAGAAAACATCACAATCCCTTTTAAAAAATACTTGATGTTGTGTAGAACATGGTGGTGCTTTTACTATAAAAAAAATCTCATTTAAGACAAAAACTGGTAAGAGCCTTGCAAGCATCTTCTCAAATATGCATACATATGTACATATAAATAGTACGTATATCAATGTACATATTAAAAAAAAAAAAATGGATATTAGAGCTATTGAAAGATTTTTACAGAGGAAGTACAATTTTTTTTAAAAATTATGAAAAAAAAAAATTACATCTTCATAAAAGGCAATTTCAAAAATATAAATTAACTTGAATCAGTTTTTGCATTCTTAGAAATAATTACAAACATTTTTCGGATTTAATAAAACCTTTCATTTCATTCCATTCATTAAGTGGAAAAGCTGTAACTGCATTATATAAAGAAAATGAATACCAGTTTCACATCTAAGTACATATCTAAAATATCAAGTAAAGTAGAATCAGACGTCCTAATACATTTGAAAACTATATAGATATATAGAACTATATAGATATTTCTTTAATTTTTTTTCTTACCACATGTACGCAGTTTTGCTGTTACGACTATTAGAATTATTCGTTTGTAATGTCTTACATTGCGTCACTAACGTATGCAGATAACATACACCATTATTTTTATGATTAAAAATAGCGTGTTTCTAATTATTTAGATGCACTGTGAAACAGTGTAAATCGTTTAGGTAATAACGCTTTAGAGAGACGTATAATTGTTTTGTTGATTGCATGCCAATATATAAATAAAATCTTAATATTAAGTTGCATTAGTTTTATGGCGAACGGTCAACGCTTTTTTGGCTCAACTCGTAGTTTATTTGGTTAAACGCGGTGATTATTAAAGTAAAAAAACTTGCGGCACAAAGTGTGACTGTAAAACCGAATGGTTGTGGGTTCGATACCCACTCGAGGAGATGAAATATTAACTTAAATATATATTTTCATTTCTTCGCTCTGGTGTCGAGGCAAAGCGCGGCGTTGAGTTCTGCCACTCAACACGCAATGCGTCCAGAATCCGGCAGAAAGTGGGGAACGGAGTATCAACACTAGGTGACCTATGCCTACCCTGCTGTATGCGGGATACAGCGTGAAGCTGATTTATTTATTTATTTAAAAAACTTCTTTAAAAATATCGAAGTAGTATAACTAGATTTTCTTTACTTGATATGGGCCATGTCTGAATAGAGAAAATATATATAAAATTAATAATTACCATAAATCACATATAAGGCAGGAAATGACATATAACGCTATACATGCCGCGTTGACGTGCAGACACGAGATAGTGTCTGAATGTGCCTACGGTGCTTGTAGGTTCGATTCTTACTCAGTTTCCCCTAGTCATTTTTTTAATGATTTTCACTTTGAGTTATTTCTGAAGTTGAGTTATTTTTCAATTATTTTCATTTTTCTATTCTGATAATAGAATATAGGGTTCCCTCACTCCACAGGCAGTCTCTTAATTCTCAGAGCAGTGGACGGATTGTCTTGATACTAGTCTATATTTGCTTACCCTACTATATGTGGCATAAAAAGTGAAACGTTCTAAAAAAAGTTACCAAGATCGCCACATCTGGTCTCTAATTATACATACACATAAAGGTAAATAGAAAACAAAGAAATAATAAACAGTTTGAATACATGTGTTAATTACTTTATTTTTATTGTAAAACTGATATTTGTTATCATCTCACGTTTATTGCAGTGGCCAATTAGATATAATAACTTTTATTAGTTTATTTTTTTTGTAATTAAAACATAGTATATGATGTTTACAGAAAATGAATATTATGAATTGAAAATTGCATATGCTTTAGCTTTTTATATTCAGTTGCTATAAGTAACATGTCTAATCCAGATATTAAATGTGTAAATCTATATATACCTATAATAATATATTTTTTTAGAGGCTGGTCGTGGCGCAGCGGCACGAGGTGTGACTGCAAAACCGACTGGTTGTGGGTTCGATCCCCACTCGAGATGAAATATTTACTTAAATTTATATTTCCATTTCTTCGCTCTGGTGTCGAGGTTAAGCGCGGCGTTGAGTTCTGCCACTCAACACGCAATGCCTTCAGAATTCGGCAGAAAGTGGGGAACGGAGTGTCTTAACACTAGGGTAGGCAGAGGGACTGCCTACCCTGCTGTGTGCGGGAAACAGCGTGAAGCTAATTTAATTGTTTTTTTATATATTTTTTTTGAAGAAAGTGTTGACATTATAAAATCACTATCTTCACTTCACAGGTTGGTAATAAGTACATTGAACCTGGAACCAACTTACTTAAGTTAAATATACTGAAAATTACCTACTTTATATTTAATTATTTTTTTATTAACATTTTTATCTGCTCGATTACCTGCATAAGTAGCATCAGCTATTTAAAATTAATATAAACAATTCATCAATGAAAGCGAAAGATGACATTGTTATTTTTTTATTTGACTTTTTTCCATCGGAAGTTGTTTTGTGATTGCAGACGACAAAAAGCCGTCAATTAAAAGAGACGCGCTCCATTTCATTGGCTGATTGGCGAAGGCAAAAAACCAGGAAGCCTCGTTCTGAGTCACTGATGGTGAAAATTATGGGAAAATTAATAATTTTGTAATCTGAATAACATAATAAATATGTTTTAAAAAATATTATTTCTAAAATTAAATTAAACTTTGAGCTTAGTGCGATTTTGAATTATTGTTGACAAAAAATTACGCGTTTCTTATGAAGTTTTAGGTACCTACCTATTGAATTAATTACTCATATTTTAATCTATTCCCCCAAACGAACTAGTTTAATTACATAGATTTGAAAAAAAACCACTTGTTTCATTTCCGCTTACGCACAACGACTTCACAATGAAGAAAAACATGAGAGAAAAAAATGTGAATTGATACTACGCGAGGCTTAATGTAATAAAATAAAATAGTTCTTAACTTAACTTAATTAACTTTTGTCAGACATACACCATAAAGCTTAATCACGCGGCCATTTTGTTGACTGAAATGCCGATTCACTGTCAATGACATTCGTAAAGCTCCAAGTTCGTAACCTTCAGGTAATAACGTTACCTTCGCCTGAAGTTCACGATACGGTCACGCGACGAGAGACGCCTAAAGACCCTCTTTCCACCCAGTGTTGTTACATACAAAAATAGTTTTAGCGAGGTTATTTTATTTCCGTGTTGCCATTAAAATTGATAAGTCCAAGTTTACATCTTAAAACTGGTATTGCAAGTTTAAGAACTACGTAATTAGGTATATTGATAAACGAATATCACCTTCGAAAATGCATTTATTATACGCTTGACTACAGCAGTGTATAAAACATATTTTTATTGTTTTATATTAAGAATGATATTTATAAAGGTAAATAAATGTAATGTTGCTGTAGCGCAGGGGCACAAGCGTGTCACTGTAAATGCGACAGATTGTGGGTTCGATTACCACTCGATGAAATGAAATATTTAATATTTTCATTTCTTTGCTCTGCTATCGAGGAAAAGTGTAGTGTTGTGTTCCGTCACTCAATAAACAATATCTCCAGAATTCGGCGTAGAGTGGGACGCGGAGTGTCTAATATTATGGTCCTTTTGCCTACCCTGCTACATGCGGAATACGTGATGCCGAAAAAAGAGTAAAGTTTGAGTATTGCCAAGGCAAGCGTGAGACTGTAGACACGACGGATTGTGGGGGAATGAAATATTTAATATATTCATTTCCTCGCTCTGGAAACAAGGCAAAGCGCGGCGTTGAGTTCCACCGCACTCTCACTCAACAATCATTAAACGCTTTTTATACATAGATGTCGCTAAGATATGCCACAAAATAAGTCTAAATGGTAAGAAAAACATAATGTGTTATTTAATATAATATTTGCTTATTTCGTTTGATAAGGAACATCACTAGGAACACGAGTATGAAAGAGCTGTTTCATTAAAGCCCGCGAAGGACAGACCTTGCTCAGTCACGGCCGTGGAACAGCCTTCACTGATGGAAATAAATATAAATTATTTCCTCCCTTTATATATGATTGTGTTTGATTGTGAAAGTATATACTCCTAGTCGATACTTAATAAAAATATATAGATAAATTAAATTACCTTGTAGTTATTAGTGACAAAAGCTAGTGACACTTCGTTTACCTTCACATTACATCCTCCTCATATAGTAGGGAGACATAGGGAACCTAGTGGTGAGATACTCCGTTTTTCATTTTCCGCCGAATTCTCGAGACATTGCGCGTTGAGTGAGGGTGTGGCGAAACTCAACACCGCGGTTTGCTTTGTCACTATAGCGAGGAAATTAAAATATGAAATAGGTATTTCATTCCCCAAATGGTAATCGAAACCACAACCGTCGCGTTTTTCATACGCCTGTGACACTGTGCCACGACGGTCCCAACTGCGCTACGACTAAGTAAGCTAAGTTCAGTCAGTTCAGTTCAGTTATTGTAAATATACAATATGAATTTTAAAGAAAAACTGAAATATTTATCAAAGGCTTTTTACTTTGTATGTGTCATATAAAGTTAATATCCTCAGTATGTCCAGCAACAACTTTATGTTTCTACTGGAGAGTACAGTAAAAAATTATATTTCCACTACCATCTTATACCCAAGTACATTAAATATTTATCTTTATATTGTGACTTCATACTAAAAAAACTTCAACAAATAGTAATAATAATAGATATCTGATAAGAAATAATGTGTATAATCTGTATACACCTCGATTAATTATAATTATCTAATAGATAAACTCGTTATGGTTAACATGTGTCTGTATAATTGTTACTTATTTTTAATAGTATGTATCTATACATTAGATCTAACTTCCATATTACTTTACTACTTATGTGATTGTAGAGACAAACATTTGCATTTTAAACTTTAATTTCTTAAATTATTATAATAAAATTTAATTAAAAAAATACTAAGTATCATGGGGTAATAAGCAACTGAATAACACATTCTTGACATATGAATATTTACCAAAACAATACCTTTTTATATTTTTCTATAATTATGTAAGTTATGTAAATAAAAGCTTAAAAAACATTATCACATATAAACCATGTTATGAGGGCAACCAGCGGTTTATTATCTTAGTTTGCTTTATAAATCCCTTGCAAATAAGGAATGCAGATAAAGAAATAGATCATTATTTAGGGTTCCACAACACTTGCGTACTTACACTAACACGGCGGTACATATGTGCCGCCTTTTTTGACACTTTCTAATAAGTGTCCGTTTTAATATTTACCTGGACAGCTAGTTTAGATACTACATTCCCATTAAGACACTTCCGTTCACCAATAAAAGAAATATGTACATAATTGTGTATATATTAATTATTATATAAGTTTTTGCATAAAGAAATCCAAATGTCCATGTCATATTTTTTTTCTTCTCTAATGACATATAATAGTAACATAGATCAAAGTTAACTGTGAAAACACAAATAAATAAATATTATTTATTGTTCAAGGAAGTAAAATATTAGGTTAAGTACCTATTAGTTGGTCTTAGATGTTTTAAAACGTTAGTTGAGCTTTTTCATATTTAATACGGCGATGACGTACGACCAATCTGTGAAAATATTGTATAAATTATGTACATAAAGTAATATATGATTTTAAAAAATCAAACTTAATTTAAAATATTTAATGGCTCCTTATCATATAAGTACGTACGAATTATATGGATTTAGATTTAGTAACTAATGTTTTTTTTTCATCCATTTGGTAGCCCTATGCCATAGACATACATATTGGTACACAGATATGCTGATATGTCAATCTCATAACACCTCACTGTTCGCGTTTTAGTCGGGAGTTAAAAAAAACAGATCGCCGTACACGTCAAAAATAAAACATTTTGTAAAGAACCCTTTTTATAAATTCATATCAAATATTAGTTGCTATCTTATCAATTATACAATCCTCTTACATATCGATGTTAGCGCGGAAGCGTGAAGGCGACATTGCAAATGAATTAATTTTGTAATCACCACACAAGGAATTGGAACTAGTTCCGAGGATATTATTTGGATGGTGATAATAAAAAAAAAACGCTATATAATCACTGTCACACTTACGGGTGGTAGTAGTGACTGTGTTCTACTCGTTTAAGAACAGTGAGTAGCGTTTAAATTTTCTAAAGTTATCAAATCAATCAATCAGCTTCATATTCTTATCAAATCAGCTTCACGCTGTATTCCGCTCACAGCAGAGTAGGCACAGGGA
Organism: Heliconius himera; assembly: GCA_021202915.1. Lineage (NCBI taxonomy): Eukaryota > Metazoa > Arthropoda > Insecta > Lepidoptera > Nymphalidae > Heliconius > Heliconius himera. The sequence goes on from JAJHJA010000086.1 coordinate 983,562, forward strand.
ACATAGTGTTAAAACACTATGTTCCCCACTTAAAGGCATTGCGTGTTTAGTGGCGGAGCTCAATACCGCGCTTTGCCTTGACACCAGAGCCAAGAAATAGAAATATAAATTTAAATAAATACTTCATTTCCTCGAATGGGAATCGAACCCACTACCAGTCGCGTTTACAGTCACACCTTATGCTTTTGCGCCACGACTGGCCTCTAATATTCTAATCTATTCTGCATATTACTTTACTTTATTTATGAATTCTACGTAAATCATATTGAATCATAACTTCATTTCTTTGAGTATGGTTTTGAGAGTATAAGCAAAGATCACTTCGCTAATTTCACGTTGTAATACGAAAACCTATTATTCTTTATGAAGTCATGAAAAAAAAAATGTTGTCATTATTTGACATTATCCAAGTTTTCAAGATAAATTAGTCTTAGTCATCAATTAGTTAATGTACCAAAGGCTACAAACAATATTTTTTTCTTTTAGTTATTTATATAGTGGTAGCTAATTTTATTACCATTTTAAGCTGTACCTAGAAATATTTGTACATAATAAACAGTATACTTATTTTTCTATAAAATACTCAGATACATAAAATTTATTTATTATTTTATAAAATTATATACGTAGAAATAATAAAGGGTTTATTATGACATTATTGATAGCGTTTTTATATGAGTAATTTCCACACGTTCTTACATGTATGAGTTGTGCTTTATCGGAATGAATATCAACTGGCCATGTTAATTGGTTACGTTAAGCAATGCTAATGCGCTAGCTGCACATATAAACAATAGAGGGGTTTTATAGATAATTAATTATTAAAACATTATTTACTAAATGGAACCTAAATAAAGATTATACTATATTTCTCATAATGTTTAAATGCCATTCTCATGTCTAAGATTACTTAAAATTTATTTCATTTATTTTATGCATAATAAATTTCGGTATAAGTAGGTATACTTACAATTTTTGGTCTATTATTTTATTAAATGAGCAACGGAAATGCCTTAATGGGAACGGAGTGTCTTAACACTAGGTTTCCATGTTCTCTTTGTCTACCCTCGCTATATGCTGGCTAAAGTATGAGACTAAAAAAAATTAAAAATTTAAATTTTTAAAAGACATCAGGCAAAGTCCTTAGCGATTCATTTCGAAAATAAATCGTGACATTTCGTGATCAAATGTAACGAGCTCGTGATGTTCAACATTTTTACAATTACGTTAAGCAATAGAGTTGCGACAGATTTACACACGCAACTGATATCTATGAGTTTGTAAGTATTATGATTTTGTAATACGTATTTATATAAATCATAATTATAACGCGTCTTATCTAACGATCGTTTATTTCTCATTCAACGACCAAACCGTTGTTAGGGATTTTTTTTAATTAATATATTTGTAGAGTCTTTTCTAGTCGATATTTTGAAGATAAATAAATAATCAATCGATTACAAATATTTAATATTAAATTAAATTGTTATTTAAATACATTATAAAAAAAAAATACATCTGCTTAATATAATGTTTACTAGGCTACGCACATACAACACGGTCATATCAAATATTTGTTTGTGAAATTTTACATTTAACGGTTACATGGCAAAACATGGAAAAAAACGTTATTGTTTAATTTTTTTAAATGCCCAAACTGACTTTAATAAGACGGATTGACTGACAGTTTATTATGTTTCTATAATAGATATTGAATTTATTATTATGTTTCGAACTAAATAGAAAATCCTTGGAATATGCAATAGAGTTCCGTCGTTATCTTCTCTTTGTAACAGAAACTTTATCATAATTTATGAATCACAATATTATATTGAAAATTTTATACTAGTTCGGTCAACGACCTGGGGTCAACGACCTCTAGTTATTTGGGAATACATAAATATGTATATAAATAATGACCCAGATTCTTAATATTCGTATATACATTTGACCGTGGAGATGTTTACTTTTAATATTTGACTACGTTATTATTGAAAAGTAAAGTAGGTTTGTTGAAGAATTTAAAAAAAAATATAAGTTCCGCGACGTAACACCCCTAGTCGGTTTTCAATTACGAATTAATTAACATGAATATTTTAAGTCCATATTTACTTTTTTTTTATATATTTCTATCCAGGGCGATCCATTGTACTGCAATGTTAAATTTCAATGTATGAATATAATACATATACATACGTAATATATTAATAGTTAAGTAGTAGGGAGCCAGAATAAATATATGAAAATTGAATCATATTATTTGTCATTGAACAAGTAAAGTTGAAAAAGTAAACTAAAGATATTTCATCGACTTTTTTTCATATTTATATTAAAAACTTACGAGCGACAGTTATATCATCATCAAGAAAGTTTAATGAAGATAATCTTCGGCTTTTATAGCATGTAATTTGAACGGGAACTTTTTGAGAAAATGTAAAATTAAAATAATTCACTGTCGCTCTGTTTATGGCCGCAAGCCTAGGCTCGAGTCCCGCGAGGGGCGCCCTTGCCGCCGATTTCGTCCTAGCAAGCAGCGAAGTAGTGCTAGTGCCTAGTAAAAATGATTAAATGTATACATTATATAATCAATCTTATGGCAAATGCAGCATAATAAATGAAAGCGAAGCCGCGAATAGGCCGCTAGTCTTCTCTAAATCGATATTTTTAAAATAAAGTATAGGTTGTTTACACTGTGTATTAAGTGCCATCAAGAATAGACTTATCTAATTATTAATTAGATTAAGAAACCATTTCTTTTTTTTAGTTCAAAGTTCAACAATTAAATAAACACATAAATGTATATGTTTTTTGTTTTGTAAAATCTACTAATTATATTATTTTTTATGCTTGTTATTATTAAAATATCAAATCCACTCTAAATAAAACTATTTTTAAATACCATAAACAATCAGCAATTTGATGTCTTCCGTGGCGCAGTGGAACGAGCCTCTGACTGCAAACGCGACAGATTGTGGATTTGATTTTTTCACTCTGGTGTCGACAGAAAAGGCAAGGTAGAATTTCGCCACTCAACACGCAATGAATCCAAAAGCGGAAGCGGGGTGTTTTAACACTAGGTTCACTCTGCCTACCCTCACACATGCGGCATACAGCGTAAAACTGTACAAATTAGCAATTATATATAATGTTTTCTTATCGCTTTAAAAAAAGGTAGTTTCGATAAAAAATGTATGACGCACATAATAATTGACGTTGTTTATTGTTCCAGTTGCCGGCAGCAGCAAAGTTCCTGGCGGGGTATGGAGCAGCGGTCGACTTCTCAGATGATCTGATATCCTGGTAGACCACCAGTAGCAGACGCGGGAGGCTGCGTGATAATGTTATGACGACAACCCTCGCATGAACAGAACAAACTGGAGTCATCAAAATAATATTTTTCTTGCAAGCCAGTATTGTTCGAATCGCTAGTGATAACGATAGTGTCGCGTTCTTAACTAAATCCGTTGCGTGTGTTTTCGTTGGCCGATAGCGCTATCACACAGTGTGAGAACGCGGTAGCACCACGACGTATAGCTGCCACAACGTGTAGTGTATATATATATTAATTCCCAATATATTGGATGTGTGTTTATACCAAAAATGCGCCCAGATCTTTGGTCTCGTGTGGCGACGATCGGATTGGTGGTCAGCATTGTGGGATGTCACGCTCCCAGCAGTGACCTGGAGTCCGTGCGCTACGGGCCCACTGAGGACAGGTTCGGGGGCGACACCTACACCGTCGCCAATATTAATATAACGTATGAAGACGAACATGGGGAGCTGTATACTGAGACTTCTGAGGTAAGACCATAAATTTATAAACTCTAAGTATATGTCATATGTGTCCTACAAATTACTACCCATAATTACCCATAGGAAATAATTATATGGAAATTAATATAAGCTATAGAAAAACTAATAAATGTTTGATTGACGTAAATCAAATATTAAATATACCTAATATACGTAATATTAAATTTTGCAATAAAAATAAATGTTAATCCTGTTTACCGTGAGATCGTGAGCCCGGAGGTAAAGTGTTATCGATGATATTCTATTCTTTATCTAGACTAGAAAAAGTATGTTGTCACGTCGAATGCAAAACATAAAAAAAATACTGTATTATCTATTTAGTTCAATTTATTGGTATTTAAATAAAATTTTGATAAAATCGCCTTGAACGTTTATCACATCCTGTTTTACAGTGACATCGTTCATTTCGTCATTGGGGAGCATGACTAACAACCTGAAATTTCTATAAATAAGTATAATGTTAAAGAATAAATTAAAATAAATTAATAAATATTTCGGAAGTAGCTATATTGACTTTGACTCAATTGATAAAATTCAAATGACTGTACAATGTTTACATTGCGCATATCACACCTAAAAGTTCCCATCATCCATCTATATTATGACTTGGATCAAAATCTATAAGTGATTAGAAAACAAACATATCGATTACTTTTACGATTTTAAAAGTGTTATCTTGCAATACACATAAAGAAAAAAAATGAAAAATGGACATTTAAATTTCATACAATTTCTATCACATACTTATAATTGTAGTTAATTTTATACAAAAATAGTGTAAGTTTGTCAAATTTTATAAGTTGTACTTCCCGTTGACTGGCGACCTCCCAATTGACCGTGTTTTTTTAATTATATATAATTAAGCTTAAAATAGGCCTAAGCCTATTGTTTAAGCTTCATGAGAAAATCCATAATTTTTTTTCTATGGTTTTCAATAATCTCAACAAACAGGCTTTCCCACGTCATACATAAGTCTTGTAACATAAAAACTTAATGAATGGTAATTTGTTTGTGTTTCTTCTCACTTTAGTAGACATCGTTTACGACTTTAATTAAATGAACATTAAACGTTAGTCCTACTTGCATTACGTTAGTATTAGACTTAAATGCCCGCTTAAAATATTAATTTATTTATTTTTATATTATAGACAATAGATAATTTAAAAAAAAAAAAAAAAATTAATAAAAAGTGTCTGATGTCCTATCTACATACCTCTAAGAATGTGTGTGTGTAAAGTTTTATGATATTTGGATGAGTAGTTTTGGCGTGAAGGCGTAAAAACAAACCTTAATTCATATTTATCCTAAAGGATACGTATAATTTTTTTTTGTGTATTGCTATTTTAAATCAAATTAAAATTTCTAATTTTTATTGAATTGTATTGTCCTATACCATAGATATACTAAAGATTTCTTTTTGTAGTCCAAAGTTAGAAGAAATAATACGTCGCTACAGCCTCTGGCTATGCGGCGAACGACTTAAAAGCGGAAGCTTTCTGGGACAGAAGCGATTCTGTAAAATTAATTAAAATATTTGTAAAGGTATTTTCAAATTTTGCCAATTTAATCAAAATTTAAAATTTTACTATTTTTAAATAGATTAGTTAGGAATTGTTTCATATCTTCGTTACGATCTTAAGTTGCTAACAATGTGTTTATATATTATTTATTTCTGTATACTGTAGACGTGACAGGTTGTGGGTTCGATTCCCACTCGAGGAAAATGAAATATTAATAATTTCCTTTCATCGCTCTAAGCTTAGTTCCGCCAGTCACACAATGACTATAGAATTCTACAAAAGCGTTGCCATTAAGAAATACTCTTCTATTAGGGGGATATAGCGTGAAGCAAAAAACGCTAACAAAATATAAATCGTACACAAACACAGGTCGATTGTAACATTAACCTACAGGCTTACTTTAAAACTAGTTCTTTGGCCTCCCTAATTTATCTCGCGAGTCTCTGTTTGATCAGGTTACATATAGATGTAGTAAGATATAAGATACGAAATATACTTTATTTTCCACAACAAATTGAATCTCATACGGTACAAGCTTGATATTTGTATGAGATATCTTTAGATCTAATTAACATAAATTACGGACGTAACTGTCTCATTTATCCAGATTTTAGTTATTTTAATATTTAAAATAAGCCAAGAAGTAAATAGTATATACTTTATACCTTTAGTGTCACTTAAATGTTTATATGAATCATTATGAAATCACCGAATTATAATGTTTATCTAATATATTTGTAGACAAATATTTTTTTTCTTCGCTCTCTCTCTCTCTTCATCTTCTCGCTGTATCCCACAATAAGCAGAAGGAGTCTAGTGTTAAGTATGTAGTAAGTTAAAATTTTTACACATAAAATTTATTTGTGTCAAATTTGAGTAAATATGTATTTTTATATGAATACATTTTATATTGAATTTGAGTGAATATATTTGTGTTACATTTTTATTTATGAACACATTACGCGAAAGCATTTTTTTTTTCAAGGAAAATTGAACTTGCAGTCAGATAAAATAGACCAGTACCATATCAGGCAGGCGGATGTAAACCGCCTGTTGTATTATATTGAAAATATCACTATAAAATTATACAATTACTACTTTACTTATTGGAACAACGTATAGCTGGGAAATAAATGAAAATAAATGTTAAAATTTGTTTACTAAAGCTTTTAAATGTGATATTTAAAAGTCGACGTTTCTCGTGTGCGACTTTGGCAGGCATCCAGCAGAACGTATGCCCACAAACTATCCACTCATACACAACAATAAAAGTGAAATTAAACAACAAATATTTTCTTTTACACTGTAATTTTTTACTTTATTTAATATATTTTTTTACTTTACGTTTTTATATTTCTAATTTATTACGTATTTCTAATTGACAGTTGAAAATGAAACAAATTCACAAGTTAAAAAGAAACATACATAAAATATAATGTTCAACATCGTTACGGGCTGCGGCGCTTCGATATCGGCAAGTAATTTAAATTAAAATAATGTATTTTATTTCTTTGTTCAAAGTATGTGCCTTCGTAATATAAAGAAAATACATTTTGCATAACTGCTTACCTTTAACTCTGGAATATTTAAAAAAAAATTGGAATCCTAGAGAGCAAACACAAGTCATATTAATTTAAAAGATTATTCGTTGGCTTGAAAATATCTATGATAAATAAATATTATCACAAGATCTGTTTTTACAAATAAATTAGATTAGTTCCTCCAAAAATGATAAAGAATGATGATATGCTGTATCTTTATACTGATAGTTGACAAGTTTAAACACCTCCCTGTCGTTGCCGGTCCGAAGAAGATTGTAACCATTAGCGCAGGGGCTTCCAACCTTTTTCAGCTCGCGGCGCAGTTACAAGTTTGGTATTTTTTGACGGCGCCCTACACAAGTTAGTGAGCTATTAGAAAAAGAAACAGTTGACAACAAACAAACGTTCGCTATTAGAAAAAGAAAAAGCGGTACGACGGTAGGTATCTACCTACCGTTAAAACCTTATTTATATTGCAAGCGCTCAGAAAGGCACCGACCGCGAATATTTTGAGATTTCACTAGCGGGCCGCGGCGCACAGGTCGGGAACCCCTGCATTAGCGCGTTAGCTTTAAAATACTGGCTGCAATATTATCAGCTTGACGCTGTATCCCGCATATAGCAGCGTAAGCAGAGGGAATCTGATGTTAAGACACTCCATTCCCTTCCAATTTTCGTCGAATCTTTCCCACTCGAAGAATTGAAATATTCGACATTTTCATTTCTTTGCTCTGGTGTCGGGGCAAAAGCGTCGCGCTCAGTTTCGCCAGTCAATACGCACTGCCTCCAGAAATCGGTGAAGAGTGAGGAGCGGAGTGTTAAAAATAAATATGTTTTTATTTTTAGGGTTTCATGCCTAAAAAAGAAACATAACCTTTATAAAATCACTTTGTTAACCGTCTCAGACTCACTCAGACTCGGAACTTTCTCAAACACACGTGGCGTCAAATACTCAGGCCTATTGCAGTCCTTTGGAACTAACTTAACCTAACTTCACGCTTTATTCCTTGTGGAGTAGTCGGAGATAACGAAGAGCCAAACGCTATGGTCTCTACATACCTCTTTCGCCTCGTCCACTATATCAACCTCTTCATACATGCCCTCCGGGGGGTCCTCATGCTTTTTACGGGATCTTCCTCCAGTATCTTGAATACTGTGTTTTAGGGCAATCAAGGACAATCGAGGTCTCCCCCTATCTCTCTTACCATTCACTTTTCTATCATAAATCTGTTTAGCCAATCTTTCATCACTCATTCGTTCGACCACCAACCATCTGAGCACGTTCTTCTTCATTCTCACCGTGACATCTTCGCTAGTACCTACCATTCTGTGTATCTTTTAATTGCGGATTCGATCAGCTAAGCTCTTTCCGCATGTCCTACGAAGAGGTCGTATCTCCACGGCCTTTCATTCTTCTTCTGTACTAGCCAGGTTTCGCTGCCGTATAACAGCGTCGGTACCAACACTGCATTGTGTACGTCCAAACGCGCAGCTGTGCTGACGTTTCACCATCTCATCAATGCAGCTAAGGCTCCATTAAGCCTGTTACCGGCAGCAATACGTCTTTCCATTTACTGTGGAAACACAGTTCTTTGGAGCATAGAAAAAAATCAACTTTTTAGTCCACGCTATCAAAAAATACACTGTCAGTTTATGTCACGTAATACGTAATAGTGTCACTAATTTAGTAATCCAGAAAAAACACTATAAACTTATATTTATAGTTAATTTCAACGCACGCAAATTTTAGTTTGTAATAAAACGTCATGTTGACTTAATCTAGTAGAGAACCCACATTTCGTTAGTCCTATTCGCACTTGACGGTTTCAATAAGTATTACCGAGTTCGAAGTTTTTAGAGTACTACGTATAAATACTTTAATTGGAACATTTATAATCCTAAGCCACTAGATATAAAATATATAGACCGTAGATATTGTTATCTACGGGAATACCGACCGTGATTTTATATCGCATTATCTAAAATTGATTAATTCATTGGTCGATGCATATGAATGTATGAATAATATATTCAGATCAAATTAATAAAAAAACAGGGTACTCAGTGGAAAGTACCCTAGTGTTAAGACACGCTGTTCCCCCACTTTTCGCCGCTCGAAGCATTCTCTGCGCTACGGCGGCCTCGTAGCTAGTTATTTTGAATTTTCGTCCCATTTGATAACTATTGGTGTATAATTAAATGTTTTATTTTATTAATTTAAATACTTTATATTGATTGATAGTCCATGTTTCAAGGAAGGCTATGCTGCAGCAGTTTAATCGTTTCTTTACGCAATTACATATGCATATAGTTATTAAAAACTTTTTGATGAGGTTCCTATAACTTAATAAATCATACCAAGTAAGTGAATATCTAAATATGATGAACTCAAAATTAAATTTATTAAAAAGAAAAATGTAAATAATATTTAAATAGAAAAGATAATTAAATTGAAACTTGCCACTTCTGAAAGAAAAACCTGTAAGTTGTAAACTTGTAGCGTTGACGTAAAGTTAACAGATCGCATGATGAGCCAGCTATTATTTTTTTGTTGAATACCGACGTATTGATAGTATTGATAATGGCATAAACGTGACTGCTTTGAATTTATTTATAGGATATCAGCTTATTAACAACGAGAAAAAATCACATCAAGAACCGGATTTTATTGATATGTTATGTGATAAAGTATAAAAACAATTTCTGTTCTGAATATTTTTATAATATGCTATTTTCAACCAACCGGAATGATTTTTTTTTAAATATAACTATTTCGGTTTTTTATTATTGTATGTTACCCATATTTTAATTAGCCATTCCTAAAAATCTTCAATGACAGAGGCGAATTTTTCGAGGCATTGCGTTTTGAGTGACGGAACTTTTGCCTTGATGCCTTGATGATATAAATATAAATAAATATTTCATTTCCTCGAGTGGGGATCGAACCCACAACCAGTCGATTTTACAGTTACACTTTGTGCCACGACTGGCCTCAAATTCGGAAATCGATTTATTCGCAAAGCGATCGTTAATTTAGGATATAATATTTGATGCATAGAAAAAAATATTTGTCACACACAAGAGTTACCTTGCTTAGTCATCGAATACAGTATACAGCCATAGAAATTATTGAATAATTATTTCTTAACAATTCCTCATTGTTTTAAGGGGCCGATTGTTACCGAACTTTGAAAATTAAACAATCACTTTCGCAGTAACAGTACATACAATGTTTTTTTTACATAGAGATTACGCATGCTATATTATGCGTTTTGCATTAACAAGCAGACCAGTCGTGGAGCAGGGGCACAAGCGTGCACTGTAAACGTGACAGGTTCGATTCTCACTCGAGGATAATGAACTATTTAATATTTTCATTTCCTCGCTGCGGGGCATAGTGTGAAGCAAAATTAAAAAAAAAATAAACAAAATACATATGAAATGGTCTCAATTTGGACTACTACTCGATTTAAATCGCAAACGAAACTGATCAACGTTCAGAGCATACAAATTTTATTTAGATGTGGTTATTTTATTGTATTAAATATGACACTTTTTAAAGGTTAAGGTAGGTGCTTTGTAAACTCAATACCTCCATGAAAATTAATTCTACTCATAATAAAAAAAAATTAGGCTATCAACGTAAAGATGATAAAGTTACTTCTAAAATTTAAACGTATTAGTCTCACAGTTACAACTTCTCTGATATTAAAACCCATGCATCAAAATGTAACCACCAAAGGGCAACGTATCAAAACTTGATTTTAGTGGGTTAAGATTGCGCAATATCAGTGAAAGGAAACATGTGAAATCTTGGATTGCCCTTCGAACTGCGTTACTGGTCAATCTACGCCACATTTTATTAAGAATTAGGCAAAGGTAACATTAGATATGTAAATATAATTTAAAAACCGTCATTTCACAAGTAAGGTACATCCTCGGCGTAATATTTACGATTGAAGTATGACGTTAAATTTCCCATAAACGTCTGCATTACAGTAGTTAATTCTTGTTATATGTATATTAAAAACATAAATAAATCAGCATCACGCTGTATCCCGCACACAGCAAAATAGGCAGGGGGAACCGACTGTTAAGACACTCCGGGCCCCCATTTTCCGCCGAATGGAGGCATTGAGTGTTGAGTGGCGGAACGCAACGCCGCGCTTTGCCTCGACACTAGAGCGAAGAAATGGAAATATAAGTTTAAATAAATATTTAATTTCCTCGAATAGAGACCGAACCCAGAACCAGTCGCGTTTACAATCACACTTTGTGCTCCTGCGCCACGACTAGCCTTATTTCTTTAAAAAATTTTAAAAACTATTTTTATATTTTGCGTGACATTATCAACAAAATAAAGTATAAAACCGTCATTCGGGTCGTCTTAATATAAACTTTTATAACAACAGGATGTGAGTAAATTTTAAATGTGTTAAGCTGCAATTCGTTTGAGTGAGCAACCAGCTGCCGGCGCTGGTACTAATTTAAGATCAAGAGCGATTTTGAACTGTACTTTTAATTAACCGTATTGGTCATCGGTTAACCGACGCAGTTTGTAAGTAACGGTCTAAAATAAACCTAAGAAGTATAAAAATAATCGAGGCCATTCCCTTCTAAACTTTTACGTTATTCTAGTGATTTTAAATATATATTTGAGTGCGAGAAATATATTAGAGTGCGTCGGCCTTATAAAATCGATTTTGGCTTGACGCCATTTTGTGCTAAAAATTGATAAGATGTAGTGTCAGTGGGTAGTTTTCAATGGTGTCCGGCAGTCTAAATGACTTTAGTGATTCATGGCAATTGGCTAAAACTAGATGTAATAAAAATATATTAATATCTGACTTTATTTATATAATTAATTCCTGCTAAATAAGATATATCATAAGAACAGCTGGCCTTAAATTTAAATTGTGCTGTCATAAATAGTAGAGATTTTTTTTGTTTATTTAAATTTTGAATTCGGCAATCAGTAACAATTTTTTTTTTTTTATGTTAAATACTTTTATTTTTCTATCGGGCAACAAAGTGCAACGTTCAGTACCACCGACCGTCCTACTATTATATTTTTAATGGGTGTAAGTAAAGTGAAAACAAAACTATCTATTAGTGTTTTTTTTTCTTACAACAATGATACAGAAGCATGAAGAAAAAATATATAAAGAAACGTAATCAAATTAAATTTTAAAAAGATTCATTTTAAAATTTGAGAATCAAAATGAAACCGTGTTCATTATTTTATATTTAGTAACGTGCTCTTAACGCTCTAGTATAGCTTGAAAGCGAACTTTAATTCAAAACACATGTGGAATATAGTAAGTTATCACTTATGAGCAACACTCATTTTATTACAACGTAACATTGTTTTGTAATTCTTTTTTCTGCTACACGCTGTATCCCGCATATAGCAGGACAGACAAGGGGGACCTAGTGTTAAGACAGTCTCCTAGTTTCCGCCGAATTTTCGAGGCATTGCGTGTTGAATGACCTAGCTCAACGCCGAGCTTCTGACTTGGTACCGGAGCGAAGAAAAAAATATATAAATAAACAACAATTCATTCCCCCGAGTGGGAATCGAACCCACACACACTTGTGTCCCTGCGCCACGAGGGCCTTGTTCCATATTTACGAGGGGCTCGCCAAAAGTAAGGTTCCCTATTTTGTAATTCGGCTTCGGAGCGCGGGAAAAATTTGAAACTTGGCGGGATATTCCGCTAGGATGTGGTGGCCACACTGATTTTTGGAGGGAAGTGATCCGATAACCTGGTCGACCGTATCAGTCTTGTAAACATGTCGAGTGCAACCCCATCCGTGTCCGCCTCTGAACTGAGAGCAATAATTCGTTTTTTCACGTTAAAAGGTAAATCCGGGACTGAAATTCACAAGGAACTTTCGTCAGTGTATAGTGAAAAGTGCATGAGTGTTCAAAAAGTCCGGAAATGGAGAGAAAGTTTTCTGAACGGCCGAGAAAATGTTGAAGACGAACCGCGCTCCGGGAGGCCCTCTACCGCTCGGGAAGGAGAAATTGTTGAAGCTGTTGAAGAAAACTTTCTCTCCATTTCCGGACTTTTTGAACACTCATGCACTTTTCACTATACACTGACGAAAGTTCCTTGTGAATTTCAGTCCCGGATTTACCTTTTAACGTGAAAAAACGAATTATTGCTCTCAGTTCAGAGGCGGACACGGATGGGGTTGCACTCGACATGTTTACAAGACTGATACGGTCGACCAGGTTATCGGATCACTTCCCTCCAAAAATCAGTGTGGCCACCACATCCTAGCGGAATATCCCGCCAAGTTTCAAATTTTTCCCGCGCTCCGAAGCCGAATTACAAAATAGGGAACCTTACTTTTGGCGAGCCCCTCGTAACATCTACCTAATACAAAATTATGTGTGCATACTTAGTTTAACGAATTCAAAAAAAAAGAGCTCCTGCTTTTGAGCTGTCTTTAGTAAATAAATATTATAATGGGACTGAAGATCTCCCGTCAGACGGGAAGTGACCCTGCATTTTTAATGGCTGTCGTTAGAACGTTTTCGTTCTCTCAATTTTGCAAGATTCCATAATCATTATAAATATTGTATACTTAAAAAATATCTTGACAGGTGATTTTGCGAATCTATGTAGACAATATATTTTTAAATTATTTTTTTTTTTTAGTTAGGAAATGTATGTATATTTTTAATTTTTAATAATAGTAAGATGCTAATATATTATTTATTTATAAAAATAAAACATAAAAAAATATTTCATTACAAATCGTTCAACTATTTTAATATTTATTGTAAAATGTAAATGTATAGCGTATTGTTTTAATATTGAGAAACGAAGGTCTACAGTAACAAATTATAGCTCCCTGCTGTTTTAATTGAATTGTTTGTATTCACAATAACAAGATGTCCTACGACGGCGCCAATAATGAGTTAAATAAAAAATCAGCTTCACGCTGCATCCCGCACACAGCAGAGTAGACAGACGAAACCTAGTGTTAAGACCGTTCCTTATTTTCCGCCGAATTCTAGAAGCATTGCGGTTTGAGTGGCGGAACTCAACGCTACGCTTCGCCTCTACATCAGAGCGAAGAAATAGAAATATAAATTTAAATAAATATTTCATTTCCTCGCTTGGGGATCGAACCCACAACCAGTCGCGTCTACAGTCACACTTCGTGCCCTTGCACCACGACTGGCCTCAATAATAATAAGTTACTAAGGAAAGAATAGTAAATTCAACTATAAAACTACATAATAGCGTTTGTAGTGGCTTGAAATAATTACTTCACGGTACCGTTGCGTGATATTAGGAGCTCTATACGTTTTACACTGCGTATCGGTTCGTCATCCTCGATTCTGTTGGCTGTAAAATTGGCACTAAAATTAATGCGATAGCGTGTTTTTACAGTCGAAATGTTAACGAATTTCTCACCAATATTTATACGCAGCTATTTGACGTTACCGTGGATGTGGATGTGGATGTGGATTGGCAGTGACCCAGAATGAGGTAGACTTTGATGCTTCAACGTCTATTAAAAGTGTTTGATTTTAGGTTAAAAAAAAGTTTTTACAGAAGGTAACTTTAATTTTTGTCACTAGTTTTAAATTTAATATTTGGAAAAAAGGAATTACAAAATAGTACTACACTTATTTAAAGTGATAATAATTAATAAAAAAAATATTTTATCAATATTTTATATAAAACGTCTATGTTGTTGCTATAAAAAATGCTTATAGTATTAATACAAACAATGACCCTTACAGCGATACAGCTATAAAGCCACACCATACATTTAGATGTCAAAGTTCAATACGCATGGATAACATGGCGCCTCATCAAAACATTACGTTTCACTGATCACCCATACATACATTTTGCATTTATTCAATTCAATTCTAAAATAAATTCTTTTTAAGAATAAATTCGAAATTTTATTTACGTTTTTTTATCCTTTGAATTTCTTAAATAAATATGTTTACTTAAAATTTAATGTGATTGAACTTTACTGTTTTTAATACTGTGACAGCTGTTTAAGTATTCATGAGTCATCGTCATTATCATAATAATATGTCACTAAAGTTTATATGCCGTTGTTTAAATATTTAAAACACCCACTTTTTCATTCAATATATATTATCCGATAAAATAAACTTATTGTTTTATGCCATTTAATTATTATTATTATTTTTTTTATTAATTAACATAATGTTATACATATGTCAC
Organism: Heliconius himera; assembly: GCA_021202915.1. Classification (NCBI taxonomy): domain Eukaryota; kingdom Metazoa; phylum Arthropoda; class Insecta; order Lepidoptera; family Nymphalidae; genus Heliconius; species Heliconius himera. Next base: position 998,661 of record JAJHJA010000086.1, read on the forward strand.
TTATCTACCAGGGTAAGCAGAGAGAATCTAGAGTCAAAATACTCCGCCACGTTCACTACGGTACGCCGCACCACTATACCACTAGGAACTCATAAGCTATTTATGAAATCTTATAATATTCTTTGGTAGTGGGTTCGATCCCCACTCGAGGAGATGAAATATTTATTTAAATTTATATTTGCATTTCTTTGCTCTGGTGTCAAGGCAAAGCGCGGCGTTGAATTTGACCACTCAACACGCAATGCTTCCATAATTCGGCAGAAAGTGGGGAACGGCACTCCGTTACCGTTACTCCGCACTTAACACTAGGTCTCTCTGCCTACCCTGCTGCGTGCGGGATACAGCGTGACGCTGATTTTTTTTTATAATATTTTTTTCATGAGATGATTTGAACTAAATTTGAACTTTATAGATTCAACTCTTCATACAGAAAACACTATGAGTATATATAACTTAGATGTATGTTAAATTTACATAATCGTATAATGTATTTCTCGTACAATTTAATTTAAAATAGTTTGAATTATATTATGTTGGCACGTACCTAATGTCTGGCTTGTATTGTCACTATGTAGCGTTAACATTTTACATACATAAATATATTGAGCTAAAACCGTCGAATTGCCAACGCTATTTGTCTATAAAGAATATTGATTAACTGTGGAAATTTTCTAAAAAAATTCTAACTTTATCATTTTTATCTTAAAAAAATTAAGTATTTAGAGGATTTTGTCTTAAAGAAATTAAGTATTTCTTTTTAGATTTTTTGTTCTTAACCACATTAAAGCAAGTATCGAGGCTTTGTACAAGGAAGCGGAAGCTCACTGTCGATTAGTATGGCGCACGGCGAACTCGACTGTGATGCTAATTGTAAAGCTTAGGCTGCACAACGTCTACATACAACGTACCTCTAAAAAAAATCAAAAAGAAATTTAGTCGTAGGAGTATCCAAAATTCGGCGAAAAATAGGCAACGGAGAGTGTTAACGCTAGGTTCCCTCTGCTTACCCTACTGTGTGCGGGATACAGTGTGATGTAAAGAAAAGGGAATTCGTTTTATTTTAAACCTAATAAGTATAACTTAATCTGAAAAAAGTTACAATTAATATACTTTGAACTTTATGTTTAAGCAAAAATATTTACTTAAGTAAATATGAATTCAAATAACATAACTAACGTTATTATATAATTAGTGTGCAGTACAAGACCATAAACAACATATTAGAGATAGATAAATTAAATGAGAATTGCATATATTATTGTCTAATGCAATAATAACTTTAAATTGAAAGATAAGATAGTAAAAATAATGTATTACAAGACTTGATTGATTAATATTTACGATATGCTAATCACGTGCGATATATTTATATCTTTATGTAATATTACTCGCTCTAGTAACTTGACAAAGCGTGGCGTTGAGTTCCGCCACTCAACGCGCAAAGTCCCGAAAATTGTGAAACGGAGTGTCTCGACACTAATTTCTGTGTTCCTACCCGTGTTTCCTATGCGGGATACACCGTGAAGCTAAAAATATATAATATTAAATAAATCCCACTATTAAATGTTTGCAGTTCGTGTAAACTACTTCCTACAATAACAGGTTTAGCGATTACGCGGTTGCCATTGTAATGAACCAAAACAAACGATAGTCGCTCTAGGCCTGCTCTGTTACCAAGTAAACATGATGCGGTTTTTGTCGATATTATTTAATATTGTGAATGCTTACATTATGTTTAAAGTGGTTAAATTTAAATAAAGATATGAAATTATTATTACAGACAAAAATACAAAAAATATAAAATTAGCTTCACGCTGTATCCCGCACACAGCAAGGTAGGCAGAGGGAACCTAGTGTTAAGACACTCCGTTCCCCACTTTCTGCCGAATTCTGGAGGCATTGCGTGTTGAGTGGCAGAACTCAACGCCGCGCTTAACCTCGACACCAGAGCGAAGAAATGGAAATATAAATTTAAGTAAATATTTCATCTCCTCGAGTGGGGATCGAACCCACAACCAGTCGGTTTTGCAGTCACACCTCGTGCCGCTGCGCCACGACCGGCCTCAGAACAAAAAATATATATTACGAAAAATATATATATTAAAATTTATAAGTAAAACTTTTACAATGTTAAGCCAATTGATATTTTTGTGTAGGTACGATGCTTTCATATTTTTTTCTACACCATATCAAAGCATTTAATAAAATATTTAGTAGTAAGATGGTTGAAATAAGAAAAAAACAGAATATTTGTGTTAGTTATTTTAGAAATAGCACTTATTACAAAGTTGTTTTGTTCAAGGAGTAACTTAGGTATTTATATAATTATAAATTTAATAATAACCTCTATCGTAAGCCGTATATGGCAGATTCTGATCCGATATCACATGTTAAATATAGAATAGATATTCCAAGGCTACGTACGTGATCATTTGTTACTTTTAAATATATATTTGACCTTTTTTATAAAGTAAGACTTTACCTTATACGAATATGTTTTGATTCCTTCTTCTTATGTAGGAAATGATTCATACGTAGTTTTTAAAATGTAATACATTGTTTAACATACAATTTTCAAAGTCCTTCTATTTAATTTTCAAAGAATAAAGGTACTCTTTGAAAAATAAATGGAATATTATTTTCTATGATGTACGAAATAATATTCCTTATTTTGGAAGTGAATAAAACTGTATTTTTGCGTTCTTTTAATTATATTAGTTATTATGAATACGGTTAAATTAAAGCCTTATACTTAGATTATAACATATTATTTTATAAAATCTATAAAGAAATACAATCTACAACAACAGAAATATTATAACAAAATATCGTATACAACAACATACCTAAGAAAAATTGTGTTATTCTATAGTAATTGACTTCTATAGTAATTTATCTATTGATAACCATACATAATATAAATATTTATCATTGTTCCAGTCCGGTAAATACGGCGAGGGGTACGTGGGCTCGTCCCGCGGCATGGCGGTGCACGTGCGCGCGAAGGGCCCGGGCGGAGAGCGCGACCACACCGGCTGCACCTGGCCGCTGCTCTCCGTAGCGGCGCCCAGCGAGCCTCTGCCCAGTGAGCCTTGGATCGCCGTCATAAGGCGTGGCAACTGCAACTTTGAGATTAAGGTACGGTGCTCGAAGATACTTTTTATATGGTTCCGTACTTGGAACTAGGAACCCTTGTATGATCACCGTGTTGTTCGTCTGTCCGGACCAATCATTCCAAGATTGCGTGGAGCTATTAAGCTGTAATTAATATCAAATATTTAGGCCTACGGTGCCTTGGAAAGCAGTAAAATCTATTTTTTCTGAGTTTTGTATAAAATTCAACGGGCAATCAGAACCTATAGGATACCGTGGACCACGTGGTGGAGTAATGGAATTTGGCACGAGTGAAAACTTAAATGCAAATAAAGGTTAAAAATAGAAAAGTGAAAATTTATAGATATGTCATAGGAAAATCATTACAAATTTATAATTGTAGCTCATGTTGTATTCCAAGCTGATATCACAGTATTTGTTAGTCATACAGGTGATCTTTTGTTTTTTTCTAAATTAAATTACTAATACATTTAAAGTATTTTATGAACATATCAATTCGCATTTAAATGTTTATAAGTTACTGAAATGTGATAGAATTACAGTGCCAGGGTTTAAGCTTGTCCATTAAAACAGTACAAGTGTTTTTAGGTTAAAAGTTCTGGGCTCTTGCCAAGGCTTTACCAAAATCACTTGACTTGACAGTAACAAAAAAATAAAAACCTAAAATCTATTTATATTTCGAAAATTCAATTTAATCTAATTACATGAAGCAAATCATATTGATATAATGTGACAATAATGGACATGATAGCGATATTTAGGACATGTTTGTATCAATTAAATATATCTATTAGTTAATAAGGAAGAGAAATAAATTATTAATTAATATTTAATATCATTAATTATTAAATTCATAATTAATATCATCTATTGGGTCTGTAGAGTAGTGGTCATGAGTTCTATATATATCTACTAGTTACTGCGTCGTTTATGTGCTTATCATATATTTATTAAAAAAATAATAAACATTTATAAATGTTATATAAAATAGTCTTTTAAATATGTAAAAAAGAGTATACCACCCCTGAAATAAATAATATAAATATTATTCCATACGTATATTTTATTTGTTGTTGTTCTTTGTTTAATGATTACAACAATTTTTTGTAAAATGAACAAAAGCTCATTGACATATTCATGAGTTTCCTTATTTTGTTCTGAATTACATATGTGTACATTTTTCCTGTTAATGTTTATCCTACTTAACAAAATCGAGCGCATATTATAAATATATTTTTCTTAAAACTTTACACAATCGAATGTATTACAAATATTTTTTACATAATTTGTCAGCGTTGCTTTCAAATCACACCAAACAAAGCACGTCTAATCTGATGCAGTTAGTTGTATGTGATGAAAAGAAGAAAAGACTTCGAGTTATTTTGACAATCATCTATTGTTCTCTCTCTGTCTACCCTGCTACCTCGATGATACATAAGTTTAAATACACTCAAACACAGGCTCCCTTACGCCACGACAGCTTCACAAACAAATAAATATATATTTAATAAATAAATTAAGGCCAATCGTGGCGCGTGGGCACAAGCGTGTGACTGTAAACGCGACAGGTTGTGGGTTCAAATCCCTCTCGAGCAAATGAAATATTATATTTTTCCGTGTCTTCTGGTGTGGAGCCAAATTGCGGTCTCGAGCTCCGCCACCACACGCAGTGCCTCCAAAATTCAGCGGAAAATGGGAAACGGAAATGTTTTAATGGAAACTGTGTATCTTAACACTAGGTTTCCAGGTTCCCTCTGCCCACCTTGTTATGTGCGGGATACAGCGTGAAACTAAAAAAAATATTAATGTAATCTCACAGGCATTATTTAAATTATTCTTACTAATATTAATTACTGTTGAACAAATTCACCAACAAATCAACCAAGTTAATACATAGAAATATTAATTCACAGCAACAGTTTCCATTACCAAGTCATTTAGCAAGTTTAGATACGAATGCTATCTATTTAGATCACTTAGGATTCCTAGAATATCTTGTATTCAAACAGGGAATGCGATTTCCCGTAGAGAAATTTCATTACTTTGAGATGTAGGTACATACTACCCGAATGCACGTCAAATGCAGCTTGTATTCTAAATTAATAGCAGGAAAAGTTATGTTCAAGCAAAGGTGAAAGGTTGAATATAAATTAGAAGATAGATATATTATGCAGCGTTCGATTTAATAATATTTGATTAGAGAATTTAAATATTTTGTTATATCATCACTTAGAAAAAGTATATGCGATTAGTGGTTGTAATTTTTTTTAAAATGAGAAAGTTACAATCGAGGTCACCGTGGCTCAGGGGTACAAGCGTGCGACTGTAAACGCGACGGTTGTGGGTTTGATTCGCACTTGAGTAAATTAAATATTTAATATTTTTATTTTCTCGCTTTAGTAACATGGTAAAGCAAGGCGTTGAGTTCTGTAAGTCAACACGCAATGCCTCTAGAATTCACTATTTATCATTCATTAAGTGACCTTTCGTGTGATATAGTGGAATTCTTCACTTGTTTTTATTGTATTTTGGCTTAGTATTTAATGGCTGATGGTTAAATTAAAAGTTCTACGTAAATTATTTTGTGGATAAACCAAACAATATTCAATTATCTCCCATATCATAATAGTTATCTATTATATTTGCTAACTAAAGCCTACTAATACAGTGATATTACCTAAGTGTAATATGTCGCCAATATTAATCAATAATACAATGATAGTGGCCACAATACGTATGCAATATAATGACGAAAATAATAATGTTGCCAATATATTGTGATCTTGTTATATTGCGGGGGTGAATAGAAAAATATCTTTTGATAAAAGATTTGTATTTTGATATTTCTGTATTTATTTATATATTTTTATTGTACATAAATTTAAATATAAAAAAATAAATCAAATAAATCAGCTTCACGCTGTATCCCGCACGCAACAGGGTAGGCAGAGGGAACCTAGTGTTACGACACTACGTTTTCCCACTTTCTGCCGAATTCTGGAGGCATTGCGTGTCATATATAATATAAATTTAAGTAAATATTTCATCTCCTCGAGTCGGGATCGAACCCACAACCAGTCGGTTTTACAGTCACACTTCGTGCCAACGATTGGCCTCACTTAAATATTAAGTGTTGTAATTCAAAATGTGTGGAAATATGCACCCTGCTATATGTGGGAAAACCACAAAACGGGTAAAAATAAATAATCAATATTAAATAAATCTCTTTAATCGAATTTATCGCGTATACTTTAGTATTATACATTTTTAGAACACTTTGCAGTAGTCCGTGGTTACAAGTACACTATTTTTTCAATACTTATAATGATTTAAATATTCATTTCACATAATATCCGAATTGTGTTGAAATCTTTGCGTTTCCTTGTGATATTTGTATTCAGCCCAGGTGTTAAAAGATTAAGGATTGGATTTATTTGACTTTGATAACGAAGATTGATAGTTTTTTGTACGTAAGTATTAATAGTATTTTGTAAAAGTCTCATGTATATTTTATGGTCTGTATTTTTACTACATTTTTATTAAAATACATAATTTTGTTTACATTAAAAAGAATTCTAGTAAAATGAAGCTAGACGTATTAAAAGGTTGAGCACGCACTGTGGAATAGAGATGCGGTTTTTAAAATCACATCAGTGGAAAATCCTTATGGAAGGGTGCAGGGTGGTTTTATAAAGCGTCATATAAATATATGTGTAATTTATGATTTAGTTATCGCGTCTATTTTAACTTAAGGACGTAATGTACGTTACGGCGAAGTCATTATTAATTAAACTTTATTTCTCTATTTTTCCCTAATAAAACCTAGTGATAAGTATCTCCGTTTCCCGATTTTAACTAACATATGTTGTAGGTACATTGAATGTTGGATGGCAGAACCAATGTTATTTGTACACTTTGTCTAACCAGCGTGGAAAAATGAAAATATTTAAATTATGTGTACCTACAAATGTGTTTATGTTCTAGGTCATTTACGGACACAGGAGCACAAGCATGTGACTGTATACGCGATAGGTTGGGGGTTCGATCCCACTCGAGGAAATGCAATATTGAATATTTTCGCTCTGGTGTCATGGCAAAGCACGGCTTCGACTTCCGCCATTCAACGCGCAATGCCTCCGGAATTAGGTGGAAAGTGAGCCTGATACATGCGGGATACAGCGTGAAACTGAAAAATATATATATAAAAATATGTATATAAAAATATAAAATTATAATATAATAAAATTAGTTTGTCTGTTCCTACTTTAGGTTCAGAATGCGTGGCGATCAAATGCCTCCGCCGTGCTCATCTACAACGACCGAGATACCACCATGCTAGAGAAGATGAAGCTTTCCACTGACAGCGGACGTAAGTACCAATAAATATATTATATTAAAATTTTTGTTCATCAAAAAAATTATAAATAACTTTTTCAACGTTTTGTCTATTGTGAAACGTGGAAATAAAGCACTCCCCGCGGTGGAACCCGGCTCTGCTGGTGGTGGATACCGTGCTTTAGAATTCTCTCCTGTTTTGAACTAGTACCAAAGACTATCATAAAATTTTATGATAATATGAGCGATACATATTTAACCTTTACAATACAAAATTTACATAATCATCTTTCTCGAACAAAGTACTTTGACGGTTGAACATAAAATAAACAATTACTTACATCTGGTTTCATTAAAACTGGAACAAACGGACTGACACATAACCTGTATAATATATGGGCTATTAGATGACTATAAAAGAGTTAATGTTGCCTGTGTGTATATTTATATATAAATTGAAATATTTAATAATAAATATAGTATTATGAATTTATTAAGAAAAATGAGTCATTGTTTTTGTAAAAAAAAGCTTGAACATAAAAACAATATAAAAGTCTACTTCTTACTATTATTTCGTAACAAACTTATAATTTTAAATGAAAACCAGTGCCCAGAGAGGCGTGGTCCAGTCTCGGTCAAGTTGTATTAAATTTTGATTAGCTTTCTAACACAACCTCTAACAGGTTACATCAGAGCTTTACTGTATATATATGTCTTGATTATAATATTTTATTATTCATTTTAAAGATGTCAGCTTATGTGTTTATCAATACAAATGAATGTTATTGTAGATAAATTCATAAATAGTTTCTTTTATACATAGTTAATATACATAGTTAATAGTGAAATCTTTAAACGCTTTTAAAAATATTATCGTTGCGGAACTCGAAACCGTTACGTTTTTATTAAATATCATCTACCTACAGAACCTATAACAATTTTGACGTAGCTGGATAAGAACTGAAGAACTGAAAGGTTTCCAAGAGGTGTAAGGTCGAATCCTGCTTATTTTCCTTTCTGTGGTTGTCATCTTATTGCACTGTATGACAGTTTAAAATATTTGAATTGAAACACTCTTATTATTCTTGATACAACATAATAAAGAAAACCTTTACTACGAAAACTCGACGAAGTTATGTAGATTTATCTAGCCAAATATACGACGCCTTTATTTTTAAAATATTTATATTCTCAGAATGAAATGTGAAATCATAAGCGTTACGTGCAGTCGAGCACGTTCAGACTACATTATAAATTTATTTAATACGAAATATTATAAAAACTGGGGCTTTTAAATGGCGGATCACCCAATAATATTATCGTCTGTAACCATTTTTTTTATCTTATTGAATATTATACTATTATGACTCTACATATATAGAGAGTAGTCGAGGCACAAAGTGTGACTGTAAAAGCGACTGATTGCGATCCCCACTTGGAAATATATATTTCTATTTCTTCGCTCGGGTTTCGAGGCAAAGCATGGCATTGATTTCCGCCACTCAATAAGCAATGTCTCCAAAATTCGGCGGAAAGTGGGGAACGGAGTGTCTTAACACTAGATTCCCTCTGCCTACCATGCTATGGGATATAATGTGAAGTTTTTTTTTAATATATATATTGCCTTAACAAACCCGGATATAATCATACAAGAGATGAAAAACATATTTTACCTTTGAAGGACTAGAATCCTATTACTCTAACAGGTTATTAGATTGCAACTAGCGCACATAGATATGAAGTCGTTGTATATAATGGTGGACATATATTTATTAGTAGTAGTAGGTAGTTAAAGAAAAACTCTTTTTCTTATAATAGATATATATATATATATATATATATATATATAAAAGAGTTATAATTTATCTATATCTTCACAACGCTGTTGCTGACTATATTACAACAGTTTGAGAGAATAACAACATTTTTTTATAAATATTTTATTTGCTGACATTATTATATTATACCCATTGGAAAATCAAACCTACAACCATCTATAACAATACATAATTGCATCACGGCATCAAGCATTGTAAAATCAGTATGGAGTAATTAAAATAATATAAATGAGTCTATCAAATACGATCTTTCAAATAATTAATATTCAAATGTAAACTGGTCTGATCAGTTATTTATTCAGCATTATGTAATGGATAGTTTATTTACAACTCGAAACAAATTTATAGATAACGTGAAACCGATTTAGTATAGTTACGTAGTTTGTTGTTAAACCTGTTAGTGCATTATTGAACGCGCCTCTTGCTCTATAGTGGCGCTTTAGCTATTAAAAACGTCGAAAATTCTTAACATTTCTAAGTTTTATTATGCTTGAAGTGTCAAGCGGTTCGGGTTCGAATTTGGCGACTTTATTTTTAGACAGACTTGATTTTAGCATCTCTGTAGGTAAATATTACTTATAATGTTGGATAAACCACTTTTGATTATTGTTTATAAAATCAATTTTAAAAAAATATTGATTTTTATTCTCGTACTTTAAAAATAGCAAAGAAAATATTCTTATTTTCTAGCCTAGACCCAGATGCAGACTGGAATAAAGTACACAATGTGATTAATAATGATTAATGACAGCTATTAAATAAGGCAATAAGTGAATTATTGTTTTTCTGACTTACTCTTATTTTTTTTTAAAACATTTTTTATTTATTTGTTTTATTAATTGAATAACTAAATTATACTAGAGACATTATTAAAAATCCAGCTAAGTTCGAACCGGACTCGAGTCACTGAGAGTTCCGTACCAATTTCTTGTGTCATTCCAAGTTTGTAATAGTTTTTATATGTAATATATTTAAATACAAATTTCAGTTTTTTGTTTATTTTCGTAATTCTACTGCAAAACTTCACTTGCTAATTTAATACTTTTCTATAGGAAATATTCTATAGATTTTGATTATGCGGCAAATAAAGTAGACAAACTTTTTTTCAAACTAGTTTGTAATTTTTTTTTCTACAAAACACCTACCTATAAATTTACACTTCTTGGGCTGCTTTTCGGATTGTTTCTTCATTTGTATTGACTATAGGTATCTACACAATATGCAGCGAATTTCATACAAAATGCAGCAAAAACAATGCATAAATGCTCGTATCTTTTGATTGCATTGACATAGTAGTTCATTTTGTGCTTTGAGGGAGTTCCTGATACTAATTTTAGCTCAATACCAAGCAATCTCGAGATAATTAGTCCTGATAGACGGATAACAATGTAATCCTAAAAATCTATATTAAAGACGTTTTTATTCAAAACATATATTATGTAATCATAAACAAATAACTACGCTATATTAGTTGCTTAAGTCGGCGGAGATTTAAAATATATATTTATATTTTATTTCTTTCGGTAAAGAACAGCTCTATTGAGTTTCGCTATCGAGGACGCAATGTTATATCGGGTAAAGCGGAACAATGAAATGACTTTAAAATGCCCGCGCTCGTCGCGCAAAATGCATCTACATTTGTTTTTATCAGATAAGCAAAAAGATAAAAGATCGAAGACATTGTTTTTTTTAATAATGGATTTCTTTTGAGTCATAAAATAAACATGGAAATTATGTGCTTTACATTTTAAATTTCAATCTTCATTTATTAACTTTGTTTTGAAGTTTAGTTGATATTCTTTATATTACATTTCTGTTGTAAATAAACACTAGAACTTTCGAAACTAAATATCTCAATATATGTATTTCATCGGATTTCTACCTAAAAATTGGACTCCATATTAACGCTTAACATATATTTTACTATTTTCCACTACTGTTCACATATAACAGTAAAATATTTTTTCCAAAAGAAACAAAACACTATAGTATAAGTTATAAGTGCACTGCGCAGTACTTTCAATACCTACGTCGGTGCCTGGAAGCTCTAAATGGCGAAAGCTTATGAACATGAAGGTCGACCGGATGGTTTTGTGTATCGCCGCAACGCACGAGCTGGTAAAAAGTAGTTGCAAGGAGAATTACAGACTTATTGTTCAAGTTGCTTATGCTATTTTAAGATAAGGGATGAGGCAAAAAGAATTTTAAAATTACGGTATATTAGTAGAATTTAGAATGTATTTAAGTTAAAAACTTTCACGTAACGTAAAATCTTTCAAGTTATTAAAACATTATAAAAATTGAAACAGATTTTTTTTTAATTTTATACAGAAAACAGCGCGAAAATGTATTTTTTGACATGTAAATTATACGGTACGTTGATGATATATCACAACAAAAAGGAAACATATAATTAAATGAAAAAAGATAAACGAAAAATAAGTAATTAGTATAACACAGTAGTGTTTTATTCAACAAAGAGGTTTAATATCGTATTTAACATTATATTGTTAAGAATCGGAAGCGGGTAACGTTTTTAAAGAAACACGTTAAAAACACACATCGTCTATATGATTCTAAACTATTTTGAAAGAGATACTATGTAATTGCAATAAGTGATATGTATCACCTACTAACAATACTTCACACTAGTTTCCTTCCAACAGGGGCCGTCACTTACAAGCGAGTGCCCCCGATTGACACAATTCCACTGCTTTTATAGTTATTTTCCACCTAAATCTACCCTCTTTTACACGAGTACGCTAACACGGCCATCCTGCATGGTGCCCGCCCCGGGCACCCCACGAGTCGGGATAAATCACTGTGACAATAAACAACAGTTAGTCGTGCGCCTAAATTATACTGTATCATAAAACAGTCCCATAATGGAATTTTGCTCATTTTATCATTCTTTACACTGAAATAGCTCGACAACATGACCCAAATTAAAAGGAATATGCCGCACTTAGGAAACCCTAAAGGGACTATACCACACTTAGGAAACCCTAAAGGGACTATGCCACACTTAGGAAACCCTAAAGGGACTATGCCACACTTAGGAAACCCTAAAGGGACTATGCCACACTTAGGAAACCAGACTCATAGCTCAACACAACTTGCCCTTAAAAAGCATTTTACTCACTTAAGCGTACCAAGTTGTTAAAGTCGTCTCCTTCTTAAAGAGTATTTTTCTCACTTAAGAGTACCAAGATCAACTTTGAGCCCACATGTCAACATTATAAAAATTGTAAAGTGTGGCTAACTTACTCTCAAAGCATCATGCACAGACCTGTATTTTCGCTCGGTCTAACCTGACACTTGCTTATTATTCATCCTTGATTCGATCCATTTTTCGAGTCCTTATGACACCACAATAAAATTACTAAAACAATAAAATTATTAGTAAAGTAGTCCTTCTATTTTTCGATAATAATTTCAAACAGCAAAGATTTTATAATAAGAAATAGCTTTTAATTTTTAGAATACCAAACTTTCAATCCAAAATACCAATGGGGCGAAGATACACATAAAGATATGAAAACTCCAATAAAAAAGAATCGTGCTAGTTTGTCAAATATTGGGCAAATTTACATCTAAACAAAATATGGCTATATTTGAAATATAAATATTCAACCTTTTAAAATTATACGACTTGTCGCGACAATATTATATTGATAAAAATATAAAAAATTTCGCATAACTATTTTTAAAGGTTTAAAACAATAAGTAAATCGATGTCATTATAGGTATATATTGTATGAGGAAAATAATAAATACATTCTTTAAAAGTGACTCTGTCCCAGTTTTCTCTTATCAACGCTTTTAGGTTGAGTATTACTTTGTTTTTAATGTCTGTAAAATTGCGGTTGCCGCACTTCTACAATTGCAATACTAAATTTACATTCACGACTTGAAACATGGTGTGTTTATGACTTAAAAGTAGTAAACTCTAACTTGTTTAGACGAAGTTTCTATTTCTAACTTTCTAGGTTTTTTTGTGGTGTCTATGGATTATAGTATATTAAAATATTACTGTGGTTAATTAAAAATGGAACAATATACGAAAATTGGATATTAGACCTGACATACTTGCCAGAAATATCCACATACATCTAAGTATAACGTTCTTAAAAGTGTAAGTCTTAAAATATACAACATATTTTTTACACAAAGAAGAAAAATGGAGTCACGTTTACATTCATGATATAAATACCTTTGTTATGGGGAACAGACAAACAATGGTTTCATGCAAATAGTCGCCTTGACACTGAGACGGGTCGTGAGGTCGAGCGCATTAGAGATCACGCACGTCCAGAGCGTTAACTAAATGCATTTTGTTTATTATATTTTATTAAGAATAAAGGCAAAAGTTGATTATACTTTGTTGTCTATATTGCAAGTGCCTATAATATATTAACAATACGCTGTAACTACGATCAACCATTAGCTTTATATAAAAAAGTTTTTTTGCTTTTAATTTATTAACTGTAAACACCTACTGAAATGATTATGAGCTCAATTATTGTAGATTTTTTTTTAATTATCCGCATTACTTTAGTGATAATCAATCAGAAGATTTTTTGCCTTACTAAATTTAATAAAAGCCAAAATTCGAAAACTTTAGTTTTTCTCAATATTTTTTCTCGTATTTATACATAAATAATGATTATTACAACTTTCAAATGACCGGTCTAAACCAAACTAAAATACTCCACGAGTTACCATTATTTACAATATTACAATACAGTTTGTGTAATATTACAATAAATATTTAATAATCTGTGCAAATATATGTAATATAATCGAATTGTTTCGAGTGACAATATTGTTCGCATCCACAGTTACTTTGCTCCACTACACTACACCACACGTTATACTAATGCTGTAAATAGAACATAAATATTATAATCTATTCGATATATTCTAGAAGGTAGACGAGACCTGAGACGATAACAACATTAGATATTATAATATTTTGAATATTCTCACGTTGGTCTCCATGGAAATCGATTAAATTTGTGAATTGTTTTGGTTTAAAATATTTAATTGTATTATATATATACTTAATTTAATATCAAAACATCTATCTTCTTCTAGAATCTTTATATTATTATAAATAAATATTATCTTTACATACTGAAAACAACATTTAGTTCTATGTACGTTGTAACTGAACTATTCTCCTTTTTCAAATAACGTTTACTTTTTATTGACTTTTTATATTTTTTATTTGTATAATAATATAAAGAAAGTAAATACCCGAAATGTATTATTAAAGAGTTATCTGCATAGTTATCTAAGTAAATTGATATCACTATGCGATATGAAGATAACGTGGAACTCTATATAATCACGTACATATACAAAATTCTGAGACACTCGTTATTGAAATCTCAAAAATGTTCTTAAAGGTAATTGTAATCAAAGCGTGATTCTTATAAAGATCTGTAATTAAAGATAATAAGTCCAATTTACATATATAATTGAATAAAGATATCTATCTTTATAAACAAGCGAATGATAATTTAAGATATCTATCTATCTTTTTGTAAGTCGTTTGAAATAGAAGTAACCATAATTTAACATTTTTTTATCACTAATGGGTAATTAACTCCATCCAACACTCATGTGGTTTTGGTTCGATATCCACTTTGGAAAGTGTTTTAAACATATAAATATATATAATATTTTCCTACCTTTCCTACCGTCAGTGTGTTTATACAAAGTGCAAAGTTGTGTTAACAGAGGCCAGAAAATGAAAATGGCAAAGTGTACATATAAGTAAGGTTATCTTTGCCTGTTGTATCTAAATAAGGGTGTAATGCGAGAATATATAAAAATAAATTTACATTTGAGGCCAGTCGAGGCGCAGGGGCACAAAGTGTGACTGTAAAACCGACTGGTTGTGGGTTCGATCTCCATCCGAAGAGAGGAAATATTTACTTGAATTTATATTTCCATTTCTTCGCTCTGGTGTCGAGGACAACACTCAATGCCTCTAGAATTCTGCAGAAAGTGGGGAACGAAGAGTCTTAACACAAGGTTCCCTCTGCCTACCCCGCTGTGTGCGGATACAGCGTTAAGCTGATTTGATTTGATTTTAAATTTACATTTTGTAATTTGATGTTCCCAACTATGCAGTGGTCTATGTCTATATTGTTTGTTACTTCTTACAAAATAAAAGCTTAATATTCTTAAGTGTTAAATGACGAAAAAGTAGTAAATATTTTTAAGCATATAGCTGTTATTCTATAATATTAAATGATTTGAATGGTGCTGCGACAGACCAATCGATATTTTTTTCCTATTACGTATTTATCTTCACTGCTTGACTTCAAAGTGATTAGAACCTAGTAAAGTGTTCTAGTAAACTACTTAAAGTATTTATTATATTTTCTTTTACTCACCTCACAAGCATTTCAAAATAAATGCAAAATACCAAATAAAAATATTTTTAGTTCATAAATAAATAAACGTAATTTAAACAGATGTTACAGAATACATTATATAATATCTTATTATGTTAGCGTGAAAGAACAGATCAACCGTGTCTTTGCGCAGTACACATACTGTTCTTACATCTTTGTACAAAAACATGATAGTTTTAACAATAAATACCGAAATGACATAATATTTATTAGTAATTTAAAGTTTAACATATTTATTGGTAATTTAAAGTATTATTTAAAAAACTGAAGACAATTTTGTCTCGTCTTATTTCTATATTGGCTTCATTAGGTAATAAAAAAATCTAACCAAGAGAGAAACAGAAAACGACTTTCTTAAGGCAAACATTGTCAAACGTTGTCAGACTGTTAAAACGACAATTGTAGGTTCGATCGCCGCGCGAGGGAATAAATTTACTTTTATAAGCTACCCTGCTTTGAAATGACAATTTGCGGCGAAAAGTGGAATATTTTGGGTCTTTTTTTAGAGGCCAGTCGTGGCGCAGTGGCACAAAGTGTAACTGTAAAACCGATTGGTTGTGGGTTCGATCCCCACTCGAGGAGATGAAATATTTACTTAAATTTATATTTCCATTTCTTCGCTCTGATGTCCAGGCAAAAGCGCGGCGTTGAGTTTTGCGACTCAATACGCAATGCCTCCAGAATTCGGCAGAAAGTGGGGAACGGAGTGTCTTAACACTAGGTTCCCTCTGTCTACCCTGCTGTATGCGGGATATAGCGTGAAGCTAATTTAATTTAGGCTCTTTTTGCCTATCCTGCTATGCATTGGCTACCATCCTGAGAAGAATCGTCTTCAGTTATAATAAATAAAAAATATATTTTTCAGGTAACATTAGTGCCGTTTTCACGTACAAGTGGAAAGGCGAAGAGATCACACGTCTGGTGGACAACGGGACCAGGGTCATGATCGCGATCATCAAGGGACGCACTATAACTCACATAAACAGCAATATTAACAAGTGAGTTTGAAATTTAATTTGTATATAAATTCTGTTTTTTTATGCATTATATTATAGATTATAGATTTCTTTATATCTTTTTTTCTTGTAAAAAAATCATTAGCATGTGTTTTTTAATTATTTCGCAAAATCTTTTTTGAAACCATTTTTTAAGATTTTTTTTTGAACATTTTTGTACATAATATGAATGGCGAGGCTTTCAATGCAAAGGTGATATTATCCAATTAATGATAACTTTTGTAGCAGTAAATATTTTCTACACTTATCTCATATATATTATATTTTAACATAATTATACTTAAATGTCTCTATAACGATCCATACATTTTCTCAAGAAATCGCTGTGTTAGATCACTTTTCCGCTGACAGCCTCTTTAGTGGAGCCCCGTACCAGTTACCATTTTTATAATTATATTCATAACTATCTTAACATTGTTTCTCAAGTGAAGCCTTCAAATGACCATTTTATCCTTATACTTTATTGTTTTCTTAATTCGCACCACTTTGCCGAGGCAGCGAGAGCGAGACGGGTACTATATACTCGTACGTACAGTATTTGTTACGAGAAAAGTTACGTAGTCAAATATTATTTTACTTTTATCGTTGTATCGCTAAAGTTTACTTATTTTTTTTGTTTTCATACATCATTCATATCAAGCAATTCACAGATAAGAAAATCAGGATAAGATTTAGTATTCACTTTAAATAAACTTTCCGAAATAGTGACAACGTTACAATACTGAAATACATTTTATTGTTGGCGAAAAAAGCAGAGTAAGTCCCGTATTTATAAACCGCTCTCAAATCTGAGATCGATCTTGAGATTTGAAATGCGTTTTCATTCATGAATTACATTTATATATCTATGAATGAAAACGACATCTCAAGTTCGATCTCACATTTGAGAACGATTTATAAATACGGGCCTAAATTGACTACGACTACTATCAATTATTACCATAATTTCTTCACAGTTTTCATATTACATAGACACGCAGCCAGTATTATTTACATTATCACTACCACTTATAGTTGATATCTAAATAAACATTATCTAGAATATTTCGCTATATTATCACTTAATTGAATGGAATTAATTATTAAAATAAAAATTATTATAGTTATTCTTTTTATAAGACTTTGAAGGTTACTAAGAGGACATTGTATTGTTTTTAGGTTTTGATATTTGCCAAAAACATTCTCAATGAGTAAACAACTAAATAAAACTTATTTCGATTTATTATCGGAATGACTTACTTGAATGTCAATATTTACAATTATGATGAAAGGTGCTTAAATGCACTTTTCTTTAATAACAGTGTAATATTTTTTAAACAGCATTTTTATTTTATTTTTGTTATAAATTAATTAGTCATTTTGTAATAAAGACACGTTTAAAGCATATGGGTTGATTAATAAGGAAAGAGTTAAAAAATATAACTGAACATTTCTAGGCAAAAGTAAAATTGAAATTTTAAAGATAATATTATAGCTAATAATATTTAAATTATAAAAACTTACGTTCCAGGACATCAGTGCTGTTTGTGTCGATATCGTTTATAGTGCTGATGGTGATCTCGCTGGCGTGGCTCGTCTTCTACTATATACAGCGCTTCCGCTATATACACGCTAAGGACCGACTTTCGGTAAGTTATACAAATGATACTCTTAGTTATGGATTTTTTTTTAATACTTATGATTTTAATATTATAAGAAATAAAAAGGTCCTTTCTTTGATTAAAAAGGATATTATAAGTGTCAAAATAGCATTCATATATGTTTTTTAAATTAAGCCACATTAACAATTTTTTTTTCGCAGAAACGATTGTGCTGTGCTGCTAAAAAAGCACTGTCCAAAATACCTGTGAAAAGTTTGAAAACTGATGATAGGGTAAGTTTCCTTTTTACCTACAAATTACTTACTTTACACCCCTAATATGTGATAACAATTATAAATTATTCCAGTAACAGTCTTAAATTTTTCATTATTCGTAAAATTTTATATTTATTAACTTAATTTTTAACTTAAAAACAACTAAATACTATTCTGAAATTTAAAATGCTTTAAACCGATAAAAAACTGTACGGATATAAAAAAATATACCAAAGACTAACACAAAAAGTTTATTAATTGAAAAATCCATAGATAGTAAAAAATTCTCATCATTCAAACTTTACGATTCCGTTTGTCAAAACCTACTTACTATCATGTGATTTCGAGATATTAAGAAAAAAAAACAAATTCTGCTGGTCATCAGCTGATTTGCAATAAACAAACACTAAAACTTATAAGTCACTGAACTTTGTATTTTTACATTTTTAATCTAAACTTATCCATATGTTATATAAAGTGCCCGTATATAATTATTCTAGAACATTTCGAAGGTATTCGGCGGCATATTACTTTTATTGCTGTTGAACTACTAATAAACGCATACTACCCAATATGCGTTTACATACTCGTTTAAAAAATGCATAAATAATTATTATTTTAATTTTTTGAAAAAATCTCCTTAAGACTACCCTTCTTAGTAGTTCTAAAGAGCAATAATACTATACTACTATATAATAAATACATTTGTGATTTTTCACTTTCAACATTTCACCTAGAGGAAATCGATTTATTTGTAAAATTAATAAGTAATCAATCACATCCATAAATATTAAAAAAATACCGTAATTACAATACGATAACGCACGCGTCATAGATTTGTTGTTTCGTTGAATCAATATCATCAAAGATATTCAAATTAATAATTATAATATTGTAACAAAAAAATATTTGTAAAAACAAAAACACCGACTGCATAAAACTAAAAGAAAATAAACAAGCCCAATAGTTTATTAGGATTAACATTCGGGACCTTTTTAAGTTATGCGGGGTTCCTGGTAAAGATTTGATTGATTGAAGACTTTCTTATAGGTCCCGACTGTTAATACTAATAAACTATTGGGCTTGTTTATTTTCTTTTAGTTTTATGCAGTCGGTGTTTTTGTTTTTACAAATATTTTTTTATTTTTCACTTTTTTGTTAGGATTCATTATGGTAATGATAATCATAATATACCTTTTTGAAATCCAGAAATTGAGCTCTTGAATTTGATACCCATATTGTAATATTCGAAACGAAAAAATGTTTTTTTACTAAGTCCAACGGCGTCCCACAGCCGCCATGATTGTTTTTATTTAACGTCACCTATCTAAGAACACTTGGGCTGCTAATACAAATCTAATGATACCTCAATTATGTAAATCCATTCAGCGGTTCTGGAGATATGAGGTAATAAAGAATATTACATACATACAAGATACGCGCGAAAAACATAACCCTTCCTTAGCAGTCGGGAAATACATAAATTATTTACTTTCGGATTATGATTAGATAAACATGTTGTGTCTTTACATCATGTAGGTATGTACTAACAATGAGATTGTATGAACACATACAAAGTCAATAAACGATAAAAGAAATATGGGTCGTGTATAGTTAGAATTGCAAAATGTATACTGGCCTTACGAAATACGCAGTTTTTTTTATTAATGTAACTATTTATATTTTTTCATAAACTTAGCTTAAACACGGATTGTACCAAATGAGTACTAAAGAGTTTAAGAGCGGTTTTCAGTGATAGAGTTAACAGTTATACACCACTCTGTTCTTTGTGAATACAGTTCATTTAGAGCAGGGGTTCCCAACCTTTTCTTGATCAAGGACCACTTTTATATCATTCTTGGTAGCACGGACCACTATGCATGTAGGTATAATAAAAATTAACTGTGATAACTAAACAAAAACTTCGCCCCACCATCCCCAGTCACAAAACTAAAATCGTTCGCGGACCATATTTAGGCTTCTGCGGACCACTGGTGGTCCGCGGACCACTGGTTGGGAACCACTGATTTAGAGGTACAGCGTGTGAAATGGCAGAATGTAATATTGCATTTTGATTAATTACATAGATTGTATATAAAATAATTTTCCGACAAATATTTGTTGGTCAGACAGCTCTAAAGACCAAATTACTACTCTATAAAATAATATATGATGTAAAAAAAAGTAAAAAAAAAGACCAAAGTACTAGTCTATAAAATAATATATGATGTACAAAAAAGTAAAACATTAATATAATGTGGTAATGTATATATTTACAGGGTTAATTTCCAGACTTAAATAATTTTTAAAAATTCCAGTAGCTATGGCAGGGCTTCATCCGTCTTTGAATACATAAATAAATATTTATTATTATAATGATGGTAGTGATATTGAGGCCAGTCGTGACATGTTGTGGATGCAATGTCTCCAGAATTCGGCAGACAATGGAGAAAGGAAGTTAGAAGGGAGTGTCTTAATACTAGGTTCCCAGGTTCTCTCTGTCTACCCCTACTATGTGCGGGATACAGCGTGAAGCTAAATAATTGTAGTAAATCTAAATGGGAATTCATATTCGGGCTTCAAAAAAGGCATCATTTTTTTTTTAATATTTATAAATAATTTATTCGACAGGAGGTGCAAGGCGACGGCGAATGCTGTGCTATTTGTATAGAACCATATAAAGTCTCGGAGACACTGCGCTCTTTGCCATGCAGGTAAGAATGCTTATCACTAATTTTTTACAGTATATTTATATTTTGTTATCTTTTAAATTTTCTTAATATTGTTATAATAATAATAATTTTTGTTTTATTTCCAGACACGATTTTCATAAAAACTGCATCGATCCGTGGTTATTAGAGCACCGAACATGTCCCATGTGTAAGATGGACATACTTAAATATTACGGTTTTGTGGTGAGTCTGATACTTGACGTAATTAATAAATCTTTACTTCAATATATCGATAATAGTATTGATTAATAATTGACTAAAATATATATTTTTTAATCAATTGATTCAAATGTAATAGTAGTAGATCGTATTATCACTTGGTTAGTTTGTTTAGATTAAAAAAAAAAATTAAGAAAACCTTATCTTGTGAGAATAAGTATATTAAAATTATTGGCATTTCCAAATTCAAGTAGACAAAACGCGGCATTGGCTTTTGCTACTGAAAACGCAATGTCGCGGAAATTGAGCGGTGCCTAGAGAACTGAGTGTCTTAACACCGGGAAAAATAGTGGAGTAAAAAGTTTAAATTAAAATCCTTATATATGACCATTTTCAGTTCACGGGCAGCCAAGAGAGTATCTTGCAACTGGAGGCGGAGGAGACGCGCGGCGCGCTCAGCCCCGCCACCAACCGACACCCGCTCACATTGGTATGTATATCATATATAGTCTTGTAAAGTGCGGCGTTATAGTCTTGTAAAGTAATAACGAAAAGACAAATTAAAATACCCAAAAGGTAAGGTTCTCTGTGTCCGTCCTGCTACATGTGGCACCCAGTGTTTTTAAACTAGTTGTTTTCATTTTACTTTATAAATGTGTTATTTTCTATATTTGATACCAGTCATAGTCCAAGAGCACAAGCGTGGGACTGTAAAGGCGATAGTTTGTGGGTTCGATCGACTCGATCGAGCTCACCTTCCATTATACGAGGAAATAAAATATTTCATATATTCGAAGCTTTCAAGCGAAGCGCGGTCACGTTCCGCCACGAATTTCACTGAAAGTGGGGACCGGAGTATCTTAGCACTAAGCTCACTTCGCCTAACCTGGTACATTCGAAATACAAAGTGAAGTTTAAAATAAAAAAAATATATATATATTTTTCTGACGTGACATCTATAAATTTCAATACAGACTAGTGACGTCACTCTGTTCCTACCTAAATGTCCCAAGGACGTTGTATATTAAAATAAATAATTATTTCAATCAAATCATCTCCTTAATTGCTTATAATGACCTAATAAAATTTGACCGCATTATCCTAATCTAAGTGTTGTCAAAAGTAATATCTCGTACATTTACAAATTACAATATTTCCTTAATGTACTTATTTGTTTGTTATATAAAGACTAATTATTAACATTTTGTAAATATATTTATTAGAATTATGATTTAATGTATAAGGATGACGCCGGCTTGACGCGTCCCAGACATACCTATTGCTATTTAAGTATTTAATTGCGTTGTATAATTAAAATAATTAAATTGTGAAATATTACAAAGTTTGACATTTATTTACATTCAAAACAACGTGTTAAGGACAGAACTTAATGAACGGTCACTCCATTTTCTACATTATAAACTCGATTTTATTTTCACATACATACACCCGGAAGTATATAAGATTTGTAACAAAACAAATCACGATTTTGTTTGTAGAACAATGTTTATGTGCTGTATATATTTTTCTAATATATAAATTACTATAATGTGCGAATCTCTGTATCCTGCTCGTGGCAAGGTAGGTAGAGGGAACCTAATATTAAGATACTTCGTCCCCAATTTTCGACATTCGATATTGTTAGTTGAGCGGCGGAACTCAACACTGCGCATTGTCTTGTTAATGAAAATAATTCAATTTAATGGAATCCACAACTGTCACGTATACAGTCACACGCTTTAATTATCCTTGGATTGTATATATTAATGAGAATAATAATATTTTGTAATATTTTTCGTTTATTTGCAGTTGAACGGCGACCCCTCGTACTCGGAGGCGGGCAGCGAGCGCAGCAGCCGCGCCGCCTCGCCCGACCGCCTCGTGCCCGCGCCCGATAGGTGAACATAATATTGTTTATTGTTGATAGGAACGTGTGTCTGGTCAGCGCGCTTATACGGTTTCCACGTCAATGGGAGACCTTTCGCTACATTCAGTGCTTTATACATTTCCTAAAATAAAATATATTTTGACGAATTGGTCTTGGAGTGAATTATTTAATATTCCTTGTTTCGCTCTACAAGATAAAGCGCGGCGTTGAGTTCCACCACTCTACACGCAATGCCTCGAAAATTCGGCGAAAATGGGAAATGGAGTATCTAGAGTTTTTCAATTATTTTGTCCCCGAGTGATCAATGCGCAAAAGTTCAGATAACCCAACTTCAAGCTAACCACGACTCGTCGACCGCACTGTATTCTTACGTGTTTTAATCGTAATATTTTGTTTCAGCAGTTCGTGCGTCGGCTCGTGCAGCGGCTCCCCCGCGCACGCGCACGACGCCGCGTCGAGCTCCCACTAATAAGAGCCCTACAGTGTTCACTATCATTAATACTCAAAAACAAAACAAAAACAACAAAAAAAAACAAACATAAACAAAACAAACTTCCAGTGATACTTGTGACAAGTGATATTTTATATGAACTAGTGTAACTCCGCCTAGTCACTCATTGTTACGTTTGTGCGCTTTATTAACTAACTTGTTGGGACAAGTTGTGACATGTGAGGGGACTTCATTTTATATATTATATGTATGTGTGTATGTACATATGTATATATAAATGTGTGACCAACTTATTTTTTAGACTATTGGAGCGACTATTGTATAAAATTTATTAGGTTTATTATTATTATTAGTGTATAGTAAAATTTATAATTGTCATATAAAAGTTTCATACAAATTGAATTTGCTTGATCCAAAAGTGATCGAAACGGAGGTATCTACTAAGTCGTGGGTTCGATTCCCGCGTTGTACTATGGACATATGTGTATCGATCGACTTTATTTCTGTGGACCAATCTAAATTACAGGTTCCAAGTACATATATCTGGAAACATCCATAAGCATGTTAAATTAAATTCGGGGAGAATATCTTAAGTGTGTTAACTATTGTTTTTATTGTCAACATTGTTTTGGACTTTAATGAACAATTTTTTTTATAAATAATCTCAACATTTAGTATTTAACAACTTATTGTTTTATAAAATATAGCTAAATAAACTAAACAAAATAGCACTAAACGAAAAATGTTTAGATTTTTTAGGCTGTATCTAAAACTGTTTTGTTAAATCCAAATTTAAATTAAAAAATCTTGGAATGTTTCAATAGATATTAGCGTTTTTATTTAACTTCAATTATTAAATAATATGTCTACACAAAATATCCTATAAATTAAATTAATGATATTGTATAAAAAATATGGTATGTAGATGTTTCCAGATGTATAGTAAACAAACAAATAAAACAAAGGAAAAGTCAAAACTTTTCTTAATGTAGAGTTTTAGTGTAAATTGAATATTATATAATAATAAAAAGCAAAGCGCATGAGTGTAACGCGCTGGACTCGAAGAAGTAAAAAAATAAATAAAAAAACAACTTCTTTAAGTGCAGCTCCATTATTATTGTGTTAAGAGTTCATAAATTTATTATCTATAGCTCGATCATATATTTTCCTTTTACCTAAGTTAAGTGCTAAGAAGAATAATTGTAAACATATATTTTTATATATAAATATTTTGAATGACGCTAGAATTAGTTCAGACATTTTTATGTAACATAAAAAAAAAGGATAAAATCTAAAAAAAAAAGATTTTTCTCGCTAGTTCTGATAAGCCCCAATAATTTTATATGATTATTATAAAAAAAATGAATTAAATCGAGCTATAGTGTTATATTTAAGAACATTTTGACCGAACCATGTGTATGCCATTCACGAAGTGCGAGCCCTTGAAATTTTACTGAACGTCTTGGATGATCTCATTCTTCTTAAATGTCCTAAAAACATGAGTTTGTACGGTTGTGGCCCTTCATCTACTAATAAACATATTTTTGCAGTGAAATTGTCCGTCCATTGTTGATATTTTTTTTCTTTAGACGATTATTGTAACCTATTGCGCTTATAATCGAATTAAAAAATCGATAATCGGTTCAATCGTTTTAGTTATACTAAAATCGGAAAAAAAGAATTTATTGGAAGTTTTATTTTCACAATAATTTGCTTAGATTGATATCGATTCACGATGTTAACAGATTATAATCGCAATTTTAAATAAAAAAAAATATTTACTCGTTTACCCTTAATAAAGAACTTAGAAACATTGCGCTAGGGCTTCAACTTTCGCTAGACATTAGATAATTTCGTGGCTCTAATAATTATTGTAGTTAATAAAATCTAGTCTGAAATTTAACTACGGATATATCGCTTCTGAGTCCGGTCGAGGCGAAGCGATCGATTCGTTCTACGTATGTATATTTAAGTTTCTAAGCATTTAAGTTATTACTTACGATACGTGTAAGGTACTTATAAAATCCATTGGATTGGATTTATTATTAACAAGGAGACTGGTATGTACTTTATGTAACTATATCATGTTAAAATATATTTACATTCCCTTTAAATGTTCTAAATCGTGTGTTGAAATAAAAAACCAATACAGTATTTGATATTTGTGTTTTATTGTACAAACTACGACCCAAACAATAAATGACCAACTACAACGATATTATAAAACTATACCTAGTTCACATTTGTATGCGAATGTGTACAGTCCGCGAGGCGTAAGCTGAGCGTTCCATTTGTGTAAGTGATCAGTAAAAGTAGAGTCAGAATAATTTTTTTTTATAATAAAATTTATTATTAGTCGTCAATAAAATAAATTGAACATAAAAATATATTAATTGTTCTACACTGGCCTTGGTTTGTTCATTATTTTCTTCTCGTCTCAGGTGGCGTCTGAGTTGATAATTAATTGTTCCGTTATATCATCAAAAACTGCGTTGTGATTGATTATTTCTTCTTTGACTACTTGGTCACATACATTTTTCTATTCATTTTATATATCATACGTATTTTACATACGTATTTTACTAATTCCTATTATCGAAAAACTTTATATAATTCATATTTGAATATTATTTAATTGTAGAAAACTGTATAATCGCTAAATTTTAAAAGCACGGTTGGCACGGTTGAACAGCAAAAATTGAGCCTTCGGTTTTGAAAACTTTTCACTTGCTCTAGCCATTTAGGTTATACGTTCATATGAAGCCAAGTTGAAATTTTATTTCGCTTATTACAAGAAGATAAGCATGAGTTTATCAGAGGCACATTATTAAATGTAATTTTATATGATTTTGTTTATTAAATATTTATCAAATGAATGCATATTTTTTTGTCCTGAACTTGTAATATTTAACTTCACAAAAGAACAAAACGGTTTTATTAAAAAGAAACGATGTCTATTATGTATATGTTTTTTAAATAAATGTATAATAATCGATATAATTATGGTATTTAAGACAAGAAAACCCAAAATTTTCTATATTATCATATTTATTATGCTATTCCCTTACATAAGTTTTAATATTTTTTTACACATTACCAAGCTAATTAATAGTTCTAGAAAAAATATGAAAAATTAAACGTAGCGGGACTGTAACCCGCGCCTCTGAGAAATCGTTCAGGTGCTTTCATCACTCAGCCATACGTGCTTATCCAAGCTACGTCGAAATTTTTAGACGCTCGCTTATATTATTTATGTTGTTAGAGTTGATTAAGAGCGTTAGGATGGTTCCCATGAGGATTGGGTTCGAGTCCCGCTACGTAATTTTTTTTACACATTTAAAAAAAATCCCTTAGTGTGTTTACGTTACAAACATCAAGCTAATTAACCTAAATTAGCTAGCATGTAGCTACAGACGTCAATATATACATGACAATTGACGCAAAACACTTATATTATCACATAAGTTATAGTAATAACTAATAATAGTACTTATAGAAGTTAAAAAAGTGAAAAAGTCATTTGAAATTAGCATTTGACGAGAATGATACTCATTTAATATACTTATTTTAATATAGGAAAGGCAGAGGGAACCGAGATAAGTTCCCAACTTGCCTCTCAATTTTTTAAGACCTTAAATGTCGAGTGGCGGAACTCGACACCACGCATTGTTACCAGAACGAGAACATATAATTTCATGTCCCATAGAGGGAGTCGAACCCACAATCGTCGCCTTGACAATCAGAGACTGTGCCGCTAAGTCACAGTGGTCTTAATAATGTTTTTATTCCTCAAATATTGCTTTTTCGAAGAATTTTAATTATACATGCAAAATCATAATTTACAAATCAATAAAGCTAATTTTCTTATTTTTCACATAAAGAGGACGTTTAAGTATTACTTAACGCAATTTTTGAAAAAAGTCATAATTATAATTACTATCATTTTCATAAAAACATGACCGCCGAGGGATTTCTCATAAACCCAAAAGACTTTTATTTTACAGTTTCTTATTACAATAAAAGACAAACGTTTTTACAGTACGGTCGACACCTAACCGTTGTACATGACCAACTTGCTTCCAAATTGCATTACGTAATACTATAACGACCCCTAAAATATAACGCCCTTTTCCAATGTTTTTTTTAAAGTTCTTTAAAACGATTCTTGTTCAAGTGATAAGGGCACAAATCTCCTTGAGAAAGAAATCGTCAAAGTTAAACTCCGATCATTTATCCCACAGACCATTCTCCTTCATCTTTGCCTGGAAGTATTTTTCCAATGTGTTTGCGCATCTGAAAATTACATTATATGAGTTACTTTAAAACAAAAGAAAAGGGCTGTAGTGTAATATGTATTCAAAACACGGGATTTCGAAATCATATACATATATAATTTTAATTTACTTAGATATTGTGATGTATGATTATTTTAAATCTTTCTTTCTTTGTAACAATTAACAAATAATAATAAAAATAAATAAATTATTAAAAAGCAAAAGACACATTTAATTGTAACATTGAAATTATTTATCAATAAATAAAAATGTATTTATTTTACAATACATTACCTATAATAATCAGTATCAGGTGAATTGTAAAGTCTGCAATTGGAGAATATCCGCGCCATGTCCGCGGAGAAGAGACGCTTCGATATATAGTAGCGCGCCTTCAAGCGCTCGCCCATTGTACGGAGATCTGCGATATTAGAAATAAGTTTAATGTAGGGAAAGGATAAATCGTTTATATAGGATCGATGCAATGAAAGAATTATAAAAATGGAATTATTCAGTGAAAGCTATGAATGTTTAAATATTAACGAATAGTTGAGTTGAATTCTTACCCATTGGATATTTGATGTGGTCGTAATAGTCCGGAACTTCGGTTTTATCCACGGGTTTTAAAAATGGCCACGCCGTTGCATGGTTTTTGACCTGTATATTGTACAAAACAAATTTATAAAATGTATTCAAATCGATTTGAAATATAACACATGACAAAAAATCTTTTAAAGTGTGAAATCACAGCGAGGGAGTGTGAATAAGTATGGATGTGAATTTGTGAGTATTTGTGTAAATACTCACGGCGTTGAGCACGGCGCGCAGCAGCGCGGGGTCGGGGTCGGGCTCGGGCGCGCGCGCCGCCCGCGCCTCGCGCCAGCCCGCCTCCCGCACTCCCGGGATGCACTCTATGGGGATACTACGTACCTGGGAATTGGAATGTGCGTACATCACATATTATAATTTATTGTAATTGTAGGTTTTCTCTACCTCTTTATATTCGTTATCGCACTTTATCATAAAAAAATACAAGTTTATATCAATTTATGAGTACACCAAAAAAGTCAAAAGTTTTGGTACATCTAAAAGTATTGACATTAACATAAATAGAACATGAACTTCAAATCCGTACATTACTCACTACACACACACATTTTTACACTTCAAATTCATCAAAATAAAAACAATTATTTCAAAATTGTAATTTTTGTTTTCTACTATTTAGTAATGTATTTAGAGGTAGTCTTTTATTGTTTTTAATAGAAAACCACCTTAAATCAGATGTACGTTTTGTGTTTCATAAAAAAATCCTTTCTTTCTAGCCGCGGTAAACACGCATGTTTTTTTTTAATTATCTTAGCATTACAAATTAAATATTTAAATTTCATTGTGAATTTGAAGTTAAAAAAGTACGACTTTCATTGTTAGCTTCACGTTGTATTCCGCCAGTTACATTTTATGTAATACTAGCGGCCCATTCGCGGCTTCGCTCGCAGACCACTTAGAATTGTTTTATTATCCTGCAGTTTCCATAAGATAATTAATATAAACTAAATAATTAATATAATTTATACATTAAATAATTTTGAGAAACTGCAAGCACTAACATGACTGCTTGCGAGGACGAAATCGGCGGCAAGGGCGCTCCCCGCTGGACTCATGCCTATACTTGCGGCCGTAAACGGAGCGTTGAATTATTTAAAATTTATATTTTTTCAAAAAGTATACGTTCAAATTACATGCTATAAAAGACAAAGCATTTTTTCATAAAAATTCCTTGATGATGGAATAACTTTCGCTCGTAAGTTTCAATATCTTTATCAAATAAAAAACGTTGAAATATCATCTTGCAATTTTCAATTATTTTTTTATCACAAAATATCTTATTGTGACTTATTTGTAAGAGAGAGTCTTTTTTTTAAAACTAATAAAATAGAACATTTCTTCCATACAATGTACTGACATATATTTTACTTTATTTGCAGCGCACGTGCTTACAGCAATTCGATGGCGTTCATTATTACAGTTATTTCGTTATTTAAGGCTAACAAATACGTACACCATAATCATAGAAGAAAAACGTAGCTTTCAAACAAAACCAAAAATAAGTAAATCGGACCAGTAGATCCAGAGATCTTAGCGTTTAAAAAAACAAACAAACAAACTCTTCCACTTTATTATATTTGTATAGATAAAAGCCGAAAATTATCTTTATTAAATTTCCTTGATGATGAAATAACTTTCGATTGTAAGTTTTCAATATAAATGTGTTTCAATATAAATGTATTTTCAATGGTATAGATAAACATTAAATAAAAAGTAGCGGGCACTGTCGCGCAGGACCAAACTTTACACCACACCAAGAAAAGAAGAAGAGAACCAAAGTGTAGTATAAATTGATTATAAATAGCAAATAATTACATAAAAATTTACAATATTTCGTAAATGTATGAAAATTTCTGCCTATTCGCGTCGGTCATACTATGCCGCACGAAGGCTAGGTTTGCGAACATTTGCGAATCAGTGACATCTCCTTAATTATTTATTAGAATGTTGTACAGTAAACTATAATTTCAATCTAGATAAAATGCTAAAAGTGACTATTATATTTATGTTCATAAGGATGAATATTAAGCAAGCAAGTTCATTTTGGGTGACATTTTCTTAAAACAACAAACTTTGCAAACCATTGCTTAGCAACGGTCGGTTGTTATTAACATGGCAGAATAAATTGCATGTCAAATTAGAAAGTATTTTAATATATTTAGAAAATGTGTGGAATGTAATGTTATATAGCCTATAGCACTTCTGAAGAATCCAGCTTTCATACAAAACAAAAACAAAGTAAATCCGACCAGTTGATCCAGAGATCTTAGCGTTTAAGCAAACAAACTCTTCCGCTTTATTATATTAGTATAGATACAGGGTGGAAGTGTAAGCACCACTTTAAATGAAACCACAGTTTCAACTACTCTATAAAAGCCTAATATAAATAAGAAAAAAATAAATTCCCAAAAATAAAAAGTTATTTTTTCAAACAGAATAAATAATAAAATTGTCGTTTTAAAATAAAACGCTATTTATAAAGACGACGCACGCACACGTAAACACATCAAAGGAACACCGCCGCACACGCCTCATTCCGAAATCGAGTCGTAGGTTTTGGCGATAAAGTTCAAAGTTGTTTAACCTTTAGTAGTATTTTTGTAGTAGTCAGTGTTTACGTTATTGAGATCTATACGTAATCGCGTCACACGAAATACAGATATGGATAAAAATCATGAAAAAAAAATCCTATGTCCAAACTGTTGAGGTATCTTGATTAATTTCTTTAGGTATAGGTTTGAAATATTTTACCCTATATGCTGTTTCCGTAAAAGGAGCGCTGCCTCTTCCACCCTGTATATCCCTTGAGTGGAAATCGAACTCACAACCATAGCGTTTCCAGTCGTAAGCTTATTTAGGGTTTGCAATTGTGAATTTTATGTGTAAAAAAGAATTTGTCATTTAAAATCTGTAAATATTGTCTAAATCAAAGAGGTGTGAGCATTAAAATATGTATAAGAGAAAAATATTTCTTTAAAAAATAAAAATATTTTTTTAAAATATTAAAATTCAAACATATCAAGGAGCACACTTACACCCTCTTTAAAACAGGTCAAACCAGGGTGTATTTTTCTTACTTCCTTTTGCCGCATATCAATCAATTTCTTCACTATCTATAAATAAAAAATATATTGATAATTAAGTTTATAGTATAGTACAATATTTTAGTTTACACAAAATTCGACATAAAAAGCTATATACATACATTCAATATGTATGATCTTTTTAGGTCTCCATGTATCTTATGAATATTATCTTTTCTTTAGAATATTAAGATGACTTTTTGTTTATCTTCACGTTACATCCCGCATACAGCAGAGTAGGCAGAGGTTTAGTGTAAAAACACTCCGTTCCCAATTTTTGAGAATCCAATCCATACATAATATCGCATTCATAGTCAGAATACATATACACTAAACAAGGTATTAGGGATTTGATGTAGCTCGATAAAAGCGTAACGTAACTTAAGCATCTGGATACTCGGTTACCAAGACGCGCGGGGTTGAGTCCCACTGCATAATTTATTATATAATTAATAAGTTCTTTGATTTTTACGATTATTACACATTTTAAATGAAACTATTTAAACCGCGCGTATATATATAATCGCGTATATTTTAAATTATACATTTTGGAAACCCGATGTTTCGAACACTTTGCAGTTGTCAGTGGTCACAATCTACCCGTGACCACGAACTACTGCAAAACAAAATGTAAAGTTAAAATAGTTTCATTTAAAATATGATATATATTGCTAATTTTAGTTTAATTCCTCAGTATGAGCATGTCAAGCCACCTCCTTCTGGCGCCGTATGACGGCGGTGAACTTGGTGTAGACGATGCGCGGGTTGAGCTCGCAGTGCATGAGCGTGGCGCCCTCGTAGTCCTTGATGTAGCCCGCGAACATGGCGCGCGGCAGCTTGATGTCCTTGCTGAACCCCTGCTTCTTGAAGTAACCTACGATTCAACATTCGGTTATGAGGCTATCGTGGCGCAGTGGGAATTGACTTTGAATAATATACAATATTTTTATGTTTGCTCTTTATAAGGTCAAAGTGAGGCGTTGAGGTCCGGCATTTATCACGATGTTTGTTCAAAACGTACGTCCCAATTATCAAAAAAAAGGTTGGAGGCAGCGCAACAGGAGCAAATTACACAATGAATGACTGCACTGTAATCAATATAGCAACTAAACAGCTTCGCTTTCGCTGTCCATTATAGAATTTTGTGAGATCATCTATTCACTATTAGTTGTTATAAAGGAAAATTTTATTTCAAAAATAGAAATATTTTTTCTCTATATGAAAAATAAAAAGACTTTATTTTACTAAAATACCATAAAAAAGTCTATATTATGACGTCATTATTTCACTTTTTGTTTGTTAGATTAATTTCCAACCTGAATAATAGGATTTTAAAGAGAGAACGTCAACCAGCCACTCTCGACGCCGCGCCGAACCCTTATAATTTCTAAGCTAATCTAATGCGTAATTTTCTAACAATTTACCCATATATTACGGATCCATAAGGTCTAACCTATTCGAAAATTACCAAAATCGGAAACCTCGACTTTTTTACCTGTCTGCGTGAAATGCCATATATTTACATATTTTTTATGATTTTGCCAATATACAATATTTTTTGACGCATAATTGCTTAAATTAGACAGTCTAATAGTGAATGACAGATCTAGCCCAAGAGATTAAAGGTTAAAATCCACATGCAATAGTTTATATCGAATTTTAAGTTATCACTAAATTAAAACTATATTAAAATAAAAAGAGTTCTCATGTAAGTTCAATATACATTATTATTTTTTTCCAAAATTTTTAAGTAACTTACCGATAGCGAATTCATCTGCAAACGTCAAGAAATGTAGAATATTATTCCTAATGTGGTAGTCCTTGAGATGATTCATCAGGTGTGTTCCATAACCTTTTACCTGCTCATTTGACGTCACAGCACAAAAAACTATTTCACTGAAACCCTGAAAGAAAACAATTATCAAACTTTTATTGATATCAGCATGACGCAGCGGCGTTAGGTCTGACTACAAACGCTGTGAGTTCGTTTCCCATTCAGGAGCATAAATTATTTTCATTTCAACACTAAGTCTTGTCTGCCTACCCTTAGTATTTGAGAAACGCATAAAGATAAACTGCCGCCAGTGTTACATATTTTTAGCTATATAGAAAATAAAATATTATGTATACTTATAATATAGTAGTAAGATTCCTAACTGATGAGGATGTGTACATATAGATTATTGGGGCATTTCACATTTTATATGTACACACCCCCATCAGTTACGGCAATTTTTTTTATAATTTGTCTTTCTGTCAGTTTGCCTGATTGTCTGTGCGTTTAATGACGCTAATATCACAAACCGATTAACCAATTTCAATGCACGTATTTTAGCAAACTTCTCTTAACATTCAGAATTCAGTTTGTTTTATTTAAATTGGTTAAAAAATAAAAAAGCAGTTAACATAGTAATATAAAAATACCTGTGATTTAAAAGTTCTGAAACAAATTCCTCCTATAGGCCTTCCTTCCTTGATCAGAGCTAATGTTTTGTGTTTTCTGCAAAAGGTAACACGCAAATTCTGCATTCATCGATTGCAGTAATATGTTAGGACCATAGCGTTGTAGCACTACATGACAGGGAACCTAGAGCTAATATAGTCTATTTTATATATATATATATATATATATATATATATATATATATATATATATTTTAATTCTTACTTACACTACAGATTTATATTTTTACATTTCTTTTAAAAAAATTCTGTAGATATTACCTAGAACTAGATATTTGATAATTTGAGAAATATGCTTTGAGTAAATTATTAAGATGTTATACATAAAAAACCAAAAAGTCAAGCGAGCGAAGTCGCCGGCGAAACACTAGTAAATATTTAAATAAGTATTGCCACTTACGGATCAAACACAAGTTGTGATATGTATTCTTTGGTCATTTCCGGTAATTGGTGAGAAAATACGTTGTGGAGACCTGAAAAAAGTATTAAATTTTATAAGTTTCTATATAATATAATGAAAAAAATGTTACTAAACCAATTAAAATACATTATAACTCAACGCCGCTCCTTGTCTTTCAAGAGCGGAGAAATAAGTGATTTATTTCGCTAATTCGGAATCGAGTTCCCAATAATCACGTCTACTTATTAATAACTGTTTATTTTCTGTAAAAAATAACAATAAATAACTAACCAATAAGCCACAACATAGTTTGTTTATTAACGGCGCCCGTTAAAGAGTTCCCTATGACGTGGAACTCGATGAGCTTGCGCTGCTCCTCGAGCTTGGCGGCCTCGTCGCGAGGCGCTTGCATTTGAAATAATGCCTGCAATTCATTATTTTATATTTAATTTTCTTATAAATATACAGGGTTTTTGATAATTTAACCAATTCCCGTAAAGGGACATAGATAAAGTACTTACAAAGAAAATCAGAATTTTATAATTGGGTCGAGTGAAATTTGACACACAAAGAACCATCCATTAAGAGGTAGTCATAATTATTCTTCTTATTAATCTAGATAGTATTGGTTCATGTTTTAATTAAATAATGTATGCAACTGATGTAATAAAACAAATATCCCGCAGTTTTGTCTTATATTACAAAAAAATATATGATATATTTTTAAACAGCATAAAAAAATTAAAAAAAAAACACGTTTAATAGAAAACTTTTAAGTAAATTAAAAAGGAAACAAGCCAAAATAATTTAAACAAACAAAAATGTTGTAAGAACTTGAGTATTCATTGTCTATATAGTAAACATTATATCATTCTACTTATCGCTCTTTTAGGATAAAATATTTAAAACTTATTTTATATCAGTCAGTATCAGTACATATGACTTATTTAAAAAAAACTTAAAATTTACTACTTACGTTAATATTTACAATATGTACGAGATCTCGATAATAAGTGAACCATGAAGCAATCTAAAGAGATTCACGGCAAGATAAATTTTGTCCGAGAGATAAGATTACCCACATAATGATATTAGTTCTTATAGAAAACGATGACCATACATGTACGAGTATAAGTAAACTACATTTATATGCTCTAAATTTGCTATAGGTTCAATTCTGAGTGGTGCATAATTTGTTTTAGTAACTTTTTACAATTCTTAAAAAATCTTTCTGATTTCCGAATATATAATTGCTTATAACATAATATTATGTTATTGTACTATGACCATGTAAACATATTTTTTCTGAGGTTAATTATTGCTTTCAACAATTTATCTTTTCTGCCTAATTAATTTCATTTTCTGTTTTCTCCTAGTAAATAAACAAAAATAATGTATTTATATTCTTCTAAGTAATTTATTCATTTAATATTAGAAAAATACAAATATCATATAAGATTAAGAAATCGCATACCCTATTTCAATAAACAAAAGATCGAAAACATACTCACATCAGGCCCACACATATAATTAGGATCTGATATAGTAGCCACAATATCAGCTACAGTGCGTTCGCTGACGTCATCAACGTTGTCTTCAACACGACGGCGTTTAGCTTCGCTTCGATCACTACGATCGCCACTACGCTTAACACCCTCTTGTTTTACTGAACCTGTGTTATAAAAGTTATTAAAATTGATTTTTGAAATATTCAGACATTTAATTCACATGGTATACTTGGAAATAGATACAGTAGTTGTGGAGTTGGCTTAGGTTTATGAAAATGTTTATTGAAAATATTCAGTGTGATCGTCATTTTTCGTTTACTATAAAGATAAAAAATAATATCAATGTTGAAAATAACATAACTGACATTTTATTCTCTTTACTCCCAAAAATGTTAATAATATGAGGGACGAAATATAAAAGCACAGTAGTATAGTAGTTTAATCATAATGGGAATATCTATATATCTATACTTTAAATATAAGTCATATTTGGAGTGAATTATGAACTCACAACTACAGCAGAAAAGGCAATGTTCGGTGCAAATTGCAACATTTAAATTGAAATATTGTAACACATATTTTCGATGCGATATT
The DNA here is from genome assembly GCA_021202915.1 of Heliconius himera. Classification (NCBI taxonomy): domain Eukaryota; kingdom Metazoa; phylum Arthropoda; class Insecta; order Lepidoptera; family Nymphalidae; genus Heliconius; species Heliconius himera. The sequence continues at coordinate 1,035,408 of JAJHJA010000086.1, forward strand.
AGTACAGACTAAGATATTTATTTTTTATTTTTATAAACATATTACAGAAGTACTTGAATAAAAACAAATTTATCAATACCTAAGGGAGAGATTATGGGAAAATCTGGAATGTTTGCCATTACTATTTTTTTATCTCTTATAGTCTTATGATTAAATTATGATTTTTTTTGATAATGAATGACAAAAAAGTTACTGCCACCATATTATGAATATGATTAATGCAACAATGAGAAAATAAAAAAGCGTATTAAATGAAAAAAATAAAAAAACTAATGATGGTTAACTTTGCTTGTTTTAATAACAAAGTCCTTGAATATTTATTCACTTTTAAAATTTAAGGCATTATTTACAATATTTCTAAAACACAGATAAAACAAGGAAAAAATATATTAATCACCATATTTTTATTATTTTGTATCTCACATGGAATGGAACGCTACGCCGCGCTTCGTCTTTATTGCCAGAACGAGGAAATGAAAATAGTTAATTTTGGGTGGTAATCGAACCCACAATCGTCACGTTAACAGTCAGAAGCTATGCTGCTGTGCCATGATGGACCATTATATAATTTGCTATGATTATTCATTATTACTAGTTACCCGACGACAATGAAACAGTTGTGAAGCCATCTTTGCTTTCCCCGGTCGCCGTGACGCGCTCGAACTCGCCACGTCTACCCGCTTCAAAGAAATTAAATAAAACTTATAATGCAACAAAAAATAAACAAGGAACAAAAATATGACAAAAAATAAATATATACCAATTTTAAATGATATGACAATAAAATGATAATGATAAGCTTTGGTAATTTCGAATAACACAAAAATTATTATTTATATATTAGCAACGTTAAATGGCTGGTAGAAAATTAAAAAATACAGAGAAAAATAAAAACTGATGACTGTTTACAAAAAAAGTAATAAAGAAAATAATTTAATTACAACAAAACATGAAATTGCAATGAAATGACAAAAAAAATAATAAAAAGCCTTGTTCATATTGAATTACCTGTTCCACATTAGATTAAAAAGTAACTCACGTGTTTTATTATCAATTATAGACTGTAGATGAACTGGTGGTATTTGCTTAAACTCGGGGTCCCATATCGGAGAATTTGCACTGAAAATCTCTTCTTCAAGCAAGCCCAGGAAACGTGGGAAGTGGTTTAGAACTAGAACCTGAAACAAGTGACAAATACATCCTTGACTTATATGAAATACTTATGGTTTTTAGAAATATGAGGAAAAAATAAGTCAATATGAAACCACAAATATGTAGTCGACAAACAGCAACTAACAGCCTCACGCTGCACGCAGGCGAGGATTGAATATTTATTCTTTCGTTTTTTTAAATTTTGTTTTTGGGTCGAAATTATCTAATAATTGACTATTTGTGTAGATAGTATTTAAAAAGAATGTAGGAAAAAATGTCTTTTTTTATCTTTACATGATCTAAAATAAACAATATTATTAATAAAAAAAAATAACTTACTCTCTTTTCCGGTGGCATTCTATCTCTTTCCGAGTGACACTTATCCATTAACTGTCTGCAAACGGACTTAAACACCGCGCGTAACAGAGTTCTGCCAAACACTACTGATGTTTCATAGTGAGGTAGGGAGTCACAGAACGCTGGCACGTGACAGAAAACTAGCCACCTGGAATTTAAATTGTTATTATTATTATTATTCTTTTAGCTTCATGCTGCTTCCTGCACAAAGTAGGGTATGCAGACAGAACCTGAGAAACTAGTGTCAAGACACTCCACTGCCATCGAGACACTTCCGTTCCCGGCTTTTCGCCCAATTCTGGAGGCATTGTGGTGTTAAGTTTCGGAACTCAACGCCCCGCTTTGCCTGGACATCAGAGCGAAGAATTGAAAATATTAAATATTAATTTCCTCGAGTAGAAGTACCCACAAACTGTCGCGCCACGACTGGCCTCATTTATTATCATTATTATAAGGCTTGCTTATTACGAGCGAATGATCAAATGGAAAAAACTAAGAGTTGTGTGTCTAAGTGCTTGAAGTAACTCTGACCGGAGGTACAGTAAGTTACATCGAAACGATTAACGTCAAGTATTATAGACCATAGTCGTCATCGACAAATGGACTATATAATACAACGCAAAAAAAAATCTAACCAGAAGTTGCTGAGATTAGTGCTTTTAACCAAATAAACTGTTTAGTTTTATAGTATAGTATAGTATACATAATTTAGGTTTTAATAATGTATTTATAATAACTTTTTATTGCTAAGAAGTGGCACATTTAATATTTATGTTACCTTGTGTAGTTAATTTGATAAGCTGATATATCCTCTGGAGAAGATACCTGTTGATAATATGATCATATACTTATAGATACTCAATTAAATTAATAATAACAAATAGAAATATACAATAATTTTATAATGTTTATATTTCATTAAGTTAATATAAAAAAAATTAGAAACACTTACCAATTTCCGAACACTAGGTGTTTCAAAATTCCAATGATTGAAACAGTGCAAGAACATTTTAGCTAAATCATACATAGTTTGCCATTCTCTTTGTGGTAGTGAATTGAATTTGTATAAAACGAAATTAGTTATAGCCTTTGCTATAGACGGTCTCTCAAACGGAGGTTTACCAAGAGGCCCCTCTATACTTGGTGAAGAACGTGTTAGTATACATTTTCTTAGTAGCTGAAAAGAAAAGAATTCTTAGTGATTTTACTTACTAGGATTTCAATATTATTTATTATTATTTATTTACTTTTTTATTTATAAGAAGCATTTATAAGTAACCAAAAAAGAATGATAATGAATTTTATAATAATTTAGAGTAACACTATATTAATATATATTTTCTATGGTAAATTCCTTCCATTCCAGACTCCTTTCTTTCCTTTTTATTTTATACCCAAATTTAGGAATGTCTTGTATGTAATGTTGTGGAACTCAATGCCATATTTTGTGTGACCAGAGCAAGAAATAAAAATATTTAATTTCACAGAGTTGGGACCAAACCTACAACTACTACTTACTTTTTTAGCTTCACACTATATCCCGCGCATGAAGTGCCTACTCTGGGCAGAGGGAACCTGGTAACCTAGTTAAAACCACCGAAATCTCGAAGCATTGCGTGTTTAGTGTCGAAACTTAATACAGCGCATTGCTACCGGAGCACAATAAATTATACAACAAAGCAACTTACTTTGAACAGATAATAATATACGCGTTTTGTGTCATGGTCGTCCTCTCTATGCATTGACATGAATATATTCTCCACATCCACTACTGCACCTAATAGCTTGTTAATTTCAGATGTTGGTAGACCTTCTAACTGGGTAACATGTTTCTCTGTAATAAAATTATTCAGTTACTTGGTGTGCCTGTGACTTTCTTAGGTGGTACAGTACATTTTAAGAATTCAGTAAAAGTATTTAATAAAACAGTTAAAATTCTTAATATTTATATAACTATTTATATATGCATTGATTGAGATAAAATAATGAAAAAAATACAAAATGTTAAAAGAAGTTTCACAAAACGCATTTGAGAAAAGTATATTTAAAATGGTGTTACTGTATTTTTATTTGAGGTTACTTACATTTTTATATATTTTTTTATCATCCCCGAATAATATGCATTGTGTTAATGTTCAAGAAAAAATATAATGAATACATTAATTGAAGTTCAAAATATTAAAAGATTTGAATATAATTCATTCCCCCACGAAAAGTAGAAATAAAACACACAGTAGAGACGCTGTCACACTGTGTCACAATGATTTTAGATTTTTCTTTTTAATTTTTTTTATATTGTGCTTACCTAATATATGATTACAATTTCTGCATGGATCAGTAAAATTGGCTAAGGGTTGGCTATCACTTCGTGTTAATTTGCCTGCTTGTTGAGGTACCGGAGTTTTCCATCCATTGCATGTACAATCTGGAGTCTGAAATTAAGTTAAATTTACATTTCAGATCAAATAGCAGCCATTGTGGCACAGCATCTGGTTGTAAACATACTCATTATAGGTGTGGTTCACATTCATGGGAGCAAGACAAAGTTTAGAGTTGCCACTACACATGTAATGTCTTGAAATTTGGGAACAGAGTATCTTAACTCTAAATTTCCTTTGCCTATCCTGCTATGTGCAAGACTATGGTAGTAGGTGTATTATTATACCTAATCATTACAGACAAATAGTTCATTTCTTTTTAAAATTTTTCTAAATTATTAATTGTATATGTATTTTCTTCATTTAATAACTAGAGACTAGTTATTAATATCCTAAGAAAGTCCAGATGTTTGGATTGCCTTTATCAACTTAATTGACTCAATGTTATTTTAATGTTATTAAAATACAATTATTATTATAGCATATTAAAAAAATATGTCTTCTATACCTGACAAGCAGAATAAATAGCTAATTTCAATAATTTCTTAGCATGAGGCCAGCTATAAACTTGTTGTTTACGTTGTTGTATCCTTTGTAAGTTTGACTGGCGAGATGCCTGTCCCTCTGTACTTGCAGGAGTTGTTACATTACTTGATGATCCATCATCTGTACTCGTGTTTCCTGCTATTAGGAAGAAAACCAAAAATACCGTGAATATATTAAATATAGACAACTTCTACATTTTTTAACACAGCAAAACAAAATTTAATTATACATAATAATACATAGTAATATTATTTATAATAACGTTGTTTATAAAATATTTTAGACGTAAATGTATTTTATTATTTGGTTTTTACTGTACGCTTATCTTGTTTATTTACCTTCGTAAGCCAGAGAAGTATCAGCTTCGACTCTGGGCGGCATTGCTATGTCACCTATATCTTCCGGCAGTGGCGTAGACATGCTATTATCACTTTTAGCCTTATTTTGAATTTAAACCACTAACAAGACATCTTTTTTTGGAGTATAATGTGTAAAATTTGCGAAAAGCAATGCTAAAAGGACGCAAACTTGACAGTACAATTGGTGACACATGAGAATTGTGTCAGTTGTATCGGCGACTAGTGTCAATGTCAAATGTCAAAAAAACGGAGAGATAGATAAAGGTGTCTATTGGCGAAGTGATATTGTGCTCAACTGGCATGCTCGGAGCACCATAATAAAAGAACAGAACAGAAAAGTGTCCATTCAAATTGAAAAAGTCGTAATATACGTTTAAGAATAAGACTAAAAGTACACGTGTTATTAATTGATCCTCACTTGAGGGATTATTTATATTTTAAAAATTTTCCATTATTTATATTTAATTTTTTTCGCTCTGGTGCCGAGGCGAAGCGTGGTATTGAATTCCGCCACTCAACACGCATTGACTAAAGAATTCAGCGAAAAGTGGAGAACGGCGTATCTCAACACTAGGTTCAGTCTGCCTACCCTGCTGTGTGCGGAATACAGCATGAAGTTGCTAAAAAAATATATCCCTTACTCTCCCTCCAACACTAAGTTTATTTAGACAAAGGCTTAGATCATTCTCACTAGGAAGCTCAGTATGTAACAAAGGAAATCCGATCTCTTTATCAGAGGCAATTGCTACTGACAATGACGCTAAACCTTGCCATCCTATATGGTAAAAGACACCATTTCAGCGTAACTCTTAAAGAAAAAGACAAACTAACAGCCCAGCATATACAAAAAGCCACATTAGCTGTACATAGGATACCAGAGTACTTCAAACAGATTTAGTGGACTCCCGATAGATCTAACTGATAAAGACTCTAGAAAACAAAGTCAAATTGTTTCTTCTAAAAAGATTCATATATCACCACATGCTGGGAGATTTAACACAGTAATTACGTAAATATTATTGTAGTAGTAAAATTTATTGATTTGGCATCTTAAAGAAATGTTTGGATTCTTAAAAATATATGTATCTTTATAAAATATAAATATAGAAACTGTATCTATATAATCAAACAAGTCTAGTATTATGTAATATTAATCAAATTCAGCTTCACGCTGTATTCCTCAGACTGTAGGGTAGGCAGAGGGAACATAGTGTTAAGACACTCCGTTCCCCATTTTCTGCCGAATTCTGGAGGCATTGCGTGTTGAGTGGCAGAACTCAACGCCGTGCTTGTCCTCGACACCAGAGCTAAGCTAAGATATGGAAATATAATAATAAATAAATATTTCATCTCCTCGAGTAGGGATCGAACCCACGACCAGTCGGTTTACAGTCACACTTTGTGCCCCTGTGTCACGACTGGCCTCAATGTATTATGTAATATCTATAGTAAATATAGTTTACTAATAATAAAAATAACTGTATTATATAACAAAAGGTACGGATCATACTCATGATCTGGTAGTGTATGAAGTAATTGTAAAAAGTAAAAAGATGTTGATACTTCTAATTAAAAAAGGTTATTTGTAACAGCTTGTGACAGAAATAAAAATTAATACACTCATGGAAATACTTTATTTACAACAGGTTTAAATCTTTTTTTGAAGACATTACGAGGATTTAAATATCAAATACTTATTAAATAGTTCACACATATAAAACTTACTGTATAGTACAAAAAATAAATTAATAAAGAGCTCATTTTAACGAGATCAACATTTGTATTCGTACAATATATATATATAATGAAGTAGGTAGTAAGATATTATAAGATACATATTTTGTGCAAATTTTCATTAATTACAAAAATAGTTTGTCCTATATGAAGTATTTGTTCCTTATTCTCAAAAAAATCTACGAACTATCAAACACTGATTAAGTAATTAATAATACCATAATCCTAAAGTATGCCTTCTAAATCAATGAAAATCTTATTAATAAACACTTATTTATACAGACTAGCTTCAACACATATCTATTTCTACCTAGCCATAAAAAAAATGTGAAGTTTTATTTACAGAATATTTTTTTTTCAAAAATAAAATATTGTTCAATATTTTCTCTGGTTTCCTACATTTATTATTACACAACAATTATAACAATTAAATAATTATAAAAATTAAGATTATTATTTATTACGCATTTGCCAAACTTTGCTTTGGCAGTGGCTTTCAACTGTTCATACCACATGAGGTTCAACACATATAACATAAAGATCATGTGATTAGTGAGAAGTGATTAGGATCTCTCTTCCTACACTGGACTTTACCTAAAGAAATACTGTTTACAGTAAGTACTATAATAGAACGTTAATAATTTAATTCTCTTTAGATATAGGTACCTTATAATATAAAAAATATCTCATTTAGAGAACAGTTGCAATACATTAATTATTCAATATTTTTATTTACATTTCATAATATAATATACATATACAGTTTCACAAAATAACTACATTTATATAAATAGTTTAAAAGTAATATTACATATTAATTAATCCAAGGAATAAAAACTCTTTCATGATTCCGCAAACTCGTGGCCCCTACGAGATAGCCCTGGCGAGAGCTACTTACATACTTGCGCCCAATATTAATAATCTATCTCCTACGTCAATCTTCGATTGTTCCATACATCTATCCAATCTCTAGATTGGATAGATGTATGGAACAATCGAAGATTGACGTAGGAGATAGATTATTAATATTGGGAGTTAGTTCTCTGCAAATTACTGTTTTATAGGTGCAAGATACGTATTCTATGAAAACTAGCACTTCCTATCATACCGTTAATCATAACTTCATAGTTGTTAGTTTTACATAAATTTCGTAATTCATGTCATTTTTTAAACATTTTTTAAATGTATTTCTACACATAGGAAAGAAAAATACTTATTTAGAATAAAGTATACAAATCTTGAACGTAGCGGGACTCGAACCCGTGCCTCCTGGAAACCGACCAGGGGCTCTGACCATACGTTCTCATCAAACTACGTCGAAATTTTTATACGCTTGTTACAACTTATTTATGTTGTTAGCATCTTTGTTGAGAGATTTTTACAAATTTCCGCTAAGATTCCGCCTAGAATTCCGCCCAAAGATAATTACTAAGAATTATCGCCTGGCAAGAGAGAATGGTATTTTCTTAAAGTGTTATTCCACACTTAGGGTAGAATTTTTATACGTTTTCTAAATAAGTATTTTTGAGCTTATTGGCTATTTTAATTTCGGTAGTTAGCAAGCATTTAATACAGAAGTCAATAATTTCACCTATAAAAATCTTACTTTTTAATTGTCTTAAACGAAACTCCTAAAAAGTTTTGTAGTAAAATGTAGTGAAATATAGACTACAAAGTATTCAATAGTAATATAAATAAAATGAAATGTTACTGTATTGAAGCTTGCTTTGCCGTTTGGGTATCACGCGCTTAGAGTTCGGAATAAGTCATGCATTCATCCGTCGCTGTGGTAAAAGATAGAAAAATATTTTTATATTCTTAGGAAACGGATGAGCCAATTTTGGGGGATTTACTCGACGACAAGAAAAGATCTCTATGTAATTGCGTTACACAACTTTTCCTTGAAACATTTTAGTTACAAATAAATAAATCGTTTTATGACATTTAGTTGCCAGCGAAATCTTGTAGTCTATCTGTAACATGATAAAACAATAAAAACTTAATGCACGCACATCTTTCACAATGTTAAGACGATTTAATAAAACTTGCTTATTGGATACTAATGGCCGCCCCCAAATTTCGTTTGCATGGATATTATGGCTCTTGCTAAATTCTTACCTACAATTATAGTCCAACGCTGTTCCTCAGAGCCTACTGACTAGACACCTTAAAGGAGAATGAAACTTTTGGGCCGTCACGTAAAGAATTGAGATGTGATCTAAAAAATTACAATTTTTTTTTTATTTTTAGAGTAGCAAATAATAAATTAATTGACATTCTGGAAGTGGAGAAAAATGAAAAAAAATAAGATTTAGATCCTTAATCGATTAAAATCAATCATATTTTAAATAATAGATGTGACAGCTGATTGACAATCACACCTTGTCTAATGGTTTTTTGCATTTTTGCTTCTGTTTGTCATCGCAAAATCAGGCCATTAAATAAAACACATAAAAAAAACATTTGCTTCTGTCATTACGTTCGTGTCATAACGCATCGACATTTTGAATGTTTTCCCGTTTGTTTGATATTTTCAACGACTACTGTTTTGTTTTTCTCGGATTTTGACTCTGCCTACTTTGTACGACCCTCGCTTCCCCACTGGACTCTGAAATCTTTTGGATCTTACGACCGCCACGCTATGGATATGAATAGCTGTGTGAATTGTGGGATAGCCAATGGACACTGCAATACCCTAGTCCGACGACCTTTAGACGATGAAAACCACCACAACCTGGTTACTTAGAGGTGTGATATAATCCCGACATATAAGCAGGAAAATATATTTCTGTTACATTTTAGTTGACAGCTTTCGTAGAGGAAGGGAAGCTATTGCTATGAAATACTGCAATTGTATTGTAGGAAGACGAATGGTAGGCTGCTGTGCTCATGTTATGAGTATCATATATATAAGGTACCATACCTTAGTTGGGCTGGATACCAAAATAATTTAGTTCCACCTGCACTCTTCTTAGATGACATTTTAATAATAGATAATAGAAGAAGAATAAAATATTAATTAAAATGTGTTTTATTTATAAATAATAAACATTAATGCTTAAACAACTCAGTAATCACATATTTTATAGAAGTTGATATTCAAGAAATTCTCCTCTGAAGAAATCTGCGAACTTAACCTCACTTTTATCAAATCTCTAATAACTCAGCTCTCAGATTGCCAAAATTTATATAGTTTTCAGGGAGGGAATGATGTACCTAAATCTATTAAATCATACCATTTTCATATCTTTACATTCTGGGCCCAAAAATGTATGGAATAGTTTCAGTCTCCTTTGCAAAGTTTTTAATTGTCTCTCAAAATTGCCCACCACACTATACAAGTTTTACTAGGGCGGCATTTTATTACTTTATACAATTTAGGTGGAATATTATAGCTCTTCGTCAGACAGAGTATCTGAGATCTTTAAAGGATCTTCAAGTTTTATATGTCAATGAAAAATGTCTATCACAATGAACACCGTTTTACTAAGGCGACATTTCATTATTCCTTATAATTTAGCTGGACTAAGATTTGAATAATATGGTCATGCTCACCAACTCTTGTTAACGAAGGAAGATCATAGCGTATAATTGTTTTTGAAGACTTGAACATCTGTTGTAGAACCATAATAGAATATTTAAATCATAAAAAAAGAAATGGCTCCTTAGAAAAAGTTATTCAAATATGTATTATTTTTGTTTTGTTTGTTGTTTTGTTTAATGTGGAATTCAAAGATACCAGTAAAATTATGTAAAGGATACAAAATAATGTAAAAGAAAATAAAATAGAATGACTCTTTAGCAAAGTTGTTCAGAATTAAGATCATTTTTAAATGACATGTAGAAAATCAAAAGTTTGAAACATTTTCTGTGGAACTCTAAGAGATTAGATGTTAAATGTAATAGGCATACGGTCCACTCTGACGAAGTTGTGGACAACAACTGGTTTCATATAAATATTGTTGGCGCTCAGTTGGCATTTTCTGTTGTGTGGTTTTCCATATAATTGCTATTATCTCCATTAGGGAAATAGAAAATAGTGTTTTCATCAATTTTGGTTTCAATGCAATATGGTGTTCCGTCTTTAACGAAGTCCACTTTGCGTGGTGGTATCACCGAATCTTTGCAGGAGCTGGAACGTGCTCTGACGTATGTGCTCATAGTTGCTTCGCGTCGATTATCAAAGCGGTTGCGCTCTGGGTGCCTGCACAGAAGGGTTTCATGGAACGCCATTCTGTACCTGTGATGAAAACATATTGGTTAAAACATTAAAAAATATAACCATCGTGGCGCAGTGGAAATGTCTCTGACTGTTAAGGCGATGATCGCGGACTAAATCCCGGGAGACATAAATTATTTTCATTTTTCAACTCAAAGTAAAGTGTAAAAGAAAGTGCGTAAAGTAGATTCTTCCTGCGTACCATGGTATACGTTAGAAAAAGCGTTAAGCTTAAAAACGTCGCCACTCAACACGCAATGCTTTACAATTTGGCGGCAACTGGGGAACGGAAGTGTCTCAATTGGAACGGAGTGTCTTAACTAAGTTCCCAGTTTCCCTATGCTATGTGCGAGATATAGCGTGAAACTCAGAAATAGAATGTTTTTTCGTGTATTTAACAGTCAATTATCTAAAATAATATTAAAATTCTGAAATGAATTATTTTTTTCTAAATTATTTAAAGTTAATTTGACCGTTATTTAGAAATAACAAAAATACAAAGTAATAAAACAATAATGGTAATAGGACAAAGATGTCATAAATAAATTGAATAGAACAAGAATGGAAGGCTACTAAAAACTTTGACGCCCCTTTGAAGTAGAGGTACGTGAGCAGCTCAGGCTTTTGACTGTCAGAACTTTAACAGAATAAACAATTTATGGTATCGGGAATCCCTAGGAGTTTGATATTATAAAACTTGGTGCGTAGTTCGAAGTCAAGTTGTTCCCGTTAGGTATCTAATCTATGTATGTAATGTTTCTGTGAATGACAATATTTATTTAATAACACAAAGACTTGAAGTAGATTTTTGCATATTCTCATAAATGAATCCAAATATAACTTTAAAATTAAATGTAGCAATTTTTAGGGTTCCTCGAAACCGTACCTCGAAAGGAAAAAACGGAACCCTTATAGGGCCTCTGTGGTATCCGTCCGTTCTTCCGTCTGTCAAGACTATTTATCTCGAGATCGCTCGCTGAAATTGATACCAAATATTTAGGTAAAAAATGAAGCTTGTCTATCGACGCAATTAAAACATACGAGTTTTTATGCATCGATTTTGCTGCATTTCATATGAAATTCGCTGCGAAATCAAAACCTACCAAAACCTTTATAAGGACCTACAGTTACGAAATTTGGCATGAAGTGGGAACACAAATAAAGGAAGGAAAAGTACATTTCGAAAAGTGAAAGTTTATACGTATTTCATAGAAAATTCTCCTTATAAACTTATATTTGTAGTTCATTATACAAAATAAGTGCATATGCCCGTAAACTTAAACTTTTATAAGTTGTACTTCCCATCGACATAAATAGGATCCTGAAATAGGTAGGGATAGTAGGCCTCGATAGTCCGACTCGCACTTAACCGGTTTTTTTTTCATCTAAATTGCATAATTATTGTATTGCTTACATTATACATTTTTTATTTAATAAGTGGTATCTGTCAAATCAATTCATCCACAACAACACTAATGTTAAAGTAAATTCCTATATTGCAAATATATTCAAAATAAGGGACAATTTTATCACACAATATAAAAGAAACGATGACAAAACAATCACTTTTCCTTTCCCCAAGTTTTATATCTGCCTATTTAACAATTTTTCGAATAACAAAATGAATTGTAAAGTCAAGCAAATAACGACTTTATACGTTAAAGCCTATCTGATTTACGTTCTAATAATCAATTTCACTTATTAGACGAATTGATTTATAAGATTTCTCTTATTCGTTTATTTTGTAAGAGTAAGAATTTTATTAGATTCCCCTGGAATAACGATGAACATACACTTTGAGCACAATATTAAATTTAATATTGCTTCTAATAATTCAAACAGGAAGTTTTCAAAAGGCATTTTCATCGTGTGTTTTGGTAAAACGAAATCATTAAATTTTGTCAAATATTTTTTATCTCATTTTCATTAAAATAACTTGTCATTCATATTTGTTAGAATAAAATATTACCCTAGTTCATCATAGTATGTAAGTTTGGCTGAAGTTTGTTAAGTAGGCGATATTATGTAGACAGTGAGAGGGAGGTAAGGCTCGAGCCTAATGTAGCGGATGTAAGTTTGGAACGTTGTTTTATTACAAAGAATATCAAAAGTAATATCAGGGAGACAACTCCGTTGATCCCTTTCCTATAACTAATGACATTTCGTACAAATTACCATATTTTAAAAATAAGAGTTCGTTGTGCTGATATATGTCGTCTGTTGTCGGTAAACGCGATTTTCTTCTTGTATATTAAAATGCGATATTACATTATTATATGAACAGATTTTCCATTCGATCCTAAAATCCTCATAAATTAGGGTTCCGTATCTCAACGGGTAAATACTGAACCCTTCTTCTTCTTCTTTCCTATGGATCACTTTTATGTCCGTCTCTCAAGACAATCTATCTCGAGAACGCGTTGCTATTCAAGCTAATTTTATCAAGCTAAAATTAATATCAAATATTCAGGTCTTACATAGACCACATAGATTACAGCAAAAATCATTCTTCTCAGTCAACGCCATCAAAGATACGAGCATTTGTGAATCGATTTTGCTGCTTTTGTTATTTATAACTAACACCTTCAAACCTGTCTTATTTAGAGACAAAATATCCTATCTGCATATTTTTAGTCTGACGTAGAGTAAAATATCCGAATTGACTGAAACATGTAATAAATAACCAAAATACTTTCGTCAAAAAACGTTCTTCTCTATGCTAACCTAACCAATTAATAAAAAGCATTCCTAAAATATTTATACAAATAAATATATATGTATATGAAATTGAAATTTGAGATAACAGTAGCTAATAATCGCGCGAAGCTAAAAAATTGGGTCATTTTTCTAAGTGATGGTCGCAGTATCCATCACTTAGAAAAATGAGCCAACGTAATAGAACCTAATAATAATAATAATAATAATTGCTATTTAACCTCCAGATTAAATTATTTTTCTTATGTTTGTGAAGCATTCATATTTAATAAGATAACATTTGTAAATTAATGAATGTGACTGTAAACGTGAAAAAAAAACAAATTTGTAATTCAAATGTAATTGAATGTAGTAAAGCAAGTTACTACAAGTCTACAATTGTCAAAATCAGAAATATAAGGATATTTCTGAAAAATTTTAGCGGAAATTTGTAAAAATCTCTCTACAGAGATTCTAACAACATAAATAAGTTGTAACAAACGTACAAAAATTTACGCTACGTTTAAATTTTTATACGTTTTCTACATAAGTATTTTTCTTTCCTAAGTGTGGAACACTTCAAATTTTTAAAGAGATTAAATACACTATAAAACATTTTGTCTCAGCGCATTAAATATTCATCAATCCTATATTTGCGATCGTTTGAGTTGAGAATCAAATATAAATAGAAAATAACAGCAATCCACATACCACGATTGTATCAGGCACGGGTCGGGAACGCGGACTGAACCGGGTCAAACAGAACTTCCGTCGATTTCAAACAGCTTTTTCCGCCTTGGCTTTAGTCTATTTATGTATTTTAATTGTGTGAAGAATATCGATCTAATCTTATTTTTAGTTTTAGCAGGGTAGGCAGAGGGATCCTGGGCACCTAGAGTTAAGACACGCCGTTCTCCATTAAGAACGGTTGTCCAAGCACCGCCGAATATATTTTCGAGACATCTTTTATTGAGTACCAGAACTCAGCGCCGTGCTTTGTCTTGAAACCAGAGCCAGATAATTAAAATAATTAATTTATCCCAGTGGGAGGTGAACCCACAACTGTCGCATTTATAGTCAGACGCTGTCCCATTATGTCATGACACCCAGGATGCAACAGCTACAATTGAAATGATAATATACCAGTAGTATACGTCGCCAGCAAAATTTAGGAGATGTACTGTCGTGCACGTACGTATAACCTGACATTTATTATTTTCTTCGAAGTCAACGCTACTTACCTAGCGCTCATCACGTTGTAAAGTATTGGATTCACAGTCGCGGACACGTAGTATAAAGCACCAGCCACGTTGAAAAGGTGTTCGTTTATGATGTGGAAATGCGGATGATCGTAGCCGTATATGAAGAACAGACGTTGCACGTGGAACGGCGTCCAACATACGAAGAATGCTATCACTACTGCAACTGTCAATTGAAATAAGACATTTAAATATTGTCAATTTATATATATTTTTGGAGAATTTGGAGAAAATATAAAAAGTTATAAGCCTGATGGTCTATATGCTTTTTTTTATTACATTTTGTAGGTTGAATTATCTAAACTGTAAATAAATTATAATAAAATTTGATCATTGTCTGTACATTAAAGATTTATGAGAAATATCCAAGACAATTATTTTTAACATTTTTGTCTATGTGTCTGTGCGTTTACTCACGCTAATTTCAGAAAATGCTCAGCCGGTTTAAATGCAGTTTTCACTCACTGGTGTATTTTGTGAAATTTTCCTTAAGATTTAGTGTTTGTTTTATTTTAATCGGCTTATAAATAAAAATTATGTCAATACAAAAAATAAAATTGCTACAAAATAAATGTTATATCGAATTAGCCATACTTTAGTTTTCAATGTATAGATAATGTTGGAACACTCAAATAGTTCAGATTAGTAAATAAATAATTATATAGTTCAAGCGATCGGCCATCATGCTAAACAAATATGTATTTGCTTATAAATTGATAAAAAATACTGACCCTACTATGGAATTTGATAAAATACGATATATGCACAGGTATATTTAAGAAAAATATCCAGTATATCTTAACTCAAAATATTTTTAATATATATTTTTATTAACTCCATTTTAATATTCGTTCCAAGAAACGCGGTATCACTTTCTTACGCAAAGTTTTAATATCATAATACTCTTCCCATGAAACCTTGCTGTCTATTCTAATCCACCGCGAAAAGCACAATGAAATCTTGGAAATGCAAAGAAAAATATATATGAAATTATATCCTAGATAGGTAAACATCAGTTTATTTTTATGGATGATAATATATCATTGTATTTCTTTTAGAGTTATTTTATGCAGAATTTCAGTACCGCCGTGGTGTAGGCACAGAGCGACTAAGTCGACGGTTGCGGGTTCTATTCCTACTCGGAGAAATGTATATAATTAATTTATTTTAATTTTTAAGCTCTGGTCGAAGAAGCGCGGCGTTGAGTTTCGTCACTCAACGGGAAACGCATTGTCTGAACTAGCCTTCCCAGACGACATTGGCGGAAAGTCCCGATTTTTAGCTAAAAATGAAATGTTTGAAGGGCATGTATAGTCTGGAAATATAGACTTTCTCTTTATAGATAAAGTCTATATTTCTAAAATTGGTTTAGACTAAAATATACTATATCAACAAATATTTATATTGAAAGCATCTCGATACGGAGATTTTTACAAATTTCCGCTAAAGCAAAGAAGTTTTCAAAGATATCTATACTTCTAAAATTGGTAGTAACAAATTCAAGCTACGTCGAAATTTAGAAATTTCAACGTAGCTTAATGAGAACGTTATAGCTTATTGGTCAGAGCGCTTGGACGGTTTCCAAAAGGCGCGGGTTCAAATCCCGCTACGTTTAAATTTTTATACGTTTTTCTAAAAAGTTTTTTTTCTTTCCTAAGTATGCAATAACACTTTCAAAGTGATAAAAAATAATAATAAAGTTACTGATTATTATTTATATTTTTCCATATCCCGTTTTTGGCGAAAGAAAACCTTCACTCTCGACAAAAACTAAAACTAAAAACTTCTCGTTTGGACAATATCTGGTAACATTGGTAAGAATTCTTCGCCCTCTCTGCCTGCTATGTGGAAAAAAAGCGTGAAGCAACTACTTTTTTTAGTATCTACTTATTTAGAAAACTTAGTACTTTCAAAATAAGTATTTTTCTTTCCTAAGTGTGGAATAACACTTTAAAAATGTTTAAAAATACTTTTTTTAGTACAAACCAATATATTATTTTCCTTTTGGCGACAGATGTCCAGGTCCAGCGACGTATCTTTAAATTGCTTTTCAAATAAAAATATAAAAGTATTTCGATTTCGTATAAAATATATTATTGTAGAAAAATATCGCACTTGACAATTTTTTTATTACGAGAAAAATATTTTGAACCTACTTCGTACAAAAACAATTATAGACTATTTTTTGTCTAACATTTCCAAACACCCCTTGTAAGTACTGTGAATAAAAAACGTTGTAAATAAATATATTCTCTTAATATATTTTATGTAGGTGTATCCCCGAAAGAGCTCAAATATGATAAGTTAAAGATAAGCTAGTAAGTTTAAAAAATCATGATCATGACTTGGCAGATTTATGATTTCATGTAATATTTCAGTTAAATGTTTTTAGTGTTTCAATAACTTTTTTTTAGCCTTACACTGTATCCCGCACATAGCAGGGTAGGCCGAGGGTATGGCCGTTCCTCATTTTTCGAAAAATTCTAGAGGCATTGCGTGTTAAGTGGCGGAAGTCAACGCGAACACTTGGAGATATCGAAAATTTCGAATCGAAATCGAAATTCAAACCATATACTCAGGTCTACGGTCCCTTGATTTTCTGAAAATTTTCTAAAAAAAGATACGGCCATTTATATCGCAAAAAACGCGTATTTCGACTCTATAAAGTGTATTGAAATGAATAGGATACTTGTGGTTGACGAGGACAGTCGTGGCGCAGCGGCTCGAAGTGTTACTGTAAAACCGACTGGTTGTGGGTTCGATCCCCACTCGAGAAGATGAAATATTTACTTAAAATTTATATTTCCATTTCCTCGCTCTGGTGTCCGAGGCTAAGCGCGGCGTTGAGTTCTGCCACTCAACACGCAATGCCTCCAGAATTCGCCAGAAAGTGGGGAACGGAGTGTCTTAACACTAGGTTCCCTCTGCCTACCCTGCTGTGTGCTGATTTTTTGTGGTTGATCGAGAAATATGAAATTTGGCAGCTAACATCTACAGGTAGGTAAGTACTAGTTAAGGAAAAAATCTAAAAACTATACATTAATTGTTAAATCTTATAAACCGCTTTTAATAACACCAATTCATTATCTCTTAACATAAAGTTCTCTTCATTAAAGTCTGAGCTGTTACTGAAATTTGAATTAACTAAGTTTTGTAAAGGACGGAAAGGGCTCTGTTTGAACAAGCAGTTCTCAATGCACACTAAGTGAAATATGTCTTGACAAGTTGAAGGGAACCACAATCCTAAATCAAAGGGTTAAGTGGAACTTTAAAAGTTATGAACTTAATTCTATAACTACGAGTCAATTCGAGGTAATAAATAGAAAATAAAATTATAATCCGAATTTTTTCACCATTTTTAAGGTGTATATGTCACAATTAAGAAAGAAAAAATCTTTTTAGAAAACGTATGAAAATATCTTAATATTGGACGTATATTTACTTGTCGGCTTAGTGGACAGACCGTTTTGACGAAGTTTTGACGAAGTTTGAAGCGCGTATTCAAAGTCCGCCACATATTTTTTTTATACGTTTTTCAAAAATATAATCATAATTATTGCGACAAGACTCCGTGAATGATAAGGGAAATTTTTGATAGATTAGCTTAAAACAATAGTATGAAATTAAACAGCGTCTATAAAATTTTAAATATTTTTTGTCCTAAATTTACGACAAATACACTACAATATTTTTCATATTTCTCACTGGTGGCACCTATACCGTACTTTGTATAAGTAAAACGAAAATGTGTTTGTTGTAAACATTTTCAATATCCCGAGTGGGATCTGAACCCCACATATCAGTTACACTGAGGCGTGATGCATCCACCGTTACCTGAATAATATGCCTTTTTAGCTTCACACTGTTCATCTGATACATACAGAATGTAGACAACATAATACATACATGGTCCATCTAACAGAGTGGAGAATTTAAAATCATTCATATCCCAAAGTAGGAGTCGAACCCACAACCACCGCGTATTTTAGTCAAATGCTGTCACACACCACGGGCTTAACAAATATTATATATTATCTCTTAAAATTAATTAACTAAGTTGAAGTAAATATTATATTATGAATATGAAATTTCATTACTGTCCTAACTTATGACAATAATGTAGAGACTATGTCAAATTATAACTTTTAGTCCAAAAGTTTAAACCGAACCAACATGTCTAGTCGAATCAAGCAAGAGATTGTACGAGAGTCTATGGTTTGTAAAAAACAAAATTACATTTACAACCCGAGCTCGTTTGTGCTTGTTTGTGACATCAAAGTCAATGTTTTGATTAAAACTTTGTATAGATTTATTTATGTAAATGGATTAAGGTGACACAAAATGAAATAGAATCTTGATTAATTGTGATAGCTGTAGGATTATGAAAGTGTTATTTTATTATTTATTAGCTATACAGAACGACGCTATTGTGATTTGAGACGCAGTTATTAAGATCTTACTGTGTACGAGGTGGTTTGGGGTTTGAAAGAAACGCGGGTTTCAACCTCGCTATGTTAAAATTCCAGTCATCCACCACCGAACAAAAACATCGTCAAAAATAAACGGAGTGAATTCAAATACGTAGTGTGTAGTGTCTCTATATGTGTCCGCGTGAAAGGTGAAATATAAAACATGAATATATAGTACATAATTTATAAAATAAGCAAACAAAAAAAATGGCCTATTGTTTGACTTTTATCACCCGCCCCAAACCACTAACTAAAGGACAAAAATTAGAAATTTCCGGAGGTTGTTTGTTTTGCTTTGAAAGCGTCGTTTATATATAGCGACATCGTGTAAAAAATATTTTTATAGTGTAGCATTTCATTTTACTTAAGTAAGCGCTTTTACGCGTATCTACACTTCATTTGTTTTTAAACGCTATAAAGAAGTAGTACATATTATTTTGTTTGTTTTTTTTTATCTATCAAATTCAAATTTAACAAATTATTATTGGAAGACTGTTGTAAGCACTTTTGAATCGCCTATTGGAGATATAATAACAATCCTTCCTTAGCAGTCGGGAAGAAGTTAACCATCATCTCGGAAAGCAGTTTTGCTGAAAAGAAACTCAACAGTTTTTCTTTTCAATGACAATGTTATAATTTAAATATAACATAAACTGGCAGCTATCCTGCATCACATTCAATAGACATTAATTCCATACATGTTTATCCTCTAAATATTCTTGAACAGTGTGATAAGTTTTACTTGTTAGTATTGTTTATACAGATACTTAAAATTGTTGTAGTGGCTTAATTTAACTTAGAATAAATTGCAGAAATTTATTATATTATCATATCACGTTAACCGTCTGAATGAACACAGACTTACGAAGATCGTAGGTATCTCTCAGGTACTTAGAATGTATCATACATATTTTATAAACAACTCTTAAGGAGGCTTTATACTATAGTGCCGGCCACAGTACATACTCGGTACTATGACATATTCTTGTATGACAAATATTTTTATATGTGTAATTGGACCTGAATTTGACCATTGTTCTAATAGTATGTATGTTTTCGTTAGTTATTTACTGCTTTTTACTTACTTATTTTATACTTATATTTAATATTTTTAGTTATTTACATTTAAAAAGAGCGAAACTATAAATAATATAATTATTAATTTCATAAATATAAATATTTATAGAAGCACATTAGCATATTATAAAATATCCTTCATTTAGCTAATGTTTAAACATTCACTAAATGAAGAATATTTTATGAAAAACATGATATAAAACAATTATAAATTAGAAAGTACCATCTACGGCACAAAGATAAACATTTTCTAAATATTATTTAAAATTATCACACCGAATAAAAGTAATTATAAACGTCAATTAGCATTTAACTGATATTAAAACGGCAGAAATAGGTTAAAGCGTACGATTTAATGTTAATTAAATGTTATTCGACGTCTGTTGCTACTAACGATTTGCGTAAATTTGATTGAGGTAACTTAAAGTACAGCTTTAAGCTTATCTTGAAAATATGAATATAAAATGTTTTAAATGTGTAGATTTTCAAGTGATAGATAGAAATATATAAAATAATATACTTAGAAGATAAATAATAATTTACATTTTAAAATGAGGAACGGAGTGTCTTAACATCTCTGTTTCCTTCTGCTTACCCTGCTGTGTGCGGGATACAGCGTGAACCTGATTTATTTTATTTTTGTGGTTCTGTTCTTTTTAAAGACAAAAGGAACCCTTATAAGATCACTCTGTTGTCCGTCTGTCTGTCTGTCTGTCTGTCTGTCCGTCCGTCTGTCTGTCGGTTTGTCAAGACCCTTTATCTCAGGAACGCTTGGAGATATCGGGTTGAAATTCAAACCATATACTCAGATTTACGGCCCCATGATTTTCTGATAAGAAACATATTTCTGTATTTACTTAGAAAAAAGATATGGCCGTTTTTATGGCAAAAAAAGCGTATTTCGACTCTATGACGGGAATTAGAATTCATAGGGTAATTCCGGTAGACTTAAAATTATGAAATTTGGCAACTTGCTTGTTGCCAAATTTCATAATTCTAGTAGTTCTAATTTCATAATTCTATATCTTTTATAAAGAAGGAAAACCTACTTAGAAGACGTTCTAGGTAGGTTTAATTTATTAATTCTTTATAAAAATAAATCTCATTAAGCATTCTAAACCCAGCGAGCTGTGTCCGTCGAAGGACTCATTATCTTTGCAGCGTCGATGGTTTGTATTGCAACAACAAACAGGGGAAAGCTTTGTATAAAAGTAATTAAATTAAGGTGTTTCAAGTTTTTCTGGAAATTACGTTTAGAAATTACATTTTAATTTCTTTTATCTATTAGGACTTCTTAGAAAAAAAGGGCAATGTAAAGCGTATTATCATTTTATATAGGATGCCAGTCGTGGCGCAGGGGCATAAGTGTGTTACTATAGCGATGATTGTGCGTTCGATCCCTGCTCGAGGGTATTAGTTATTATTTATGAATACTTTCATTTCTTCGCTCCGGCACCAATAAAAAAGCCCGGCGTTGAATTCCGCCGCTCAACACGCAGTTTTCTAAAAATTTGGTTCCCTCTGCCTTCCGATCTATGTCCGGAATACAGCGTGAAGCTGATTTATTTAATTATCATTTTATATAGGGAATTCTATCAAAAGATAAAATTATAACAATATACTTATATTTGTAGTATCTTAGCAACAAGCTTATGTGGGTGTTGGGTGAATTAGAATAGATAATTTCAATAGATTTTTTATATATGTATACATATATTATAGGTATAGGAAAATTCTATTTATTTCCTATAAACAGATATACATAAACAATTTTCAGTAAAAGTGAATCTTACCTAACATTCGTATCACAGCTTTCCTAGACTTCGCCTGTCTTGTTTCTCCGTGAACATGATCTTTAAATAATCCTTGCTTAGATTTGGCACTTACTCGAGTAGATCTGAGGACAACAATATTGATCAAATGTCATATTTAGAATTATGATAATTTGATGTATTTGGTGCTAGGTATCTTGTTGAGTACACTACAAGCAGCTATCGTGGCGCAGTGGCATTGCGTGTGACTGTAAATTGAACGGTTGTGGATTCGATTTTCAGGATAATGAATTTATTACATTTTCTCGCTCTGGTGAGAACATAAAGTACAACAATGAATTATACATTTCGCATACAATGTTTTGAAAATAGAGAGGAAAGTGGAGAACGGAGTATCTTAACCCTATTTTCCCTCTGCCTATCCTGTCGCATTCGGGAAAAAATCATGAAGTTGCTTGTTTTATTTATACACTACAAACAATATTCTTCTATAATTCGATTTAATAAAAAAAATGTCTTATATAAGGCCGTAAATATTTACATAAAGAAAAAAGTCACCTGATATGTATTCCCATAGTAACATATAAGCACAGTATGAGAATAGCCGGAACGAAGAAAAAAAATATACTGCTGATTTCCAACAGTGGCGAGGATGCTGTGAGCGTGCAGAATGCGGAGTCCAGAGATATGTTACCAGAATCTGTAATAGAAGTGTCATTTTAGTAATTCAGTTGTCGTTACGATTCATTTAAAATAATGAAGAAGTATGGAATCGGCAGTCTAATACGTATATATGATATAGATGTGCCTCTTAATACTAAAAAGAGACCAGTTCAAAGATAAAATCAAGAAACTTATATATTATATTTAAATTTTGGGTCAAATTGTCACGTGTGACCATGTGGTGGTCACGGTGGATAGCCATACAAATTAATTAAATTGTCATCAAAATAAAACTTGAGACCATCCGTGGCGCAGGGGCACAGAGGGTGATTGTAAATACGTTGTGGATTCGATTCCTACTCGAGCAAATTAAATATTTAATTGGTATCGAGACAAAGCGCGCGCGCGCAAAGCGCTCCAGAATTCGGCGGAAAGTGGGGAACGGAGTGTCTTAACACGAGGTTCCCTCTGCCTACCCTGCCGTGTGCGGGATACAGCGTGAAGCTGATAAAAAAAATAAAAAAATGTAGTAGTAGTATTCATATTTTGGATTTGTATTTAATCGGATAGTAGTATCATCTATAGATGACATTTCTACGACGACACACATTACATAGGCATACAAATGTAAGTATATTTGAACAGTCATTATTATTAGTTCGAGCGTGATATACTCGTATCTTGGATACGATTTCCATGTTTGTACATACATTAGAGTTGACTTATCACACCGAATATATATTACTAGAGGGCGCGCGCGGCTTCGCCCGCTTATTAGGAGTGAATTCTAAAAAAACCACGAAACACGTGTTCAATAAAATATTTTTAACAGTCTGAATTTAAATTTTTATAAAAAACTTTCAACCCCTTATTTGAACCCTTAGGGGGTGAATTCTTAAAAACCATGAAACATGTGTTCAATGAAATATTTTTAAGAGTTTGAATTTCAAATTTTATAAAAATCGGTACAGATTAAAAATTTATTCCATACAAACTTTCAACCCCCATTTTAACCTTTTAGGGTAAAAATTTTTCAAATTCCCTTCTTAGTGGATGTCCAGAATATGAAAATAAACATCTGCCCAAATGTCACGTTTCTACCATCAGCGGTTACGGCTCTGCGTGCGTCTTACCTCAGTCAGTCAGCACAAGTCCTTTTATATATATATGATTATTTATTATTAAAAAAATAAAAATATTACCTATAAATTGACAGTGCAAAATGAGATTTTATGTGTTAAGTAATTATTTTTGTTGAACGTAGTGAAATCTAGTTCGCTGTTTATTAATATAATAATATGTAACGAAGTAAATTACAGTAGTTCATAAACATAAATAACAAACATTCATTTGAAGCTAGGGATTTATGGTATTTATAAAATTATAAAAATTACTAATAAGAAGAACGTTGAAATTAATATTTTAACCTGTAATAATATACATATAAAATATTTAGATCTAAAAATATATTTTTTTCTACTATTTTAAGTATAAATTTTACTTTTAACTTTATATCATACGCCATTAATTCATAAACGTCTACTCTGTACTCGTACTTAATATCAAAATAATAACAAAATTATATTTTTATAAGTTACCATCTGTTGATCATAAGCACGTTTCGAGAGATTATTTAACGTATATATATTTTTCTTGTTATCATTCACGATGAAAAAATTACAAATTACTTTGTACTACTTTACTATATGTATGTGTACTTTAAATATATTTATTTTTTTACATTGTGTAACTGATATCCCAAACACCTCTTAAAATATTATTTAATAAATAATGCCTTGGCTTGTGATGTGTCTAGTGGTTAGAACCGTTTATAGTTGTGATCGTGAAGAACCCAAAATGTCTTAGAGATTCAGAGGAAACAGTGTTAAGAATTTCATATTATGCCTTTAGAAGGTATCGCTTTAATAAGATATTTGCCATCAGAAGTTGTTCTTGTGTCAGTTATTTAGATAACTGTAGACTCGACAATATAACATTGTCATAACTCGAAGCTCGTCCGAAGATAAGCCAAGAGTGCGTCCTATCTTCCTCTCCACTATAACTGCGAACTAGTTATAATAAAAGGAAGAAAGAGTACGGGCCCCTCCCCGCCCTACACCGTGAGTTCCGACCAGACCGTGGCTTTACAGTCATCGTTGAACCCTCCGGGACGTTTGTGTGTGATCTTTCCGAAGGTACTTGTTACGCTTGTTTATATTAAGATTGTATTGAATAGTGATTCGTGATGTTGATTGATTTGTGAGATCAATATAAGTCGTTGGAACGAACGCACTACCGCAAGGCGGCCGATATGTTAAATAAACGCACGGCACACACCCCACAGTCGTGTCTCGAACCGTAGGCGGACACTACTACATACACCAGAGTTCCAGGACATAAAATAGCACCACACACCCGTATGAAGGCGGACACTACTACATACACCGGAGCTGGGACATAAAATAGCACCACACACCTACTACTCGTATACCAAGTCATAGACGTGGTATATAATATATCAATGACCAACGCCATACAAGTATAGCTTACGTATCGCGAGCGTACTGCGAGACGGCGTCAGCCACGACATAGTTAATGTCGCTATAACAGTTCGCATAAGCCCATCACGTCAGCCTTCGCGACGTCAAGCAACATTCAATATTATAATATGGATCAAAGATCCACAATATGTGTCGCTCCTACACATATATTGCCTTTATAAGAAATTCGATCCTAAAAGATCGTGCCATGATAGACTTCAAATTATCACATTATATTTATTATACATTTGGTACGAGTCTTTATGTGCATCATATTCATTTGTACCGTAGTACTTAATAGCTCGACTCGACCGCTGCCTTCCGAGCATCACCACCACCTATATATACGGAACGACGGTCGCGACACTCGGGACGAGAATACACGAACGCGTCTCGATTAATATGATATTTAAAATATATAGTTTTTATTATTCATATTTAACTATGTTATTTATGTATATTGCCATGCATATTTTATTTTATTTATTTACTTATTTTTAACTTATACCATAGGTACATACTGTTACAATTGGCAATATCATAATTAGTATTAATAATTTATATTTGTTGCAATTTAATAAATAGAAGCTAGATTTTTGAATGAAAGATGAAAAGTTTATTTAGTTGAATATTGATTCATCTAAAGTCTAAACCGAACCAATAAACGGGTTCTTAAAAACATTAAGAAATAAACGTAACTAGGTACTTGTTCACGACAACGCTGAGCACTAAGTTTTGCTCAGCATCTCTTGCATAAACATTTAAAAACCTTCCCTTGGCTTAAAAGAATAAAAAGTCCCACACAGCTTTATTTCTCGTTTAAATTCTGTTAGAAGTTTAAGTTAACTTTCTAGTTAAAAATATCTATTCACAGTTGGTTCGGATGCTTACTGATTAAGCAACTGTGACATTATAAAAGACTACCCGGAGTACCTACCTACGACGGAGTACCCGTTCGCAACATCGCCCCAGGGCCGCGTCAACTATACGATAATGGCCGTTTCGTTATTTTCTGCCTGGTAGTTACGCATATGATCTGGGATTTCTACGGCAGCACTTTATTAATCTTTTATATTTTCGACTTTGACATTTATTTATTTGGACACATAATAGTTGTTACATTCATTCATACACAAAATTAGTATATATATATTTTTAAATAAATGCACAACATTTTAAGGTGCCACATCATGCACTCTGGTGACACATTGATTATTTCAATGCTTACTTACGCAGCATATAATTTAAACCTGCCAATATAAATAAATATAAAACAGATGTAAAACAAATGTTAAAACTTTTTTTAATGTATATTACATTAAATAAAAATCTAAAGAAAAAAAAACTCATAACTTTGTATATAAATAGAAGCAAAGAAGACATATTTGAACATTTGTAATAATTTCAAAATATATATTTTTTAATTTTTGTTATACATAATGGTCAGTCTTGGTGCAGGGGCACAAGCGTGGTACTGTAAACGCGAAAGTTAGTAGCTTTGATTTCCACTCGAGAAAATGAAATATTTAATATTTCCTTCTTTTCTCTGTGGAGTCGAGGCAAAGCGCTGAGTTCCACCACTCAACACCCAGAGCAGCAGAACTCGGCGGAAACTGGGGAGTGGAATGTCTTAACACTACGGCTCTCTCTGCCTACCCTACATACATACGAGATAAACCGTGAAGCTGACAAAGAAAACATTACCAAGCCTATTTGTAAAAACCACATTAAAATGGACATTGACCATTGACATTATAAAAATCTAAGCGTTCATAACGATGAACGCTTTTTAGCAACGGCTAAAAGATCTTGTTTTATTATATTACTACTGACTCTATTATATGTGAATTATTTAGTACTCATATACTTTGCTACATTATTATAATTGATTGAATTGAAGCCGCTAACAACTTATCAATCAAATATTTTATAATATTACCAGAAATTGGTTACGAGTTTTGTCAACGTAAAACGCGTTTTATTTATTCAAAGACCGCGTCGTTTTTTATTACAACGTTCTCTACTTTGGTTAACCATGTTCTGTCATTTAAATAAAACTTGTTAGAGGTACAGAAAATGTAATATTTTTATAACAATTTTACCCGCGTTGGCCGTGATTTAATGTGGACAGAATTTTCGGGACTAGAGAGTGGCTTTATACGTTCATGATTTACGGTTAATTTAATCATTATTAAATAAATAAATATATATAAAAAAATAACAACGTTTTAAAAAATGAAACTTAAATAAATTGATATGAAATGGTCAACTCAATGTATATAAATTGCAATTAAGAAATTTGGTGTTTAAATAAAAAATTAAGACTCAATTTGATTTTTGTTGTGACCCGAACGCTCGTTTGCCTTATCTTTTCCATAAACAAAAATTACAGTCTTCAATATTTGATTGTAAATAACAATCTTCTTATGATTATTATGATTTTCTAATATAAATCGGTCTGTACTCTTTTGGCTGCTGTTATTATAGTAAATGTTTGTACAAGAAAAAATATGGAAAAACTTACCCTTAATTGCTATTAACGTAAAATAATATTTATTATCTACATAAGGGGTCCTTGATAATTGTCTTATTGTACATATATGTATGTACGAGTACTTAATAAAATAAAGACTTGGTCAATATTTATAAATCGCTCTCAAGTCTGAGATCAATCTTGATATGCCGTTTTCATTTATAGATATGTAATTTGTGAATAAAAACGGCATCAACGATCGTTCTCTGGCATTGAGAGCGGTTTACAAAATGTGCCCAAATAAAAGTTGTGTATAATATATTTTACATGTTATATAAATAATATCTCTAATGAGAATATTATTTTAGAAAAAAAAAGTTTCACGCACGTATCCCGCATGTAGGCAGAAGGAGAGCCTAGTGTGGTCCGATCCCCACTTTTCGCCGATTTCTGCAGATTTTTACTGATGCTGATCATCACCGCGCTTTTGGGTCGATACCAGAGCGAAGAAATGAAAATATTTAATATTTCATTTCCTCGAGTGGGAATCGAACCCACAACCTGTCGCGTCTACAGTCACTCGCCTGTGTCCCTGTGCGACGACTGGCCTAGAATATTTAAACTAAAGAAAAGTTGTGTAGAAACTAAAGTAGCAAAACAAATTGAATACTCTGTGGAAGTTTGTTGCGGTAATAAAGTTAACGTAATAACGAACAAAATCGGCAACTAGTAAGTATACAAACAAAGATAGTTGAGATACAGTCCTAACTGTGCTGCAATGCAAAAAATATAATATTTTTTTCTTTTTTCACGTTTCTCACTTAGCATTGTAAAGAGAACTAAGAGTCACATCACATTTTGCCTAAACTCCCAAGATTTGACTGCCAATGCTCTGAAATGAGTTAAATGACAGGATTCAACGCTGTACGTTATCTTACCAGAGCAAAATGAAAAAAAAAATGAATATAATAATATATCCTATTTAGGATCAAACTCACAAGCATCGCATTTACAGTAAAATGCTGTCCCACAGCGCTACGACGGCCTCAATATTATATTTATTTTTTGAGTCAAGCTGTATTCTGCACATAGCAGGTTAGACAAAGAAAACCTGGGAACCTAGTGTAAAACACTCCGTTACTGTTAAGCCATTATCATTCTCCACTTCGGAGGCATTGCGTGTTGAATGGCGGAACTCAACACCGCGCCTTGCCTCGTTACAAAAACGAGTGTAAATATTCAATATTTTATTTATTCGGGTGACCATTAAAAACATAACCTGTCCGTTTACAGTCCAACGCTTGTGCCATTGCGATACTACGGCCTCAAAACAATCTTTTCATGTTAATTTCAATCACCTTCACGCTGAATCCTGCACACAGCAGAGTAGGCAGAGGGGACCTAGTGTTAAGACACTCCGTTCCCCGTTAATCATATCAATACTAAAGATATTTATTGAGCTCTATACAAAGTCTGATATAATAGACTAGAGGGCGCGCGCGGCTTCGCCCGCTTATTAGGAGTGAATTCTAAAAAAACCACGAAACACGTGTTCAATAAAATATTTTTAACAGTCTGAATTTAAATTTTTATAAAAATCGGTGGCAATTTAAAGATTTTTCCATATAAACTTTCAACCCCATTATTTGAACCCTTAGGTGGTGAATTCTTAAAAACCATGAAACACGTATTCAATGAAATATTTTTAAGAGTCTGAATTTCAAATTTTATAAAAATCGGTACAGATTAAAAAAAATCCATACAAACTTTCAACCCCTATTTCATCCCTTTAGGGTTACATTTTTTCAAATTCCTTTCTTAGTGGATGTCCAGAATATGAAAATAAACATCTGTCCAAATTTCACGTTTCAACGCACAGTGGTTACGGCTCTGCGTGCGTCTTACCTCAGTCAGTCAGCACAAGTCCTTTTATATATATAGATATAGGAGCTATCAATTAAGCAAATGGATAATCTCGCTATTCGTAAATTTAATCGCTATGTCGCCCACGTCATTCTGATTGTCACTCGAGGGCGTGCCAAGTAGTGACAGGATAAGGCAACGAACCTTGTCCTGTTTCAAGTACACTCGTTATAATTAGTTAATTAAAACGTACAAGGGGTAGACGCCATTTTGGCACAATAAGACAGTTTATCTATAGGTTATATATACGTGAAGTTGTAGGTTTGATTTAAACTTGGCAGAATTATTTTTTACATGCTTTTATTTAACTCGTATTAGTAAGTGGTTATTGTATGTAAAACCATGTGAAACGATTTTCGTTCTGATGACAATAAAATTACATACAACTAATATTATTGTTAATACAAAATGGCCGCCGCAACAAAATGGCAGATTACAAATTTTTGCATAACCCATTTGTGCAAATTCAAAGGAATAGATTAGTAAAATACAGTACAATATAAAAAACAAAACATCTAAGAACGTTTGTTTTTAAAAAAAATCTTACTTACTATTTTATTATATATAGATACATTGCTTGTCAGGTTCCTTCATAATAAATCTCTCTCAAATGAGTGAAAAACGGAGAATTTTAATATCTCTCTCTCTGTCGTGAAAAAAAAAAATGTAAATATTCTATTAAAGTAAATTTGAACCTATATATGTACATACTACATACATAAGAAAATGTTATTACTGTACCTACAGCAATATCTATATTTATATAATACTTGATTTGACGTGAATTTGCGGGAAACGTGCTCTATTCAATTTGCATATAATATTTCAAGTACGTTTGAGCACAAATACACGTTGATTCCATTTTTGTGTAAGTATTACGTCTTTTGATGCATTAGAAATGCTGTATTAGATTTTTTTTGGCGTTTTACTGTTAAAATCATTTTTTAAATAATTATAATAACATTGAGGATAATTATAAATCGTGGATACAGGACTCGAACTCGCGCCTCTTGCAATCTGTCCAAACATAATGACCACTAGGCCATACGTTCTTGTCAACTAAGTTGAAACGTCGCTTTTACATTGTTGGCGTCTCTGTAGGGAGATGATAAGAACGTATAGCTTAGCGGTTAGCCGTCAGAACGTCTGGACGGATTTCAAAATACGCGGGTTCGAGTCCTGCTGCGTTAATTTTTTAAACATACTTCTTACGTTTCTTTTGCAGGTTCTTTTTTTTCTGCATACCAAAAAAAAGGCAAAGAGCACCTTTTCTAAGGACGCACTGGTGTCCACTAAACATACTTAACTTACTTGTATTTTTTTCTACTTTACCCTTAATAAAGATATATATCTGTATTCTTCATTTTTTGTTTATTTTAGAATTACGGCAACTTATTCGATTTTTTGCTCACCTTACCGAAATGTGAATGATGAAAGTAAAAGAAGGTCAGGATATATATACCAAAGGTATATTATATACAGACTTAGGCGATATTGATATGGCTTTGGCTTGCAATTTAGAGCAGAGGTAACATAATATTATATTCTAAAACAAATATATGGCAGAGGCAACATAACATATGAACTTGAATCGATTTGCAATTTCGATTTATATTGAATCAATGAGTAAGTCCGTATTATTCCCATTGTACCTATATTCGTAGTCTAATAATATGCTTCGTGTTTCTGCTATCATTGAACTAAAACATATTTTAGGCACCTTTGATGAAAGTTATGACATGCGAACTAAATTAATGACAGCAAATACCGATACCAGAAACTTGCCAAGTTGATAGAATTTCCAATATACATATTTCTCGGATTAGTATTGAATGTACTGATGCGTTAGGAATTGAGTACGAACTAAGGAGAATGTTTATTACAGTTACAAATTGATATATGTTGTTTTACCATTTAATACTTGGCATCTATTATAAGGAAACGTGAAAAATTCAAATACTTAAGTATTTGTGTAAATTTCAAATGTTTTAAAATCTTAAAATGTATGGGATGGGATGTAAACGAAACAGATTGCCTCGTGAGAAAATTTAACATTTTTATTTCTTCGCTTTGGTATCGATACGAAAGCACGGCGTTGAGTTCCGCCATTCAACAATGACTCCGAAAACGGAGGAGAGTGGGGACGCGATGAAGCTCATTTTATTTAAATTAAAAATAATTTAACATTTTGAGAATAAATTACTGAAGAGCACATTGTAAAAAGGTAACGTACGTAGAAAAAAGAAAAATGGCTTTTGGCTGATATCATCCAAAAAAAATTCCCGGAACCAACAACTCGCCTTTACAAACAGAGTCAATGGTGTGAACGTGTTTCATTACTAAAATTGGTGACCCTGACGCGAGAGAACTCTGTAATTGGAAATCCTTTACTCATTGCCAAGTAAGCCCTTATACCCTAAGTTTGTATAGCTTTATTAGCTTGTCGAAAGTATTCTCAAACAAATTAAAATAATTATGAAATGTTATGACTTTTTCTCTATACATAAAATTGAAGGTCTATTTGAGATAAAGTTATTTAATAATTTGTCTGTTCTTCTTTCTTCTTCTTTGTCTGGGCTAATTTCTGGATCAGCAGAACTGATTTTTACGGGAGTTTCAATCTATAAAGTAGATTTTGGCGCAACATATATCGATGGGTCCTACGTATATGGGCCAAACTAACAATTTGGCAATTTTCACTTTTTTATGCCAAACGCATTCTATCGATATAATTTATCAGGTCAGCTATTAAAAAATAGAAATTTCTGCATAGAAACAGGACTTTTTGTTAGAATATAACGGCCTATGTAGTACTCATTTAAACGTACAAGTGCCAAATAGTCATTTAAGACTTCTACGCGGGGAATTTCTACAAATTTCTTTATTTTTGGGGCCAATCAGCCAGTTTGATACTTATACGCTAAACAGAACAATGATTGGGCTGTGTTGACTGCAAAAGCTTAGTATTGTTTTTATTACGTTCGTCATTAGATAGATAACAAAAAACGTCTCTTTTTCACGAGTTATGAGATAGAACGGCTAAAGTGGTAAATTGGCTCATGTACGTGTCTTATTGAGAAAAAATACACTTAAGCCCTAAAATATTTTTTCACTTTTAAGTTATTTGCCCAGTTATTTTTGAGTTATTTTAATTAATAATTGCCCAGATTATATACTATATATATTTTACTGTCCCCTTTGCTATTTAAAGCCAGTAATAAGCTTGTTAATTGCATTTTAATTTTGATTAAAGATTTCGGAGTGACTCTACTAAGACAATCAAAATTATACGTCACAAAAATAAACTATTAATATGCGTATTTCTAATAATAATCACTAATCAAGTAATATATCTACTGCCTTAAGTTCCAGGAAAAAAACTTACCAAGAAACGTGACAATGGATGAATGAATAGATTCAAAACTAATATGACTTAAAAATACAGAGAAAGCAAAATTTAGAAAATTGTTAGAGGTCATTTACATTAAAGTATTTGAATAATTTGATGAAGACACGAAGCGTTATACACTTCATAAGTTTTAGATCATTGGTCATTATTCTAAGCAATATGTATTTATTGATAACTGTGTCTTGGTAAGAAAGGAGCATAAGCATGTGTCAGTGAAAGCTACTATTTCTACTAGGGTTCTAATCTCCTCCGAGGCAATAAAATATTTTCACTTTTTCGCTCGAGGAAAATTGTGGTGTTGAGTTCCGCCACTCAACGCACAATGCGCGGAAAGTGAAAAGCAGAGCACTAAGCTCCCTCTGCCTATCCTGCTTCATACGGAATGCTACATAAAACTGAGAAAATATATAATGAAAAATATGTAGTAATTATAAAAAATAACTATTACAAAGTGTAATGATTTTATATTTATAAGTTTTAATATTCGCAATTTAAACTTGGAGCGGAAGAAGATAGAGGTCCTTTAGAATAACATATTGTATTAGAATTTAAAATAGACATTGTACAAGCTTAACAGTATTTTACTCCGGAAGAAATATAAGTTCTGTATAAGCCTCGAGGTGTTTAATTTTGTTACAAAAGGATGATGATGAACTAATTTAAATGAAACAATTTATTCATGTATTTTATGTGTATCATATAATAATAGACATGTATAATTTGTTTCTTACCTATAATAAAATCAAAATACAGCCTGTATTACTGGATGCAAGAAGATATTTATTAATATCATTAGCCCACAGGGCTAACAATAATAAATACTTCAATCAGTAAACCTATAATAGTCTAATCTAGTTCAAAATCAAACGAAATAGCCAGCGATAGAATTAAAAATTAAAGAAGGGTGTGATTAATGTAAGCGATAAGCATCTTATCTTAATATAAATAAAAACATTATTTTCTTAAGACAGTAATATAAAGGCCACCTCGTTTACCACCATTGAGAGAGCTTCAAAATGTAGCTTCTTGATTCGATGATCTTAAACAAAACGGAGTCGTTACAGCTACTATATTACAATTAGATACATAATTTATGACATCAAAGAGATTCTGTTTGAACTAAAAATGAAAATTGCCGATTTAATCAGATATAAAAACCCAGCAGGACATGTATTTGTATGTTTGATTTGTTTTGCTATCAGTTGAAAATTATAGAGGGACCTAATAGAAAACATTTACGTTTTATAATATAAAAAGATTTGTATTAAAAGTCACATTAAAATCTTAGATCAGCCAGTACGAACAAGCATACAAATTGTTGTAATAGTTATTGCTGTTATAACCAAGTGCTACCGATAAAATTTTGTAAGAAGAAGGATTTGTGTCATTTATGTCGAAAATTATTATACCACCAGTTATAACAACAGTTAATAAGAAACTTTAATCGCCTCTAATTATATCGTGTCAAATAAAGACAAAAAGTGATTTTATCTCTTTATTTTTTTGATAGATTTTATACAGACTTTATTTTTTGTTTGTCCTTTCATCCTTTTTATTATTAAAGCTATTTTACTAAATTGAATAGTTACATCTTACTAAAATTCAACATTCAATTAAGCTTTTCTTGAAG
Source organism: Heliconius himera (assembly GCA_021202915.1). NCBI lineage: Eukaryota > Metazoa > Arthropoda > Insecta > Lepidoptera > Nymphalidae > Heliconius > Heliconius himera. The sequence continues at coordinate 1,070,062 of JAJHJA010000086.1, forward strand.
AAATACAATACATTCATATAGAGGGCCTAATAATAAAAATTTTTTGGGCTAATTATTTTTTAAAACAATATGTAAACACGACTTTTTTCTATTACTTAAAGGATCTAACTGAAAACTCAGATATCATGTTACCAAATCGTATAACGTATAAATCTCTATGTGACATAGTTACCACAATATCTAACTTACTATCATTTGTAATAATCAGTTGTTATCTTTGTCTCATTATTAATCAATTTTATAACTAAAATATGAAAAAAATATGATATATTGTTATAAATAACAATATATCATATTTTTTTGGCTGTTTTACGCGTATTATGCTAAAGCATAATACGCGTAAAACAGCCAATGTGGTACATTGGCCTTTTTAAAGCCTTTTTAGAGAACAATAAATATAACAAAAACTAACGTATAAGGGCCATTGTGCAGTAAAAAAAATACTAGGATAAATATAAATAAAATACTACGGTACATATATAGGGGATAGTTTATTTAGGTGATAAGCAAAGTTTCATTTTCTTCGGATGTACCAATATAAAATTATAGCAAATTTAAACTTTGGAAGCCTCTCCTGTAAAGTTGTGATTTCGCGCTTTGGCCCTTATACTTAGGAGCCATCGATATGTAAGTTTTTATAACAGAATTAACGCAGGATTGTTATTACCGTGGTTTTATGTTAAGCTTGAGCTACTTACCGCGGTACCGCCTAGATATATGTGAAATAACTTAAATAATAATTTACTCAATGTATAATAGATAACCATACTAACATAGCTACCTAATTTTCCTTAAATGGATTTACATAGTATTACATAAATAATCGTACAGTTCAACCGTACGAAGCCGCAGGAGGGCCTCTAGTCTTTTTTAATATAAAACAGTTACGTTACAGTTACATCAAATAAAAAAGAACGATACTTAGGTATGACACAGTAAACAAATATTACCTACAAAAAGTATTTCTGTCCGAAATATAATGTAAAGTTTCTGCGCAATAAAGATTTGGAATGGCAAAATTACGTATCACCGTTGCGAAGATAGTTTAATGTTCGTACGTACAGTGAGTGGCACTTCATTTGTTATGACATGACGTTTACTATCAAGCTAAAGTAAAAGTATAAAGTACTCTAGAAATTTCTATATATAAAAACCGGTCAAATGCGAGTCAGACTCGCCCGTCAAGAGGTTTTGTACCAATTTCAGAATTGTTAGTCCACGGGAAGTACAACTTATAAAAGTTGACATACTTAAGCTTACACATAGCAGGGTAGGCAGAGGAATCCTGGAACCTAGTGTTAAGACGCTTTATTCCCATTAAGAAACATTGGTTCGAACTCTACTCTTTATATTAAAAATGTCATTTGCTGAAATGAGAATTGAACCCACAACTTTTCGCGTAAATTTCCCGCTTAATGTCTCGCATTCTCGTGGAAAATAGGCAACGGAGTGTTTTGACAATAATTTCCCTGTCTACTATTAAAGTCGGAGATAAAGAGCTTAGAAAAAGAATATACTCGTTTATGCGTAGGAAAAGGTTATTTAAATTTATATTTCCATTTCTTGGTGGTTGAGACAAAGCGCGGCGTTGAGTTCTGCCTCTCAACACGAAATGCCTCCAGAAATCGGCAGAAAGTGGGAAACGGAGTGTCTTAACACTAGGTGCCCCCTGCCTACCCTGCTGTGTGCGGGATACTGTTTTTTTTAATTTTGTTTATAAGACCATAAGAAAAACATAACACAACAATAATTATTCTGTTCTGTTCGGTTCTGTTCTGTTCTTTTTATTATGGTGCTCCGAGCGTGAAAGTTGAGCACAAAATCACTTCGCTAATGCTACGTTGAATGGAGAACACACGAAAGAGTTTGTACGGTAAAAAAAGAGATAATATAATACAACAGAAAAATGCATGTATAATAGAGATACAGGTAAAATACTGCCTTTACCTATAACAAGACAAAAATATATATACAATAACAACAATAATTGTCACACTTACGGAGGAGAAACAGAGAAGCCAACGACATGTCTCTTCGTACAGTACCAATATTGTACCGATACCTACTAAGAAAAAAAAATATGCAAATAATCCTTTTAAATATATCTAAAGCGCAGAACCGTTCATACAATTAAGAGTTAGTATAAAGTTTCGCAAACAAACTTCACCTGCGATTGTTTTGAAAACAAATAGAATAACTTATATAAACTTTATAATACGAGTCTTATTTAAATTACTCTAAAACACCTAGATAAAATATTTTACTAAGTGATGCTAATTGAAAAGTTTCGGCAGACAGCTCTAATTGGGTTTAATTTGTTATAAATTTTTGTTATTTTCTTGAATACCGTTTAAATATTTCGAGATTTTGTCATTGATTATATGCTGAAAATTAAGTCATTCTTTGTCATTTCTTTCTTTTTTTATCTTTTAAAATACGCTACGGATTGTAATTAAGTTTTACTAGAGAAATTCACAAGGATATAATAGAAAAGTTTATATGTAGGTATATCTATTATTAGAGCAGTGCCAAGAATATCAAAGATTTGTAAAGTAATAAAAATGTCTTCAAACATTGTAATAAAAATGTCGTCAAAAACATTTTGCTTGTGCTCAAAAGCAATGTAAATTTTTAAGTAAAGTTTCTGGAATAGGTATGTTGGTCCAGCTTGATTAGACTATAAATTTGGTTACATAATACTTAAACACTATGGACCTATACATATATTTTACTGAAAATTGAGAATCCGAATTAGTCGTAGTTTATGGTAGTTTACATAGATAACCAAAGTATTGTAATAAAGTATTATAATACAATAATTGAAAGGTAATCAGATAAGTATTATGTAAAATGACTCAAAGTTCATTAAAACATTGCATTCAAATCTATCATTTTTAACAGTTTTAAAATATTATTCCAACTTAGGAAAGAAAAATACTTATTTAGAAAACGTATAAAAATTTGAACGTAGCGAGACTCGAACCTGCTTATCAAGCTACGTCGAAATTTTTATACGCTCTTTACAACTTATTTATGTTGTTAGCATCTCTGTTGGGAGATTTTTTCAAATTTCCGCTACCATAAACGTATGTGTATGTATGTGTGTACGCCGTCTTAGGAATTTTTATAGCTTCACGTATTATCCTCGACCGCCCGCCCAAGGAGAAAGGAAGAAAGACGGTGGTGCCGAATGCCACGGTCACGGCATACCTCCTTCGTGTCACCTATTATTGTTTATTAATCTCTTTAAAGTCTAAATATTCTCTACTAGAAGTCCTCTTACTTTGTACGTGATTTGACATTGACTTTTCGAAGGCGGGGTGATTAGACAAAAAAACCGATTTCTCATTCATTAGTCACTTTTACGATATATTTTTATATTATAGGTATATCTACACTTATAAATAAATACTGTTATATACTGTTAAATACTACTGTTTGAGTTACTATAATAATACAGTTGGAAGAGTAATTACGTATTAGCTTAAACTTGGTAAGCAGAGTTCATCTTGGAACCACATCCATTCCCTACTTTCCGCCGAATTCGGGAGGGATTGTTGGTTAAGTCGCGAAATATAGTCACACACATGTGCCTGGCTTCAAATCGCTCCCAGCTGCTACCCTGCTATGTGCTAGATTACGGCTTAAAGCTAGCAAAAAAAATTAAACTTTTAAGCTTAAAATCTGCAATAAAATGTCAAATTTTTTTTAGAGATTATATTCGTACGTTTTAAGATGTATGAATAGACTACTTTAATTTTGAATGAAGTAGATAATCAGTTATAATTATATTGAAATGTAAAATAATAAAATAATTTTACTCTAGGCCAGTTATGGCGCAGAGGCACAAAATGTGACTGTAAGCGCGACTGGTTGTGGGTTTGATCGCACTCGAGGAACTTTCTTAACTCTGAACACGCTATGCCTCCAGAATTCGGTGAAAATAGAGAACAGAGTGTCTTAACACTAGGTTCTCTCTGCATACCTTGCTACGTACGAGATACAGCGTGAAGCTGATTTTATTTTTTTATTGAAACATGCTATTCACAAAATGTCGATAGCGGGTAACTCCTCCATCAAAATTTAGTTTTGTTGTGAGGAATATAAAGCCTCATAATTAATTGTATAAACCGCTAAATCAATCAAGTACTTAGTTACTTATAAGCGACGAGGTCACGAGTTAATAACTTTAATACCTTTAATTAATAATTATAATATTCCACTTATATTATGTACACAATATCTATGATTGAAAGCAAATTCATTTAATATAATAATCAGATGCAAGACTGTCCATATTATATTTTTTGTTAAAAAATAAAACTGAAAAACTTTTAAATGGAAGTTACGTAACCTAAATAAACATTATTACATTATTTACTAAGTGCAATTCTTTGAATAGAGCGTCAATCTCCGAACCGAAGAAGTAATAATATTTTAATTTTGAATTTTAAGCAGACCGGCAAAGCGAGGCACATTTTATGTATATGTTTACAATAATTTTTAAACAACATATTAATATAAATAAAATAAATCAGCTTCACGCTGTATCCCACATACAGCAGGGTAGGCAAAGGGAACCTAATGTTAAGACACTCCGTTCCCCTATTAATATCTTGGATCTAAACATACAAGACCTTTTCTTGTCTCGTTGTCGTGTCTTGCAAAATGGTAATTTTTCTTAACAAGTTTTGGGTAACGAAGCCTTGTTTACATTTCTACAGACGAGCTTATAACAAACGTATAAAAAAAATAATAAAAGTTTCGGACGTGCAATATTTGAAAATTTTAAACGCAACTTCAAAATGAAAAATATTTTTTGAAGCTAGCAAAAATTTGTTTGCGATTTACAAAAATTGGAAATCCGTGTTGCATTGAGGCCGCACGTGGTGCAGACGCACAAGCGTGTGACTGTATTAGCGACAGGCTGTGGGTTCGAGTCCCACTCGAGGAAATGAAACATTTAATATTTTCATTTCTTCGGTCTTGTAAAGAGGCATAGTTTCGAGATTCAATACGCCTACCCAGCGCCAGAATTTGCCAAAAAGTTGGGAACGGGAACACTAGGTTCCCAGTTACCCCCTACCTACTCTGCTACATGCAGGATAAAGCGTGAAACTTAAAAAAAACGTCCGTATTACCAATCAATTTATGGCGCCGTCACCATGAACGTCGGTTCAAGTGACACGTCCATCATCCATTTTGGATGGATTTTTCTCCAATTTGGTCAGACAAATTGTAACAGGGGATAGTGAGGTAGCATTTAGTAGTTCTTCAACTTTGTAAAAATAGAAGTTAATTATATTTTACATCATTTACTCTAATTGTAATGTTTGATAATAATTATATTGTTTGATATTTATAAATATGTTACAAAATACGGAATTGTGACTTAAATTAAAATAGTTTACGTATGTTTTACTAATAAAATAAATAAAAATATTAAAAAAAAAACAAGATACTTGATATGGATTGAAAGAATGTGAACTAAATAAAGTGAACTAAACTAAAAAAGTGTGAACTAAATAAATAAAGGCGTGCTTTTCTGAATTTTACTCAAACTTCAGAAAAGCACGCCTTTATTTAGTTCACATCCTTTCTCGTAAATAACCAATAAGGCCGTATTGTCGCGAGTTCCTACTTCAGTAGATAAAAACTCGCGACAATACGGACTAATTATTGCTATTGGTACTATTTACGAGTACATTATTAATCTTAATATATCGGTAATATTAATTACAATTCAAGCAATATTCTAACATAATTAAAATAATATACAAGTCACATATAATTACACTAACATTTATAATTTCTTCACAGAGAGAAAAAAGCGCCAAACGCTACGGTCTCTACATACCTCTTTCGCCTCGTCCACTGTCATCAGCCTCTTCATACATACCTTTCGGGGGTCCTCATTCTTTATACTTGACCTTCCTCCAGTATATCTGATAATGTTTTCCAATGTCAATCGATAGGGGGAGACCCTTTACCTCTCTTACTCACCTTTCTTAAAAGCTAATTATACTCACTTATGAAAATGGCCATCATCACCATTGACATTGAGAAACACTAATTCAGATATTTACATTGTAAATATTTATATTTACGAACATTGTCCTGTTTGTCCTCAGTCTACAGCAAAGCGAACGCTAAACTTTCGACACAAATTGATGCCTGAAACGAGGTCATGTGTGTCTGAAGCAATGTCGGACGTGATATTGCTGTACATTTTAAAGATTTGGATTGACTTTCAGATATTTGCTAGACCCTTTTGTCTGGACTGTGTCGTTAGAAAAACTAATAATACAATAGAATAGATAAGTATTAAATATTTAAAATAGAGGGTAGTCGTGGCGCAGAGGCACAAGTGTGTGACTGTAAACACAACAGGTTGTGTGTTCAATTCCCATTGAAGGGAACTAATATTAAATATTTTAATTTTCTCGCTCTGGTAACGAAGGAAAGCGCGGCGTTGAATTCCGCCATTCAACACGCAAAGCTTTTAGAATTCACCTGAAAGTGTGTAACGGAGTGTCTTAACACTAAGTTCCCGCACATTGCACTGTAGACAGACGGAGCCTGGTAACCAAGTAATTAGTATGAAAACGTATTTAAGCGAAAAAAAATAAATATTTAATAAATGTTCCCAGAAAACAAATAAAAAAAAACATTAATTTAAGATATTACAAATTGACCATTTTCAGAGTCACCTAACGCGAATTTAATCTCACGGTAAACCTCATAGCTTTCAGAGATTTTGGTAATTTATTATCAGAACCAAACTACGGATTAAACTTTAGGTATATATTAGTTCTTAAAAAATATTGGAATATTCAGATTTAATATTTTTATTCATACAGAAAAATATTTTAGTACGTATTAATAGGCATTCTCGCTGTTTGTCTTATATTTTCTTTTTAGCTTCACGCTGTACCCCGTACATAACAAGGTAGGGGGAATCTGGGAACCTTGTGTCAAGGCACTCCGTTCATTTTTCGCCAAATTCTGAAGGCATTTGGGTGTTGAGTGGCATATCACAATGCCGCGTTAAGCATCGTTGCCAGAACGGGGAAATGAAAATATCAAATATTTTATTTCCTTTAGCGAGAATGAAACCTGCAACCTTATAGCACACGTCTACAGTCACTCCTTTCACCAATTTTTGTCAACTGAACCCCCACTTATCCCCCCTCCATTCCCATTTAAGTGAAACATACTATTCAATATAGTAGAGCATGACTTAATTATTACTCATAAAAGTTAAAACCCATAAACAAAGATTTCTAAACATCATTAAATCATCCAAACGCAGATTTACTTACTTGGTGGATAATCCCTGTAGCTAATATCACTGTACACGGCAAATGGAGACGCACTGATGAAAGCAAGGAGCCACAGCACCACGATGATCCGCGATGCTCTCGTCAGCCCCGCCATGGCATACAGGTGTAGAGGATGACATATGGCCAGGTAGCGCTCCAGTGAGAAAGCCGATATTGTCAGTACTGATACGTATGTAGCTCTGAAACAAAAAAGCCTAGTTATTTTGGTATTTAACACTAAATCAATTAATTTTTATGGCCAAAAACGTTGACGCGACCGCCCAATATTGCAGTTATTATTATACAGTTTTTGATTAATTTGATTTTGAATTTTTTGGTATCGATATCGAAGCTTCGTTATCATTACAACAGTACAGGTTACTACAACATTTATTACAAAAAAATGAATTTTAAAGGTTAATATAAAAATTCATGAGACGAAGTAAAAGATATTATTTTTTTATTCTTTATAAATTATGCTTTATTATTTCTTTAATTTCAAAATGTTAAAATGGTGTTGTGTGTATGAAACATACTTAAGAATGTAACGCCTAGTACATATTAATAAAGAAATATTTATTCCTGATGAGTGTAGAATTCTTGAACGACGGGATTCATATGTACTATTTATATCTAAATGCGCCATAACGGACTTTTCAATATAATATAGTATTAATAATAATATTTATACTTTATTGCACTAAACACGAAGAAACAATAGAATAACAGTTACTGATATTTACAAAAAGACAACAAATAGTGCAATGGCGGCCTTATCACTAAAAGCGATTTCTTACAGGCAACCATTTGAAAGGATTTACTACATAAAAGATAGCAGAAGGGTACAAAAAGTAATAATCATTTTATTTTAGAAATATATTAAAATTCCATAATTTTTTTTTACCAGAATATAAATAAAGCTCTGATATAGTAATTGTAAAATTACTACTATTCTGTTTGTAGTTTCGTCTTCCACTTTCCGCCGTTCTGGACATGGCGTGTTGGGTGGCGTGGTGGTAAGGTACGAAGAGGATGATGGCAGTCGACGAGACAAAAGAGATATTCAAGAACCTAGCTTTTGGTTAGCCCGCTATGGATAAAGTGTGAGGCTAAAAAGCTACCATTCTATAATATGTAAATTTAAGACGAAACAACAAAAAAAAACGCTACATGATTGTAAATTAGGTACAAGTACTTGTGGTCAACATTTTTTGTTATTAAATATAATTGGGCAGAAATAAATGAGGATTTTTGGTAACATCCGACGCGAGGACGACCTTTTTCTGTATCATATTTATAAAAATATTGTAATTTTATTCCTTATTTAACAAAATATTGTTTCGTGATGTTAATAAACTCGTTCTTTATCAAGATTACAAAGAAAACCATCACTTATGATATTACAGCTTATTCATGCATATAATAAGTTTCATACATATAAATTAAAATTTCTTACAGAAATTTTGTTACAATTTTTAGGACGATGAATTTTATATTAGTCGAGAGTTAGAATTTTTTCATAAAATTCAGATTTTTTCCAGGAAAAGTTGAAAAAATTTTACGACATATAGTGAATAAAAAGTATCCTGAACCAAATTTCAGTCTGCCGAACTTTTAAAAGAAATTTGAATTATTTATAAATAAAGCCCTTATAAAATCTCCATATAAATGTAAATTAAATATTTATTCAAAGTATTACTGTTGAAAAAGAATAGCTATATTGTTTCAATGTAAACTCATTTCGTTACATAGAAATTCAAATTTACTTACTTAGTTTATAAAAAGGATAAATTCGTGGTTCCCAAACATGAACACAAAAATTACTAGATTATAAAAATACATATATTTCGACCGTGAGAATAGTAATCATAAAAAGAAAATTATAAAGCATTATTTTTTGTTTTTTTTCTTCTGAGTAGTTTTTCTCAGCTTGTGTTGCTTTATTTTTAGTTTCGTGTATTAATTTGGGCAGAAACCTAGAATGATTCTTGTGCCAATATCTTACGTTCACGATTTTTTTTTATACTGAAACAGGCTTGTGTTTGTACGCATTAAGCCTTATTTATGAGCGTTGATGCGGTCTACTACTTTATGCCAGCTCACTCACGCCACACTTCGTGTTGATTGGCAAAATTTAACCCTGTACTGTCTGGCCAAAGCAGGGCCATATATATAATTCATTTTCTGTTACCAATAAAATTAATTCATTTCTCCGGATGGTGCGTACATACTAAACCTCGAGATCACTTGTATTGCATTTAATGTGGGTAACGCCTCTTTTTTGTTTTATGTAATGTGATATATAACAATTCATAAACATACGTATATGTATGTATAAATATTATTATAAATCAGAAGCGATAGACTTTTTAATAACCGGACAATCTCGTCGAATGAGTTGAAAAGGAGTCGGGCTCGCTCACGTTGTGCTCTGTACAAAAATTGGAGGACTCGAGCTTTTTCTGAAATTCAAGCTTAGCTTAGCCAGAGCCCTTTCTTCGATACTTCACTGGAACTATCGGTTTTAATACCAAATTTTGCCCCCTTTTAAGGCTATTATTTATTAGAATTTAACCACAAATCTATGGTTTTTTTTTCCTGAACGAGTATAGATGCTAGTTGCTAAATTTCATAATTCTAGGTCAACAGGAATTACCCTATTAATTTGAATTTCCTTTATAGCATCAAAATACGCGTTTTCTGCGATATAAATGGTCATATCTTTTTTTAAGTAAATATAGAAATATGTTTTTTTCAGGCAATCAAGGGACCGTATATCTGAGTATGTTTTGAATTTTAACTCGATATCTCCAAGCTGTCCTGAGATAAATGCTCTTGACAGACAGACGGACGGACAACAAAGTGTTCTTATAAGCGTTCCTTTTTTTAAAAGGTACGGAACCATACAAACAAGATAAAAACACATATCGTCTATATGTTTCTAAATTATTCGGAAAGAAACACTATGTAATTGCAACAAGTGATATTTATCACCCAATAATAATACCTCACACGAGCTTGCTTCCAATAAGAATTGCTTACAAGCAACAGCCCCCGTTTGACTTTTTTTTCCAAAATCGAAATTGTTAAACTGCTGTTGACCTGGAATGGTCTTTACAGCGTCACCTGCGGAGAGAGGCTATAGTAGTTAGCCCCTGAAGAGAAAGTACGAGCTTTGATAGACACTTGTTAAAGGGCAGCGATCGCAGGAGAATGCCCTGCGTACACTAATCAGAAATATCGATTGACACAATTCCAATGCTTTTATAGTCTTTTTCACTTATAAATACTTTCTTTTGTATCTTTTTTTAACAATATTGTTTTTTTCCACGTCACGCTCTACCTATGCAGGGTAGGCAGAGGGAACCTTGTGTTAAGACACTCTGTTTCCCATTGTCCGTCGAATTCTAGAGGCGTTGGTGTAGAGTGGCGGAACTCAAAGCCGTGATTTGCCTCGATATCAGAGCGAAGAATATGTATATATTTCATTTCGTCCAGTTGGAAATAAACCCATAACCTGTCACGTTTACAGCAAAAAATGTTATCTTTTGCCCTTGCGTCACGACTAGCCTTAAATTTTGTATCTTTTATTAAATTATTAATTTTTAAAATTTAAGTTACTTCTTGTACACTTGTAACAAAAGCAACAATCATAAATGTTTGTTTATTAATTATTTAAAGATGTTATACAACTCTCAGTAGCGTACATTTTAACCACAAGCAGAGTTTCCAACATATCCACTGTGGTGGTGAATTCGACAAGGGTTTATATAAAAATTGTTTTATTTCCGGCCGAACAAAGCGGTTTATGAATAAACATTAGAAGATTCATTTGTTCGGCGTTTGTAAGAGGTTTAGAAAAGACCCTTTAGTAGATCCGATCTCGCTTTTGTATGTTTTCTTAAGTTCATCTTACATAAGGGATAAAGGATTTTTATCTAGATTTATCTTTAGCTTCGAGCACTTTTGACATATGTATAGCAGGACAGCGTCTTTTATAAGACACAATTTTCTCCATATTATTACAAATGTCAAAGTACTACATGTTATACTACAAGTCGAGGAGATCTTCAAGAGAGGTTTGCAGGAAATGGTCCAGCAGTGGGCGTACAAGACTGGCATGATGGTGATGGTACGTGCTAGGTACTTGGTAGATATGACTTGATAGGAATTACGCGGCAAATTGCTTACAAAATGCAGCAAAATCGATACATAAATATTCGAAACTTTTGATTGCGTTAACTTAGAAGCTTGACTTTTTCATGAATGTCTATCGGTACAGACTTGAATATTTTATATTAATTTTAGCTGATACCTCCAAGCGATCTCAAGATAAATGTTCTTGACTAATGATAGTATGATAGTATGATAGTAATACAGACGGACAACAAAGTGATACATGATATATAAAGGTTCCGTTTTTTCCTTTTGAGGTAAAAAATACTAAAACTACATTATTTGCATTACTCGTACAATACAGTTGTTACGTAAATCTCTTCCAAATATAATTTTTGACTTATTTTATTGCTAGTTTAATGTCCGATATTAATATTTTACATAGAAATACTATATGATGAGGCAAATACTCGTTCTGTGCCGCTTGCTAACCACTATTTGTATAATTAATTATTTGGTTAATTAATTAATTATTTTAATTATAAATGTAGTTAAGACTTATTTATAATTATCAACGTGGAGTCTTGGCTCTGCCGCTGGCTATCCTTGACTATTCAGATAATTGATAGTCTAGTCTAGTTTAATCTAGCTTCAAGCTGTATCTCTAGCGAAGTAGTACGAGAGAACGGAGCGCCAAACGCTACGGACCCTTCATACGTATCTTCGATCTCTACTGAACATACATCCCAAATATACCACTTCATTCACTTGTTCTAATATCTTACCATCCACACTGACATTGCATTTCGTTCTTTCTTCATTTCTTTCAAGTATCAAAACCTTTGTCTTGCTCGAATTCAGGCTTAGACCATTATTTTCACACTCTGGTTTCAGAGAGGTGACTAATGCCTGCAACTCGCATTCTGATGATGCAATGAGCACTGCGTCATCTGCATACAGTAGGCAATTCACATTCCAGTCACCTACTTTCACTCCGATGTCGTTTTGTTTGCACTTTGGAGACAAGATAAATGGGTATTTAGTTAATCAACTATTATTTTAATTATGAATGTGGTTAAGACCTTTTTGTAATTATACTGGGCTGGATCAATGAAGGTGAGTGTTAAAATATGTAAAGGGGCGGCTGAAGCTTACACCTGTGGTTTAAGTCTCAGGCACTACTTTATGCTTCTCATCATCTAAAGAGTAAGTAACATTTCTTATAACTATCATCCACTTGATGTTTGTTCGATACGACTACTCTCTTATTATTCGATCAGTCTATTATTCTAATTTATCTGAATTCTCTACCATTTTTCTACCATACGTCACTATTATTTGTGCACCGAATGAAATAAAACAAACACTAATTGCTAAGAATAGTTTGCCAAAATAGAATAGTAAAAACTGTCTTTAAATCTTTAAGTAGTTTCTAACATCTGCGTGTGGATGCGAATACTATGCGAAGTACAAACGAATGACGTTGTCTTTATATGAATCAGAATTAAAGATAATAGATGAAGATATAACTAATGCTTTCAACGACTCTAACAGATAGCGAAAATTAAACCCATAAATAAAACTAAAGTGGCTATGTTTCTGAAATATGTTGCTGCCTTAATGGTAGTATGATTATTTAATGTAACAAAGACTGCAGATCTGTTTCTATTAATATATATGTTTGATCATTCTTTGTATTTGTAATATATGTGTATATTTTATAATTATATTTTATTTGTATGTATAATTTGTATGTTTCTTCATATTTCAATTCAATTAGTTTTTATTTTTCTTAAATATTAGTTGATATAAAACATGTGATTTTCTTCCAAATGATGTTGCATTCACATAAAAAAACTCGTGAGTGCTATTCTGCAACAAAAACTAATTACCATAACTTTAATTAAAGGTGATTGCGGCAGGATTCTTTTAGGTAACCCTAGTGTAATCTATTCTACTATCATGCATCATGCTTAAAAATAAGTTTATATAAAAAACAGATACCTACAGATTTAAGCAATGGAATCTTAGGCTATTGGGGTGAGTGTAAAAGCTATTAGTGATATGTAATATACCTAATATACGTTTGTTGTTCATATATCCCATTGTCTTCAATCAAAATACTTATTTATGAGAAATGAGTATGGAACACATTTATTTTAATACATAGAAGATGGATTGCTTACTTATTACACTTTTTATAAATGCTCAAACTTCAAGCACTTAATAAAATATTTAAACGTAGCCTCTAATACTTTGAATATTAATATAGATATCATACCATCAAATACTCTATCTAATATAGAGTATTAAGAAATATGTAAATATTTATTTATTCGTACCCACAAATGTTTTAAAAAGGATACAAGGTCAAAGATTTAGGCTTACATAAGTACTTCACTCGAGTAGAAATATATTTACAACAACTAGCCGTGGCTAAATCTGTTTACATAATACCCTTATTCTGTATAAGCCTTATATTTATGTACGTGAGCCAGTCACGCAAAATGCTTTCGACTTTTTTTCTTTGAATTCCACTTGCTTTCCCCATGTTTTTTTATCGAATATCCATGTTGGTTCCAATAACAGTAATATCAATAGAATTTCTCCTTAAAAGCTCTTTATATTTCTTTACCTTTTTGAATGGATATGAGCAAATATTATATATATAGGGAAAACATTTACGTTACTACCTGACAAGAAGTAGAATAGTAAATTGAAATTTGGTATGTGGACTTCTAACGGAATGTACTATATTAAAAAAGTATTTCACAAAATTTATTCGCAAACAGGACCACAAAAAACCGAGATTTAACTACTTATAGTCCACAAAAACAAATTTGCCAGCTACAATTGGAATGTTAATAAGAACATTTTTTTAAGGTTAATATTATAAATATATCCAACTAACACCTAAATATTTAATTAAAAAATGTTATATATGCAGGATTTCATATCGTTACGTTTTAAAACTAAATTATCAACCAAAATCTTAATTATGCATTTAAAAAGTTATTTCACAATTTAATTTCAGTCAAAGTTCATGTACAGGACGGTGTCTGAATAATAAGGTAGAGAACAGAACAGAATAGGTATACATAAAATGTGAAATAATATTTTGAATTAACGTTGTAATTATGTCTGTAATTACTTTAATTCTATAAGTTGTTATTATTCATACATAAAATTTTGGGCGTTCGATGAGAGAAATTAAAAATATTCTTTGTTTATCTTGTGGATAACAAATAACAGGAAGATATAAATAAATTTAGCCTACACGTGAAGCTACCGGCAGCGTCAGTTAATTATTTTGCGGTGATACTAAAATAGCATGGATTTAGCGAATATTGTACTGTATTGTATTTGTTTTGGTTATTTTCTAATAAACTTTTTACTTAATAAAATTTTGTATAGATATCATATCAGACTGATAGAACTCCCTATTCACGAAGGCATGGGATAATAATATTATATAAAAAAATGAGGCCAGTCATGGCGCAGGGGCACAAAGTGTGACTGTAAAACCAGTTTATAATCATTCATAACTGAAACATTCATATGGAAATTGAAATTAAACATTTGATGATTTGAAGATCGAACCCACAACTATCGCATGTACGAGTATAGTCAAAAACTTACTCATCGAGTTGACTACATACAATGTCACTAAAATAATTTTGAGGGGACACTAGCTGTGGATACTAATGGGTATAGATAAAAGTATTCTTTACTAAGGTATGTATATAGATATACATAGCATATATTGCAAACTAAAGTAAACACTATTAAATATATTATTAAAAATTAAATAAAAAACACCTGTGTAATTCTACATATTTCCAAATTCCTTCGTATTGGCTAATAACTAATCATCTTAACCTTGCTATATCCGGGACAAAGTGTGAAAATAAAAAAAAACACTAACAATAGGTCAATAATTATTAATTACATCCATAAATTAATTATTTTATCATCTATAATATCATAATCAACTTCACGCTTGTATCCCGCACACAGCAGGGTAGGCAGAGGGAACCTAGTGTTAAGATACGCCGTTCCCCACTTTCTGCCGATTTCTAGAGGCATTTCGTGTTGAGAGTTTGTTGGTTCGATTCGAACTCGGGGCAATAAGGTATTTTCATTTTCTCACTCTGGTAGCAAGACAAAGCGCGGCGTAGACTTCCGGTCCACTTTTGAAATTACTAAAGCATATTTATAAAACTTACGCTTCTGATATAAAGGCTCGAAGCTTGCAGAAAACAAGGCCTAGGCTGTACGGGTACTGATGCCAGTACACTGTTAGGTCGTTTGGTAGACCTGTAAAAGAAAATGAATAAGTTAATAATAAAGAAATATATATTTTATAAATATACATTTCCTCGTTTTGGTAAGAAGTTTGGTAGCGTGGCTTTGAGTTCCACCATTCAAATCGTAATGTCTTGAAAAAATTGTCAGAAAGTAAGGAACGCAGAGTCTTAACACTAGGCTGATACTGCCTATCCTGCTATATGCAGGATACAGGTTGAAGAAAAAAGAAATCATATTCAATGTTAAGAATTTTATATAAGTTAATATAATTTGGTATATTTTACGAAATAATATATTTTCAGGTTCTAATATTTTATATCACTCTACTTTCCTATTTCTTTTATAATTTTTTACATAATACAAATAATAAAAAATGTATTTAGAATAAATTCATGGAAATTAAGCTAAGGCTCTCATTATTTCTACAGTCTACTTAAGCCATTAATCTCACCAAGCATCTTTAAAGAAACTTTACAAATTTGTAGCAATATCGAAGTTTAATGGAAACGTCGATATTTCTACAAATTAGCTAAGATTTACTTACAAGTTAAAACAATAAAACAATATTAAGCCGAAAAACCGCCAGTAATATAATAAGAATACATGACAATATAGACTTTTATTATTTGGGAAAAATAAATATTATATTTTTAAGTATAAATTCATATAAAAAATACATTAAAAAATATAAAAAAGTAGGAAAAGGGTCTAAGCCATCGGTGGCTATGACTCCAGAGACAGGAGCCTCCTCACAATACGCGCCGTCTAAAGTAATATCGCCTTCTGCATCCGGTTCTTGATTCAACAGCTACGCGATAACCTCTAAAGATATTGGTCGAGGCTTTTCGCTGTGAGGCCGTTAACTAAAACCACTATAGGCACAATGATAGGCTCATTGACATTCCACATAGAATATATAAAATAGAATATAGAATATATTAGAGGCCAGTCGTGGCGCAGCGGCACGAGGTGTGACTGTAAAACCGACTGGTTGTGGGTTCGATCCTTACTCGAGGAGATGAAATATTTACTTAAATTTGTATTTCCATTTCTTCGATCTGGTGTCGAGTCTAAGCGTGGCGTTGAGTTCTGCCACTCAACACGCAATGCCTCCATAATTCGGCAGAAAGTGGGGAACGGAGTGTCTTAACGCTAGGTTCCCTCTGCCTACTCTGCTGTGTGCGGGATACAGAGTGAAGCTGATTTATATAGAATATATTATTATTAAAGAAAGCCTATAAGAATATCGTCGTAGTACAAAAGGAATATCCTTGGCTGACCGCAACGATTATGTTATAAAACTAATATACCTACATATGAAAATGGAGAAGATAAAATAAAAAGACGAATATAATATTTAAAACGCATAAAATGACACTTGTAATTTCAATTTAATTGCTACACGTGTAATTCTTAATAAAGTTAATTTTATGCTTTATTCCAAAAACTTCCAGTACAACGGTTAAAACTGTTCATAACTAAAGTTGAAAGTGTGATTTAATTAAAAATACCCGACAAAAGCACAACTCTATGCACGTCGAGTTAGTTGAGCTCATTAATTTTAATAAAGGTTACGTTCATACATGTGTAAGTATGTTTAGTATTAGTACATAACTAATACCCCTTTGAAGATTAACGTTCTATTCCGTATTCATAGCAGGGTAGGCAGAGGGAACCTAGCGGTATTACGCTCAGTTCCCCTTTTCCGGTTCATTTTGGATACATTGCGTATTGAACGGAGGAACTCAACGCTTTGTTTTATTACCAGAACAAGGTAATGGAAACATTTTCTTCTTCTGAATGGGAATCCAATCCACATTCTTCGAGATTAAACATTAAATCAAATCAATTTTTGATTTGTAATCGAAGAATGTGGATTGGATTCCCACTCGGGATAACGAATTATTTATTACTATTACTTAATATCCGCAATTACAGTTAGATACATATTATTTTTAATATTACAGTCAGATACATATTCTTTAATTATTATCAACTCTTTACTTTCAGGTATCCTACTATTAAGCTTGCTAGGTGTAAATGGGTAAATGGCAACAGACAGGCTGTGAATAGAGGTCGCACAATAGAGTGACATTTTTTAAACTTCACGTGGCAGAGTAGGCAGAGGGAAACCTGGGAATACTAGGTTCCATTAAGACTTCGTTTCCATTAAAACACCGTTCCCCCATTTCTGTTGAATTTGGTACCATTGCGTGTTGAGTGGCGGAGTTCAAATCGTTACCAGAGCGAGGAAATGAAAATATTATCAATATTTAATTGCCTCTAATGGGAATCAAAAATAGAAGAGAAATTAGTATAATATTGACAATATATATTTTCAACAAGCGGCCCACGCGCGGCTTCCCGTTTGAACTTTACTCGGATATTTATTTAATAAAAAATATTTAGCTATTTCGCGTAAATCCCGATCCCTTGGTAAAAAAAATAGTAAGAAATTCCGGCATAAATAGTAGCCTATATGTTGCTCTACAGTATCCCTTTATCTTTGAAGAAAAGATCAGTTGAACAGTTTCGGAGATTATTCTGGAACAGAAAGACAGACCGATATTTTTTAAACTGTGTGTTTATTTTTTAGTGTCTTGTAAATGACTATGTATTTTAAAAACACGGTTATTTTCAAATTAAAGAAAGACGTACAGTTCAAATTACGTCTTACGCTATTTTACGTTCTATTTTAGAGGTAAAATGGTTGTTGCGATGTCTGCATATCTGCAAGTCAACACAAATCTATTAATAAACTATATTAAACGAAAAACTCGCTTTAGCTTTAAGTTAATTGTAGCAATGATAAGTATAAAAATTGCCTAATCTATAAAAAGCTGATAAAGAAATGAACTGAAATTTGTTATATTTAAATTTTAATTTCCCATGGGTGGAATTGAGTTGTTTTGCTATTACGATTATATTGCTCTTCTCGTCATTGTAATATTTAATTAAAAAAATATTTATCTATTAAGTTTTTATAATAACAATTACGATTTTCGTGATTTTTACATATTTTAAATAAAACTGAACAGCCCGCAGTCTGTGGTGATTGGATTGAGGTGGCAATTGTCTGACATTCTTAGTTCTCCCCAAATCTTAATCCCGCGCATTACTTTATTAAGTATCATTTCACTGGCACTTGGGTATAAATTGAAATGTGCTAATTTAGATTAAACATGATTTTGTGCTTCAAAGGATTATAGACCTAAATATTTAATATTAATTTCAGTTTGATCCACACGATCTCGAGATAAATGCTCTTGACAGACGGACAGACGGACTGACGGACGTTTTGAACCTTTTGAGGTGCGGAACCCTAAAAAGAAGAAAATCAGCACTTAAATAATAAACTAACGTTAGTTAAATCTATCTAATACATTAATCGAACTATTAAGGGGTAACCCCTTAATCATGCAGAAGAGATGTTGTTCAAGACTTCAACTCCTTGTTTTGTTTGTTTTACATATACGACCAATGGTCTGATGACTATCTTAATAGTTAAAGCTAGGTTACATGTATATTTACAGCTTGGCCATATAGATAAAATAAGAATATAAGGAAAGAAATCCCAGTTACAGTCTTTTTACTTTTTTTTGTGTAATTTGTTTGTTAGTTGTTGTAAAAATTGGGAACAAAAAGATAAAAATATATTTTAATGTGTACTCAGAGACATCTTCAAAATATAAGACTAATTATTTATGAAAATTACAAGTACATTGCAAAGTACTATTATTAAGGAAAAATATCTAAAAAATCTAAAAGATGGACATGAAAATGTATGCAACGGCTGATTGCCGCGTCAGTATTTCCGATCTATAATAAAAAATCGAAAAGGAAATTTCAGAACATCTGGCGTTGTCGTTAAATTGGTGATTGAGAGAAATTTGTTACATATGTATTACATACATGTGAAGCAAAAATAAACCAGTTTCACGCTCTACCCCACATGAAGCATGGTAAGCAGAGAGAACCTAAATTGTTTCCACAATTTTAGAGATATTACAACAGCGCGTTTTTCTCTTCTTTTTTTTCTTGTTATATAGTGATAGTTCACTTAATTTCCTACACTTTTCTCTTCACATATATTTCTCTCTCAAAATTAAGTAACATAAATTTGAGAGAGAAATATATGTGAACAGAAATAAAATAAAATAAAATTTTATTTATTTAAATATGTCAACAGTAATAAATAGCAACTTGTATGTACTTGCAAATACATGCAAATTATTATTAGTCAGTTTGATAATAAAGTGCGTTATTTTAATAAAACATTTAATGGAGAACAGAGTGTTTTCTTCAATTGTAATATATCTTTGCCTATGACTTCTGTTGTGCCTGAGATACGTACATATGTAATTTGTATTGTATTATTTGTACCGTTTGTAGCGTACTAATTTGTAAGGAACGGATGTGTGTTCCGTGGTATTCTGACAGTAATTGGGTTGTGATCCTAATTAACATCTCTAGTATGTACATGTTCATATATCTCAATATAATATATATATATTTTTTTTTATTTATAATTTTGTTTCTGTAAATTAATCACTTTGTTGCTGATGAATCTTTCTCAGTATCTTTTGTTTAAGATAAGAAAACAATGTTTTTCATATCGTTTTGTAAGAATAACAAAAAGTTTTTGGCAGAAATTTCTAAATTAATATTTCTATAGTTTTATTTAGCTGTTTCTATAACTTTATTATATAAATGAAAATAAAATTACGTTGCTTAAAAATGGTCCTCTTGTCCTTTCGTTTTAACTTTTTGACTTTAACAAAAGACGATTAAACATATTTTAGTAATAAATATTAAAATACGTAATAAATATTTTATTTATCTACAGTTAAAAATACTAAATATAAATAGGCCGGTCGTGGCGCAGCGGCACGAGGTGTGACTGCAAAACCGACTGGTTGTGTGTTCGATCTCCACTCGAGGAGATGAAATATTTACTTAAATTTATATTTCCATTTCTTCGCTCTGGTGTCGAGGTTAAGCGCGGCGTTGAGTTCTGCCACTCAACACACAATGCCACAATTAGGCAGAAAGTGGGGAACGGAGTGTCTTAACACTAGGTTCCCTCTGCCTACCCTGCTGTGTGCGGGATACAGCGTGAAGCTAATTTTTTTTTTTTTTTTTTTTAAATACTATGTATGTATATATATTTATATGTAAATATCAAGTTAAACTAAAAATTTAAAGTCTATAATGAATATTTAATTAAAAATAAAATATAAAGTTTAACAAAATAAAATTTATGCCGCGTTTATAGAACGATTTTCGTAACGTTTTATAAAGGTAAGAACCCTTACACCATTTAGAATGCAAATATTTCCTTAGTCGTCAAGTTTTATGTGGCGAAAAATGTCTTTTGATCATAAAGAAAGATACTTATTTAGGAAACACGGAAAAATTTTACAACTTAAGTAAAATTTTATTTTGTTGAGTGGCGGTACTGAGACCGCACTTTATCTTAAAAGAGTGAGAAAATAAAAAAGTGCATAATAAACAAAATTAAAAACCCGACTGCACAAACTAAATTAATAAATCCAGTGACACTCGTGCCATCAAGGCATATTATTTATCAAAATCGATTGACTAATTTAACAGTTACAAAAGAACAAAGGAACGGCCATACATACATGTTTGTAAGTATATATGTATGTACGTTCCTTTGTTATACGTTAAAAACATAACCCTACATTTCGCCGCAATCATAATTAGGTTTTCCACTAATCAATTAAAAAAGGTCACTTCTGAAATTGACTCGGATCGAACCTTAAATTACAATTCAATAAATTACAATAAATTTATTAAATAAAAAGTTTCCTTTAAATCTGTTCAGCAGTTCCGAAGATGTGCTTGTAGAAATATACTAAAACAAATATATAAAATGATAGATTCGTATGATATTTGTTTTTTACATTTTCTTACATTATTTTATATTCTCATCAAGTATATTCATCTATTTACTGTTTTATCGTACTACTTATATTGCCTTATGTTTAGTGTGTAGGATTTGAATTCACAAATATCATGAATAAGACATATTGGGTAAGAGTATCATATAATTTTCCAATGTCAATCAAATAAATTATTACGCCACTTTTGTTTAGTACCAAAGTGAAACAATGACTAAGCTGAAGTTACGCTGAATCACCGACCTTAATGGTATTTGGTTACTTTTCCTATATTAATATTGTAGCTGGTAGAGGTACGGTGAGACCTCGGTTGTCCTTTAGAAACACAGTATCAATGGTACTGAAGGAAGGTCACGTAAAAAGCATGAGGACCTCCCCGAGGTGAAGGGCATATATGAAGAGATTGATGACAGTGGACGACGCGAGAACAAGGCAAAAAGAGGTATGCGGAGACCGCAGCGTTTAGCGCTACGTTCTCTCTTGCTACCCTTATCATATATGTATGAAGCTAAAAATATATATAAAATAATCATATTGTAACTAGAAACTAAAAACATAAAATTAAGTTATTCAAGAAAAAAATGAATTTAAGTTTTTGCTTTTAGATTGACACCGAGATAACAGACAACTATTTTATTTAAATAGTGTTACGATACTCCTTTTCTCTTTTCAGCTTTTATTTCGTATGTAAGAAGTGCCTCGATATCGATTCACATAAAAAAAATGCTGTAGTATTACGTACTGTACGAAGTTTACATGCACACAAATGTACGTACTTCCATCGTCGGTCGTTCCCAATGAATTCTCTGGCGTTTCCCCATAAAAATAAGTAACTAAGTACGGTCAAGTCATAAGCAAGGGTGTTATGTCCGACGAATTTTCCCCATTTTTCGACGAATTTATGACACTTCGGTTAGCATTAAAAGAAAAACTACATATACTACTAAATATTTAATAAAAAAATTCGTTGTTGTCAATTTTGGGCTCACATGTCTATTTAAATTGAGAACATAAAAATATTTAACATTGCCACAAATATCAATCATTACATCTAATGATACACGACACGTTTCAACATCAAAAAATAGATTAGACATAAGAAAAATTCAAAATTTAATCACACTGGAAAAAACAAAAAATGTATTGCGGTAACTCTAGTATAGCGCTCCATAAAAGATCTTTGTAACTACTTAATTTTAAGCTAGAATAGGGAATGTTTCTGTGAAACTTGGAATTTGTTTTAGACTTGTTAGGTTAGTCAAGACTTTTGGCCTACATCGAGGCTTATAAATGTTCACAGCTTCAGCTTGGCTCATTTTAGTTTTTGGAATAAATAATAAAGAAAATCTACATTCTCCACATTTCTGGACGTTGTGTTCGATGACTGTTCTTTTTATTTCATATTTTCTCAGCTTCCAATATATAGCGGAAAAGGTAGAGTGTGAACATAGTGTTAAGCTGTTCTGTTTTTCACTTTCCGCTTAAGTATAGTTTCCGCGTAAGTGTTAAGCTGTTTTGTTTTTCACTTTCCGCGTAAGTATTCTGAGTTGAATCGCGGAACACGTAGTCAACATAATTCGTTCCCCAGAGTAAGTGTCGAACCCATCTCGCACGTAATCAGATGGTAATACGCCTAGTCTTTATTGGTAAATAAAATTTCTATAAATGCGGTCTTGGACGATTTGAAAACTTATAAATCGTCCAAGACCGCAACAAATTTGTTATAAGTTTCAACGAATGACGTAGAAGATGCTTCAGTAAACTATACTTCAACCTATTATATTAGATTGAAGTCAACTTCAGGAAATTAGGTCGTATTTTCTATCGTTTTTTTTTTCTACAGCATCCATTTTGAATACACTTTCACGCTTGATTTTTTTCTCTATTTATAAAACATATAATAATTATAAAGCATACCGGCACAGTGATTTGTATTTATGTGGTTTTATATTTTTTTACCATTAAGCTGTACCCCTAGTGGAGTAGTCAGGGAGAAGGCAGCGCCAAACGAGAATGTGGCGTTGGGGACCACCACCCAACACGCTATTTGCGGAAATAGAGGGCGGAGCTACAAATAGCTACGTGAAATATAATGCGGATGGAACAGAAAATTTATGAATGAAATGAAAGATGTGATGGATGACAGCGATTTGGATTTTGTTTGTTATATGGTTTTTTTCAGCTATAAAACACATATATACATAAACAGCAAAAAAATCTTTATTTGATGTCGGTACTACTATTTTAAACTTTTTTTTGTGTTGAATAGAAGTCCATTTATCACAGTCGAAACCATCTTGGCGAATACTAATAATGACTAGAATAAAATATTCTATTCTATTCTTAAATAAATATTGGGACGAATACTAATAATGACTAGAATAAAATATTGTGTTATAGCTAAATTTAGTTCCGAGGCTCAAAATACACAGAGATGCAGGTGGAACGTGTGTGATTGAACGCGATGATTGATGGTGTAAATACCACTCGCTGAAACATAAATTATATTAATTATATTATAGGAATTTTCCAGTCCTGCTAATATAACATAATCTTACATTAGAATGCTTCAAGATAAAATAACTAATTTATCTGTGGCTATCTATATATCTATATATAAAAGGTGGCAAATACCCATATCGTTTTTCAAAGTAAATTTAGAAATATATATTTTTTAAGAAAATCAAGAGACTGAGACTAGTGTTTGGTTTCAATTTCAACTCGATAACACCAAGCAGAGAGATAGACATGCGGACGGACGGACAACAAAGCGTCCTTTTCCTCCTTAAAAGTACGTAACCCTAAAAACAACAATAATGTATTATTTGCACTCTTTTAATAATTCCAGGACATACATTGAAAGTTTATAAATAATCTTTTGGCATTCAATGCAATTACATATTTTTTGCACTAAATGAGCGATGTAATAACTAGTAATTTAAATTATATTTTGATACTGTTGACCACGTAGACTTTTATAAGGATATTGAGTTTTTGATGAAACCATGTAAGTTAATATAGATTTAAAATACACTGTAACTGTTTCCCTGAACACGTTTAAAATATTATTTAATTAATAATGCTTTGTCTCGTGTTGAGTTTTTACAACACATTAATTTAATATTAAGCCACCAAAAGATATATTTCCTTATTATTTTAAGTTTATTTAAATTTTTATTTGAGGCAAGTCGTGGTGCACAAAGTTTGACTGATAAATCGACTGGTTGTGTGTCCGATCCCCACTCGACGAAACGAAATATTTACTTACATTTATAATTTTATTTCTTTGCTCAGGTGACGAAGCAAAGCGCGGCGTTGAGTTCCGCCACTTAACACACAATGCCTCCAAAACTCGGTGAATAGTGGAAAACGGAATGTCTTAACACTAGATTCCCTCTGCCTACCTTTGTACGTGCGGGATGCAGCGTGAAGCTGATAAGTTTATTTTAACATCTTAAATATCGACTCTCAAATCTCTTTCTAAGAAAAAAAAGAGCGCGTCCTTTACATTAATTACCTCTCTCTTAACATTATTTCTGTACACTATTTTTAGTTCTAATAAAAGGAAGAAAACATAATACGTATATATACAAAAATATTGTTATGACACTTCAATTGTTTTAATAAAAAGTTAAAAGTGTTATTATTTCTTATTTTTATAGCTTTAAATCCAAAGTTCAAAATTAATATACTCCATTATTGTAAGAAACTTATATTAATTTAAAAAAAGCCCGACCAAATTCAGGGTAATAGGGCAACAGAAAGAATAACTTATAAAAGTTGATTAGAGTAAAAAGTAAAATAGTGTAAAAGTTGCACAAACTGAGTAGCTTTAGTATATAAAGTTTGCGGACGTATGTATATATGTATACTTATTTTACATGAAAAGAAATTTAACAAGTTCCACCTTAAAGGCACGGAAAGTACCCTATGAAAATGTACCAAAAATAATGCATTTACTCGTATCTTTTCTTTGTGTTGAACTATACGCTTGATTTTTTTTTTATGTTTCAGAGAACCATAGTCCTGAATATTTGATATTAATTTCAGCTTGATATCTGTAAGTGACCTCTAAAAAATGGTCTTGACAGACGGACAGACGGACTGCAAAAAAGCTATTAAGATTTTTCCACTTTTTAGTTTGACCAAACGTTTTACCAAATCTTACAGTAACAATAGTAGGATTACATAACTTAACACTGCGAGTAGAATTGGTTAAAACATCTTTTATTTCAGCTTTCTCCTAACTCCTTCAATCAACACGCCTCAGTGATCCCTATTATAGGAACGGTGACCCGGTCCGAGACTATTTTAAGCTTCGACAACAGAAAGCAATCTATACATATAAACGTAGTATAACTGACCACAAAAATAATTTTGAGGCCAGTCGTGGCGCAGCGGCACGAAGTGTGACTGTAAAACCGACTGATTGTGGGTTCGATCCCCACTCAAGGAGATGAAATATTTACTTAAATTTATATTTCCATTTCTTCGCTCTGGCGTCGAGGCTAAGCGCGGCGTTGAGTTCTGCCACTCAACACGCAATGCCTCCAGAATTCGGCAGAAAGTGGGGAACCGAGTGTCTTAACACTAGGTTCCCTCTGCCTATCCTGCTGTGTGCGGGATACAGCGTGAAGCTGAAAAAAATAAACTTCTTACTATCTAATAATTATCCTAAGTAAATATATGGTTTGGGTATCGTATATATGTACTTTGTTCGTTCTTCTGTTTATATTGGGTAAGTGCCTTCTACTGTGTAATTATTTTGTATATTAACTATTGATTTTCTGAAATTTATTTGAATTGAACGTGATGTATGTAAGTTCATATGTCGATATCTATCATATGCTCTAAACCTTCATAGTTCTACTTCATAGTTTAACCTTAATTGTCTGGTTGTGGTTAGATAAAAGTATACGTCGAAAACCACCAATTAGCAAGCATTGTTGTTAAAGTGAACGGAAAATGGACATTTTCTAATTTAAAAGGAATAATAGGCGCAATTCAAATAAAAATTGAGGCGCAGCGGCACGAAGTGTGACTGTTAAACCGACTGGTTGTGGGTTCGATCCCCACTTGAGGAGATGAAATATTTACTTAAATTTATATTTCAATGTCTTCGCTCTGGTGTCGAGGCTAAGCGCGGCGTTGAGTTCTGCCACTCAACACGCAATGCCTCCAGAATTCGGCAGAAAATGGGTAACGGAGTGTCTTAACACTAGGTTCCCCCTGTCTACCCTGCTGTGTGCGGGATACAACGTGAAGCTGATTTGAAAATTCAAATAAAAACGTTACAAAATACTATTTTATATTTTATTAATAGCGAATGAAGAATTTCTTGCCCCTGAACCAATGTCAATAAATCAAATAAATCAATATTATTTTAATTACAATAAAAGTTATAAATTATTTTTTGGTAAAATAGACAATACAAACAAAGCAATTTAAGCAACAATTACTTACTAATTATTGCGGATACAGATAGACGATTTAATAATTATTAGTGAAAAATATTTTTTTATCGGGAAAGCCCAAAAAAAACCGTAATGTATTTTTCTTCACAACGTGCTTAGTATTGTAATGTTCATTCGGGTACCTATTAAGTAAAACATGATGTAAAAAAGGCTGATTATTTATAATATATTTTTTGTAAAATGTAAATGTAAAAGTAGATAGTAGGGCAAGGTAGGCAGAGGAAACCTGTGAACCTAGTTAAGACACTCCGATTCCATTAAGACACTTCCGTTCCCCCCTCCTCGCCGAAATCTCCCACAGACATTGTGTGTTGAGTGGCGGATTTCAACGCCGCACTTTGCCTCTTATTTATTATATTATGTTAATGAAAAAACAAATGCTTTATTTCATGAGACGTACGTAGTACAGTACATTAGATACATTGTAATATAAATTCTAAACAGACAAACACTTGAGTACACTACATCAGTTCGTTAAGATACTGTCCTCTTTTCTTATTCTACTATTGATAGTAGAATCCAATTTCCTATTAAGTACCTTTAGTAGATCACCTATATTATGTGCGGTTTACTTAGTACTTCAAAGGGTATAGTAGGGTAAGGCCTATTTATCCTAAAGGATATTTTTAAAAATTCTAGACAAAAGGATTAGCATCGAAGAAGAAAGAAAATTGAAACAAATATATTTATATTTTATAGCTTATTAAGTAACCTTTACTTCGTTGTCAGACAAAAAAAAATGTTTGAGCCTTGTTTAATCAACTTACCTCCCACTGTTATAATCATTCAAAGGCACAATTTAGTAAGCTATTCTAATCTTAAATGTAAAAAAATTCTAAAATACAAAAAACTAAGATTTCAGCTCAATCTTTGGTGGCAATAAAGTTTCGAGGTCAGTAAATATTCCAAGCTTCTACATGTAAATACGTATTATATTAAAATAAATCAGCATTACGCTGTATCCCGCACACAGCAGGGTAGGCAGAGGGAATATAGTGATAAGACACTCCATTCCTCACTTTTCGCCGAATTCTGGAGGCATTGCGTGTTAAGTGGCGGAACTCAACGCCGCGTTTTGCTCGACAACAGAGCGAAGAAATGGAAATATAAATTTAAATAAATATTTCATTTACTCGAGTGGGGATCGAACCCACAACCAGTAACGTTAACAGTCACATCCTTACGCCCCTGGGCCGCGACTACCTACTACTACTACCTATTTATTCAGAATTGTAATTGATATAATTGATTAAATATAATATACCGGCCCAGAATTACTTATGACATTATGACCTAAAATGCAGACTATATTTGAACTCTACTAACTACTCTATTTAATTAATTTATTACTACTTAATTTAATAAGAATATTTTTTTTATGTAACCTTTTGAGAAATTCTTACATATATGTATATACAAAAAGAATGGTATTGATTTCTACCTTTACAAATATACAAATCTTTACTCAATTTGATATAAATTATCAAGAGGCCGTAGAAGCGCAGGGGCACCGGCGTCTGGCTGTAAACGCGACTATTTAATTTAATTTCGATTCATCACACAATGTTTCCAAAATTGGGGTGAATGTTCTCTATGTTTTGCCTAATTTTAAAGACTACGTAATGTGACATACGTACGTAACGTGAAGCTTTTTTTTTGTTAATCTTGAGTATTAGCATTGCACCTAAATATACGCCAAAAGAATCTTCATAAGGATAAAAAAGATAAAACAAAAGATTAAATATAGTTATTTTATGAATATCTTATATTAAGTCTATTGGTACCTTCACCCGGTGGCTTATTCGAAGTTGACAACCGAATACATAATATCTATCTTATAGTGAACTGCATACCTAATATTGACGTCCGATGTAGCACGTGTATTTGCTGCTCAGGTGGTTTAATATATTACAGGCAATAAAATATTTTTTTTTTTAGTTTCACACGCTATGCGTGATAGAGCGTGAAACTGAAAAATCATTGCTTATCTATAGCAGGGTAGGTAGAGAGAAGCTAATGTTAACAGCACACTTCTTTATTCCCTTTCCCTTTGAACTCAATGCATTGTGAATCAAGTGGAGGATATCAATGCTGGATGTTGTGTTATAAAAGCAAGAAATGAAAATAATTATTTTTCTTTTAGGAATTGAAGCCACAGCCACGACGGCCCTGGAAATTTCCTGAATCTGTATCTTTTGCAGCACTCTAACCTGTGTAACTCAGTTAAGCTATGGGCTTAAATATTAAAACTTTTTATAATAATTATGCATATTTTTTGTAAAAATTGTAAACATCACATTTTAAACATTTTGCCCTTGTTACATTTATTGTTTATAACAAATGTGTTTATGGACGCTTAAATGTCCATTAACTTTAGGATGAGCCCGTCTTAAGTTGTCATAAAATTCGGCCTAGATGTTAAAAAACTGTATTCAAAAGAAGTAATCTAAACGTTTCTGTTTATGACATAGTAAAAGTATTTTATACTGCTTGATTACTCGATTAATTTCCATTTTATTAGAAAGATTACAGATCTTTAGGTATATAAAGAGTTTGCGTAAAAACATTTCTAATTATGTCTTCATTATCTCTATCATTTCCTAGGAAATTGCTCGAACGTAGAAAAATACACTTTATCTTGTATATGAGTATCAAAACTTCGTAAAATAAAAACTAACGTAAAAATCTATACGTACATAGTATATCCTTACAAAAGTAGTTTGGTCAAACAGACAAAAACAAATAGTAGTCATCACCTTGAATATGGCCAAAATTAAGTGAATGTATGACAATATCATTTTTATATTATTACAAAAATAAGTTAAATAGCTGAACTCATAGAAGTAAATTATCATTTTATCGCGCTAAATAAGTACATTTATAAAACATTCCATAATGCCAACTATATGGAATATTTTGAGGATAAAAAAGTTATTAGTTATATTGGTTGTGGGTTTGATACCCACTCGAGAAGATGAAATATTTACTTAATTTTCATTTAAAGAGATGAAATATTTATTTCCATTTCTTTGCTCTGGTGTCGAGAAAAAACTTCTAAAAAGCTGTTAAAGACTTTTGCCACTTAATACGCAATGCCTCCAGAATTCGTCAGAAGATGGGGAACGGAGTGTCTCAACACTAACTTCCCTCTGCCTACTCTGCTGTGTGCGGGATACAGCGTGAAGCTGGTTTATATGAATTTCATACAAGATTTCCACTCCTATTATATTATATTAAACAAATTAAATTATAACCTCAATATTGACTCTTCAAAGCAGAACTGCCTCCCGAACTGGTGGTAGATTTATTTTCCTCTAACAATTTAAATGTACAGTGCAAAAGTATATTTGAATAAAAAATATTTTGAATTTGAACATATTTTTATTAGCTTACTATCAATTACTTCTATTTGAACACTATAAGATTACCAAATATCTATTAAAATTTTTCCCTTTCTACATATCTCCATTCCAAGTTTAATCGCAATGGAAATTTGTTCGCTTCGTAGCTATTGATACTAAAAAAGGCCTTTGAACGACTTACAAAGAAATGTAACGTTATTTACAAAACATCGAAGTCGTGTTATAAAATGTATGTATCCAAATATAAACCAGTCTACTGGAACAGTCCGTGAGGCGTAAGCTGAGCTTTGCATTTGTGAGAGTGATCACCAAAAGTAGAACCAAAAAAACCTATAAAAAAATTGTCAATATAAAGTATAAAAAAATATATATATAATTTTTTCTACAGTGACATTAAGTACTCATTATTTTTACATTCTTCTGTTGTGTTAGTATTGAATTGTTCAGTCATATAAGTTATAAATCCTTTCTGAATGCCCGAGATAACTCCATAGGTACAGTGGGTTACAACAGACAACATTAGTAAACCTCGATAAATTGAACGCAAAATTATTTTCAATTATAAGCAACGATTCCTGAGATAAGAGCATACAAACAAACTCTTCAGCTTTATAATATTAGTATAGACAATATTACTATTACCTCCATTAAGTGCTCTACATCAAAATTACATAACTAATACATTTATCAAGTAAGTGGAAGCAACACGGTGAAATTTGGCTAGACGCGATAGGGGTGAGGTGCCACAGTAGACTTTCTAAACGTTATTTAATTAAATCACCCTATTTTAAATGGCAGGGAGTTAATTGATTTGGCCCTTTTATTTTCCTAAAATAACCTGTACAGTGTTTGATAATATACCTACGCGTTGATTGTTTGTTCTATTCGTGTTTAAAGGAAAACTGGCAATATCTCCATTTTCTTGTCTATTCAAAAGGAGCGCGGCGTTAAGTTTCGAAACTAATTTTATGTCTGTAAATTTATAACTTATTTCCATATATTCAAAAAGAAATTAGCGTAATATTCACTATTAATTTATTGATTATACCTTTGTAGTTTCTATCTACAATTTTAAAGTAACTGTCGTTTAATCCACAGTTATAACAACAAACATCGAAATTTCTGAACCAATTTAATAGGATTATCGAGATTGGATAAGGATTTATATAAAACGATATCGGTGGTTATCAAAATTGTAAGTTGGGCGTCTCCATTAGGAAGCGCTGTGGGGTTGATGTTCCACTCGGAGGACTTTATGATAGATAGACGCAGCATGATAATAATGTAAGTGGAGTAACAAACAAAAAGTCACTAAATCTGAATAAAAATTATATTTTATCATTTTGTTTTTTTTTTGTGAAGGCACTTTTAAAAATGTATTTAATAATAATACAAAGTCGATTCCAATTGGAGGAATTAATTAATTAAAATTGAACGCTCTGGTAACGCGCAGCGTTGAGTTCCACAGCTCAATACGCAATCTCAAAAATTGATCTAAACGTAAGGGACGGGTGGTACTCTAATATAGAGTATTTACTCTATATTAGAGTTAATGCTCTACACTGGATTATACTTAGTCACGTATTTTTCGAGTCGAAGCACCGAGGAATTCATTTGTAAGTGTATTTGCAGGTTGTTCGTACAGTTCGCAATATAACCGTCAATTTTTCAAGTAAATCGACCTCTAGGCACTTTTTACGTACGAAAAAAATATGGTATACTAAGGCGGATAATCTAAAATTATGATAATTCTAATACTTGTTTAAATATCACTTTTGAAGAAATTAAAATAAAAGTCTCTTTTCACAGAAAAGTAATTATTTTGTAGTAGATATATTACAAAATAATACCTTTGAGATATTATTATTCCGTTAAATATTTATCTGCTAACAAATCCAAATCAATATGTTTAGGGCACGACTACAAAGACAAGGAGGGTGGCGACGTTCAAAGCACTTACAGTTATTACGTTTTATTAAAAAAACTCGGATACCCAAATATCGCTGTGCTTGTTTATCATTAATTGATATTTTCATTCATATTAATAATTAATAAGTAGAGATCGTCGCCACAGCTCAGTGTCTCATCTATAATGTAATCTCTCTCTGTATAATGTAAAACACCCGTGGGAATTAAGTGTTTCTTTACTCTGGTAAGAGACATAGCGTGACATTCTGTTGCGCCACTCAACACACGATATCTCAAAAATTGGGCGGAGAATAGTGAGTGTTTTAACACAGATTCTCTCTGCCTACCTTGCTATTTCTTTTTTATGGAAAAGGACAAGGCAAACGAGCGTTCGGGTCACCTGATGGTAAGTGATTACCGCCGCCTACGACCCCGTGCAACAGCAGAGGAGCTACAGGTGCGTTGCCGGCCTGTAAGGTGG
The DNA here is from genome assembly GCA_021202915.1 of Heliconius himera. Lineage (NCBI taxonomy): Eukaryota > Metazoa > Arthropoda > Insecta > Lepidoptera > Nymphalidae > Heliconius > Heliconius himera. Next base: position 1,102,957 of record JAJHJA010000086.1, read on the forward strand.
AGATAGACGCGCTTTTTGAAGGTACCCATGTCATATCGATCTGCTATATGCAGAATACAGTATTAAGCTTATCAAATATAAATATTGCGACAATTTTTACTGTCATGAATTCTGGAGAGTGTGTAAAATATTGAAACGAATATGAAGAACAGGTTAATATGTCACATTCTATCTTTTATCCATAAAAAGCGGGAGATATGTAAAGATAAACGACCTGACCTTTACAATCAATAATGAATGAAAGAATAAAACAACTTTTATTATAAATATTGTACACCACGTGTTCCATAATGTACTTTTTACAGTCAATAAAAGTGATCCTGAATCCAAAGTACGAAGACGTCAACCACCGGCTACATAAATTGAAAAATTAATAATAGAATAGTTTAGGAACGGATGGTGTAGCAATAAAATTGGAAACGACGTGACGTTCAATCATACATAGCCTTTATTGAAAATTTACCCCTTTTTTCTTGCTTTTCATGTACAAGTAATACTTGTACACTAGCGATAAAAATTCCATTTACTATATTTTTACTTTATTGAAAATGACATCCATACTTTTGCCGCTTACAAATTAAAACATCATCAAGGGTCCTATTCCGTATCTGACATTTTAATGTTATAACTGCACGGATGCAGTCTTCTTCACGATCTTCCTCCCTTAACGAAACTCGAACTTGCCTTCGATGCGAAAAAGCGGCGAAATTCCGGTTGAAACGTGGAAATCATTGGGCTCTCTTGGTGTGCCCATGCTTACTGACCTTTTTAACTATATCTTGGACACTGCAAAGATGCTACACGAGTGACGTCTTAGTTTCATTATCACTATTTACACGGGAATGGGCAGCATTCAAGATTGTGGTAGTTATACGGGCATCAAGCTTATGAATCATACCATGAAACTTTTTCGAGTGCATGATCGATGTGATATTACGGCTTCGTCAAAAGTACACTATTTCTGAATCTCAATATAGATTTCAGCCGGTGTCCGGCACTTTGGAGGTTGTTTTCACCCTCAGAACTTTGATGGAGGCTTACAAAGAAAAACTCTCATTCCATTTTTGTTCAATGTAGTGCTAGAGACTATCTCGGCTCACATTAAGTACCAGCCTCCATGGCTGTTGATATACGCTGATGACATAGCACTCATTGATGAGAACCGACTAATGGTGGAGCGTAAAGTTAAACTCTGGAAGGGTACGCTTTTAAAATAAATGTGTCGAAGACCGAGTACAGGGCCTGCGAGAGCCCGAGCATTATCCATATAGGTCCTGAACCAACCGTAAAGTCGGAAACCTTCAGATACCTTGGATCTGATATGCACGGGTCTGGAGGCATCGATCATAATGTCCACGTCGGGGTAGGCGCTGCCTGGGCCAAACTGCGGGAGGTCACTGGTGTGTCTGCAACCGCAGTATACCGCCCAAACTCAAGGGGCTGATATACAAGAGCATCATCCGAACGGTTATTTTTTACGGCAGCAAATGTTGGCCAGTACTATCTCGACACATCCAGGAGCTTCACGTCACGGAAATGAAGATGCGGAGGTGGATGTACGGCGTAACGCGGTATGACCGCATACCTAACATATATATTCATTCGAGGTAATATTGGGGTCCGTGACGTAGCGGATACTCTCCAAGAGCTTCGCCTGAGGTGGTATGGCCACGTTGCATGCCGGAGGAACCTTGTCGGATGCAAGTGCTTCGCTATGTCTATTCCTGGAGTGAGACCTTTTGGACTTCCAGGTTGGTCCGCTGGTTGTTGGCTGATGTCGTGATGCAGAACATGAGAGCCAATGGACTAACCACCGAGGACGTTACAGACCTTGCAAAGTGGAGTAGATAAAGCAGGAAGGCAGACTCTGGCAACATACGCCGGAATTAATGCCAGGAGGAAGAAAGGGTTAATGCTATAACTCAGAGGTGATTTCATTCACCTTCAATTCGATTTTATTCTTACGCAACATTTATTGTACGCTACGAAATAAGCGCAGAGGAATTGTTCTATATACTCTTATTTTTTTACCTTTTAGAAAAAACAACAGTGGAACTTAATATTCATAGTTAAGTATAAACTACCAAGTACGCTCCTGTGAGTTGGGCATAGTGCACGTGCAACAACATGTAACTTTAGGAACTAAAGTATACATTAAAACTTTAGAACAGAGCGTTTAATATGAATATAAAGTAACATAAGTTCAATATTGGGTAATAATACATGTGGTAATATAAAGAAGATGAGAAGGAAATATTTATTATTCGACTGCATGAAGCAAAGGAGAGTAATGTGTTTATCAGTCTATGTATGTTAGGTACATAGGTTTGTTTTTTTATGTGACGTAGAGACAATTCGTGTGGAATTGACTACCATTTTGGTTGTTCCTACCTAAGTTGATTTGTCTTAAGCTTTTAGTCACATGATAAAAATATTATACTTTATTATTAAAATTAAAAATAAATAATGAAATCTATATTAAAAAATCACTAAGTACCCTTTAAATAGCCCAATGGACTCACCATCAACTTATTAATTATTTTGACTTTTGAAAATGTATAATAATAAATATGTATAAGATAAACATATCTCAGTCAGATAATAAAAATATTTTCCACTCATTGGTTTTTGTCTCTAGTTTTTGCAATTGTTATACATATAATATTAAATCAGCTTCACGCTGTATCCCGCACACAGCAGGGAACGCAGAGGGAACCTAGCGTTAAGACACTCCGTTCCCCACTTTCTGCCGAATTCTGGAGGCATTGGGTGTTGAGTGGCAGAACTCAACGCCGCGCTTAACCTCGACACCAGAGCGAAGAAATGGAAATATAAATTTAAGGAAATATTTCATCTCCTCGAGTGGGGATCGAACCCACAACCAGTCGGTTTTACAGTCACACCTCGTGCCACTGCGCTACGACATATGAATATTATATACATATAATATTCATCACATAAACTCAAAATTACGGCTTTGTTAAAATGATGTGGGTCTGAGGGCTCTGGGATCTCAGTCTATTATATTTTTTATTTGCATGACAAATATATTTTTGCCAGAGACTCAGACAGGCTAGAGTAATAATTAAAACGGCCACGTAGTAAAGTTATGAATAATAAACAGAAGAACGGAAAGGGATGTACTAAAACTGAAGTTATTTATTTGTCTACAGACTAGGTTCAGATTAAAAACACTTTTAAAAAAAATATTATCGTTCAGAGGCCAGTCGTGGCGCAGCGGCACGAAGTGTGACTGTAAAATCGACTGGTAGCGGGTTCGATCCCCACTCGAGGAGATGAAATATTTACTTGCTCTGGTGTCGAGGTAAAGCGCGGCGGGAAACGGAGTGTCTTAACACTAGGTTCCCTCTGCCTACCCTGCTGTGTGCGGGACACAGCGTGAAGCTAAAAAAAAAAAATATCGTTGAATATTTTTCGAAAGGCACGGGTTCAAATTCGACTCTGTTCAATTTTTTTATACGTTTTCCGAAAAAGTAGTAATTATCGTATTTACTAAGTTAATTTAGGTAGCGCCTTTGAATGAAAGTTTATTTTTTTAATTACCCGCTGTATCCTGCATAAGGTATGCATAGGTCGGCAAAAAGAACCTAATATTAATACACTGTGTTCCCCAATTTTCGAGACATTTGGTACAAAGATGAAAATAGACAAGGATATGATTATAATTCAATCCCTCCCGAATAGGAATCGAACTCAGAACTGTCGGATGGAGAATAAAATGTTATGCCGCTGCACCACGACAGTCTCAATGAAACCTTCATAATCCAAAATTCTTAATTTATATTTTTTTTAGCTGCAGGCTTAATCCTGCACACAGCAGGGTAGGCAGAGGGTGTTAAGACCCTCTGTTTCCCACTTTCCACCGAGTTTTGGAGGCATTGTGTGTTGAGCGACATAAATATTTCGTTTTCTCGAGTGGATCGAACCCACAACCAGTCGATTTTACAGTCACACTTTGTGCCTCTGCGCCACGACTCGCCTCTAATTTATAGTTAGCCATAGAATAGTACAAAATACAATGGTAGATGTTAGCAAAATCGGAAATCGTATAAATACTGTTTTAGATTACTCTCATATTTTTTATAGCAATATACATTGAAAATTACTGAAACCACTAATAAAAAATATTATAAAATTTTAAAAATACATTTCATTATATATTTACACAAATCTAAGAGTAAATTAAATAAGCAAATGTGCAATGGTTTGCCTTTTTTATTGTTTTTAGACTCGAAGAAACCTTTAGTTGACGAAAAAGGTTTATTGTTGGACTTCAATACCTAACAAGCTTTATGTATGTATTATCGATCGATATCTTTATTTAAGTATATCGATATATTAATTTATCTACAGATTAAAAAGAAAACGTTTCAATTTAGCATAACATTAAACTTACTATATTAAAAATTAATACATATACCTACATATAAGAACAAAATAAGTTTCTTTAAATCTGCTGATATTTTTTTTCACTTATACTTTTGTAAGAGCTCTCTTTGTTCAAATATTCGGCTCATAATACAACCTCATTATATTCAGTTATCCGACTTCCCTATAAAAAACCGCTGATAATATCTAAAAAGGATCTGAAAAAAGAAATTGGTACGGCAAATGAAAGAATTTTAAAAAAGATAATATTTTTCTGCTGCCGTTATCACTCGCTTCCGGTTTAGACGACATAACTTGCGGTATTAGTGGATTATATTTTAAAAGCATTTTTTGAGAACGTTCACGTTATTTCCCGTTTTGCAGTGTAGGAAGTAAATTAAATATTAAATCCCTCCATACTCCGCTTTCCGAGACATTATGTGTTTGTTCGAGACATTGTACATTGAGTGGCGTTATGCGACGCTTCGCTCTGTCTTGCCAGAGCGGGAGTAAATGGACATATTATATTCCAGTAATCTTGGATACACTCCACGAGTTTCGCGTTTACAATCAGAAAGGGGAAAATAATTTCAATATAATTATAAAATGTTGACGTTTCTACTGAAAGCGCATAGCGTCCTTAAAAGAACATAGTAAAATGCAAATGTAAACATGAAACGACACTACGATAGAAATTTTAATATTCCTTTCGCATATAATAAAATTGAGAACTTTGTAAAGGTCAAATTTATATTTGTGCACGGATTGTCTGTACTTTTAGTCTTTACGTAACTGTTTTTTTGTTAATTTTAATTTTTGCTTATAGATTTTTCCAATTTATGACAGTTAAGTTAAAACAATATATTTTTTATTAAAAAAGTCTATAAATATACAGGTGGCGCAGGGGCACAAGCGCAACGATTATCGGTTCGATTAGTACTCGAAGAAAAACAATATTTATAATGAGATTAAGATAAGATAAGATTTTTGATAATAAGATCTTTGATTGTAGCGATTTATTGATTTATTTAACTGTTTAATACACATGATTAATCCGGTTAAATAGTTTCGTTTATGTATTTTCATTTTCCTCGCTCGACATTTATTTATTTCTTTTGTTTTTGAATTATACTGCGTAAATAGTAAGAACCCAATAGAGATTTTATAAAATATAAAAAACCCTTTCAATGTAATTCTGTACGTTTTCTCTATTATAGGTATATAGATTTGGCCGTAAGCGAAATTTTTGTGTGTATAACCTCCACTTAGAGGAAACGGAAACCGGATAATGGAGGAGGCAATGGGAAAAAAAGGAGGACATCCTAATATATGCTGTTAATAAATATTCGGAGTGGAAATCGAGCATGCTAATACAGAGACTTCTTTATGACTGACTACATATGTTGTATAAAAAGGGTTTACAATTATTAAATGATAAATGGTTATTAAATGATTTGCATTAGGTAATTTAATTATTTTTCAATTACTTTTAGGTGATTCAATAAATGTTAACTAATTACAATTTTTGGAAGTTTTCTGGCTTTATAAAATACAAGCGGCCACAGTAGCATATAGCGTAGCTGTATAAGGATTCCGTTTTTTTTCTTTTGAGGTATAAAACCCTAAAAATGGATCAATTATTTTAGTTTGGTTATCTATACTGTTATGCATTAAATAATCGTAATATCGTGATTGTAAGTCTTTTGGGAATTAATTTGATTGTCGTATTTAGTAGAAAAATGCTTACTTATTTCACATCTGTTTAAGTAAACCGTAACTGTGCACAAACTGTAAGTGTAGTCGTTCCAGGTTAAAACAAAGATTATATATTGCTCCACAAATCTTTATTTATCATTGAGGAATTGCAAGCACTACGTGATTGCTTGAGAAGGTGTTAACTTACATTCGAGAATCCTAAATCTTGAAATCTCGATCTATTTTACAACCTCGAGTTTTTCTATCATCATACAAATAATAATATAAAAACACTATCAAACAACGGAATATAGTTGCATAAAATAATTCTTTTAGGAAGTAGCAATTTTATCGAACAACATACTTTAAATTGAAATAATTTTTTTATTGTAAGTATCAAAATAGCCTTTATATTACTCCACAACCCCCATATCTTCCAGTGTTAGCCCATAATAATCGGTTCAGCTGGTCCGGAGCTTAGCACGGATAAACAGAAACACATAAAAATGTTAAAATTGTTTGTGTTTTGGTATCGAATACATAAATATATACACTTGAAAAACACTGTTATGTTTATATCACAGACGGATCCTTTAATTTTATTTATATATATAGATGTATATGTTTATTAAGTAATTAAAAACAAAGTTTTATTTAAAGAAAAATATTTAAATATACGGTATTTATATAAACGGTAAGTACGCGTGCACGGCAAGCGCAGTTTTTCAAACGTAAACTTCGATCCCGATCCTAAATCTTGATATCTCGGTGTTTTTTTATCATATAAATTGAAAACTAAAGATTCAGTTACTTTAGTAAAACAGTTATATAAAATAACTGTTTTGGCAATTAGCAAATTTGCTGAACTAAGTATTTTAAATTGATATAACATTTTTATTTATGAACCGGTTGTAATAAAAAAATATATGTTAAAAGAAGCTTGCCGAAATCCAATAGTGAAAACTGCATTTAAATCAGTTAAGCTGATTCTGAGATTAGCGTGAACAAACGCAAAGACAAACATACAAAATTTGAAAAAATAATTGTTGTGGATTCTGTAACATTAATAAAGGCCCCCAATATTTTTTTATTCTTATATATCTTTCATGTATAGATAGACAACGATACGTTACGATTTTATTACAAGTAAAGAGTGTAGAATTATGAAAAAAGTCTTTTCAGAAACAAGTTTCTAGATATCTTTTTTTTTCAAAGTGAGTTGTATTTTACAAGACAAGCTCTTTCATTTGATACGCGTGTTAGAAAATTTTGCAATCCACCATTATGTTGTGACGGCCATTTTAAGTCTACAACAATATAGATAACATATAATTTCATTGTCATCAGAAGAGAAGTCATAATCTAAATTCAATCAAACATTAAAAACCGAGTCAAGTTGAACTTGGAAAATTTCATTTACAAATGCGGTGCTGAGATCCGCCACATACAATGTCAAATTCGGGCAGAAACCGGAAACTGCGCGAATTTCAACCACGTGAAGATGTTTGTTGGTTTTAATAAACGGGTTTAGATAAAATTTTACAGTAATGTAGCTTATTGAGCTTATAGAGTTAAGCTGTGGAACGTTTTGAAATTCACGCGCACAGATTGAACTTTGACTAACCTAACCCCGCGCGTGCGGACGAGACAGAAAATTTGGAAAAAGGTTAGGAAAATTTTGCACATCATAGCTTCGCTCAGCTCAACCCGCCGAGCACAGCCCGTGGCGGATACTAAATAAAGAATAATTTCTATTTGAAAATCACCCAGCAATTAATCCTACTAATATTATAAATGCGAAAGTTTGTGAGTATGTATGGATGTTTGTTACTCTTTCACGCAAATACTACTGAACCGATTACGATGAAATTTGGTATGTAGGTAGCTGAAGACCCAGAATAACATATAGGCTACTTTTTATCCCGGAGTTCCCGCGGGATTGATTCCTAATTGAATATATATACATTTATCGCTTCTGAAAACTGAATGCGTGATCTCAGAGTCAAACCTTGAAGGTAGCAGACCTACATTTGGACACGCCATGTTTTTCTCAAGGGCAGCTCTATGTGGCTTGCTCACGTGTCTTTAAAGCGAAAAATCTGCATGTTAATGCTGAAGGAAAAATATAGTTTATAGGAGCATACTGCAGTAGCTACCAATAGACCTATGATTAGAGCTTTGCAATACTTAGTTACCATATTTCGTATGTTGATAATATTGTTACGTTATCATAGCGTTTCCACGCGGACGAAGTCGCGGGCGGCCTCTAGTAAAGTATAAACCCCTACTCTAGTACTAGATAAAAAAAATAATAAACCTAAATTAAATATAATTATATTAAATAAGTATGGAATTATTATTCAAATAATTAAAGATAATATAAATCTAATAATAGGAGAAAAATAATAAGAAAAATAATTTGAATAATTTAGATAAACTTGTTCTTTAGAAAATAATTTAATAGCATCAGAAAATGGCTGTAAAGTATATACATTAGAATGACAGATAGGCTAAAATTTAAGTAAAGATATTATCTATATATATAATAGGACTTGTGCTGACTGACTGAGGTAAGACGCACCCAGAGCCGTGACCGCTGATGGTAGAAACGTGAAATTTGGGCAGATGTTTAATTTCATATTCTGGATATCCACTAAGAAGGGAATTTGAAAAATTTTAACCCTAAAGGGATGAAATAGGAGTTGAAAGTTTGTATGGAAAAAAAATTGATTTTTATAAAATTTCAAAATTCTTATAAAATTGATTGAGATTTTTATAAAATTTGAAATTCAGACTCTCAAAAATTTTTAATTAAACACGTGTGGGTTCAAATAAGGGGTTGAAAGTTTATATGGAAAAATCTTTAAATTGCCACCGAATTTTATAAAAATTTAAATTCAGACTGTTAAAAATATTTTATTGAATACGTGTTTCGTGGTTTCTTTAGAACTCACTCCTAATAAGCGGGCGAAGCCGCGCGCGCCCTCTAGTATAACAATTAATTTTATGCGGGCGAGGCCGCGTTTAGATCTCTAGTTAATAATAGCTCTGTCCTCTAATACACTTTAGGCCTTATGAAAATAACACAGAATTTCCTCCACAGATTACAGGTTGCTTTATATAGATATACATATATTTTGTTAACACCTTTCAATCTAAAAGCTTTTCGTTACGTTCAGAATATTATTGAAAACATATTTTTAGGATTACAGAGGACTCACTGTGTATGGACTTTTTAGATTATTTTATTTTATTTTTTATATAACATCGAATACTTCTAATACATTTTTACTTTACTATATTTATGACTGTAAATGCGAGACGTATGAGGTTGTAGGTTCGGTCCCACTCGACGAAATTAATTATTTAATATTTTCATTTCCTCGCCCTGAACCTAGGAACCAGGTGATAAGACACTCCGCATCATTAAGACGCTCCCTTCCTCACTTTTGAATTTGAATTCTGAACTCATGGAAATGGAAATATAAAATATGTAATTTCCTCGAGCGGGAATCGAACCCACAACCTGTCACGTTGTACAGTCGCACGGTTGTGCTTTACGAAATTAAATGCGTATAAAATAGCTTGTGGTCAAGTAGACCAATATCTGATGCAAACGCAACAGTTGTAGGTTCGATCCTTACTCGGCGAAATAATTTATTTTTATTTTCCAATTTTGTAGACAAAGCGCGGCGTTCAATTCTGCTACTCAATATGTCAAGTCCCGTGAACTGGACGGAAAATGAGGAATTCAGTGTCACATGGAGGTAGAGATAGAAGGAAGGCGCGGATGGTCCATGCCCACCTCAGAAATATTAATAAAAATAAAATTACCCTGAAAAATAAAAAGAGCCTCTACACGAACAGATTTGTTCAAAGCTACAGTCAAGCCTCCCCCCTAAAAAATATCTCCGGATACGCCCATGTCTTAACACTAGATTTTATATGCCTACTCTGCAATAGTCGAAACAAAATGTAAAGCCTATATTAAGTATATTAGTGACCAATAATTGATTGAAAGTTCATTTTCAGCTTCAAGCTGTATCCCGCATATAGCAGGTTAGACAGGGAGCCTAGTGTTATGACTCTTATGCACCAGCGCTACGACTGGCCTCAAAAATTAAAATTCATAATATTAATATTATTATAGCGGCGTTGAGTTCCGCCACTCAACACGCAATGCCTCCAGAATTCGGCAGAAAGTGGGGAACGGAGTGTCTTAACAATGGGTTCCCTCTGCCTACCCTGCTGTGTGCGGTATACAGTGTGAAGCAGATTTATTTATTTATTTAACATATGTAAATATTAATTAGAGGAAGGACAGAATAAGGATCATAAACATTAGGAGTAAGACCAAGGTACAAGACGTAACCCTAAAAATAAAAAGATTAAAATGGAAGTGGTCGGGACAAATGATCAGAGGAAATAAAAATGGACTAAAATAGGAACACAATGGTATCCAAGAGGAGGTAAAAGGAAAAGAGGTAAACAACATAAAAGATGGGACGATGATATTAGGCAGATTGCAGGCATAACATGGATAGCTAAAGATAGACTAGAATGGAATAGATTGGAGGAGGCCCTTGCCAACTGCCAAACGGACATACAGAAAATAAAAAAGCACCAAATATACGAATAGTTCTAATTAAGGTTTTGTTGTATTTGTATTTACATGTTTATGTGTAGTAGTATAACGAAAAATTAATTGTATATTCTGTTATATCCGAATAAAAAGCTTTATTATTATTATTATAAATATTAATTACTCTTTATAAAGTCAGTAAGTATCTATTCAATAATGAGAATTATTCTCTCTTGACCTAATAATATTCGGTCTTATCTAGCATCTAGCCTAAGTCACTTAAAGGAGATTTGAAATTACCGTTTCACTACTACCATTTCAATTTATGAACTTACGATTTCATAAATTGAAATGATAGTAGATCTTTTGGCTAAGAATTGAGGTTAACACTTAAAACAGTCTGAAAAGCACTCGAAAGCAACATTTATTGCTTTAAAACTTATTCAATTTAATTTTATGTTCATGTTTGTAATGTACCAACAGAGTGTAGTATAATTTATTTTGGCATTTTATAGTTGGCTATCTTTATCTCAATTAGACAAATACAAAGATAATGAGAATATATTACGAATTTTATTTTTTTATCGTATTTAGTATAATAATAATATATATTATGATGGATAACATAAAAAAATAACAGACATCATTCCGCAATTAGTTATTAGTTATTTTGAAACATTTTTAAAGTGTTATTCCACACTTAGGAAAGAAAATAGTTATTAGTTGTTTAAATATTTAGAGTCAGTTTCACCGGTTCCGAATAAAATTTCAGATAATAACAATATAAGACAATATATTAAGTATATAATTCATAGAACAACAACCTGAAGGTGACCTGAAGACAAACTAATATGTACACAAAACTGAAACTAGAAGTATACCACAATTTAACTTATCGACCATTATCTTAATGAAAAGCCTAATGTGAATTAACGTGGGCACTAAACTACTCTACATTTTTATTTTCCACAAATCTCTTATTTCGACATTAGTGCCATAGTAAAAGGCAATTTTTGTAACGCAAGTTTCCATTTCCACCATTACTGGGTCATAAATTTTAGCTTCAGGCCTAGTTCAATATTTTTCACTTTCTCGCCATTATCGAAGGTTCTATATTTCTGGTGATACATTGTTACGTATTTGGCACTCGACACAAATATCAAATACAAACGCCATATTTTTTTCTTTTTTATTGGTATGCCTGCGAACTATGGCGGTTCATTAATCTAGTGTGCCTATAAGTCAACGCTTAGATATTTATTGTCCTTATCCATAATACTAAAGCTTATAACCACCACCTTTTTAGCTTTAGTATTATGGATAAGGACAATAGGAGATATAGAGCATGAAAAATATTTTATGAAAACCAAGTCTAAGGGAAGTACGTACTTCCCTTAGACTTGTAACTTGTAACATCTTCTAATAACTATTATACCTGAAAAATAAAATGCAGGACATACGGTAAAATACAGTATGCCGGTAGTAATAAATACGATTAGAGTACAATTTTTATTGACCTCGTAGACCTTGTGATTATGTTTTTTTAGCTTCACACTGTATCCCGCATATATCTAAGTAGTGAGATCGAGAAATATAAAATAACTATAGACATATAAAAAAATAAAAAATATTTCGTTTCGTCAAAAAAATAGTAACTATTAAACAAGGGTAAGTATTCTTGTCTTCCAGATTAATGCTTTTTCCGGCATAGCATAATAGACAGGAGAAACCTAGTGTTGAGTGCCGCACTTTGTCTGTAACTAGAGTGAAAAGACAGTCGCGTTTACAGAGAGACGATGTGCCGCTGTGCTATAACGGCCCCTAATAATAATTAATATTTTTATCCATATATTTCTCTGAAAATACAACAATAAATGTACAACATAATTAGTTATATATAATTATAGTGTGAATATATTTTTTTAGTTTCATTCTGCAGGCTGTTTCATTGTCACTAAGATAAAATAAATGATGATTGCCATTCCTTTGAGCAATAGTTGTATGAAAGATATATGATCCGATCTTAATGCACGCATTCTGCTTTAGGCCAGATGTCTGGAGTAGATTTCTAATAGTATTTTCGATTTTATTATCTACTATAAGCACCAAAGGAGACGGAAAATTGTGGGCCCAAATATAAAGAGTCGAGATGTGGTCTTGATTTGAAATTGGTATTTTTTTTTATAATTTTAGAATATCAAAACTCAGCTTAATTGACAATCTGGAAGCGGAAAAATGAGAATAATAGTTTTATAAACTTAATCGATATAATTAATTATTTCATTACAGTACTATGAAAATAAAATATTTGTTCATTTTAATTAAGTCTAAGTAAGTATTTTGACGCACTTATTAGTGTATGTAATTACAATGAATAAAGAAAATGTTAATTAATTACTGAAAAAACAAAAAAAATCCATTTTGAATCGATTAAAGTCAATCATATTTTAAATGACAGATGTGACAGCTGATTGACATTGACACCTTGTATAATGATTTTTGCATTTTTCATTTCACTCGTTTCGTTCGTTTCGATGCGCTTGGAGTGCTTTCCGGTGTTTTTGATATTTTCGACTACTGCTTTTTTAAACATTTTTAAAGTTTTATTCCACGAGAAAGAATTGTAGCGGAATTTAAACTCTTTGGAATCTATCCAAGCGCTCTGACTGACTAAGCCAAACGTTCTTATCAGGCTATGTTAAATTCTTATACGCTTGTTAAAACTTATTTATGTTGTTAGCATATCTGTAGGGAGATTTTTACATATTTCAATATTAAATATATTTATTAAATTGTTTTCAAATTTTTATAGTAAGAAAATATAAGCCTAAATAATCAAAATAAGCCAAAAAGAATAAAAAATAAACATGGGTAAGTGAAATAAAATTAATATAAAAAAATCCAAGTAATTTTAAATATAAAAAACCAAAGTAACTATTTAAAAATTAACACAATACTTTATGTTAATATTAAGTAGTATTAAGTAATAAGTAAACATAACTTATGGAAATTTTGAATATTATAAAAATACCTAACTAATTTATTTTAATTAATAATCAGCTTCACGCTGTATCCCAGCACCCAGCATCCCTGCACACAGCAGGGTAGGCAGAGGGAATTTAGTGTTAAGACACCTCGTTCCCCACTTTGGCAGAAGATCGAACCCACAACAGTTTTACAGTCACACCTCGAGCCGCTGCGCCACGACTGGCCTTAATTTATTTTATGAACGAAAAATAATAAGTAGACGTAACCAAAAGAAAAAAAATAATTAAGCAAAGATTTCTAAGTGACGGTTGTTATTAACATATCAGACAATAAATTGCATATCAAGTAGAAAGATATTTTAATCACATATATGGAGAATATTATAAATATAAAAAAAAAATTAGCCTATGTTCATCCCAAGATCCTCAAGTATCTCTTTATAAAATTTTATCAGAATCGGATCAACGAATTTGCTGTTAGTGCGTCACAGACAGACAGACATAGACAGAGTTACTTTCGAATTTATAATATAAGTATGGTTAGAGTAATAAATGAAACAAGACAGTCTATAATCAAATCAAATATATACATAAAAAAGTAACTGACAATTACTTTCCCGAATGAGTAGTACGCAAAACGATGGAAAATTTATTATTCTATTAATACACAAATATAAATATCATCTACATAATACAATAAATATTATAACCTGATATAAATTCAGAATGGAATTTTATCAAAATACGACTGTGTAGTTGTATATTGTCTTATAAATGTTTAATAACTTATGAATGTAAAATGCTATTTTGCAAAAATGTTTTATTTAGTAGGTTTTATTTATAATAAGAAACAGATATGGAATAAACATTTCAAAGTAAAAACAAAACAATAATTGAAAAAGTCGTATTCTTATTTATAAAATAAGTATTGTTTAATTTTCATATTTTTCCTTTTGGTGTCTTACAGCAGAGGCACATTTTATAGTCTTCAGTTTCCGCCCGTTCAGAGTCATAACGTGCTGGGTGGCTGGAACTAATGCTGTATATATTAGCAGACCGGAAAATATATCAATTTACATATAAAATTCTTACATTACGAAGTGACTTGAGGCCATCGTGGCGCAGAGGTACAAGGGTGTGTATGTAACGCGACGGTCTTGGGTTTGATCTCCACTCGAAAAAATGAAATATTATTTCTACATATTTTCATTTCTTCGCTCTGTTACTAAAGGCTAAATTCATTGCCACGCTTTCCCTTATTACCAGATGGAGGGAATAAAAATATTTACAAGTGGTTATTAAACCTACAACTTTCACGTCACGGTATTTAGGGATATCTTGTAAATAAACAACAAGAAGCAATAATTTAAACGAAAAATAAACATGTTACAACCATTTGTCACCACCAAAAATACAAGAAAGATTTATGTAACCTTCATATTACATACATTGCTTCATACATACGTTTATGTTAAAAAAGTATGTACTACTATCATTATGTATAGTAAAATGTTAGAAAGATAAGTTGTAATGTTACGTATAATATGTGTTGCCCCGCTCTGATGTTCTGTTCTGTTGAGGTCCGCCACTGAACAGAAAATGCCTTTACAATTCTGCGGGTTCTTCTCATGTGAAACGGATCTCTTTTCAACACTACAATCTCAAGTTCCCTCTACCTATCCTGGTGTATGTGGAATACAGCGTAAAGCTAAAAAAATTATGATATATATGTATGTATATACAATAAATAAATTGAAGTTTAAGAAGACAACAATTACTTAAATACAACTGTAAATAAAATTTAAAAAATAAATAAAATGAAATAAATAAGCCTAGACTCTTGTTTATGAATTATCTACAACTTTTAGGCAAAACATTATCAATTCTCTTTTCATTTAAAGATATGGAACGAAGTGTCTTAACACTAGATTCCCTCTGCCTACCCTGCTGTATGCGGGATACAACGTGAAGCTGATAAAAAATAAAAATATATATATATATAAGATCTGAAAGAACCATAATGTGGGAATCATGACTCTAGCAAAACAAAGCGCAACGTTAAATTCTGCCTCCTCTAAATCGGAAACGGAGTGTTTCGACACTAGATTCTCTCTGCCTACACTGATATGCGGAAAATAGCGTAAAACACGAGCCTGTCCTTAATTACATTCGAAATATTCGAATCTATAAGCATCACGTCTTACCAGCCACGGCGTATAGATTTTCCTTATATTTTTATCATACGATGTCTATACCCGTAATAATACATGCGGAGAATATTAATACCTAATACATATATACATATTTTCCAATACATATGTATTTCTTTACTCGTATGCTATACGAAACAAAACATAGAAATTAATATCACGTCAATTATGTTATATTGTTATATTATGTTGGCACGACTGGCTGTTTTATTGTACCTACACTCGTATATTAAAATTGCCAAATTAATTAGCAGAAATATGAGCGCGTATGATATTTAATGATAACAAAGGTAATTATTATATATTAATGAACTGTATTGTGAAAGTGACTGTTTTTCCATATTATTATTTAAACATACAATACATCTTAGACATTGATATAAGATTTTGAACACAACCTAATTTATAAAGAACAAAGTCAAAAGGTAATTTAATACTATAGAAATGCTGAAACTCCATTTTCTTTACTACTAAATTGAGACTTATTCTTTTCTTATTGGAAATTAGTAAATTGTATATTTATCACTTAGTAATTATTATATTAAAAGCTAGTCGTTGTGCAGGGGTACAAACGTGCGACTGTAAACGTGACAGGTCGTAGGTTCGATTCCCACTGCAAGAAATAAAATATTCATTTTTATTTCCTCGCTCCAGAGCGACCAGTGGCGAGGCAAAACGCAGCCTTGTGTTCCGCCATGTTAAATGTTTTAAAATTTCATATTTTATTTTGGTTCCAAGAAACCTTGTGACTGGATAAATAAGAGTATAAATTATTTGCATTACGCACTTGGGTTATAAATTGTTTAAAAGTAATGGAAAGCTTTAACAATAATACCGTTGATATAAACTAGGCTTACTACTTTATTAGACACTCCTACGCCTAGATTCAATCATCAATCTTTTTTTCAGTTTCAAGCTTGTTTTAAGACGCTCCGCCTCTCACTTTCAGCCGAGTTTTCGAGGCATTACGTGTTGAATGTCGGAACTCAACGCCGTGCTATGCCTCGTTGCCAGTCGAGAATAGTCGATTCCCCCGAATGGGAATTGAACCCACAACCGTCGCGCTTACAGTCACACGCTTGTGCCCCTGCGCCACGACGGCCTCAGTCCTCCTCTTTATAATAGAATTTAAAAATTTTATGGTTCCGTACATCAAAAGTTAAAAACGGTACCCTTATAGAATCACTTTGTTCATCGTCTGTGAAATCTATTTATCTCGACATCTCGAGATTTGCATTATTAAGGTTTTATATATTTTTTTTATTACTTTAGTAATTTTTATAGTTTGCCGTTTAGCCGCTGCCTACAAGCAACTGCCCCCTATTGGCGCAATTCCCAATGGAATTGAAAAAATAAAAGCAACAGCGATCTTTTATAGTCTTTTTCATCAATATCCAACCACTTTGCACGAGTTTGCTAACACAATCTCTCCTGAAGGGCAAACTTCCTTGCGCATACTCAGCCTGCCACGTTCACACTGTTCACAGCCTCTAATTATGGAAACGATTTTTACTTTTATTTAGTACATGTATAAAATTTGCTTAAATTATTTTAATGTTTATATAATAGAAGTCTCAGCAACAGACAGAGTTCGCTCGAACAGAGTCTAATAAGAATCTATTCTCAGTCACTTCGTACGTATCTTAAACAAAGATTTATACAGGTCTTCTTCAAGTCACTCTGACGCTCAAGGTTAAAAGACTAACATAGATCTTTTCTTAATCACCCCATATCGTGAGTTATATGACATAGATTTATAAAGACTTTGGTGGTATGCAAGTCACTCCGACGCTCGTTAATTAACGAGACTAACACGGGTCTTTTCTAGGTCAACCCATACATGCACATACAGAGACCAGTCAAAGCGCAGATGCAATATTTATTTAAAATTTATATTTTCATTTCTTCGCTCTGGTGTCGAGGCAAAGCGCGGTGTTGAGTTCTGCCACTCAACACGCAATGAATCCAGAATTCGGAAGAAAGTGGGGAATGGAGTGTCTTAACACTAGGTTCTCTCTGCCTACCCTGCTGTGTGCGGGATACAGCGTGTAACGGATTACATGCAAACAATAACTTAATTTTACACATTGAAAGTTCAAATTCAATCAGAAATAAAAATTATAAAAATTGTAAAGTGTGGTTAGCTTACTCCTAAAGATGCTGCACAGACCTGTATTTTTGATCGGTCTAACCTGACAGTTACTTATTATTCGTCCTCGATTCAATGCATTTTTCGAGATTTTATGAAACTACTATAAAATTAGAGGAACTAAAGTATTTTCGATAATAATTTAAACTTTATGAAATACAGCATAAATTTTATAATAACAAATACCTTTTAATTTTGAGAATACCAAACTTTGGACGATGAGATAGACACAAAGATAAGAAAACTTAGTGCGTATTCCACTTCTGATGCTAGAACGGACAATGGTGAGTCGGGTTCCCCCACCGAGGGTTCCATAAAATATTGGAGCTCTTGAGCTTTTTCTGAAATTCAGGTTTAGCTTAACCAGAATCCTTTCATATGATACCTCACTTGAACTACCGGTTTTAATACCAAATTTAACCCCTTTTTAAGGTCGTTATGTTTTAGGATTTAACCACGTATAGTTATCATATTTTTCCCTGAATTACTACTACCTTTAGATGCTAGTTGCAAAATTTCGTAATTCTAAGTTAACTGAAAATACCTTATTAATTTTGATCCCGTTTATAGTGTCAAAATACGCGTTTTTTTTTTATATTTAAGGCCAATATTTTTTGAAATTAACCATAAATGTATAGTTTTTAGATTGTTTCCTGAACTAGTACTACTTGTAGATGCTAGCTGTCAAATTCTATAATTCTAGGTGAATTGGAAGTACCCTATGAATTTTGATTCCCTTAATAGTGTCAAAATAAGCGTAAACGGCCATATCTTTTTTCTAAGTAAATATAAAAATACATTTTTTGTCAGGAAATCGTGAGGCCATAGACGAGTATATTTTACTTTAAGATAATACTCTCTTCGTTATAATTATAATAATCTCTCTCAGATCCCTTTGAAATAAAACTAAAGCAATTTTGAAAAGTTAAATGAAATAAAATATTATATCTCTTACTTTGCGAATGTATAGACTTTACAACATATACCTATTGTAAAAATAACGATATATTTTCTAAATCAATAAATATGAATGCCAATACGTAACTAAATATACACCTAAAGTTCTTCAGTTCCAATCTTCGCATCAGTTTTTCAAGTTTGTCTTGTTGTAAATTTTCTTTTCAGCTTCAAATTTTATTATTTATAATCTTTTTACATAATAAAAATATAAATTCTAAAATCTTACCAAATAGAAGAAGCAACAAATCGCTAACAGCCAAGCTGAACAAGTAGTAATTAGTCGCTGTATGAAGTCCGGGGTTTCTCACTATAACGACACAAACACACACGTTGCCTACGACTCCAGTCAGAAATATTATCAAAAGAACTACACTAATAGGTATTATCTCGTTCAAGGGCAGTCTGCGAGATCCCATCAACCACCATAGCATTTCCTCCTCACTACAGTCAAAAGTTGTTAAATTATTACAACGATTGTAAAAGTCCTCGTAAGTTTCGTTTTTACGTAAAAATTCTTGAGATTCCATTGTTTTTTTTTTATAATATAATTCTGTTTCTTATTTAAATTTATAAGTTACGTATTATAATTATATGTATTGTATAAGAGTTGCATATTCCTTATTCTCAATGTACTGTACAATTTAGTCCACATTTTTTTCGAAGTATAAATAAGTAATACAATATTTTTCACATTCTTATTACTATTTAAGCAGTTCAGTTTTTACAAGTTAAATGAGTCATATATAAAAATTAATTAAGCGAAATATACTAGTACATTTATATTGTACTAGTCATAAAATTAAAGAAGTATTTTTAACTTTGATTATTTACGTATAGCCAATAAGTTTCCCGACGATCGGAGACGTCCTCCTTGTGGGGATAACTCGCGGACACTGAAGCTTGAAAGCTGCACAGCGGAAAGCGCGACAGTAAAAATACATTTTATTTTACATAAACAGTATATTTGAACTTTTTTATTAACTTTTGTCTATAAAAATCACTGTCTTAATTTTATTATGCATCAAACTGTAGACTTGAGACTACATTTATGTGCCTGAATAAGTTCGTTCTTTTTTTATGTTTTTGCTATTCCTTCATTTTATCAAGTGAACAAAGTGAACCTGGCTTTCTCTATTTTTCACCTATTTAGATATATCGTCTTGCGTTATAATAGAGAAGTAATGCCGTTTTAGGGTTCCATTCATGCATACTTAAAGTTATACTTTACTGTTATAAGTTATACTTTACGTAATCCTGAAAATAATACGGAACCATCAGTGGGCGAGTCTGACTCGCACTTAAAGGATTTTATAACATATCTACAATAGCTTTGGTATTTTTGAACAAATGTACAAAAATGCTGAAGCTTTGGGAAAATATAACATAAAAAATACCTTTTTCTTCTCCATCTATGCATATAGAGCCCCGGGAATTAAATTTAAAACCATCGCTTAAGCAGGCTCTTGTGCCAAACGACTACTGCGCCACATCGACCTCAATTTCGTTCTTCGTTAATATTCAGCATATTTGTTGAGGCTCTTGAAAGTTCTTTATGTAAGAGGATTAACAGAATTTAAATAATATATGTATATTATAATATATAGGCAAGTGAAAGAAAAAATACACTTTTCTTCTCCATATGGAGCGCCATGAATTAAGCTTCTCGAAACGAGGAAATGTAAATGTTAAGCCCTCTGTCTACCCTATTGTGTGCGGGATACAGTGTGATGCTGAACTGATTTTTATTTTTAAACATTAAACATTACATTTCATTTCATCGAATGGGAGTCAAACCCACAAACTGTGATGTTTACAGACGCACGCTAGTACCCCTGCGCCACAACGGACCCATATTTATTTATTATTTTAAGCAACGATGAAATAAATTTAGTAATAATGTTATCAATCATTCTATTCTCTCCATTTTAACACATTGCAGACTACATTTCAAAATCCATTGATTCCCCATCATTTTATTAGATGAAGAAAATGTAGAACTAATGTTATAATCTTTTAATTTTAACAAGATGATTTACAAGTGCGTACGATCTTTCTGGCAGACACTTTCCATCTTCACAAATGCCATTACTAGATATTTAAAAAGTAAAAACAATAAAGAAGCAACAGGAAAAATTATAGGCAAATGTGACGTCAAGTGGGTGGGCTTGTACAGTGTACCTAAGTGGTTTATTTTTGGAAAACAAACATTCTATATAGATCGTTTTTCAGACATTGCAAAAAAACGTTCAACACAACGTTTTTTTATAATGAGGAAACCACTTCAGTCATTGGTTAGGATAAAACATGTATTGTTGTCCTTAGCTAAGTAAAAGTTACAAAGGTAAAATTAATAATATTTTATTTACACTTTAAAGCTAAAGCTTAAATGTATTTTTATTTATTTACACATAATTTGATGAAAAAACTGAGTAAAAAGTTAACAACTTTCTAGGAAATTACAAGAGTCCTATTATAAAAAAATCATTTCTAAAAAAATTTGAAAATTTCGGTGAAATGTAGAGTAAGAGCAAGGTTTAAGATTTCATCGAGATTTATAAGAAATACAATGTAGACTTCAATTGTCAACAAAGGTAGAAGACAAGTACATACTCGTATATACAATGTGGCAATCCCAACAAATATTTTAATAGAAGATATCATAATAGAAGCTTCGAGCAGGAAAAGGCAAGAAATAATTGACTTGTTTTATAGATTTATGTTACATCCTGCACATGGCTGGGTACGCAGAGAAAAGCTAGGAACATTACCATGAAGACACTTTCATCCCCCACTTTCCACCGAATTCTAGAGGCATTGTGAGTTGAAAGGTGGAATTCACCGCTGCGCTTTGCCTCGTCACCAGAGCAAATTGAGGATCAAACCCACAAACTGTCGCTTAGAGTCATACGCCTGTGACCTACGCCACGACTGGCTTCAATTTTATTTGTGTTATGTAAATATATTGAGATATTATTACTATGTATTTTAACTCTTTCAGGCACACTTTTATATAATGATCTTTTTAACAAAATAATTACCGTTTTGGATTGAATACAGATAAATTATTGAGAAAAATAATGTTATACGAAAATAATACATAAAGCTTTCGAGGAATAAGGTGGTTAGTTTGCTATCCACTAATAGACAAATATATGAAAAATATATCTTAATAAAATATTTTATCTCCTCAAGTGAGAATCGAACCCAGAGCCAGTCGATTTTACAGTCACATTCGGTACCACTGCGCCACGACTGGCCTCGACATATATATCTTATAAAAATCTAAAAAACATTTCTTGTCTTTGTGAGATAGATAAATAGAGGTTTACAGATAAATAGAGGTTTTACAGGTTCATTATTGTTATGTAGAGTATGCTGGTCTTAAATCACTCCTGCTGGAGCAAAATGCTTTTTGAACATGATTTTGTTGGAGCTCAGGCCTGTAGCGTTTCATCAAGACTAGTAATAGAGAAGAAAATTTAAAGATATTGAGAGAATATCAAAAACTTGGCTTGCAGTTGCTCGTCGTTGGTAGTGTCAAGATCCCTTGATTAACATTTATGCTTGCGTAAATACAAGGAATCTCGAGTTAAGGTTTAGGATCCAATTGATCTTATTCTGGACAGTACTATTACTGGAGTTCTCTAGATAGAAAGAGACGTTTCAAAAAGTTTCTCTGACTAAATCATACGAAACAGCTGTGTCAGTGGTATTTTCCAAATATATTTTTTGGTACACCATTTTTCCCCTATACTCATTTTCACTCTCCACTTCTTGATGTGCTAGATATCTTCAACTGTTTTTATTAACCACAACAAATTCATCATCAAATCTTTAATCAGTAACTCTGGGCATAAGTCACCGAGAACCACCATAGTCTGCGGTGTAACATTGCAATATTCACCTGATTCCATAATGCTCACACTCACACCTTCTAATATAATAAATCTAGAAAAACCCCTAGCATGACACATTTATATAGCGTACTGAAAAAGACATACGGCATTCTGAAAACGCAACATGTCATTACGTCTACAGTATGGATAAAATGAAACCTACTATGGCCACAGTGGTTAGTAAACTAACCACCATATAATTTCCGTTATTTATCAGTAAGCAAAATAGAAAAAAAATATTACAAATCAACTAAACTAATACTAAATAACAAATAAATACTAAAATCGTTACAAAATAAATATCCTTAACTTAATTATTGAATTTCAAAGTTTCTTGGTCAATAAATGATACTGCACAAATTTTTCAGAAAAATTAAATAAATAAAATCAGATATTTTTCAGATATTTTAAAAATTTACCGTCGTGTTTGATTTCCAAAAATTCTATAAAAATATACTAAATATTACTTAAACATATAAAAAAGTGTAGTATATCATCAATAGATATAGTGGAAATATATTTAAAATAACCGCGAATGAGTGGTAACTAACCACTGTACCTAAAAGAGTTGTTAAATGAATTTAACATTGTTTTTTTACATGGTCTTTGTCTTTCTAATAAAAACGCTTTTATTAGGTGGAGCTGTAATAAACTAAGTAACTATATAATAAAATCTAAGAATCTGATTTATGTGCAGTTTTAAGTATCATCATGAAACTAGGCGAAATATTTTGATGCAATAGGTGGGTATAGAATATAATGATATCATCTAGATGGCCTGATGATGGAGTTGGAAGATGGCTGATGGAACCCTGGACTGCCTACTACATAGATACATATCGAGAATGTGCTTGTTATATTCGTCTTTTAATTGTAATTTATTTATTTCACGCAAAAAAATTGTATTTTTAGTGCAGTAAAGTGTGTTTTTACTTCCATTTATTTATTTTATATAATTTTGATGAACATTTTTCAGAAAAATTTGATCGTGTTAGAGTAAAACTGTTTGCGTTTTAAAATACTCCAAAATTACTCCAAAAAAACAGGTGTAGCAATACAATATTAGAAAAAAAATACTTAAAGTTTCTTTAAAACATATACAAACTTCTTTAAAACATGTAACAAGCGAGCAAATTTACGAACAAGTTATAATAAACAAGCAAATGTAAATTGCCTTTGTTGAGAGGGTGGTCTTAAATTAAACGTGATTACAGAGACAATAAACCTACGCACTTATGTTAATTGTAGGAATGTGTCTTTCTTTCTTTTGAATGTAAAAAATAATATTTAAAAACGGCAAATGAGGTTTTTAATAATTCTAGGATATATTTGATTTTTGCATCCATTAAATAAACGTTTGATATAACACTAATATAATATTACTTTTGTTATATAGATAAC
This sequence comes from Heliconius himera, assembly GCA_021202915.1. NCBI lineage: Eukaryota > Metazoa > Arthropoda > Insecta > Lepidoptera > Nymphalidae > Heliconius > Heliconius himera. Next base: position 1,127,226 of record JAJHJA010000086.1, read on the forward strand.
ACATTAATATTTTTTATAATAATATTATATATTCCTTACAGACTAATCGGCATTTTGAAAAGCAATTAAATAAAAAATAACAATGTAACATAATATCCCATTTGAAGCCAATTTTTTTCGAAACATTTCGAACCTACATCCCTCAATTAGCCAATCATTATTCAACTACACTAAGTATGTTTTTGAAGTAAAACTTTTTTACGTACGTTTGACTCGTGGAGTAAAGTTGTCAATGCGTGATGAGAACGTTACGAAAAGTGTAATTGAGCGAGGCGAACGAATTTTGAAAGATATAAGTTAATAAAGATAAAAAAAGAGAGAGTTAGTTACGTTTCGTATATATCTGTAGGAGCAAAAGAGAGAGGTGCAAGCACACATTTTTTTCTCTTTTTCTCTCACTTTTACGTTTCGCAATAGAAAAAGGAATCAAAAATAGATAGATGGAGCTAAAGGAGCTAATATCTTTTACAATTCAGTACGCATTTGGTTTCTCTGCAAAAGCTAACAAAGTAGTCGGAAATCTATAAATTTATACGTCGTCAGCTCGTCTCGACGTACATTTAACTATATTTTATATTTGTTTTATGTTAACTGTTATATTGTAGGTTCTATATATAAAACTGATACTTGTGATCTACATAAAACCATTTTGGGGTAGTTGGAAAGTGATTAACTCAAAACTGAATGAGTGAGTGTCAAGACACTCATTCAGTCAGTTCATTCCCCCAAGTGGAAATTGGACCCACAATCGTCACGTTTACCGTCACATGCTCTGCCACGTAGGTCTCAAGAATTCAAAATGAAAAAATGTGGTTCAAAATATTATTCATGTTTTATAATTCATTTATTACCTATTAGTTATCGAAACTTAATGGAACTGAAACTTGTATCGTCGAATATCGGACCCCTGAAGATTTTTATTCGTTTTTAATGTTCCCTAAATAAAAAGAAAAACCGTAACCCTTATAAGATCACTTTTTTGTCTGTCATGTTAAAACCATTAATCTTAAGATTTTGAGATAGAGAACGTTAAAGAAATGTTACAATTTTTGTAAATATTCATATTTATAAGATTAAGTATGTTCTTGAATTAAAGACAACGTTCTTGCAAAATCAGCATCCTTTCTCTTTGGGTAAGGAGGCTTTTAAAGACTTTTTCATACATTTTTTTTCTTTTATTTTAGCTCCACACTGTATACAGCTGAATAGTTAGGAACGTGAGGATCTAGTGTTAAGACGCATTCTACAGATTTGTTGACAACAAAAGTTTTAACCACTATGATTGTCACTGTGGTGGGATTTGAACTTTTAGATTATCTTTTAGATTAGAAAATTTTATAGCAAACTTCCATTATGTAATTGCATTACCGCATTCTCAAATATTCTACTTTCAAAGTGTGTATTCTTACTGTTTCCACAAAGCCCTTTCTTAATATCAGATGGTTTTAATGCAAATACGTGTTTTTCCAAAATTGAAAAATAATGACAGAAAATAATTTGTTTATTTATTTATTTGGTCGTTTGTTAAAGTTTCGATACGATTCCTGGAGGAATAAATTATTTACATTTCACGGCTCCGGTGGATCGAACCCACAACCATCGTTTTTATAGTCAGATGCTGTTCCACTGCGCCACAAACATTTATATTATTTAAGTCTTATTCTTCAAACGTAAAAACGTAGCTCATCTCATCTCTTTATCTATTTTAATAGTTTTAATTTTTCTTAGTTCATTAACATAAAATATTGTCTTTGATGGATGACGCTCTACAAATAGTATGCTGTGATGCATTATTACGTTATAGAGCAGGAAATTAAATTTTCCATATGAGTGAGATTAAACCGAGCATATTAAAAAATAATATTCATGGTAGAGTAAAGCATGAAATATTATTATATTACATGTCAACGTTGTGGGTTCGATTTTCATTCGAGAAAATGAAATATTAATATTTTCATTTCCTTGCTCTGGTAACGAGGCAAAACGCGGCATAAAATTCCTCCACTAAATACAAAGCTATGTCTCCAGAATTTGGCTGAAAGTGGAGAACGGAAATGTTTTAAACGGAGGATTTTGGAACGGAGTGCCTTAACACTATGTTCCTGGTGTGAAGCTAAAAAAATCTAAAAATTACTTATATCTCATGAATAAAATTTATCTAAAATTACCAAATAACTCACTATCAATTCCCTTTTTTCGGAAAGGACAACCGAGCGTAAGGGTCACCCGATGGTTAGTGATCATTGCCGCCCACGACCCCATGCAACGCCACAGGAGCTATAGTTACGTTGCCGGCCTTTGAGGTGGAGATAGACGCGTGTTTTTAAAGTACCCATTTTTTTATAGACATATCAAATTTATATCATATCGACCTGGAAACACTGCGACAAGGTAACTCCTTATGATAAATTTCAAGCTAATGCTGGCTGATTTCGTTGCAGCGAAAGCAGTAGTAGTAGCCAGTAGAGCATTTAATTGTAGAAAATTTGATCGTAGTACTCGAAGAAAATATTGAATGATAAATTGTATTTATATATGAAATCAAAATGATTTCATTTATAAATACAGTAAATTTTGTCTCGTCGTCGTATAAACTCTAAAGTCAATGCATTTTATGAATAAAAATTTCTATTATGAACTTGCAGTTCTTGGTAATTGTTCGAGCGCTGTGGTTAATTAACTTAACTTAACTTCACATCTCATCAGAGCGACACTTCGATAAGGTTACCAGGGTTATTTGTGGAGCGTTTCAGTACAAAAGACTTGAAAGTTTCCATAACAAAGAAAGTTATATCCTAATCCTTAGCATAAGTATATATAAAAAATAAATTGCTTATTAACAATTAATAACAAAAAAGCGTGTGCGGCGTTGAGTTTTGTGACTTAAACCGCAACGCCTACGGAACGTGGGGAAAAGTGTCTTGATCTCTGTCTATATGCGTGATACAGCGTAAAGCTTTAAAAATAATATTTAAAAAAAATGAATATAGATTTTATTACATATGACCTATGTAGGATATATAATATTCTGAGTAAATACCTATGTATAGTATGTTAACTCTTCTACTGCTTCGAGCTATATGTATATTGTATGTACAATGTACATATTCATATGCAAAGTTGTGAATGAAATGTGTAGTCGACTTTATATTAGTTTAGTTCTGGCGCAGGGGCACAAAGGGTGACTTCAAAACCGACTGGTTGTGGGTTCGATCCCCACTCGAGGAGATGAAATATTTACTTAAATTTATACTTCAATTTCTTCGCTCTGGTGTCGAGAACAAGCGCGGCGTTGAGTTCTGCCACTCAACGCGCAATGCCTCTAGAATTCGGCAGAAAGTGGGGAACGGAGTGTTTTAATACTAGGTTCCCTCTGCCTACCCTGCAGTGTGCGGGATACAGCGTGAAGCTGTCATATATAAAATAGAACGAATTAAAAATATTATTATTTTTTCGACTATAAATATTTATGATTTACCTTAGTACCTATATTATACATGCCTTCTAAAGAAATGTGTGGTAATACTCACACTCATATCTTAATACCTTGAGATAATTTTAATGAAACAAGAACTGTTTCCTAAGTTAGAATATATCTCATTTGAACAAAAAAATATCATCTCAATATGACTTTTAGTTTCCGAAAAAATTGTGGATAAATATATAAATATATAAGGAAGCACATATGTATTCGTTTAAAGCTTTAACGAATACGTATCTCGCACACAGCAGAGTAGGCAGAGGGAACCTAGTGTTGAGACACTCACAAAAGGGAAACGCTTTTCCATTGAATTCTGAAGGTATTGTGTGTTGAGTGGCGGAACTCACCACCTGTCGCGTTTACAGTCAATCTTTTTGCCCCTGCATCCCGACTGGCCTCGCCTGTACCTACAGGTAATTAAATGTTGATAGATGTATGTGTTTACTAGGATCCGCCACATGCTGTGCACGGCGGGTAGAGCTGAGCAAAGCTATGTTGCGCAAAATTTTGCGAAAAATTTGCAAAATTTCTGTTTCGTCCGCACGCGCTGGGCTAGGTAAGTCAAAGTTCAATCTGTGCGCGTGAATTTCAAAACCTCCCACGGATTAACTCTATGGAACACATTTTGACCATTTACTCAAAAACTACAACTACAATAATCACCATCAAAACTACTTCGCTGGTATCACCGTGTCGTCCACAATGTTCCTGCAAAATTTAGAGCTGTAGGTTTAACGATCTAGGAGGAGTAGCTTTGCAACAAAACACACTTTTGACCAGTAAGCAAACATGTACTATTACCTATATATACGTTCAATTTTTTATACGTTTTCCAAATAAGTATTTCCTATAGGTATTTAAATGTGGATAGATGTATGTATTTAAAAGTCGATCATTATATTACAGGCTCAGGCCTTTGTAGCGGGCTCAAAGATCGTTATTATTATAACGAAAGAAAATCTCAAAAATCAATAAGATATATATTGAGAAAAAAAATATATCGTTTAACGTCTACACAAAATAAAAATATAATTGTCATTTTACTTTCATTCTTTTATCACTCTCTCCCAGAGATCGTAAATTTTCACGCTACATTAGTTTCGTATCATTAAAATTTATAAAACCTTGTAGTTTCCAGACTTGGATTAGGTAAAGATATTTCTTTTAAGGGTTTCTTTTTGAGATAAGGATTTTTATATAAATAATTGCCTCTAATTCGTTTTGTTTTTTTAAGTTCATGCTTTCTCTTACTGATGGCAGTAGATGGGAACAACTCAGTGTCGAAACGATCTGTTCTTTACCTTCCTCTAGTATTCCACATATTTAGTGTTGACTTTAGCGTTGCCAAATCTGTATATATAGATTTTATATACTACTGTTTATTGTGGGATAGTGTACACAGTATTATAAAATGTATATTTAAGATTTATTTTAATTAAGTACTTCAGTACCTTAAGACTTCATTTTTGGCTAAAGTTCGGGGCGTTTCGCCAAAATCGAGACGTCTGGCAATGCTTGTTCACTTGTGAAGTAAGAAACTTAACGCCGTATATAATCTTACCCCAAAGCGGTTGAGCGGAAGCTCACCCTTCACCGCTCAATCTTGAACGCGTGTGAAGATAAAACCCATAACAGTCAGACGCTGTCAAGCTACACCACAATGGAATAATGAGTTTATTCTTTCAGTTTCGAATTATTTTCGAAGTTCCGAATATAGGTAATGCCGGGCTCCAGCGCCGGTAGTCACTTACCATCGGGTGACTCGAACGCTTGTTTGCCTTACCCTTTTCCTTAAAAAAAAATTACACATTTTTCTTGTAGATATACGTTTTTATTTTCTGTATGGAAACTAAAATATCTTCCTAGATCAAATTTAAATTCATAAAAATAAAGAAGTGAAAGGTTTTATGACAGTTAAAGCGTTGGTTGTGGGTTCGATTCATACTCGAGTTAATAAATTATTTTAATTTTTATTTCTTCGCTCTGAAAACAAGACAAAACGTGGCGTTGAGTTTCGTCTTGAAAATTGAACTGTGAAAAATGGAATGTCTCTATTGCTGTCGTTTCTGCTTGTACGAGATATAGCGGGACACTAAAAAAAATACGAAAGAGCTATTGATAATGATCAATAGCTTTTTCCTGTGCGCAACAGCAAAGTTATTCACGTTAGCTAATAAGAAATATACTTTTCTAAAAATTTTGTCACGTTACTTTATTATTCACTTCGCATGAAACGCGTTATGAACGTCACGGTACTTCTAGAATATAAATGTTCACATGAAACTTATTACACAGGCTCTTATAGTACTTACTCAGTTTCGAAAAAATGAAAAATGTATGTGAATAAGATTTAGTAAATCGCTTGTGGGAGAAATGACAAATTGGGACCCAAACGTAATTTGCTAAGTGTATCAAGTAAAATTCAATCGTAACATATAAAAAAATTTTTATTAAGACAAAACGCGGCGTTGGGTTAGGTTGTACATTGGAAGGTTTTCCATATCTCTTAGCCCTATGTCTTATTTGCCTACCCTTTTATATTCTCGTATATCCTTCACTTCACTTCAGGTACTATAATATTATAAGTGTGTCCAACCAAAGTAAATAATGAGCCATCAGACTTAAAAATACATCACCAAAATTAGTTTTTTTTATACTATATACTTGAACTAAAAGTGGGGAACGGAGTGTCTTAACACTAGGTCCCTTCTGCTTACCATACTATGCGCGGGATACAGCGTGAAGATGATTTTTTTAGAATATTTATAAAAATATTAGAATTTTTCATTATTTGTTTTTAGTTCAAGCAGTGCCCTTAAAAATCTTGTGAAATATCTTAAGCCATTAAAAATCTTGCAAAATATATTACGTCTATATGTGTATGAGTCAACGTGAAAGAAATAATTTGAATTCTAATTTAGAAAAGAGATATTGAAATTGAAGTTTTCTATATTATTTTGAAAGTCAGTTAGTCAGTACGTCAGTCAGACAAAACGATAAATAGACAGAATTTTCAACAAGCCGTCTATCTATAGCACTTTATTGTATGTAAATCATATTTAGTGCCCGCATATTATGTTTGTACAATATATCTGTTCGCCCAAAGCAAGACTGACTTGGTGGACGTAGATAAATGACCTAATCGGGAAAGGACAGTTTACAAATAGTATAGGGTAAAACCTTTGAAATAAAAATCCAAATATAAGCTTTTCCATACTTTGTAACGTAGAGAATAAGATATCGTAACAATTCTCTTTGTTCTTTCTGTCTGTGCACTTATCTAAAGACATTGTCCTCCAACTAGCGGAAACCAACGCTAAAATCTTTTCAGTTACAGGTGAAATTTAATGAAACACTTCACAACGCTACGTTTTGTCTAACCAGACTAGGAAACTTAGATTATAATCGTGGAAATATTTTAAGTGACAATATATTATAAGATTTTTTATGACTGTGAAAAGTCATGATTATAACTCCAGATAGACGACAAAAACGAATCTCTTTTGTCTTATCGACTATATTTTACATAATTACACACATATTATATTAACATAACAAGCCTACAAATGAGAAACAAAAGAAAAAGACATTTGAATGAAGGCTTAATTTTATACACAGACAAGTGTATTTTCTAAGAAAAATAAGGTTATCATCATATTACCTTTCTGATAGATAGTCTCTTAGGCTGTAGTATTTCTAAAGAGCTCACCGAAGCATTTCAATGAACATACCCCAAAGAGGTCCTCTTTTTATATAAAACTAATCCTTTTCACAAATTATAAAGAACATTTCTAAAATAAGTCAAGTATTACGCTACTTCGCATATTTACTTACAAATAAAACACAAAACAGTATAGATAAAATAATGCTTAACAAATAAACATAAAGTAAGATGATATTTTCAATGGAAATTTTAAGCAAAATTCCGCTGAAGTTAACAAATGCCGTATTAAAATTAAATTTTACTAAGAAATATGTAGCAAAATAACCAATACTTAATATTACACTTTTACCATTTATTTCTATTTTACAAAGATGATAAATTAAACGTGATAAATGCTGAAAACGATATTCTTAACATTACGGCATCCATCTTTCGCTTTATCCATTCAAATCTTCTTCATTTGTTATCCATGAAATTAGAGAAACAATCAAATTTTCTCAAAGTAGGTTGATTTATGTATCTTTGATAATTTTGAACTGACACGCTGTCATTTGAGTAGAACATTTTAACAAAAATAACTGCTCGAAATCGAAACCGGGTGGAACCCTAGGCAAGTTTGACCCGCACTTGGTTAGATTCACCTGTATAGGGTCCATATCAATTTCAAGATTGTAGGTCAAATTTACTAAGTTTCAGACTAATAATTTAATAAAACAAATATTTTATTACAATTTGAGAAATTTAATCACATTAAAGATGGCTTTTGATTGATAATGTTAATCAATGCAATCTTAAGTAAATTTTATCTTTAAACTATTTAATTTTTTATCTTACCTTACTTTTTGCACAGAACCTTCAAAATTAAGGAAAAAAACGTATTATTCTTTCAAAGTTAAAAAAATCTATTCTATTGTATATTAGGTATATAGTTTTTCATGCATGGCAATATTATATTTTGTTTAAGCAAATAACTTTTTCATTTTTAGAGAAAAAAAATCTATTATGATTTTATAGAGTAGTTAAAACTGTGGTTTCATTTAAAGTGGTGCTGACAAAAATACTCTGTATACCTGTGGACAGTGGGCTTCCCCACTGCGTTACGACGACATAGATGAATTCTAATTTCTTTATTTTGTTTTGGCATATATCAACATAAATCACACGTGGTTCCAAATCCACACATACGATATTGGCTTGGGGCATTGAAATTATACTTTACTGTACGTATTGAATTTTTTTAGAAATAATTGTAGTTCCAGTTCTTTGCCTCCTTATCCTTATATATTTTGGTGTACAATATTCAATGTAAGCGACTTAGACGCTGTCTTCTCGTCTAGTTTGTTATTTTGAAGTCATTATTATTTTTTAATGAAACATTATTTATACAAATTATCTCTTTTGTTATACAATGTATTATTTGTATCATGTATTATATTGTTTCGAATATTATATGCTACTAAAGCAGCAATTTGTTTCTTAAAATATAATGGCAGATACAATGTATCTTATGTCAACTTATTGAAATAAATAAACTTATTAATATATTTTATAACTACATATAAACTTTTAGAGGCCAGTCGTGGCCCAGGGGCACAAAGTATGACTGTAAACGCGACTGGGTGTGGTTTCGATCACCACTCGAGGAAATTAAATATTTACTTAAATTTATACTTTTATTTCTTCGCTCTGGTTTGGAGGCAATGCGTGGCGTAGAATTGCGCCACTCAACAGTCAATGCCTCCAAAATTCGGTGGAAAGTCTGGAATGGAATATTTTAACACTAGGTTCTGCTTACCCTGCTGTGTGCGGGATACAGCGTAAAGCGGTTTTGATTTTGATTTCTACTACTACTACTAGCTTCACGCTTTATCCCTAGCGGGGTAGTCAGAGAGAGCGGAGCGCCAAACTGCCACCAATCTCTTCATACATGGCCTCCGGGGGGTCCTCATACTGTTTACGTGACCTTCCTCCAGTATCTTTGATACTGTATTTTCGAAGGTCACTCACTTTTCCATCATAAATATTTTTTAACCATTCCTTATCACTTATGACTCAAGTTTCGCTGAGCACGTTCTTCTTCATTCTCACCGTGACATCCTCGCTAGTTCCTACCATTCTGTGTATCTCTTCATTGCGGATTCGATCAGCTAAGCTGACTCCGCATATCCTACGAAAAGATCGCATCTCCACGGCATTCATCTTTCTTTATATATATATATATATATATATATATATATATATATTGCAGCGTCGGTACCAACACTGCATTGTGTACGGCCAAACGCGCCGTTGTGCTGACGTCTCGCCGTCTCATCAATGCAGTTAAGGCTCCGTTAACCCTGTTACCGGCAGCAATACGCCACCAAGTGTACCACGTCATACACTTGTTCTAATATCTTACCATTTATACTGATCCTGCTTTCCGCCCTTTCTTCATCTCGTTAAAAAACTGAAACTAAACTGAACTGAACTGAAAAATGTAATAGAATAGAAAATCATTAATTTATAATTTTTATCTGTCGGTTTGTCTGTGCGTTTATGCAAACTAATCTCAGAAACGGTTAAACCGATTTAAATGCAGTGTTCACTATTGTATTTTCTCAAACTCCCCTTAATATTTAGTGTTTGTTTTATTATGTTTTTTTTCTTATGAAGCAATTTAAATAAAAGTTATGTCCATATAAAGTAAAAATAGTTTTGTTGTTAATGTTTGGATATTTTACAATTATAATGTCATTCGAACACGAAATAAAAGTAATTCAGATGAGAACATAAATAATTGTATAGTTTATACAGGCGAAGCCGCGATAGGGTCGCTAGTTGCGAATAAACCTGTACTAATAATAAATCTCTAACCATTGGGTCAAGAACCTACCACAGAAGTTAGTAGACACTTAAGCATCGTTAGAAACGGCATGTATCATTAAGGGGTTTCTCACGTCGGAGCCATCGCCAGAAATGGCTTTGAATTGTTATTACAAAATTAGGTATCAACAATCTTAAATCAATTTTATTTGTACAATTTTCTTAAAATGTCCTTATGATTTTAAAAAATCTGAGCATTATGTAATTTAAAAAATAGTGTAAAAATATGTATTTAATAATAATAATCAATATTGTTGATATAATTGAGGCCGTCGTGGCGCAGAGGCACAAGAGTGCGAGTGTAAACGCAACGGTTGTAAATTCAATTCCATATCAGGAAAATGAATTATTATGATTTTTTTTTAATTTCTTTGATCTGGTAACAAGGCAGAGCGCGGCGTTGACTTCCGCTACTTAATACACAGTGCCTAGAAAATTCAGCGTAAAGTGGGGAATGGAATATCTTAGCACTAGGTCCTCTCTGCCTACCCATATGTAGTATACAGCATGCTGAAGCTGAAGAAAAAAAGAGAAATTAAAATATTAAGGAATACTAATTCGTTCTCCCGGAGTGGGAATCAAGCCCACAACCGTCGCGTATACCGTCGCTTGTGCCACTACGCCACGACGGCATCATCCGATTACTGGATATCATTATTTGAAAAACTCACTGAAATACTTAATATACAAATATTTTGCAACAATGTGAAAGATTAAAGTGGAACGCAGCAGATTTTTAAAATCATGGTTAATTTAGTACTAGTTTAGTGGTATTAGTGGTGGTTTATAAACCCTTTCCACTGATTTTAATGTTCCGTAGATTAGCCCGGACACACAAAAAGAGAGACGGACAGACAATTTATTTCAGGAACATATGTAAATTTTACAAAAAAGAGAAGTCTAATCTCACAACACAAAAACAACCCAACAAAAGTTACAAAGCACATGGTCATTTCCAAAAAAAAAATTACTCTTTACTTAATTTTATGTCTAAAATGCTTTCCAAGTCCTTTCCGCATATTTATTACAGGTGTTTAAGCATAAACGTGTTTCATATTTCAGTTTAGTTTTCATTTTTTCCAACGCTACCGACGCTGTTATTTGAAGAACGTGTCTATTGTAGGGATTAGAGCACGCGCAGTGGACTTTTTTAATTAAATATTCTGTCCACGTGGAAATACAAATGAAAGATAATTCATTTTATATATTGTAATAATGATGATAATAATAATAGGTGATCGTGGCGCAGTGGGACAACGAGTGGCTGTAAACGCGTTGGTTGTGGATTTGAATGATAATAAAATGGTAACACAGGCACCGGTAAATGATGGAACTCAATGTTCCATCATTTACACATGAGCAGGAAGTGGACAATAAAGTGTCTTGACACTACGTTCCTTCTGCCTTTTGTGTTTTATACACGATAAAACCTAAAGCTGAAAAATATAGTATTATATACGATAAAATTGTTTACGGCTCGATGGTAACGGAGCTAGTACGTGCCGAATACGCGATGAGTGCTGTTTCTATTCATATTTAATAGAATATTTAACGTTTATGTTATTTTTGCACGAACTCTGATTTTAAATAGATATGTGTGTTAATAAAAAAATATTTCTTTAAGCAGGGGTTACTTTTAAAAACGGCCTTGCTTCCTGTTCCCGTTCATTTTGTTAAAAGCCAGGTCTGCCTGAAATTCGGCGCTATTGGAGATTTCATTCGTAGTAATTTCAATTGAATTATTACTATTGCCAAATTATATAATATGCTATTATGTAAATAGAAATTATTTTTGTTAGATTTATATCGTTTTTTTATTGATAAAAATAATAAATGGTGATCACGTATTTAAAAACCTAATTTAAAAAACTATTAGCGATTGTTTATATATTTATCTCTAATTTGTTATAAGAATTCAATAATTCCTGAGATATATCTTATAAATAAATAAATCCCCACTTTCTGCCGAATTCTGGAGGCATTGCGTGTTGAGTGGCAGAACTCAACGCCGCGCTTAACCTCGACACCAGAGCGAAGAAATGGAAATATAAATTTAAGTAAATATTTCATCTCCTCGAGTGGGGATCGAACCCACAACCAGTCGGTTTTGCAGTCACACCTCGTGCCGCTGCGCCACGACCGGCCTCACTTTTTAGGAAACGTATAAAAATTTGAACGTAGCGGGAATTGAATCCGCGCCTCTTGGAAACTGTCCAAGTCCGCTTTGACCGCTAAGCCATACGTATGGACGTTAAAAAAATTATACGTTTCCTCCAAAAAGATTTTAGAATTGTTTAAAAAAAATATTAAGAGAAGTTATATATTTCAACTTCTTGAATGTGTCTTTATTTTTATTCATTTTCCGCTAATTTATTCATGATTTTTGTTAAAATTTTGTACAACTAAAACTTTAATTTTATGTTTAAAGGGTACTTTCAAAAAATTTAAATAAAATAACATATTAAATATATATTATGTAAGTATACTTTTTTATTGAGCTGAGCGACCCTCAGCTCCACCTGCCGTGCACAGCATGTGGCGGATACAAGTTTACGTTTCTTTTATTAAGCGACATTTTTAAAGACATAATTTATAATTGATATTTTAAGGACGGGAAAAATCTCAATGTTCGAATTATTTCTTGAGAGAAAATAGAACCCACAACCGCGAGATAGCTGCTATACCTGCTGCTGCTATACTATATTTGTCACAAAGTGTTTAGAAACTCGTATTATTATAAATTTTTTTTAGCGAACCTGTAGTATAGAAATTCTTTGAAAAAGTTTCACAGCCTATAGAATACTAATAAAGTACTTAAATTGGAAACTGTCGCGGCCGGGTCTCAGTGCCGAGTGCCTTACATCATTTGCATGACACTGATGAACTGTCAAATTAGGTTAACAGAGTTGGGGCACACGTTTCTTTTGCACATGTCAAATTAGATTTCATTGATTAAGTATTTAATTGAAAACTTTTAAATGTAATTTACATACACTTTTCAAACACCCACACAATATAATTTTTCAATTCCTGACTAATTTTTCACAGTGCGTGCGTGTTTCGTGGCAGAACTTAAAACCGTGTGTTGTCTTGTTACTAGAGTCCTCGCTCTCGAACCCACAACCATCGCGTTTACAGTCCTCGACCTATTTTGTGAGCTTTTGAACTCTTTAAAGGTGCATGTGTATTATTATATTCATATCTAATTAAGAAATATACGCAAACTATATTAACCTATTTTCTGTTAATATAAACTCTAAGTCAATTAAAGCTGTTAAGTGGTTCCAGTGCGTTCTAAACTCGAGTGTATCTAATCAAGGCGCAACTTGAGGCTAAAGTTTCAAATACTTCGGACGTCGTCGATTAATTTGCCTATGTTTATTTATTTATTTATTTCAGTATCTCATACGCAGTGAATTTGTGTAAATAATCAGCTTCACGCCGTATCCCACACACAGCACAGCACAGCTTGATGCCAGTCGTGGCGTAGCGGCACGAGGTGGGACTGTAAAACCGACTGGTTGTGAGTTCGATCCCCACTCGAGGAGATGAAATATTTAATATTTACTTAAATTTATATTTCCTTTTCTTCGCTCTGGTGTCGAGGTTAAGCGCGGCGTTGAGTTCTGCCACTCAACACGCAATGCCTCCAGAATTCGGCAGAAAGTGGGGAATGGAGTGTCTTAACACTAGGTTCCCTCTGCCTACCCTGCTGTGTGTGGGATAATATTTGTTAAAAATTAAATCAGCTTCACGCATGTGTATCCCGCAATTTCATTTTCATATTGAATAAAGTGAAAATACAAAATATCTTTGGAACTTTATACCACATTTTTGGGCTCGACTTCACAAAGTAAACAAATGCGTTAGTAACACATTTATGTATCTAATGATATTTAAGCATATAATGTAAGACTCTATGATGGCGCGAGGTAGCATGTGACGATAAATGCGATGGTTCTAACCTTGATCTCCATTTGGGGGAATAAATTAATTACTTTTCCCTGCATTAGCAAGACAAAGCGCGGCGTTGAGTTCCACCGCTCAACAGTCCTCGTCACTAATGCTGGCGTAAAGTGGAGAACGAACTTGACACTAATTTCTCTCCGCTTATCCTGATATGTGAAATAAAGTGTAAATCAGAAAAAAAGTGATTATTATTCTAAAATATTTGATATATGGCGTTGTCTAATATAATAATGGCAATATTCAATGATAACTGACACAGGTATTATCATCGAAATAGACATGTGAGAAAATTTTTAGCCAAGTTGTACCACGTCAAATTAACATATACAGGGGAATTGCTGTAACAAAACATTAATATAAAGGATTAGATATAAAAGATTGTTTTTCTAGAAATTTCTTCCGCAGTTTGTGGGTAAAATCTGAATCTAGTCACGTCTCACATCGTTTTACATTATTCACGCCTTTAGACACATAGCGTGCTGGATGCCAAAACTTTATTCATCAAAAAAATTTACTTACATAACCAGAAAATATGTTTATTTTTCATATACAATTCCCTGTTGAACTCGACTGTAGAAGACGCATAAAGCTATCTGCTCTTTCTATAATAAATTAATATCACATTATTTTTCCAAGAGGCCAGTCGTGGCGTAGTGTCAAAAAGTGTAAACGACAGGTTGCGGGTTCTATTCCCACTCGAAATTAAATATTTAATATTTTCATTTTTCGTGAATTCCCCACTAGCGAACACTAGGTTTCCTCTGCAACCCTGCTGTGTGCTAAATAATCATGTGATTATTAAACATTTCCTTTTTGCAATACACAAATTTAACAAAATAAGTGTTACAATAAGAACTTCAAAATATATTTTACGTTCGTTTATCACGAATAAATTTAATATGAAGCCGAACAAGCTTTTGTGTTTGTCTGGTTAACAAAGTTGGCAAGTTTCTACATGCTTCATTGGTCCTGAATCGTCCTCGATCATCGCATTATGTTAATTTAACTTGCGATGAAAGAAAATCTGGTCCATTCTTTCCATTTGTAAACAAGTAGCTACCATTTTACGAATAACTAAGTTACTAAAAAAACCATATAAAAGTAAAATGGTACATTTTATTACTCCTTTACATACCCTGACATTTTATTGTTTCAATTTTCATATTATTATTTAGCTACTTAACTTCAATAAAAGAGAGACTGACTGAGCTGAGTTCGGTCACTCAACACGCAATACCTCCAGAATTCCGCGGAAAGTGGGGAACGGAGTGTCTTAACACCTTAGGCAGATGTGCCTACCCTGCTGTGTGCGGGATACAGCATGAAGATGATTTATTTTTATTTCGATCATTGCTGGACACAAGGCAACTCTAATAACATTTTGATAAGTACTGTTTTTTTTTTAATATAGGTAGTTTTCCTAACAAAAAAAAAGAACTATTACAACTTTTTTATTTTAAATATGTACATTTTTAAGCTGTTACCGTAATTAATTATATTAGCCCAGCTAAATAAAATTTTTAAGTGACATAGAAATTTTAAAAATGAGTGATGAATTTATGTGGGAATTTTGTAACTTCAGCATTTTTGTTTTCACGCTGCGCTGTATCCCGCACATAGCAGGGTAGGCAGAGGGAACCTGAGCATCTAGTAATAAGACACTCCGTTCCCATTAAGACACTTCCGTTATAAATTCTAGAGGCATTGTGTGTTGAGTGGCGGAAGTAAACGCCACGCTTTGCCTCGTTACAAAGCGAGGATATGAAAATTTTAAATATTCCCCGAGTGGGAAACGAACCTAACACCGAACTTGTGACTCTGCGCAAACACTGGCCTTATTTTTTTAAAGAAATACCTTTTTCAAAATTTTGTTGAAATCATTTTTAGTCTTAAAGACATAGGGTTGAGCTAATTTCATTAATTTATTATAAAAAAATCACCAACCCGACGACTCCGCATTTTGGTTGTATTTTTCAACCAGCTTCAAAAAGTCAGTTAGTAGTAACTGAAAATAACTTTAATACACGTACATGAACTCTAAAGAAATGGCCACATGACCATATTGCCACAAGCGTACTATCTATACAAATATATATATATATATATATATATATATATATATATATATATATATATATATATATATATATATTAACATGGGTATATATTTTATAATAGTCTAATACTAAGATAAGTATTTTTATCTAAGATTTACAAAATAAGATTGTTACTATAATACAAGTCGACATCTACGTTATAATCGGAAGTGACAATATTGCAAGGACAGAACGTGAAAATAATAAGGAAAAATATCGAAAAGAATATCGCTTTATGAATTTTTCATTGTTCAATTAGCGGGGGCTCACACGGAAATGGATCTCAAATATCTAATAATACTCTGTCAAGCAATATAATAAAGTTGGCAGATCTTCAATGAATGAACTTGAACTGAGGCCAGTCGTGGCGCAGGGGCAAAAAAGGTGACTGTAAAATCGACTGGTTGTGGGTTCGATCCCCACTCGAGGAAATGAAACATTTATTTACATTTATATTACCATTTCTCTTCGCTCTGGAGTCGAGACGAAGGGCGGCGTTGAATTCCGCCACTCAACACGCAATGCCTCCAGAACTTGGCGGAAAGTGGAGAACGGAGTGTCTTAACAGTAGGTTCCTTCTACCTACCCTGCTGTGTGCGGGATACAGCGTGAAGCTGATTTATTTTGATTATAGAATTTGAATAGTGATATTTATTTATATAAATTAATGCATTAATTTATAACCAAATAAAATATTAATTGAAAGTAGGTGACCTGAATGTGAATTGCCTGATATACGCAGATGATGCAGTGCTTATTGCATCATCAGAATGCGAGTTACAGGCATTGGTCACCACTCTGAAAGAAGGGTGTGAATATAATGGTCTAAGCCTCATTGTGAATAAGACAAAGATTCTGATTTTTGAAAGAGATGAAGAAAGGACGTAATGCAAGATCAGTGTAAATGATAAGATATTAGAACAAGTGAATGAAGTGGTATACTTGGGAAGAATGTTCAGTAGAGATGGAAGATACGAGATGGATGTGGAAAGGCGTATTGCTGCCGGTAAAAGAGTTAACGGAGCCTTAGCTGCATTGATGAGACGGCGAAACGTCAGCACAGCTGCGCGTTTGGCCGTACACAATGCAGTTTTGATACCGACTCTGTTATACGGCAGCGAAACGTGGGTATTACAGAAGAGGAATGAAAGAACAATGAATGCTGTGGAGATGCGATCTCTTCGTAGGATATGCACAGTCAGCTTATCTGATCGACTCTGCAATGAAGAGGTACACAGAATGGCAGGTACTAGCGAGGATGTCACGGTGAGAATGAAGAAGAAAGTGCTCAGCTGGTTTGGGCACGTCGGACGAATGAGTGATGAAAGAATGGCAAAAAAGATTTATGGTGGAAAAGTGACAGTGGACGAGGCGAAAGAGGTATGTAGTTTGGCACTCCGTTCTTTCTGACTCTAGCGGGGTAGTCAGAGAGAGAGAGATGGGAGGGAAGCTAGTTTTTTTTTTTAATATTGATTATTGTTTTAACTTCAAAAAAGGAGGTTATCAGTTTGATATGTATGTATGTAATATTGTTTTAATTGAATAATACTTGAGCATGATTGTCTATTCAGGCTTCCAAGCGCGTGTGCTTAATTTTGTTCACTTCCTTCCAACGCCATACCTTCCTTCCAACGCCATACCTTGAATGCTGTGAGGATAAAGATTTCTCACTATTCAATGAAGTGAGAGCAATGCTGTGTAGTATAGGAACTGGTTATCATGGTCTTCTTCTGTGAATCTGTCATCACATTAAAGGAGCCCGTAGAGAGTAAATGGAAACTCTTTACTCCGTAGGAGGCCAGAGGGTGGGAGAAGGCAGTCTACGCATCTCTCATCTCTTCTCTAACTCTAGAAAACTTCTCTTACTCTAGAAAAGGTACAGGGTCAGTATTACCGGGCTGCGGGTGCTCTAAAAGAAACTAGGGAAACTACTACTACCCTATATTCAAAGCAAGCTCACAACAGGCTTTCCATCGAGGCGTCGCCGTTAGGTGTCCACTGGGTCTTGGTATCTATCTGGTATTGAGTATTCTTTTAAAGAATCCCATACCACCATCCGTGTATTTGGCACATCTGTTCTGCGTACGGTTGGCCTAACGAGTCAGATTAAAATGTATGAATTTAGAATTAGACCAAAATAAACAACATACTTACGGACCCGACCTTATTGACCCTACTCTCAATAAAGAAAAGCGTAATATTGTGTTTCCTCAAAAATATATTTAAAATACGACATACTTAAACTACAAAAACAAAAGCTATATGCATTTTAGAAACTTATGTAATATCGTTAACTTGTTATTGCTAAAGTTGAAGTCGTTCTGTATAAATATTTGATGAATAAACTTTACAAAATGTATAAAGGCTGTCTCGCTATCTTTTGGCCTGGAATTCAAATTCAAATTCAAATTCAAAATATTCTTTATTCAAATAAACTCGTATAAGCACTTTTGAATCGTCAAATGAACATGTAAACAAAAAAAACAAGCTACCACCGGTTCGGAAGGCAGTTCTGCTGAGAAGAGCCGGCAAGAAACTCAACAGTTGCTCTTTTCAAAGTCAATGGTATTATTACATTATCTGGCAGCTAACCTGCATCACATTCAATAGACATTAATTCCATACATGTTTATCATCTAAATATTCTTGAACAGTGTAATAAGCTTTACTTGTTAGTATTTTTTTTAAAGTTACTTTAAATTGTGGTAGTGGCAAACTTAGAATACATTGCGGAAGTTTATTATATACACGTATACTCAGACCCATAAAAGATTTTTTTACTTTTTGGAGGCGAAAACTTGGCGTAACAAGTTTATCTTTGTTTCTCGTTCCTATCGTATGTATATCACTATTTTTACTGTGACACTGTGCATTTTGCCGGACAAACAGAATATTGTAATATATAAATTGTGAAGCAACTGTAATAATACCTGCATCTTTAAAAACATCTCGCAGAGAATCTCGAGCTCTTAGGGTATAAATATATATATATATATATATATAATAAAGACGGAATAATCTGAAGACCTTTTATTTAGCTTGAGGTGTATCTCTTCCATATCAGCAGCCTAGCCTAGTGTTATGACACTCCGTTTCCGTTAACGGCAAATTCTGGAGGCATTGCGTGTTGACGCCCGTCAATGCCGCACCACAATTTTTCTCAAATTTGATGAAATCTTGAATGTTCAAAATTTAGGTAGGTATATGTAAGTAAAAATAAGGGCTTTTGGTTTTCTCGCATAACAGGAACAGGAAATTAGTGTTAAGACATTCCGTTCCTCACACAAAGCTCAATTTTTGAGACATTGCGTGTCAAGTGGCAGAACTTAACTCCGCCATGTAAAAACTTTAATATTACAAAATAAAGATAGTTGTCGATGCTTCCATTACAGATTTTTGTTCCTTATAGTTAGATGTTCATTTAAACGAGATTCTAATTCTCTATAGATAAAATTTACTAATAATGCTATTACACCATTTAGTTTTTTTTAATAGTTTACTGAAATCAGTATGTATGTATTAAATAAAATGTATCGAGAATAAAGAGAGATTAGAGAGACATCTATACTTATAATAAAACCGTAACTGATCGGCGTCTGTAAATGGAAGATATATTAAAAAAATATCGAGGTAATTTATCAAGGAATTAGAACAGAAAGCAAAACAATTTCTATTATTGGATTCTGGCAATTTTTTGACTTTGACTTAAAACTTCCAAAAATAATTGCTTAGAATTATTATTGGACGGCTTACAACAGGCACGGGTTCAAATGCCGCTACGTTAAATTTTTATATGTTTTCTAAAAGTTATTTTTCTTTCTTAAGTGTGGAATCGCACTTTAAAAATGTAAAAAAATTTAAATAAATAATCTTAAATAAAACCTCTGTCGCCAAATGATAATTCTGAGAAAATTTATAATAATCTACAGAGATGCTAGCAACATAAGTAAGTTTTAATAAGCGTATAAGAATTTCAACGTAGCTCGATTAGAATGTATGGCTTAGTTGACCAGAACGCTTGGACGGATTCCAAAAGGCGCGGGTTCAAATCCGAAATTACGTTCAAATTTTATGTTTTCTAAAAAGTACTTTTCTTTCTTATATGTGAAATAATACATTAAACATGTAAATTTTTTTTAAAAAAATCATCTTCACGCTAAATGTATGTATGATACCAGAGCGACGAAATGAAAATATAAATTTAAATCAATATTTCATTTCTTCGTTACACACTTGTCACTCTGCGCTACGACTGGCCTCTAACTTTTTCTTAAATACACTTGAGTAAAGTCGCGCGAGGGCCGTTAGCATTTAATAACTAGCGACCCGCTGCATAGTGGGACGCTCCCATACCCATATTGTCAAATTATTTCAAGTTTAATAGTGTATTTTTATAAACCAGTCCGTATAATCAAAAGCTGTTAGAAATTTATAACCATTTCCATATATAATCTCATTTTATATTTATTTGTACATTTACGGTCTATTACATCGGAGTTATTATCCAATACACTATTTAAGTCCTTGAACATAGATAGCGTTATAAAATAGCTTTTATATTTCAAATAAACATTTATTGCACAATTTATATATCGTATTTTGGTAGTTTTAAGAGAAGTTCCTACATATTATATACTGGTACAGCTATAACTAACTAAAAATATTGAGATATTTTTGACAAAGCCCTGCTTTGTTAAAAATACTCCAATATCTGGAGGTATTAGATCAGATCCTGGTAGGTATTAGATCAGATCAGGAGATTTATTCTTCATTGGCTTTTTGTAAAACACTTGTCTTATAAAACCTTTAAGCCTTCCAAATGTATTACTGATCACTTCTTTATTATGTTGAAGTAAATCTGTTATTATTTAAAAACTAGTAATATTTTCGAAGAAGCAATAAAATATAATGATGGTACCATAACGTTCAGACGATGTACGATATCAAGCTAATTTTAAATGATGCTTTGTGACGTGACGGTTGTGGATTCGATTCCGAGTCGGGGAATAATTTATTTTTCATATTCTCTCTTATAACAAGACA
Source organism: Heliconius himera (assembly GCA_021202915.1). Taxonomy (NCBI): domain Eukaryota; kingdom Metazoa; phylum Arthropoda; class Insecta; order Lepidoptera; family Nymphalidae; genus Heliconius; species Heliconius himera. The sequence goes on from JAJHJA010000086.1 coordinate 1,148,344, forward strand.
GCACGTCGTTGTTCAGCCACTCAACCAAACAGTCAAGGTCTCGAAGATTAGGCGATCTATGAGAAACGAAGTGTTTTACCACTAGGTGCCCTCTGCGTACTCTGATACATTCCGCATGAAGCTAAAAGAATCTTATACAACCTGCATCTACCTATACCTGTAGAGATATATAGATACATGGAGAAACCTAACATCATACATTTATTTTGTTTTCTTAAGATTTTCTTTTATAAGAGCAAAAACAATTTTATGGGGCAAGCACCTTTTTTCCACAGAAACGCAGCAATAGACGAGCAAATAGATTGAATATTATCTATGTAACGGCATTTTTCTTATTTCGCACCGCATATTTTCTTTGTCGAATACTATAAGTTTGTATGACAAGAAAGTTTTATGATTTTTGAGGACCCACAAATATATTTTATGTTGGTGAGTCTCTAACTTTAAGTGTAAAATTATTATGTTTTTTAAATAAAAAATAAATCAGCTTCACGCTATATCGCGGGATACAAAGCAAGGTTGGCAGAGAGTACCTAGTGTTAAAACACCGCGTTCCCCACTTTACGCTGAATTTTTCGAAGCATTGAGTGTTGAATGGCGGAATTCAACGCCGGGCTTTTACCTTGGTGTCAGAGCAAGGATATGAAAATATGAATAAATAATAATTCATTCCCTTCCCGTGTGGAAATCGAACCATCAACCGTCGCGTTACAGTCACAACCATGTGCCCCTGCGCCACGTCGACTTCAATGCCTCATGGTATTATACTTTTTTATGTAATATTTATATATTAACTTATAAACTTACATATAGTAATTATACAAAGTAAATAAAAAGAGATGGGTTTTCATTCCTTGCAATAAGAAATTTAAAATTTATAATTTAGAAATTTCTTCGACCTGAATAGGCATAGTGAAGTATTACTTGTTACGTACGAGTAGTGACAATGATTTTTTTTACTATAGGAGATGAAATATTTATTTAAATTTATATTTCCATTTCTTCGCTCTGGTGTCGAGGCAAAGCGTGGCGTTGAATACCGCCACCCAGCACGCAATGCCTCCAGAATTCGGCGGAAAATGGGGAACGGAGTGTCTTAACATTAGATTCCTTCTGCCTATACTGCCGTGTATGGGGTACAGCGTGAAGCTGATTTAATTAAATTTAAAAAAATATATATCTAACTAGTAGAGGCCAGTATGTAAAACCAACTGGTTGTAGGTTCGATCCCCACTCGAGGAAACGAAATATTTACTTAAATTTAAATTTCCATTTCTTCGCTATGGTGTGTACAAGTGCGGCGTTGAATTCTGCCACTCAACACGCAATGCCTCCAGAATTCGGCAGAAAATGGGGAACGGAGTGTCTTAACACAAGGTTCCCTCTGCCTACGGTGCACTGTGCGGGCTTAGTTGGCCAGATACAGCGTGAAGGTGATTCTATTTTTATATCTAACTAGTACTTACCTACAATTCATTAAAGTGTATTCGCCGCAACACCTGGGATGAATCATTTATTGGCCTTTATCGAATATCTCTCATGAATAATTTATGAAAGATTTTTTTGGCTTAAATGAGTTTTGAGGCAATTTTCAGGTCTGCTAATATCCACCATTTAGATAGTCATTTTATATAATTTACCCCTAAATCATTATATTACTTGTGAATGACGATAAATGTTACAGCCTTTTTATAATGTAAATATTAGCTAAAAATACTCTTAGTTTACTAAACACATAGTTAATGTCATTAAACTTATAATCAATTATTAGTCTAAAACTGATAATTGCTCCAAATATTCAAACAATTTGAGTCACAGCTTCAATTTTTATACGATTTTTTTTTATTATTCAAAGTATTTGTAGGAAAGAAATAAAACGTCCATCTTTTTCAAAAGCCAAATAAATTTATTAAAAAAATTTAAACGTACATACAAACTTATTTAATATAACAAATCAATAGAACAAGGCAACTGAAACATGGCATGACTTACAGTTACACCTAAATCTTAACACTAATAGAATCACAAAAAACCATCGTTAACTGATATGCAAAAAATTCTCTCAGTAAATTATTACAAAAAATGTTAAAACATGAAGCTGACGACATCGACACTACTTACCTACATATATATAATTATATTTTTAATACAATTATAATAAAAAAGTGATAATGTAATGTGATTTTGATGTATGAAATTTATTTTTAATTTTGAATCATATCATTTACCATATATTTACATTGAAGAAAATGATCATTACCTATATTAGAAGTAACGTCTAAATCTACCATACATCTAAACATATAATACATATTATGTCATTATATGTTTTATATACACTTAAATATTAAGACCAAGATCATGGGACTCATATTATTCTATGTAATTAATTTTAAAACTCAGATAAAAACGTTTATATTTAGTATTTTTTACATGTTTTTTTTTATTTTACACCTTAGCTTGATTAGTATTGTGGTTAAACGCTAGAATTTTCTTGTAAAATATTGGTATCTATTACCAAATGAAACAATAAAATGACAATATAAACAACAATTTTAAGTAAATTTAGTATTTAAAACATATATAAAAGTATATGGCTGCTAATATTTCATAGATAACAATTTAGTTTGCGATTTAGATGATTCACACTAAAATAATGATAATATTAGCATCAAACAGGTGGACAGTTCAAAGTCGCAAGTCCCACAAGTATCTTAAGGGTGTTAAGATATTAAAAACGTTACATAGTGACAGCATCGCTGGAATAAAATCGTAATAATAAACATTTTTTTTGCAAGATTTTATAGAAGCTTCTTGTGTATAAAATGTTGTATAACATTTATTGTATACGATTTTATTATGCGATATATTGACCGATATATAAAATACTTGTGAGACATGCTCCAGTAGAGACATCGCTGTAGCTCTTTTTTTATTGCATTTAGAGTAGAATCATTATAGTGTAATATCTTCCAAACGAAATTATAATTAACATGTAATTTTGTTAATATTAGATGTTTAAAAATATTTTCAGCCACACACAAAATGTCATAAACTCATTACTAAACAAATATGTATTTAAAAAGAAATGTTTAACTCTCAAATAGAAAAGAATAGATTAAGTAATTATACAAGAAAATTCTAGCGATTTATTTTTCAATGGAGACTTGAAGGCAAGTCGGTAAATCGCATGTCTCTATTAACACCGTATCTGCTTTTCAAATTAATTTTCTTTTCAGTAAGAATAATTAAATACTTTTTAATGCATAACTTTGTCAATTATCATAATTTCATCACAAACTTGACAGTCACAATTTTTTAAATGTAAATAAGTAAATAATAATAAAAATGTTGAATGTTATTTTTAATGTCGCTATAAAATATCTGAAGTAATTAATTAATTCCTGAAATAATCAAAAAAATATCATTTTCCACACCCTACATTGTTAATAGGAACATGCGAAATCATTAAGTACGTACTATGCTTATGTTTATTTACATTAAAGGAGAATTCATTAGAGTATGTAAATGTCAAATCAAAGTGAATATAAGTTACATTAATTTCAACAAAAGTGTTATGTTCGAAAAAGTTGCAACTCTTTAATTAATTAACTAAAAACATAAAAGACAACAATCTATGTAATATATTGATCATATTTTCAATTTTGAACATTAGTTAGAAATTTATATGAGAATGAAGAAGATAAGAGAAACATCTCTAACGTATCGTAACTAATCGATATATGACATTTTAAACGCTACTTTATAAAACGGATTAAATTTAATATTTAGTTAAATTACACACCAAACATAGTAATATTAAATATTACGTTTAGAACAAAAAACCTCTTAAGAATGAATTATTTTTAAAAACCTATTTGCAATATTATTATCTTTTTGTTTTGAACATTCCTAAAATCTAAAAAAGTTTTCTATAATTCACTCACACATGAATATAAATTTTACTTGACGTCTTAAAAAATACAATTTTACGAGAATCAAAAAATACATTTACTTTTGTTAATCTAATAGTTATGATTAAGGTGATTTTTACATTGAAATTTAAAATATTTGGCACATTACATCCCTTTCTTTGAAACTGAGTTGAATTTGTTCGCCTATTGCTGGCGCCGCGTTACTTCGAATAATATAATATTCTACTGATCTATATAGAGTAGATACTACTTATTGTAATACACATATTTTATTAAATGAAATATAAGAGATTGATTAATTATCAATATATGTTATTACTAGTTTACTATTAGGTACAAACCTACAAATTACGATAGACCGGTCTATTAAAATTACTCCAGTTTAGTCTTTATTTAACGTTATTGTTCTAGTGTTAACAAACTAGGTTTCACATTATAAGCAGTAAGTAACTGTTAAATATGTACTATCATTAATTTTAGTAAATTTTAAAACACCACTACATTATTTAGTCAGGTCTATGCAAAAATCTCAAGAAGAGATATTTACAATAATTATAAATGCCAAAACGCCGTACATTTCATTACATAAAAATATTACACCAATGAAAGAAGATAATGATTTTTTATGACTAAAATTCTAAATATGTCTATGTTTTCTTTTTGTTTTCTAAATAAAAGTATCCAAAATGACATTAACTATATTTCAGTATATGGAGATGTAACAGCTTATAATGAATGAAAAGTTGAATGAATAAAAATTATGAATTTTATGTATGAATCCTACATTATGCGAGAATTGTTAGTTTCTGATATAATACTATTATTATTATTTTAATATATTAATATACACATAATAATTATATAAAAATATATATCGTTTATCTAAAAAATGCTTAAAAATACACTCTCATCCACTATATATACATGGGATGGGTATTTATTTATTAAACTGTTATAATCCCTGGGTCTTCTATCATATACGTAGTTTATTTTATCTTAAAGCTATAAAATAAATCTAGTTGAGGTGGATTTCAGTTTGGTTGTGTTGTATTTGAATTACATATATTGTATTACATTTTTTTGTAATACATACATTATTACAAAAACTCGCCATACAATATTTTAAGTCTAAGTTTAATCGAATAAAGACTTAAAACGTTTTTGGTGACCAAAATTTTTTAGACAATAAAAGCTAGTAAAACAGCCTAAATATTCTTTGCCAAATAGATCAATATAGTAAAAAAAATATTTTATTACACGAAAAAATATTTTGCATATCTATAAGCTGCTCCATATAGCTATTATCTTATAGCTTAGTTTAAATCTAAGTCTACTTCAACATAATTTTAATATTGTGAGTTAATCAAACTATTATTATTATTTAAATGTACGAACTACAAAATAATAAAAATCTTAGACTTTCTACCAACAATTACTTTCAATGCACGACAAAACATATATTTTACATACATCTTGAAAAATGATTTGATTTTATAAATTATTTTCACGTTATGAATATAGACAAAGAGATATAAGAAAGATTAAAAAGCATATGATAATATATAGCATACTTTTAAAAAATATGTTTCACTTACACAATAACTTGTATGCGTAATATCTCCTGCCATTTAAAGTCCAATCTTAATCAATAATTGTATTCACAAAATTTTAAGAGCCTAACGTCAATGGTACATGATACATAAAAAATATATATATTGAAAAAAAACGTCAATTTCAATGCACGACGAAATTGTACATAATATATTACAAATTTGACATATATCTAATTTATTATTTTAAATTATTTTCAGACGAATATAGACAATTAATTAATAATAAGATTAAAAGGCATTTGTTAGCATATAACATATCTTCTTTCCAAAAATATATACATCTTATACAATAACTAGTGTGCGTAACTTGGCTTCATCTCGATGGAATGGGTACATCAAGGTTTTACTTTATATCCAATCTTAATCAATACTTGTATTAACAAAGGTTTAAGAGCCTAACATCAATTGTACATTTAAAAAAGAATGTCACTCTAATTTACTGAATTTAGGGGTAATTTTAGGGGTTTTTGTAACTAGACTTTAATTTTAGTGCTACACCTAAGTTAGATCTTAATTTACACAGATAATATTATTTTTTTAAAGAGATGTGCCGATTAGTCCGTAAAACGGAATCGTAATCCGTCACTAGTCGGTGATTATTTGGTTAAGAACGCGGATGATCCAGCTTGGTACTTTGTAATTTGCCATATGATTTCCAATCTCCGTATTGCAGGATCCCACACCTCGCACTCTGAGTGATTACAGTGATCAAGATCAGGTACTTAGAGGTCAACATTAAGTTGAAAATGTTGTTGGTTTTTATTATATTTTATAATAAGACTAGCTGAGACTTCCACTAAATAAGAATGTTAACTTGAAAAAAATCTATATATTTTCGGTATTACTATATCCTGATAGACTTGAAGTTTTCCAATTATTTTTTTTACTTTATTTTACTTTAATTTTATTATTTATTATGCAAATTATTATTTTACAGACACTATCAAAACTGTGAAATTTATATATTTCAGCGAGTTTGATAAAAGGTTATTACATTGCATGTAATTTTACAGTAATTTTGTCAGACATTATACTTTAAATAGATTTTTTTATTTATGACCTGATGGAAATAAAACGAACACTAAATGTTGGGAATTTGGCCAAATGCAATAGCGAAAACGTTTTAGAGATTAGGGAGTTCAAACGCATAGACGAACAGGATATAATTTAAAAAATTATTAGGTAAGGGAGAGCTGTGTTGGTTTTTCAATTCAAAGGCTATAAGCTATATTTTCGCCAAACGTGAAAAGTTAAATATATGATACTTAGTTTAGAATTTAATTATAATTATTTTATTTTATTTCTTAGTCTGTTAGTCACCTCTGATTAACAGGCGAAGTTTTTGTGTCTTGCAATAAATTGATTTAAGATCATTTAAGATATAAATTTAATCGCTGAATTGAATGAAAGTTTATAACAAATCAAACCCTATTTTATCATCAGTAATACCATATTAATTTGTTTGAGATTATTTGATTCCTTGAGGCTAAAATTATCAAATGGAGTGGGGTAAATATTGACATGTTAATTCTTACCCCGTATGATTGTGGTAGTGAACCGAATGATTTTTTACAATAACAACGGTTTTACTATTATATTGGTTTTAAGAATGAGAAATTACTTAAGAATACAAGAGGTCCAATACATAGAGGTCTCAAGAAATATTTAATCTGGCAGCTAAGGAAGTTCTAAAAAAAATATGCAAATTTAGAGATGTTGCTTCTGAATATAATATTTGTCATGTGCCACTGTTTTAATATGTAAAGAAATAAAGAGAGAGCTTCGATTGAAGTGGCTTATAAAAAAAACCGTTTAATTTTCAATTCAGAATGAGAAGCCATGTTGGCAAATTATTGGACAAAATGTATTAATATTTATTTTGGACTGCTACCAAATGATGTAAAGAAATCTGTTTATTAACATTTATAGCTTATTAAGATACTTGAAGATTGCCTAAGACTATAATGTTAATATAACTTTAGACGTTGAGTTTAAAGTCTGTCTTTATGTATGTTGCTTATTAGGGTTATTAAGACACATATAGATTGTCTAATATTAAAAAGTTTATATAAATATAGTTTAGGTCATGCATTAATGCTACAGCATTAAACGTCTTTAAACTGTAAAAATTGTATATTGTTTTATGGTACACGATGAAGACTTTTAAGATTATTTATAATACAAAGTTTATGTTAGTTAAACCAAGTATTAAGTTTCAAATATTTATGTTTGTAGGCTAAAATACCTCGTCAGCGTCACCGGGCGGAGAGGCAAGCGCGCCTTTGATGGACCAAAGCATGCTATTAATAAAAAAATATAACAAAAAAAACATATTATTTGAAATATAAAGTATCGTGTTAAATTTGTTAGTACCAGCCCCGCTCTCCCCTACTGGGTTCTATAACATTGATAAATGCACACAATACTAGATTTTCTCATATACTAACTTTCACGTATATACATCGATCAGTTATATATTTTATATTAGATAGTTTTTCTGTTTTTCAACATTTGTTTCTGTTTCTCTGATTCTTTTTTTTACTTTTTTTTTTACTTAGGAGATGTACCTTACTGACTGAGGTAAGAACCACGCACAGCCGCAACCACTGTGCGTAGAAACGTGAAATTTGGACAGATGTTTATTTTCATTATCTGGAAAATTCACTAGGAAGGGATTTTGAAAAATTTTAACCCTAAAGGAATGAAATAAGGGTTGAAAGTTTGTATGGATTTTTTTTAAATCGGCACCGATTGTTATAAAATTTGAAATTCAGACTCTTAAAAATATTTCATTGAACACGTGTTTCATGGTTTTTAGAATTCACCCCCTAAGGGTTCAAATAAGAGTCTTTTAAATAATAAAAGTCTTTAAAACGCCACCGATTTTTTAAAAAAAAAAAATTCAAACTCTTAAAAATATTTTATGGAATACGTGTTTCGTGGTTTTTTTAGAATTCACCCCTTAGAGTGCAAGTAAGCGGGTGAAGCTGTGCGCGCCCCCTAGTCTTGTATTATATAAGAATTTACGAAAACGCAAATAGCGAAATCCCGCGGGATTGAAAATTCCTACTCTTGTAAATACCGACATTGAATATAGGCTATGGGATTGGAAGCCCTAATTTGTATTTAATTTTTAGTAAGATGTAGGTAGGCGGAATGACTTTAACCAAGATTTGATTAGTTTATTATTTTGAAATAACATATTATTTTGAAATAACAACATTTAAACTTTAGTGAACTGGTGGTAATTTTTTTTACGTTCAAAAAATGAAGCATGTAATTTCTTATTTTGAATAAAATTATTTGACTTTTTGACGTTTTTTTTTTATTTTAATATTTAAGTTTTTTTTTCTGTCATAAGCTGACCCTAATAACAATGGAATGTTGTTAAAGAAGTTATTTTGTTTAGATTACCAGCTAAGAGAGATCATTTGATCTCAACATTTTGGGACCAGTCGCAAGAACAGATTAATCGGCATACCAAAGTCATAATCGGCACATTTCTATTTTTAAGTTGGCTTAAGTAATTAAGAAAATATATACTTTTAGTAAGAGGGCAAACAACTAAATTTGTTAGTCAAATATCTCAATGAATATAAAATACGAGGCGGATTGCCGACAAGTTTAAAAATAATATAACAACTAAACATAAGCAACTAAGTGTTAATATCACGACTATTGTCCACGTTGTATTAAAACTAAGCAAAACTGCATCAAAAACAGATATTTCTTTTGCATATACACATCATATTTATTTAAATAGAATAAATTTTAAAATCAACCCATTTTATATATCTTTTTAATGTATATAAAATTCAATAAATATCTTTCTTGCATTTTGACCCCGTTCAAAGATTGTTTTCATTTAATATGAAATAAGGCTAACGTTATACGATGTTTGAGGTTTTCGCTATTTTAACACATTTTAAATGAAACATGTTAACCGGACATTATACATTTTAGGAAACCCGACTTTTCGAACACTATAGTAGTCACAGGTAGACTCGAGGTGGCAATGAGTTGACTCTATCTTGCCCTCTGGTGTCGCGGGTTTCTGACTTAGTTATTTCATTTAAAATGCTTACGTTATTATCTTTAAACTATGAAAAAATATTATTTTTTTATTTTAAATGTGTTCAACTATTTAAAAAAAGATGAAATGAATGTGGTATAAAATATGCACACTAATAGTATAAAGTATTTGAATCTGTTCCTTGGTGCGGTTTTGCTTACAAAAATAACCCTAAAACTAATAATTGAACGCAGGAAGTACAACTCAAAATTTAAACTAAGAACTTAAATCTAAAAAAATCATTGAATCATACTAAATCTAAATGAAAATTCAAACTTTTCGTAATAGAAAGAAAAAATGTGTAATAGCTTTAAAAAGGCAAAGGTGAAGCTATATTAGATATTTAAAAACCTACTACGTAGAAGTGACCATACAATTATGTTGATATTTAGGTTTAGTAGGTACATGTACTTATTATCTGATAAAAAGTATAACCATATAACCTAATAGCAAAATCATATTATTATCATGCATATATTAATACATACTAAAATTATGAATTTACTTTAAAAACAATACAAATTGGTAAATATTACTAAAATAATGACTAATTTGTATTAGTTTTTATTAAAGTTCTGACATTTGTAATCCACTACTATATTAGGCCCGAGTTCAAGTGAAAATATTATATATACATTCGACTTAATTAACTGTAATATATTTTGTTAATAATAATTTTATTCATAATATGTTATATATTAACGTAAAACGTTTTGCAAAGTCATATTATTATTATAATTAACTTCTTATTAGGCCAAAGGATATAGATTAAATAATAGTTTTATATACAAATTCTACTGTCTATTGATGATCTTCGGGTATGCATGCGCTTTTTATATATTTTTATATATATATACAATAGACATTTTAATTATTACCACGACTTATATCCACGACGACGACAAATTGTAAGTACACATACGAGTATAAAAATATATACCAAACTACCTAATTATTAGTACATTTAATCAGAATTTATAAAAACGCCGAATTAAAGTTATACTCTATAAGGATAACATATATCTATTATTTTGCAGCCCTATACAATGTAAATAAATTGGCAAATAGTTATGTGTCTAATTTTTTATTTTGTTTATGTTTATTGAACCATGAAAAATGAGCCTAGAGTCATATTATCATGTGGAGGTACGTTTAGCTCGTGATATTATATACAGACAGTTCAGTATAATGAATATTTTCATAATTATTAATGTGATGATCTTAGCTCCAACATCAATGTTCCAGCATCTTTAATTAAAAATCTTCTGTTTTTTTTATAATTTAGCTGGTCTATAATGGTTCTATCCAGGTATGATAATTTTCAAAATCAATTGTACATTATGCAGCCCAGGTGCAATAGAAAAACCACAAAAAAAACTCTAATCCATCGTGTAATTCCAATATTAGTGTGTACCAACTGACGAACCGACAAAAACACAAGTCGCAAAATATAGAGACAAAATATGTGATAATTTAATTTTTTGTTTCATTATTATTTTCTAGAGATGAAGAGTCAAACATGCATTCGGTTTACCAACAAGCCCAATATACATACAACAATTTTCCTGAAGTTCTAAACGATAATACGACAAAACCTCTATGTCCACATTTACCTATATTTAATTATGAAAAAAAAGTCCTATTTAAGTTTTGTAGGCAACGCAAGTTCAAGGAGAGATAATTAGTGCTAAAATTGCTCAAACTAAACTTGCTAAAATTGCTTAAAAAACACTAAATGATCACAAATTTTCCAAATAAAAAAAATTATAAACAAACACGAAATAAGTTCGGTTAAGTTTTTTAATTATCGGACACGCAGTTCAGTTGAGCACGAATCGTTTTAGGTTATATGGAGAACACATGGAGAAAGAATAAAATGAAATTAATAAAACCATCATGATTTTAACATTGTTGTTCTACATTTAGAAAAGAGAGAAGCTATTACCAACAAGCATTATTAATGTTTGTTGGTTATAGTATAATATATACTATAAAACCGTCAATACTAAAAAATTTTTTGACAAAATTTTAACTTTCTGAATGGCTAAAGAATTGGAATTGAATATAGAAGAGCTTTGTATACTTCTATTTAAAATAATACCTCTACTCTTTAAATGGATACAATTATTGTGTATTTTTGAATATTTATTAGTCCCAATTATTAATGTGCTTTCGAGCATGCCCGTTGAGGAAAAATAATTTTAATCGGGTAAAAATGAGATAAAATTATAGGTCTCAAGTTTAAAAGATGCAGTAAAAATATAGCCTTCGCCTATAACAAAAAGGAATAAAACACCTTATTCTTTGGCAATTAAGTGAATATTCTCTGTAAATTAGTTTGGGTAGACTTTTAGACCTACGAAATAATTCAAATTCAAAATATGTTTTTATACAAAAATAATTCTTCAAGCACGTTTTGAGTCATCGAATGAACATAAATCTACCACCGGTTTGGATGACAGTTCTAGCGAAGAGAGCCGACAGTAAACTCAAATCACTTTTTGGTTAAATAAATCCAATTTTGTATTTCAGTATAATGGTACCTATCCTGCACTAAATTCAGATGACCTTGATTCCATGCATATTTATCATTTAAGCATTCTATTTCTGTAATAGATTGCAGATTAAAGAGAGTTCCAGTTAAAATACAGCCTTCATCTGTATAAAAACAAACAAACAAACAATAAAGTATTATTTTGGGTCATTCGGTTTATTTTATTTCTCTTAACGCAGGAAAAGTTCAGTATTGGGTAGGGTAAGGACACCATGACCCATCTCCAAGGAATTTATAAGTAAAATGTTAGCTTCCTACTCGTAATGTAATGAGTTTATATACATATAAGGATTAATCTCTATTACACCAAATTATTCGCATCGCATAGGGCTGTAAACTATATGCTAGGGTTAAGGGGCCGCGGGGTGAGGGACTTCTCCACACTCATTACGTCCCCGCTGGACCCCTATCTACTCACTTATAAGTTATTACTGAAGTATCGTAGTCACTGGGTCGTTAGATTTATGCATGTTATACATTTATATATCCTATTTAAAAATAACAACATTACATGTTTTACATACTAATCTCCTTTAAAAAGCATTTATAATGCCAATTGTTTAAATTTTAAATTTTAAACGTTAAAATAGACTGTATTATACACATTAAGCCAATTTATATTACCTTAATTCTATAAATAAAATTAAACTGCGGTACTATGAAATAGTTAAGTTAGTTGAAACTTGATAGAGATATCAAAATATATCTTAAAATTTTACAGTTCCCAATAACTTGAATGTAGCTTATGAAGATAAAAAGTAAAACAGTCATAATTTAAGTTTTTCCTCTTATTAAATGCAACTAAGAAAAGAGAAGACGATCGGTTCTTCTTAATAAATAATAATCCATAAAGTAAAATACTATTGACATAAATAATCTTTGAGCTCAGATATCTCCGAGTCATTTAGACAGTTCAGGAAATGTGTGCAAATTAGAATAAATAGTCAAAAGTAACTTATATTAGTAGCATATTTGAGGAATCGACTTATTTGAAAAGTATCAGAAAAGTGAAAAAGTCAGTTTCTTAGAAGATTCTTTCTAGATCACGTAATAACTATGAACTCTGATAATCCATATCACTTTTCCGATACGTTCAATATCATATTTAATTTATTGTTTTTTTTTTAATGATTTATAAGAGGAAATATTTTTTTTTGTTGATTAATTTCAGAAATAAATCGATAACGAGATCAAATTTTAAACTATACAGGGTGGAACTGTCAGCACCATTTTAAATGAAACCAGTTTAACCTACTCTATAAAAGCCTAATACATTTTTTTTCCCAAAAATGAAAAAGTGATTTTTTCAAACTTCTGACGCGTAAACTTCATTTTTTACTTGTGCCCACAAAAAAAATCAAGCGGCGTGAGGTCCGGGAAACGGGCAGGCCACCGCCGAGCTCCATACCTTCCGATCGATGTTGCATTGACTAAAACATCGTAACATCGGACATATAATCGATATTTAATCGCGTACACGTGGTTTCAAAATGATTACTTTTACAGTTAATTGTCAATTTATTTCAAAAAAATATGGCCGCAAGTCACTTTATATCGCAAAAAAACGCTTATTTTGACACTATAAAGGAAATCAAAATTAATAAGATACTTTCAGTTGACCTAGAATTATGAAATTTGGCAGCTAGCATATACAGGTACTAACTAACTTAGGAAAAAATCTAAAAACTATAATATATATATAAGGTAAAATAACATTGGCTTAATTTATTTTAAATGTAATCCTATAAATAATGTAAGAAAACATAAAAATGGCGGCTATGTCTGCGACATTCAGATTTAATTACTAAACAGAAACATTTTCTTATTGACGAATAATTAAATACTGAGCCCTATTAAATTAATGCGATTTGGACGAATAATGCAGTACTGAAACATTTAATCAGGTTAAGTTTTTTGATTTAAATGCATATATGCAGAATTTAAAGAGTGATGCAAGGGCAAATAAATAAAACTTTGCATTTAAAATATTCGAGATATCTTATTTTAATTATCTGCTATCATAATTTAAAAAGAGGCGCTCGGACCGTTTAGATGAGCGTTAATATGCCATTTAACCCCATCCTACCTTTCCTTGAAAATTGGAAGTTTTAGAAATTCCTTTTCCTGCAGCCGAATGCGCTGTGCGGATGCTATAAAATACTAAGAGAAAATTATTATATATGCTATAAAACACTAAGAGAAAATTATTATACTATCATATTGTTACTATTATTCATCCAAATCGCACTAAAACGACTTAAAAGATAACTATATTTTATCACTCCGTTGACGAGTATCTCCTAGACGACGTTTCCTAACACTATAAAACCTTATTTGGCAGATATTCGTGTACATTTACAATCTTAAATTTAATCGTAACTTAGAATTGAATTTTTATGTTATTTTTTTATGTTATATATTTATATGAAGTTCTATATATTTTATATGCTGTAAATAACATTGATATGACTTATGCAAATGAAATAATATAATTTATGCTTGTATGTTGCATTTAAAAAGCTTCTTTATATTTAAAAAAAAAACGATTTAAATTATAAGTACTCACAATTCATTTATTAAGTGAAGTTCATATAATATAATAATCTCGGCTATCTTGTAAACGAAGATAATAAAAAACGAAGTTAATAAAGAAATAAAAAAAGATTTTGACCAAATGACCAAATACACTGTGTTAAGATTTGAGAGTTATATAGAAGTTTATACTTTAGTCAAACGCATTATGGTGTCAATAGCATATCATTTAAAACAGAAGAGAGAATTGCAGTTGCCATTACTATTAAAGCCCCCCAAGCAATAGTATTTTACGTATATTAATCATTGAAGGAAATACGAACAACTTATGACGAAAATCGATTTTATTATGCAACATGGATGGTATACCATCTAGAATTATGGTGAAATAGTGAATGTTGTTTATGGGTATAATTTAGTATATCAGCATAACTCTAATTGAGATAACATCCAGTAGTTAAAGGTGGATAAGAATATCGATATAACACATTTCGCCTTAAGTTTATTAAGTCTGTTATAATAAGGTTTTTTTTCCGGTATCAAACAACAATACTAAAAATGCAGTGATATTTCACAAAATTTGCTATATACAAAAAGTCTCAGATATTTTATTGACACCTTGATCGGTGGATGAATGGGGAGTATGTATTTCAAAGAATTTTGTAACATTATAACAATTAATTATCAAGAAGAATTTATATTTTATCAAGTTAATTACAGCATATATCGGTTTAGTTAAATACGTGACAGTTATACTACGCATGGAGTGTTAATAATCTGCAAGATCATAACTATTTTTTAATACATCCTTATGTATTATATTATCTGTATAATACATATTTCCATTTTAGAATTCATACTTTTTAAACTCAACTTTTTAATAAATTAAGAATTAAAAAGAAGATTACCTTTTTATCACACATATTACTTTCCATTTACTTTGATTAAAAAATATATATGATATAAATATAAAAAATCAGCTTCATGTTGTATTACAGAAATAAATTTTTAAGTATTTCTCATATCCAAACACGCATATCAGTTACTTTTCTTCAAAATGTGGAAAATATCTTAATAATAAAATTATTGGCTGCCAGTTTAATAAAGACCAAGTTATGATTTACGTTAATAAACGATTTTGAACAAAAAATACAGATTAATAATTTCCCATATACAGCTTTTATATAGCAATTTCGATATATAATTTTTACATAACAAAATAGGCTGAAGTTCAGCAACTTTTTAATGATTTTTTAAAAACTTATTCATGTAGGTAAATATTAAAGTAATAATTTAATTTCTTATAACGCATCATATCTAATATGGGGACCTTAAAAATAATTATTTAGAATTACCCAAAAACATCAGTGCACACTTATACTGTTTATATGTAAAAGGTAATATTATTTTCTTTTTAAGAATATAACTGAAAGCCAATGTTTTGATTAAGGCAAGGCCGTCCAAGTACTACGTAGCGTAATGTTAGACAATTTATAAATTTTGGCCCCCTACCTCCTATAGCGGGCCATACAAAAAAGTAATAAATTTTGAAGAAAACAAAATACAGTCGAAAGATTTCATGTAAAACAAAAATGCGAAAATTTAACAACTTAGGAGGTTTTAATTTCTCAGTTATTTAAATTTTATTTAAATGATAAACAACATTATGCGTTGTTCAATTTTCTTCGTCCCGTTTTATTTTACAAGATAAAATCAATCAAAATGGTGTTATGTAATACTTGAACCCTCTACTAAAGACAAAATTAGATATATATAATATAAAAACATGTTTTTATTATTTTCTTTTTGTTTTAATATACAGTATATACATATATAACTCCTATATGAATGCACTGATAAAATTATGTTTTCTTTTTTATTTTAATTGGTTAAACCAAGAAATAACAGCCATACAAAAATATTTTTTATAAATATTTCTCAAAATTCGTAAATAATATAATAGTGAAGATAGAAAGGTTTATCAAAAATAATGAAATTTAAAATTTCATTCATTCAAATCATTCTCACAAATAGATAAGAAGGTAGCTTACAATTTAGATTATTTTAGTTTGAATGTTAATATTGAAGCGAGAAAATGGGTAAATCGAGGACAATTTTTAACCCAAGTTACTTTATGATAAAAAAAATTTTACTAAAATGACAAAAGAATTATCTATTT
Organism: Heliconius himera; assembly: GCA_021202915.1. NCBI lineage: Eukaryota > Metazoa > Arthropoda > Insecta > Lepidoptera > Nymphalidae > Heliconius > Heliconius himera. Next base: position 1,165,229 of record JAJHJA010000086.1, read on the forward strand.
TTAAATGGCAACAAAGTTTTAAAACAGGCAGAATATTAATTTTCGTCACAACATACTTCCATTATTTAAACTAAAGTTTAATTTTACGATACAAATTATTTTTATAATTATTTTTCATATGTTGCTCCTCGTTGAAATCAAAGAATCCTGTTGATAGTAAATTATGAAGTATGTATTTTCATATAAATTGCAAGTTACCTCAAATTATATTCTTTAGAAAGGTTTTATTTCCTCCTGTTTAACCACACCCATTTCTTGAAGCAGTTCCTCTATACCTTCGGGCATTCGACCCTGGTCGAGCTCTAGATTCCATTTGTAGTACTGTAAAAAAGATTTACTAAATGTTATAACATACAAAAAAATAATTAAGAACGATATGACGACGATTTAATAATTTGATGATAATGATGAACGAATTAAATTCAACTCAACTGAATTGTTTTCATTCACTCTGGTAAGAAGCCCAAGCGTGACATTTAACACGCGAAAATTAGAAACTTATCTTGCCGGCCTTGCTATATATACAGATATATTCGTACATCGTAAATAAAAAAAAATCGATGAGGGTAGCTCATAAAGCTATTTTTGGTAGATCCTATAATATATAGATCCTATAAAAAAAATATCGTGGCAGAGTAGCACAAGCGTGCGACTGAAAACGCGACGGTTGTGGATACTATTCCCTGTCGGGAGACCAAATTAATCTTATCTTGCCGGCCTTGCTATATATACAGATATATTCGTACATCGTAAATAAAAAAAAATCGATGAGGGTAGCTCATAAAGCTATTTTTGGTAGATCCTATAATATATAGATCCTATAAAAAAAAATATCGTGGCAGAGTAGCACAAGCGTGCGACTGAAAACGCGACGGTTGTGGATACTATTCCCTGTCGGGAGACCAAATTAATTATTATTTATTAATAGTAAGTTGCATTCCCCTAGTAACAATGCAAAGAGCAGCATTAATATCTGCCACTCTATACGCAACGTTTCATAAATTCAGGGAACCCTGCAATATGCAAGATATAGCGTTAGGCTATAGCGTTCAGTTGAAAAAATAATTTGTAAAAAAGTTCGTATTAGTATTCTATCTTCATTTTGGCCGTTTTGTAAAGAACATGGCTATTGTATCATAGCAATCGAGCATGTGCCCTAATTTTGAAGTAAAAATAGTTACAAGATCTTTTTATTGCTAGATGATTTCCATTATGCAAAATAGTAAGTACCAAAAACTAAAAATAAACACGGTTGCATCGCTTTTTACTGCAGGAAAGTCTATTGGCAACAAATTCTAAAACACCAACCTTATCGAGCTCTTTCCTCAGCGCCAGCACCGATCGTTCCCTATCAGCGACCAGTTCTTCCAGGTACTGGTAACGAAGCTTCTTGCGGGCGCGGCACTCACGCGCCGATTGCCTGCTACGTTCTGAAATATATACATTATGATCTTCTTAAATATGAAAAATAAAAGCCAAATAGAAACAACGCCTTGGCACTGTTTTATTTGTGTATGCCATGTTTTTTTCTTTTTTTCTTTTTATAATAATTAAATTTTGATTTGAGGCAATCGGAATCTAATCCTAATACATTGCATTTTCCATTTTTCACCGGAATTAAAAATAAATGTGTGTTTAGTATCAAAAGTCAACAGAGCGCTTTGTCTTAAATTTTAATTTAGCTCAATTTTCGGTAAAGTGAAAGCAATATTTGGATGGAGATATAATTCCAAACAATCAAAATTAGTATTTATAGTAAATGTGAAACTGAAACTTTAAGATATTATGTCTTCTAAACTGTTACCTATATTATCCGTATCATTTTAAAAATTGACGTTTCGTTTTCAATGTGCCTTTGCCAAAAAAGTTCTTAGCCTCTCGCCTATTCTGTTTATAGAATATGAACAAATTTAATAAATATAATCTGTATGTTTATACACGAAAACATGTATATAAGCAAATTGTGCTTCGATTATCCGGTTCAGTACTGTCGTATAATCACTTACACGGGGGCATCAGATACAAAAATATCCATAAAAATATATAATAATAATATTGGACAACCCTTACCCAGTTTAGCCTTCATGTCCTGTTTGTCGAGTTGCGCCTTTCTGCCAGGTCTGCGGCCGCGCTTGCCCCCCTCCCGCCTCTCGCCCCCGTCCGCGCCGGACGCGCCTGTTGACCCGAACAGCCCGCCTAGGGTCTCCTACAAAATCAATATTGGAAATTATACATATAGATTTCTACAAATATAATTAATATTATTAATATTATTTGATATTATTTGATATTATTTGATATTATTTGATATTATTTGATTATTCGTTTTGCAACCATTTTTATATATCAATCGTTGGATTGATATAATTTAGTACTAGTATTGTACATATATATTATTATGGAAAAGCAATTCTCTTGATATAATATGATAAATTGATCAGTATAGAGAACCCATTCATTCTTGTCGACGATGACCTTAGTGCATGTATGCACCTTTACTTTTCTTAAAACATTTAGAATTCCACTTTGATTTTTAAATTGATTAAAAATATTATGCGCAATATTAAATTGATTCACTGATTTAACAAGGCTTTGTCAATTATTATATCTACATAATTTTATTTACCTTCACGCTGTATCCCGCACATAGAAATGTAGGCAGAGGGATACTGGGAATATATTATTAAGACACTCCGTTCCGCCAAATATTGATACATTGCGTGGACGTGGACGAGGACGGAACCAGGTCAAATTATTAACGAAACGCTCTAAATTGTTGCAAAATTTCCACAAAAAATTTGTACATCCACTATAGTCGAAATGTATTCTCTGAACAAATTAAAATTGATCTACGCCAAAATCAAATAAGATTACGCTAACAAGTACTTTACAGGTGATCCAACATGTCCGAGACATTGGTAACAATTTACTTTTGTTATAAATAGTCGTTCTCGTCACACACAGGTGATTGCCAAACTGAAAACCCTCCGCTCGTCACGTCATTTGACGACAGACTGATTTTTGACTATTGCAGTACGGTCAACTAGTCGTGGCCGCTCTGAAGTTAAGTATTGTGAACTTTTGCCGTAAGAAAATAATCTAACTCAGGGCTGCCACGACTCGTTAAACGTAGTTTTCCTCCATTCAGATTTTTTACGTATATGTTTTTAATACTTAGTTATAAATGTTTATAATAATAATGATTATATTTAATGCATTCCCAGGGAATATTTATTTGCATTTTATCCCAGTGTCCACAGCGAAAGGAACGGACTCTTTTTAAATAAAATAGGTTTACATTTCCACCAAAAAAGTTTTGTATTTTGTAATTACTTCACTCTGCTCCTTAGAACTAAGTTTCTTAAAATCAAGTTAAGTCATTTCCACTCTTTTACATAAACTTGTGCAACGATTGGGTTAATCAAATCTAGATTAGATTAGATGATTCTTTCAAATTTCTACAATCAATGTCTTTAATGTAATTGCACAAATTTTAGACGTGAACATTATATTTAATATGCTACCCATTGTAATTGACGCTAACCAAATTTACAATAGACATTAAAAAATAGAAATTGAGTTTAAGTGCAAACTAAGGGCTTAAAAAAATCACAGTTATTAACAAAAATAGAGTACATACAACCTCATTGTGTTATATAAAACACGTTTAAGTCATTTCTTCAATTAAAAAAAAAACAAATCAAGAAATCGTAAGCGAAGATTGATAAACAGTAAGCAAATTTTATGAGCACATAAAATATCCTCAGATAAATACGTTCAAGGCGGTCCTAGGTCGATGCCACCGATGCAATGCAACGTTCCTATTCAATATTAACGCATAACAGATTTTAATATTCATTTGCATTAATAAACATTTTTAAGTGAATCTTGTTCTTTGAATTTGCTTATTTTGTTGAATTTTTTGCCAATATTATTTATTTTGTCATTTATTTTACAAGGTCGCCAATTACGACTGATTTTGATATAGCTGCAGACATTTCGAACGTTAGTACTTATTCCAAAAACTTTGGCAAAAGTGAAAACTTACAATCACTTCTTTTTTTTCAATTCAGTTGCTGTATCCTGCATGTAGCAGGGTAGGCAAGGGAACCTAGTGTTTAATCACTCCGCTCACCATTTTCTACCTAAATATCTTATTAGTTATAGCGTTCTTTCTTATAAGTTCATCAATACATGATGACGTACTAATACTAGACCTTGTCACATACGAGTACATGATAATTTTATTTGCTGGGCACCTAATATACAGGGTAGAAGTGTCAGCGCTCCTTTTACAGGAACAGCATATAGGGTAAAAAAATTATTCAAGATACCTCAACAATTTAGACGTAGCATTTATTTTTCATTTCACGGTGTTTATCCATACCTGTATTTCGTGTGACGCAGTTACGCATAGATACCAATAAGGTAAACACATACTACTACAAAAATATTACTAAAGGTTAATCAACTTTGGACTTTGCCGCCAATACTTACGACTCGATTTCGGAATGAGGCGTATGCGGCGGTTTCCCTTTGATAGGTTAGTGTGTTTGCGTCATTCTTAACAAATGGCGTTTTATTTTACAACGATAATTTTAATATTAATTATTTTGTTTGAAAAAATCACTCTTTCATTTTTGGCAAAATCTCTTTTGTTTTAATTGTAGATAGATTTTTATAGAGTAGTTAAAACTGTGCTTTCATTTAAAGTGGTGATGACAATAACACTCTGTATAACATATTCGTCCATACATAGGTGCAGATAACATGAACTAAGCATTAGTACCTCCGAGCTATCTTTACGGTAGACATGGTCAGAGATAAAGCCTTGTGAAATACGATATACATAATTATATAGCATTGCAATACGATCGTCTATATCAAAGTCAGTACCAACATTCACATGTAATTGAATTTCTACTAAAGTAATTAATATTCCCTACTATAATTTTTCAATTTTATAGTTTTAAATTTATGGAAAAAAAATATAATAAAATAATTACTATAGTCTATCTAAATTTGAAAATCACCTGTTTATTAACATAACCAATATATATTTTAAAGGCCTGCGTCTGTTTATAAATTTCAATATTCCGTTTTCACGTAGAATTCGAGACATTGTGTATCACTATCAACACAATAGAGTACTCTGTTTTGCCAGAACACATCAGTAGTTGTGAGTGACTTGATTTTGAATAAAACATAAAAATGTAGAGGTATTGTGTCGTAATGTTGACCCACTACGACAAGATGTCTCTACATTTTTGTATCTGCAACGATATGGTTGTGGGTTCAAATGAAAACTAACAATAATATACCTGATATTAAAAAACCAATATCTATATGTAATACATTGTTATTGTACGATGTCGGCTTCGGTATGTAGATGTAAAAAAATCTTACTCAAAAGCAAAATCTAATTTTATAACAACGGATGCATAACATTTAAATAAACAAGCAGATGTTTGTTGTTGAAAATCCTTGACGACAAGACGTACTGTCTAAGTATGCCGTGACTAGAATTCAATGAAGCTTAACTTAACAAAAAAAACATTAATTACTTGAATATCCTTCTTTTTAGTTAACTCAGAGACGTATATTAACTTTTATCTAACATTAAACAAAAAAACGAGTACGGCCGATCATGTTTGCATTTTATTTTAATGATAATTAGCATGTGACTAAGTTTAATTTATTTATAAGGGTAAATACCTACATACATAAACCAATAATTTGATATTTAAATTACCTTACGAGAGCGGAACTAAGGCTAGTTTCTCGTATTTTAAATGACGTTCATGATAATTATAAGTATAGAAAAAGCTTTAAAAATTCGTAGCTTCTTACCTAAATTGTTTTGAAATTTAAAAATCACCATAAATTTACAAACAAACAATACACATACAAAATAATCTTATTTCTTTGGTTTACATTTTGTTTTTATTGTACAAATGAATTAGAAATATATGTTTTAACATCTAAAACAGACTGGTTCATCTTTCAATGTCAACGCGTGAAAGTAGTTATGTCGTCACGTTTAGACATTGAACATGAGTTACTGCGTAGGTGCATTTAAAGTTACTCAACCTTTGTTAATTCACTATTCTATCACTCAATTAGGTTAATAAACTCAAAAATCGAATTTTAATATGAAAAAAAATATATTGTTTCCGTAATTAATAAATTGATTGTGTAGGCAGAGATCCTAATAATTAAAGAATATACATGTATATTCTTTAATTATTATTATTATTTTTGAAATATTGAGATTTGCTAAATATATATTTAAAAAAAAAAATATTTCCTCGAGTGGGATTTGAACCCAAGACCATTTTTTACAGTGAACCGCTTTCATTCAGTCGATGATGCAATATGCCTCGATTATGTTTTAAGATAAATTTGCTCATTCGAAAATAATTAAATAACTCATCTAAAAAGAACGTAGATACCTACGAAGGAGTGAAAATAAATCAACCTATTTCTTATTTTAGAATATTGTGCAACGTAAACTATAACGCGCAGCAGATTTAGTTGTCGCCAAGATATTTTAATCGTATTTTACATTATTTTTGTATCATATAACATCGTCGGGTTTATTGATGTAGTGGATATGTACCTACTAATTATGTTCTTATTCGTTTCTATAGGCATCTCCCGGTCATCTGTGCTATAACAAGGCAAAGAATAACTATGTCAGGCACTTTGTTTCCCACTTTTCAACCGGCTTCAAAAAGGAGGTTGTTCTCAATTCGACTAGTATAATCAGCTTCACTCTGTATCCCACACACAGCAGGGTAGACAGAGGGAACCTAGTGTTAAAATACTCCGTTCCCCACTTTCTGCCGAATTCTGAAGGCATTGCGTGTTGAGTGACAGAACGCAATGCCGTGCTTAGCCTTGACACCAGAGCGAAGAAATGGAAATATAAATTTAAGTAAATATTTCATCTCCTCGAGTGGGGATCCAATCCACAACCAGTCGATTTTACAGTCACGCTTCGTGCCACTGCGCCACGACTGGTCTCGATTAGTATATTTTTCAATTATATAAATACTATGTACTCGTTGACATATTAGATCCTGCGCTTTGCCTACCGACGAGCGAACATAAAAATAATGACAATCGAAAATATCCACAACATTTTTACAACTTCGATATACGAGATTCAACGAAACAATACCCATGTAAAGCCTGCCGCAAGACGCATTAACAGCTTGCTGATGAGAGGTTTGTAGCCTTGGAGGAATATACAACGCAATTCAGCTCAACGACTTACGACGACGACTAGTATTTAAAAGATTATTAAACTATGAAAAATCCGAGTGGAAATTTTAAAAGTTACATATATTTACTTTTTAACATTCGCTATAAACTGGAAAAATAATATGTAGGTACATTGTGCATATATGTATATAGCGACTCTACCGGACCGACATCATAAGTACCTAATAATTAATGAATAAACCTTTTTTATTACATTTTTTATAGACGAAACTGTCTCTTTTAATTTAATACGAAACAATAATATGCCTATAAGAAGCTACATAATGGTGTCGATTATATGAAAAACAGTAGATATAGTATTGAGCGACAATGTCACATTATAAAAACTTACATGAAAATTATACTTTTTGATAAATACCAAAGCAACGACATTGATATGATAGTTAGGTAATTATAAAAAAAATAATAAATTATAATATAATATAGAATATAACCCACGATACTAAATCTACGTACTTACCAGACCGACGTATAAGAGGAACAAAGGATAAATGTATATGAGTTCAAAATGTACGCAGTTTGCAGGTGAGTTATTGATTTCAGGGCCCCGGGGCGTGGCTAGACCGAAATGCACGGATGCAGGCCCTGGATATTATCAATTATTGCAAGATCGGCGCGCGCACCACAAACCTAGGTATCCTGAACACAGTCGCCCTCGCATGCATATTTGTATAAATTGTAGACTATATAAATGTCACTTATCAGCTTTAAAAATAACAAACTAGAATCGAATTTAAATTTGTTTATTCCAATATTTTTTGCCCAATTACCTTTTCGGTTCACCTCAATTGCGTCGAACAATTAGAAAATTATTGAAGTTTTTCATAAATTTAAATAAACATAAAGTTTTTGTACCAGTATCTATATATAATAAATAGCGTATAATATCCTATAGGAACAATGTAACATCCTGTAAAATGCAGCTGTCGATGTTTTATCAATGAATAAATATGAGTATAACGACTTCGGCGATGACTGTACGCAGTTCATACTACAATATATTATGCGCAATTTGTGCAATGCGTGACCGAAGTATTTTAAAATATTTTGGTTTTAAGTGAACGAATAGCTAATTTTTATTTACATTCTTTTTAATGCTCGAAGTCTACGGCACGACGCGTTGGTCTTTTTAGAGCGGCTTAAAAATAAACATTATAAATATATTGACATACAGAAAAAATCTATCTATATTCCCAATATTTTAAAATGGTATGTAGTAATTAATGATCTTTTAATAATTTATAAATTTCTTTTCAGTATCCTTATCGGACATAAACATTTCAGAGAAAACTCAAGAAAACTCTTTTATGTAGTGCCTGAACTAACATCTAAAGATAAGAGAAGATATACGACGAGTGACGAATGCAAAACACGAAAATACAAAGATAAATATAGATTGGCATTATTAAAATTAAAAATGCAATAGAACATTTTAACAAATACGCAGTTAGCTGTTTCCAAGTTAGCAACAAAAGCCGGTGATACCAACCAAACTGCGTCGTTAGCTCGCGTCAACCGATCATATTATGCGGCGTAGTAACTGTCAATGCATAACCTAAAATAATGGCCGTCGCAGTAGTTTTTCCTCTGAAACAACTATAGTATTTGCCACCGGTCTTGTAAACACTCCATTACTAAACTTTTTTCTCATAAGAATTTACAAAGAAAGTTAAATTTACTTACGGTTAGCCGGAATGACCGGGCGCCGTGTCCGTCTCAGAGACTGCCTCAACACACACTGATGACTGACGCTGTGCGCAGAGCGAACGACCGCGCGCATTTAAATTGTATTCTTTTTTAAAAAAAAACCCTTACTTTTGAGCGATGGCGTAGCGAAACGCAGTTTAACGATGCACACCACGGCAAATGGTTTAAAAGTTAAAAGCGAACGCACGAATACGTGTGGTGTCGCAACAGCGTATTGTACTCCTCCCCACCGTGAGGCGGAGTGACCTTATCGTTTGGCCGCACTCAGCAACAACGCCTGCAGTTTATAGGTGCAGTTAATTAGATATTTAGGACATTTTCGAAAATGTCCAGTTTACATACTTACTTACATCAGAAAATATATTATTAAACATGTTTAATGTTCACGTGTCAATACATTGTAATATTGTTTTCGAGAGATACAGACTGATATTGTATAAGTATATAAATATTTTAATTATCAATGTATTTTGTTTTTACAGCTTACGATCTCTACGATAGTATTATCAAATTTTGATGACGTTTCTTGTTTACGGTGTTTATCTATATATGTAGATCATAGGAGGATATAAAATGACAATATAATTTTTAATCTCCATTGGGAAAATTTATTTTTGTCAAAATGGTATTAACGATTTTATAAAACGATTAAGGTATTGTTATATCACATCAGTACCTATAATAGTCCAAATAATAAAAATAAAATATTTAAACTAGGCCACAGAATGTGTATCCACATTATTTTAAGCAGATACGAGTTAACAGATGTAGCAAGTATATTTAACAAGCAACACGTGTATCTTCTACATACTGTCAACTAGATACACAAGTTTACAAAATATTTTATATGTTTACGTAGGTAGAGTATGCGAATGTGACCGAATAAACAAGTATATTTTACAAATTTCCATCTCCACCTAATAACAATACTTTGTATTAAATCATCAAGAGACGTTAATTTTGTAAAATCGATAACGATTTTTACATATTTACTTACATGAGTAAATATGTAAAAGTTTCTTTCTTGATGTTCTGTCTTCCTCCTCAAGATTTGGCTTTTTCTAAAAAGTTGTATGTTTTTTTTTATTCTTGCTTATTTATACAGAATCAAGCTGCCCCAGTTTGGGTATGTGTAAAATGAGGACAAGTGAAATATTAATTCAATTAAAGAAAAACAATCCATCTGTCAGCACATAAACTCCTTTATGGTTCTGGCCACTGCTACAGAGTATCTCTAGTATTTTACAAAAAAAAACCATATATTATTTAATCAAAATCTTTATATAGATGTTTTCAGACTCACGACAAACAAATAGTAGAATAATAATTCCACGAGAAGAAAACATTACGTAGCTTTTATAGCCCAATCTGATCAGAAAAGCTTAAGCTATCAATAAACGCAATCGCAACGCATCGTCTGCATGATAATTTAAAAAATATATATATTTAATTGAGAGAAACGAAATTCTCCAAATAAAATATATTTTAAATGAAACTATTTTAACCGGATTAATCGCGTATATTTGGTACTTTTATACATTTTTGGAAACCCGACGTTTCGAACACTTTGCAGTAGTCCGTGGTCACGGGTAGACTGAGGTGGCATTCGTCTGTCAGTTGACATAATTATTATATCAAACTACCGCCAACGATTTCTTAATTGCCTCGCGTACTGCCCTGGATTCCTGCAGAATGAGCTGATAGTATCTTGCCCTCTGGTATGGTGGGTTTGAGACTTCAATGATTTTATGAGTGGGTCCCAGGTGGTAGAAAGTTTCCAGCCATCCTCTCTATTGAAATTAGGATGTTTTTGTATTTCAATAGCCTCGCGGATCATTCTAGGAATGTATCTGTTTTCCTTAGCGAGGATTTGGGGTTTATCAAACCTAATGTAGTGGCTGGGTTTATCCACAGTATGCTCACACACAGCTGACTTCGATACATGCCCATTCTTGATATCAGAGATGTGTTCTTTCACCCTAACACCGATGCTTCTCTTTGTTTGACCGATGTATGATAAGCCACAGTCACAGTCTAGTTTGTATACACCTGCACTCTGTAAAGGAATATTACTTTTTACTGGTCTCAAGAATTGGCTCACTTTCTTGTTAGGCTTGAATATGGTTTTTATGGAAGCTCTTCTTAAGATGTTGCCAATCCTGTCTGTAACCCCCTTCACATATGGAAGAAATGCTGGCTGTCTCTCTACTGTGGGTGGCTTGTTGGTCTTCTGACAACGCTGGCGGGGAACTTGCAGCTTGTTCTGATGAAGGCTATTCTTCACCTGGCGAAGCTCGTCCCCTAGGTGTTCAGCGTCGCAGAGGTGGTGGGCTCTCTGAAACAAAGATTTGCCAACGGTAGATAACTGTGTAGGGTGATGGTGAGATTCACCATTGAGGTATCTATTGGTGTGCGTGGGTTTCCTATATACTGTGTGGCCTATTGTGCCATTGGGATTTCTTATGACTAAAACATCAAGAAAAGCTAGGGAATTATTTGCCTGTAATTCTATTGTAAATTTAATATTGTCATTAATAGAATTGAGGTGGTCCCGTCAAGGACTGCATCAAGATTGTCAAGAGGAAGCTAGAGGATAACAATATGCCTATAGAATATCTTGAACTTTTAGAACATTGCCTCACATCTGGATACCTTATGTTCAATCAAGAATTCTATTTACAAATAGATGGCATTGCTATGGGTTCGCCCGTGTCCCCGGTAATAGCAGATATATACATGGAGGACTTTGAGGAGATGGCTCTTAGCTCTGCACCCTGTCTACCTAGGATATATAAGCGGTACGTAGATGACACTTTTACCATTTTACCTACGGACAGTATTTATATATTCCTAAACCACCTCAATTCTATTAATGACAATATTAAATTTACAATAGAATTACAGGCAAATAATTCCCTAGCTTTTCTTGATGTTTTAGTCATAAGAAATCCCAATGGCACAATAGGCCACACAGTATATAGGAAACCCACGCACACCAATAGATACCTCAATGGTGAATCTCACCATCACCCTACACAGTTATCTACCGTTGGCAAATCTTTGTTTCAGAGAGCCCACCACCTCTGCGACGCTGAACACCTAGGGGACGAGCTTCGCCAGGTGAAGAATAGCCTTCATCAGAACAAGCTGCAAGTTCCCCGCCAGCGTTGTCAGAAGACCAACAAGCCACCCACAGTAGAGAGACAGCCAGCATTTCTTCCATATGTGAAGGGGGTTACAGACAGGATTGGCAACATCTTAAGAAGAGCTTCCATAAAAACCATATTCAAGCCTAACAAGAAAGTGAGCCAATTCTTGAGACCAGTAAAAAGTAATATTCCTTTACAGAGTGCAGGTGTATACAAACTAGACTGTGACTGTGGCTTATCATACATCGGTCAAACAAAGAGAAGCATCGGTGTTAGGGTGAAAGAACACATCTCTGATATCAAGAATGGGCATGTATCGAAGTCAGCTGTGTGTGAGCATACTGTGGATAAACCCAGCCACTACATTAGGTTTGATAAACCCCAAATCCTCGCTAAGGAAAACAGATACATTCCTAGAATGATCCGCGAGGCTATTGAAATACAAAAACATCCTAATTTCAATAGAGAGGATGGCTGGAAACTTTCTACCACCTGGGACCCACTCATAAAATCATTGAAGTCTCAAACCCACCATACCAGAGGGCAAGATACTATCAGCTCATTCTGCAGGAATCCAGGGCAGTACGCGAGGCAATTAAGAAATCGTTGGCGGTAGTTTGATATAATAATTATGTCAACTGACAGACGAATGCCACCTCAGTCTACCCGTGACCACGGACTACTGCAAAGTGTTCGAAACGTCGGGTTTCCAAAAATGTATAAAAGTACCAAATATACGCGATTAATCCGGTTAAAATAGTTTCATTTAAAATGTGTAATAATCGTGAAAATCAAAGAACTTAAAATATATTTTATTTAAATCGATAGTTTAAATTCTCCATAAAAGGTCTTTTATCTTCTATCTTTTATCTTCTAAGAATAACAAACTTTACTTCTCTTGCAGGCATGGCAGTCATCTATATACCTGATCGATCTTGATGTTCGTACCTTTTAGAGCGTATATTTCTTTATGTTATAAACAGAATAAACAGGTAAAAAATAAACAATATATAATGCATGCAATTGTACAAACAATTACTTTAATTACCCAGTCATAAAACGCTCTAAAAAGTACACAAGTAACCAAAAAGCTGATAATCTTCAAATGGCTGAACAATAAAATGCTGATAACTACTATTTTATTTTATTTATTCTTTAATCATGCTAACAAAACTGTCGTTTAACATACCCTCCTAAGAAAAGAAATATCAAAATTGGTTCATCCGTTTGTAAGCTACTATGCCATAATAAAATAGCTAAACTATAATTTACAATAAATACCAAGACAGTTCACAAATAAAATTAAAATATAAACAGACGTTTACAACCAAGGACGGTTCAATAAATCCACTGCAACATCGATACAATAAATCGCATTTTGTAAATTCGTAGCGCGTAGTAAACGGTGTTATAACTTACAAGTATAACATACTGCGCAGATGCGAGGTCTAGGTCAAACCTTAACGAAGGCTAGAAAATTCGTTATTAAGCCAAAAAATATTTAAGTACATTCCATGTGTAATTTTTTCACGGTTGATATATTAGTAGAATTTTTTGGTATTGAGAAAATACAACAGAATTTTTAATACAAATTTCTATCTTATATTACATCTTTTTTCTATGCTTAAAACTTTCTTTTCAAGGATATTGTGGATGAGAGCACAAATTGAATAGACCTAAAAATGATATCATTTGTAATTAGATGAAAATTCCAGTTTATATAAAAGTATTTATATAAAACTAAAGCCTAATAGTATTGGAACATTACTATACTTGAAAAGTTAAACCACGAACCTAAAATCTATTATTAAAAAGATAAAAAGAAAAAATAAAACAACATTAAGTTAACTTGATAGTTACAACAGTAATTTGTACAAGATTAAGTATCGACCAGCGTTGACCTGATTCGGTAAATCCAACCAAATGGTTAATGGCTTGCGAACTCAAAACGGCCCACTTCCGCTCCTCGAGACTTTAAATGCCCCATTGTACAAGAGTAATTACTCTATTGGAGAAACTGTTTAAGTTCTTTCAAACATGATTCTTATAAGCCAAAAATAATCTAACTTGTACTCGGTCACACACATATCACAATGACTTAAAATTAATAATAAGAAATATAAAATCCAGTTCAGAAGCTGGACCGTTGGTAGTGACCGTTGCTATTATTAAATCTTCTCCCTTAATAAAAATTACTGGGGGAGCACCCCTGTAACTTTTATTAAAGTAGTTACTGTTAATATAATGGCGACCGACTTGGCTGCATCAACTGAACGGAAGATGCAATATCTGAAATTTAGTACACTCAGATGCATGACTACTATTTAAAGCCTAAGATCAATAACAAACAGCCTCACTTTTTAGGGTTCCGAACTTCAGAAGGACAGAACCCTTATTATATATTCGGATCACTTTGTTGTTCATCCATCTATCGAGATCATTTATCAAGCTGAAATTAATTTCAAATATTCAGTTCTATGGTCACTTGGAGCAGAGAAAATATCAAGGTTCTGCGTCAACGCAATCAAAAAATACAAACATTTATGCGTAGTTCTTGTGTTTTGTATGAATATTACAGACTAAAACTATATATCAAATCTTAAATGAAACTAATTTAACCGGATTAGACGGGTAGACCCGTGACCACGGACTACTGCAAAGTGTTCGAAACGTCGGGTTTCCAAAATGTAAAATCTTAAATATACGCGAATAATCCGGTTAAATTAGTTTCATTTAAAATGTGTAATAATCGTGAAAATGAAAGAACTTTAAATATTATAGTTAATTTTATACAAAACGAGTCTATATGCGCGATAATTTAAGTTTGTCAAGTTTTATAAGTTATACTTCCCGTTGACCTACAATCCTGTGAATGGTACGGAACCCTCGGCGGGCGAGCACGACTTCCCCTTGACCGTCCTTTTTAGACTTAATCAGTCTTAAGCAGTCTGTCAATTTATGCAGTAGTGGAAAAGAGTCTTTAAATTTCTTACTATTGCCAAAACATTCTTATTAGAAAAACAAAAAATATCGCCTATCCTAAGATTTGATTCCAATGAAATATAAAAAAAAATATTTATAAAAGAATTTTAGAAGAAGAAATTTAGAATTTTGTCTAAAGTAATACTGAACACCATTGATATAGTTTATTAGCAAAATAGAATTGTCAGACCGACTAAAATTTTACAGGACCCCTTGGTAAGGTTTCATTGGTTAAAAGATGGGTTACGATTTACGATTCTTAGTCCGTCTATTTTGCAAAATAATTATGATTTAGTTATGTTAAACTACTGGTTGATCTTCTACTATTGGTTCATGTTTTCTATTTCACATTTTGAGTTTTTTCATAAGCATTATAACTAACAAGTATTAATGTTAGTTAATGGTTAATATTAGTTAGCTGTTTTGTGCAAAAGACTTTAGTACATAATATTATGCATTTATTTATTAAGAACAACAAATACATATCAACGAAAATCAACGAGTATTAAAAAAATATTTAGAGATACATTTTGCAATGTAAGAAAAATGTAAAAATCTCTAAAAATTACACATTTATTTTCTTACATACATAATTATATTATAGCCGCCGCTCGCGGCTTCGTCCGCTTGTACTACACAGTTATTTACATGCTAGTCTGAATTATTAAAGTGTTCTAGAATTTTTTAGATTAGTAAAAATTTTAGACAGATTTACAACGCTTATGTTTTACCTATTTCTAATAATTCATTAATTTAAGTTGATTTTCAGTCTTTACTTTTTCAAACTAAGGGCTTTCTCATACTAGATATTCTTAATATTATACTGCTATACAAATTATAATAGACTGGATCCCAGAGCCCCCAGACCTACCTCATTTTAGCAAAGCTGAAATATTGAGGATTAATAGTCTAATGTAAAGTGAAGACTGTATGCATACTTACTAACTTGAAAGTGTCCCTGTTAGAAGTAACGACAATTTAAGGTACACCCTCACCATACGTCATACATTAAAGTTGAAAGGCTCATATTTAAATATTCTTTAAGAATAATGTGAAAAATGTATATTTATTATTTACCAGACCCTTTACGTGCCAGAGGCCTTTACTCTTGCTAGAGGTTCTAAAAGTTTTTTAAAATTGGGGCAAAATACGTTATAGTAGCAAGCTTTAATTTTACTTATATTCTTTACGAACTATAGCAAGACCCCTTATAAGCACCCAGACCTATCCGAAGGCTCAATAATCAGATCAGACAGAGGTGTCCCTTTATTGGCGCTACCTCTGAAAAGGCCCATTTTTTACTAATAGACTAATAGTCCTCAAAATTTCAGCTTTGCTAAAATAACGTAGGTCTGGGGCCTCTGGCATCTGAGCTATAAGGATTCGCTCATATTTTATATAGAAAAAAATATATAAGAACGTTTATTGCTATTAACCATAACAAATAAGCGACATCTAGTGAGGACTGTTGTTATAAATGCATAAATGTTATTTTTATTTGGGCGCCATCTAGGTAAGTATTTGCAAAATTAAATTTATATGGAAAAGATAAATATCAATAGATAGATTTCACAATTCAAAACAACAAAAATTATTTTATATTATTGTTAAATATTTGATAGCACAAGTACTTAAAAGTATTTTACATTTGAATATGTTTGTAAGTAACAGATGATATAAATATAACCTTAATTCAAATTATCATTTAGCTTATGTCCTTGATATTTTGATTGCTTATCAAGATTGTGTGTAGTAGTTTTATATTAGGTTCTTTTTTATAAAAAAAATAGTAGTTATCACAAACTTATATTTAATAATTTAGAACATACATACTAAGTTAACTTTCATTAAATTACAAAAGTATGGAATTAATAGATACATAATGTAAAAATAATTAACATCAATAATAACATACAAATTATTTTATACACATTTAATTCACTGATTTAGCATGTTCTAATATATATATTTCGAACATTATATATTTTAAGTAATTAAATTTATAGTAAAATTTATACCATTACTTTATTTATAAAAATGTGTCAAATGATGAAAATTTTGATACTTATTGTGCAACATCTACTACAAAGAAATGTCGGACGGAAATTAGATCTACTAGGAAATGGTGTCAAATAAAATAAACCAGGAAGTAATTTTGACAACGATTATCAGCAGTATTTTTGGTAATTTATATAAATAAAATATATTATTTTCTTCAATTATATTACAAATAAACGAAGAAAAAGTGATAAACATACAAATTTCATACGTATAAACATGATTGACAAAGAAAATGGAACTTACATTCTGAGATTCCTCTTCTAGAACAGCCATTGTCTCAAAATCAATATTCATTTTGTATTAGATCTTGTAATTGTCCACAAAACACCAAATTAACTGTAGAAAATTATCAAAAACAAGCAAAACAGTAAATATAAAAAAATATTAATATCCAACAAACGTATTGTTTACAAACTGGCAAGGTCATTTGACATATTTTGGTAACATACGTCACTCGACGTCATAGGAGTATTGATTATTTTAATATTGCTATAAGAAAAACAAATTACATTTTGTTGCTAGTGTGTAATTTAATACACATTTTCATATTAATTTTACAATATTTAAATCATTACAATGATTACATTTTGCAACTTTTAATTGTTATTTATGTTTTATTTTATTTCTTTTATTTAATTTTCACGACATCTGCCAAATGTCTGTACAATCTGTGAAACTGAAAAAAAAATATTACCATACTCAAAAATGCTACGTCAAGTTTTTTCGGATCACATAAAATTTTCTGTGATAATTCTGTCTAGAGTGTAGTTTTATGTTTTGTGATCGTGTGATGTGGCCTTAAGAACAAGAGAATACTCTTTTAAATATCTTTAATTTAGAATGTGAATGAAGTGTTGTATAGATTTAGTGTTTTTATATTATTTTAATAAATTTATGTATTAGTTTTAGTGACAATAAATTATCACGATGCGTATCGGAATTATGTTATATTGGTGCGTATTTGCTCTTCATCTCTGCAAAGCAGATGATGGAGAGAGGACAGAATCTAGGGAGGGTGGAAGAAGACAGTGGGGTCCCGTAGTAAGAAGTGGATCGTTCATCAGCGATTCCGCCAGCGCAGCTTCTCATGAAATCAGTAAGTATTTGACTATTTGTCAGCTTATTGGCATGACACCTGTTGGCGTCCTTTATTCGCTTATTTGAATTATCGTGCCGTAGCCAAAAACATCACGCGAAGTATATTTAAAAAGACTTATCATTAACCATTTAATGCGTAAAATAAAGGTTATATCGACGACCTTAAAACTGCTTTTTGCCTTAACTGGTAATACAAGAACCTTTTGGCCCTGCTCCATAAATAATTATTATATCTTTTATAATTAACTTTATATGCCGAATTAATTGAATATAAGTCATTACATTATTTTCCGATTATTTTTTAAATGACAAAACTTATTTCAAATAACTAATAAAAAAATATAAGTAATTAAATTAAAACATGCTTTTTAAATTACTTATTTACAATGTTATTGAAGTGAATTAGTTCTGTATATAATAAATTTGTTTTATTATCAATACTTAAAAATAAGAAACAGATGTTTCTCTTAAGTGTGAGTAAATAACACATCATGTTTCATAAAAATAAATGAAATGTTACATGTGGTTGTTTTTTTTATCAGTTAAGAAGTGTATCCTGTATATACATATACATGATGAATAGATAACTGTTTTTCAGTATTGAATTCATTAGCAATAGACAATTTAATTCTTGAGCTTATATTGAAAATGACACACAAAATATGAAGAAAGGTCTCATTAATTTAATTTGAGTGTATGCAAACATAAATAATTATCATAAATCAGCTACATGTTGTATCCCGCACACAGCGGGGTAGGCAGAAGGAACCTAGTATTAAGACACTTCGTTCCCTGCTTTCTACCGAATTCTGGAGCCATTGCATGTTGAGTGGCAGAACTCAATGCCGCGCTTTGCCTCGACACCAGAACAAAGAAATGGAAATTTAAATAAATATCTCATCTCCTTGAATGGGGATCGAACCCACAACCAGTCAGATTTACAGTCTCACTTGCACCACAACTGGCCTCTCTTATAATTACATGTAATAATTATGCTATGGCCAATTTTTAGCTAACAGAAACTCTTATTCCATGTTATATAAGGTCTTTGTGGAATCAGACATCATCTGACTATAAACATGGTGGTTGCTAATTTGATCCCAATTTTTTCCCTTTTTGCTAGACAAAACATGATGATGTTAATACTTTAACACAAGGTTCCCTCTCCCAGTCCTGCTAAAAAAAGATTTTTTTAATAAATTCTTTTTTTTTTACCTCATGGATTTTTGAAATTGAACATAACATAATTAAACCAAAGAAATCTTAAAATCAACAATTTACTATTTGTTCTACAGCTTGGTATTGTAGGCCATGGCACAATGGGGCATCGCCTGATTGTAAACGCAATGGTTGCATGTTAAACTTTCATTGCCCTGGTTTGATAATCAAAGCGCGGCGTTGAGTTCCGCAACAGGCAATATCCCGAATCCAAGTGGAATGTGAGTGTCTTAACTCTCTGCGTACTTTGTGATATGCGAGAAAGAGTATGAAGGTGATATTTCTTTACCTTGATAGAAAGTACCAAATATTACATAGAAATATACATAAATGAATATTTGAATATATTCTTTTATAACAGTATATGTTTCTAATAAAAATATAACACAATACTGTAAATAATATAAGAAACAAGTATATCCTTATAACTTCATCTACAACTTAGCAAGGTAATAACAATGTTCACTGTAAAATAATGATGGCCGCGATTAGTATCAGACAATGAGTGTCTTGAATTACGCAAACATATTTTCTACAATGAAATGTCGTTTTTTGTATTTAATAAAATACCAAAATGTCGATAGTAATGATGTCATGAGGATGTCTGAGGCCAGTCGTGGCGCAGGGGCACAAAATGTGACTGTAAAGCCGACTGGTTGTGGGTTCGATCCCCACTCGAGACGACATATTTACTTAAATTTATATTTCCATTTCTTTGCTCTGGCGCCGCGCTTTTGGCGTTGAGTTCCGCCACTCAACACGCAATACCTCCAGAATTCGGCAGAAAGTGGGGAACGGAGTGTCTTAACACTAGTTTCCTTCTGTCTACCCTGCTGGGTGCGGGATACAACGTGAAGCTGATATGATTTGGATTTTTGATTTGTAATGATGTCGAAAACGTCGAATTTGATTGAAATTATAAAACTACAGATCTATAGATTTTTCTTTTGGTAAAATTCTAAAATTAATATTAACCTATAGAGCTACAATCGAACTTGTAAAGCGTAGTTTCACATTGTATTACCAACACGTTTATTATTATAGAGATTAAACTATCGCCGCTAATATCAGTAATTAAATGATGCCAATTAAAATAGCTTACATTCTAACAAAAGTGCGAAAAGATAATTACGTCACATACAAATTTAGACGAATTTTGCACTAACAAATATTCGATTCGATCAAATATCATTAGTTAAATATATTTTAAGCACCTGCAAAACTATTATATACAATTTTATCACGTGTTCGAAACGAAGATATGATTTAAAATAGTTTGTATGAGATCCGTCTGCCATTGGTCTTGTTTGTATGAATCATTTCGACGTAGCGTCTGCCGAAACTGAGATGATAGCTTATCTTTTAACTTTAATATATAAAATAATATAATGTTAATTAGGTAGTTCAATGAACTGTGACTTGGAATAGAAACGTGGTTTTAAATACGTATAATAAGTAGATAAATCTGTTATTTTTTTAATTAAGTTATATTAGATTCAAATATGTTTAAATGACATTAAATAATTTATTTATATGTACTTAAATATAACTCTGAATCTTCCAATACAAATAAAAAAACTAAACGGATCTACAATCGTTTATTTGTTAAGAGACAAAAAAATACGACGATGATGTGAAATAGGATGTGCCTTAGACTTGCGTGCAGCAGATGTCTATAGCTGATCGCTTCCAGTAACTTTAAACTAAACAAGACAAGTTAATGTGTTATTTAAAGTGCCGCACATTTAATAGCTTCAGTATTTTAAACCATTCCTCTAAGAAATTACTACTTTTAACTAGAATTCTATTTATCAACATATCAATCATGCCGTTTGTTGTATAAATCATTTGTACTGAAAGCAGAAAGATAATTTGAAAACAGCTAATATTTATACGACTCAGATAATGTTAAATTGAAAACAATCTCAAAATGGATTTATTTTTTTTCTTATAAGGTTTCCTATTCAATTCTAGATTAAATAAAAAATCTGTATAAATACTTATTTACAGTGTACGGTCTAAGTGATACGTCTTCTCATTGTTTTCTTTGTTTTGTTCAAGGCATGTAAAGTATATAATATAACCCAATGTCATACTTACAGCAGGAAAAAGAAAATATGCTTGTATAATGTAATAAGAATATAAGCATTTCTAATTGTGATTTGTAACTATTATACAACCATAATATTTAGTTAGATAGCTTCTTAATGTATTAAAGCTTCAAACGGCATTGTGCATGCATGCAGGATAAGCAGAAGAAGCCTAGTGTTAAGACACTCCGCTTCCAACTTTCCGCTGAATTCTGAAGACATTGCGTGTTAATTTGGCGGACCTCATCGCCACGCTTTGCCTCGACACCAGGTGGAAGAAATCAAAATATTAAATATTTGATTTCTTCGAGTGGTGGGACTCGAACCCACGCAACGCAATCTAAATGCATTAAGATGACCTTCATTTAAATGAAAACCTAATATTACTACTAAGTAATTGTGTTTTATGATAATACTAATAATCGAAGCAATATAATCAAGGAAGTTGGTTAAGTGTGATATGTCATAAACGTAAACAGTTCGGGGTTTGGCACGCCGCTATTGTTCCTATGGCTAATTCAGTCGCTACCTACTGCACTAGATTAATGTTCGCACACCGCGGCGATCGTCATCTCAATACTCGTCTATATAGACGGATTTAAAATATTTGTTGCGCGTGCGCAGGTAAGATAATATGATGCTGAATTATATTGTATTGTGTAGAAACGTAACTACTAACGTAAATTAGTAAATGTATGTGATAGTTATAAGTATTTAGTAAAATTATTGTTATTATTTTTTTATTTAATTGCTTAGAAGTTGTACCATTTTATTAGAAAATTTCAAATTGAATCCAGAAGTTCGATTTCCACTCGGACTCGAATTATTATTTATTAGACAATTTTTTCATTTCTTCGCTCTGATACTAAAGCAAGAGGCAGCGTCGAGTTCTCTCTCGGCGGAAAGTGGGGAACGGGTGTCATAATAGTAACTAGGTTTCTTCTGACGGCCTCTCTGAAGTTGAAGAGTCTTTCAAACAAAAATGTTGATATATGTACACGTGAATATATCTGGACAAGTTAATATATCTAAACTAAACTAAGTAAAACTAAACGCTTTATCCCTAGCGGGGTAGTCAGAGACGGAGCGCCAAAGGCTGCGGTCTCTACATACCTCTTTCGCCTCGTCCACTGTCATCAACCTTGTAAAGGTTCGAGACAAGAGAACCACATTTTATAAATCAGTCCTTCCGCGTGTGTCCGTTTACGCAGACGTATAAAATATAATTATTAAATGCACATACGTGTTTTCATTTATGCACCCACCGGTACAACCTTTCCATACATGCCCTCCGGGGGGTCCTCATGCTTTTTACGTGAGCTTCCTCCAGTATGTTTGATACTGTGTTTTCGAAGGTCAACCGAGGTCTCCCCCTACCACTCACTTTTCCATCATAAATCTTTTTTGCCATTCTTTCATCACTCATTCGTTTGACATGCCCAAACCAGCTGAGCACGTTCTTCTTCATTCTCACCGTGACATCCTCGCTAGTACCCGCCATTCTGTCTACCTCTTTATTGCGGATTCGATCAGCTAAGCTGACTCCGCATATCCTACGAAGAGATCGTATCTCCACAGCATTCATCTTTCTTTCATTCTTCTTCTGTAATAACCACGTTTCGCTGCCGTATAACGTCGGTACCAAAACTGCATTGTTTACGGCCAAATGCGCAGCTGTGCTGACGTTTCGCCGTCTCATCAATGCAGCTAAGGCTCCGTTAACCTTGTTACCGGCAGCAATACTCCTTTCCACATCCATCACGTATCTTCCATCTCTACTGAACATACTTCCCAAGTATACCACTTCATTCACTTGTTCTAATATCTTACCATTCACACTGATCTTGCATTCCGTCCTTTCTTCATCTCTTTCAAAAATCAGAACCTTTGTCTTGTTCACATTGAGGCTTAGACCATTAATTAGACCGTTAGTTAATATATCTGTAGCTTAATTTTTTTATTGGTCAAATATAAAGAAATTACATGTTTTTAGAAATCACCGTATACTTTAAAAACGTTAAAGTAAACAATTCCTCGTAATTGACGATTTGTTTGACCATAAACCCAATTTACCACGCGTTTCATTTGAGGAAACAAACAAACTTTTCGTCTATTCTGATCTTGAATATCCTCGTGACCTTGTTTTTTTTTCTGCATATACAAACGGTAAATATGAATTTTAATTACTTTTTTGCCTAAGCTCTATAATATTGGACAAATCAGCCTATTTCCAAAGTTCATGTTTTATATTAAATTAATTTACATATAAATTATTAATTTAATATACTTATATTTTACTATTAGGTAATTAATTCATTATTTTTATCGCATTTCCTGCACTTTGAAGGGCATGCAGATTAGTGCAGGGTAAAATCCCACTCATGTTATTCGTTCCGCCAGGTTTTGGTAACTAACAACAGGCTAAAACCTGTATTATACAATATCATCTGCCATATGAATTATTCGGGTTAAGAATAACTAGATTCTTTTAAGAAAAACCTAGAAATCTCTCTTACGTCCAAAAAGTCATGTAAGCCTAGTTCTAAATATGTGGCCGTAGTGAATTAAAACGAAAAAAATCATCCACAGTGTGTGATTTCAATTCAGAAGCATTAAGACCTATATTTATAAATCGCTCTCAAATTTGAGATCGATCTTGAGTTGCAGTTTTTAATCATAGATATATAATTTATGAATGTTAACGGTTTCTCAAGATCGTTCCCAAACTTAAAAATTCGGCTTATAATTAAGCTTATAAATACGGGCCTGAGTTCTGTCAATTATGTCTATACTATACTAGGGTGGGGTGCCCTTAGTATAAACAGAGTTTATAACTACATTGTTAACTTTATTTTCTTGCAACCTTATCGAAAATTTGTCGAAAGTCCTTGTGTACATCCTTATGAATTATCCTTATACAAAATGTTCTAACAAGCAATTGTTGTTATCAAGATGCAACGTGATCGTTTCATATACTTCTAGAACATATACCTACTGAAATAAATGAATGCGATATGCCGTTTCAAATAATCATAATAATATGCATGACCTTATTTTCTTGCGGAAGCACTGCTATATCGCTAGAACATTTGTTAGATTTAATTTATCTTGCTTGTTTTTAGTACGTGTATAATATTTCATATAGGCCTTTATCTTTAAGTATATATATACTAAGTTAGGTAACTTTTCATATTAACTTAACACACTAACCTATTTTATAGGTGAGAAAAAAAGAAAGATGTGTAAATGTTTCTAAATCATTGTGTACCGCTGTGTGTATGCGATGATTGTGGGTTCGATATTAAATTATGGAAAATCTTTTCTGGCAAGACAAATTATATTTCCCTGTTCTGTTGAGACATTCCGTTGTTCATTCCACAATGCCTCTAATTCTTGAAAAACGAAGACCGGAGTGTCACTGTTTCCTCCTATACGGGCAAAGTATGAAATTGAAATAAAAAATATTTAACTGAACATAAAACCTTGTACTTTTATTTAAAAATTATAATATAATCAAAAATCGACTATTTATACCTTTTATACATCTATAGCCTATTTATATTTTGTATATTTTGGGTAATAAATTATGAAAAAAAAATCGTTAAATAATTCAAAACCCTAAAAATGAATTGAAATGTATGCATTACATAAATTGTAATTTAAGTGTTTTGGGAATTGCTTTGATTATCGCATTTAATAGAAAAATGTTTAGTAATGTTTAGTTAAATATAGATTATATATTACTCCACAAATCTCTATCTATCATTCAGAAATTTCAAGCACTACTTACCTGCTTGAGAGGGTATCAACTTACATGGGAGAATTGAAAAAAATTAAATCTCGGTCTATTTTATGATCATACAATCTCGAGTTTTTTCTATCATCATACAAATAATTAATTCATTTACAAACAATATCAAACAACAAAACATTGAAAACTAAAGATTTCAAAGATTAGACAGTTGTATAAAATTAACTCTTTTAGGAAGTTGCAATTTTGTCGAACAACAACTACTTTAAATTAATATAACTTTTTTATTGTATCCTGCACACGATAGGGTAGGCAGAGGGAACCTAATGTTAAGGCACTCCATTCTCCACTCTCCGCCGAATTCTGGAAGCATATTGTGTGGCGGAACTCAACGTCGCGCTTTGCCTCGGCACCAAAACGAAATATAAATACGAAGAAATATAAATTTAAATAAATATTAAATTGTCTTGACTGACGATCTACCCCACAGCCAGTCACATTTACAGTTACACTTTGTGTCCCCGAGTGGGGGAACTGAACCCACAACTGTAGTGTTTAAAGTCACACGCTTGTGCCACTGCGCCACTACGGCCTCATTAAGTAATTTAAGTCTTGGAAATTTATTTGATTTCGTTCGCAAGATTTGTTGTATTTAAAATATTTAAGTGTACGGTATTTAGGTAGACGTAAAGTATGCGTATACGGCAAGCGCAGTTTTTCCCGCTTGTTCCCGCCCGATTGTTTATAACAATCGGTTCATAAATAAAAAAATATACAACCCCTATATGGTAACGGATGCTTAGCAATAACAAACGCATAGATAAACAGACAAAAATTTAAAAAATCATTGTTTTGAGTCCTACTAAATTAATAAAGGCCGCCAAATACATTTTTTCTTGTATATCTGGTATCTGTACAGACACCGCTCCGTTACCATTTCCTTATAAGATTTATGGGGCATTTTAATTGTTCCTTTTAAAAGACCTTTCTTAATTTTATGACGAACAAACTTACATAATATTGTTATTTAGTAGGTATAAAATTTAAGACATTTGGTCAATAAATTTCCATACATTATAAATTCTGAATCTTTCATCACTTCGCGTATCTGTTTGCTGTTAATTGATCTCAATGAATGTTACTCATATGTAACTATTTAGAAGTATCAAGCGTTTAGTTCTCTATTTTGCTTTTGTTTCATTGAGACTAATTGAAAGGAAGCTAGACGAGTTATGACCAAATATTTTTTAAGTCATTGCTTATATCTATCATAGATTTTATATTTCTATTATAGGTACCTATTAGTAATTAATAGTGATCCAAAGGAACTAAGAATTCTGTATGACACATAATATGTCATTGTTATTTCAGGCACTCAGAATGTGTCATAACATTCTAATGCCTAAAGTAACTCCGACCACAGGTACAGTGGCTATATCGAAAATATTTATTGCCTTCTTCTATAAAGCTAACAAACTATTCAGCTTTACATTATTAGTATAGGCGTAGGTATAGATTACACTATCGTAACACTAGACGGAGTGACCAATCACTATTATAAAATATATGTATGTATTTTATACTTGAATTAACTAATTCTGATACAATATGACTTAATATACAATAATATTTAGAAATAATACATATCTTATTCTTATGATTACTTTGCATTTGCATAACACCATTTGGTAAACAGACGTTTATGATGCAGAACTAGTCGACGCTAATATGATTGTCACGTTGGAGACCTATGAATTACCAGAACAGTCTAAAGTCTAAACTTAGATACCAATAACCAATATGCTCAGAGACTATAATGACTATCTACTATTTCAATTATCAAACATTCGATAGTGATTGTTAAACAGAAGTGGATGAAATATATAATATCTAGTTCCTTTGTAGCAATGTAATAGAGAACTCATATTTTTTTTAATATAACTTTCATGTAGCCCATAAGTGGCACAGAATTAATCATAATATAAAAAGTTCTCAAACTTTCGAAAATATTTTACATTAAATCTGTGCAAACGTACATACAAACACATACAATTATCTGTGTACAATAGGTGCTACAATATAAATTACCCATTCAACGCTACAAGATAATGGCGCTCCATTTTTGGCCACGTATGCCTTCTAAAATTATTCACAAACCTATATTAATGCATATAATATCTGAATCACGGCGGTGGCTTGCCAAACATCCTGTACATTCTTTACATTGTCAACGGAATTGATTTGTTTGCGCTTTTGATTTAGACTCTAGATCAGTGGTTCCCAACCGGTGGTCCGCGGACCACCAGTGGTCCCCAGAAGCCTAAAAGTGGTCCGCGAACAATTTTAATTTTATGACTGGATGGTGAGGCGAAGGTTCTGTTTAATTATCACAGTTAATTTTTAATATACCTACATGCATAGTGGTCCCTGCTACCAAGAATGATATAAAAGTGGTCCTTGATCAAGAAAAGGTTGGGAACCCCTGCTCTAGATAGATATAAATCAATAATGTGGGCAAGATGCTGAACTCTGTTGAGCATATTTGTGCTTCGTATAATTTACAATATACTTAAGTGAATGTTGTGAATGAATGTAATGTATGTAATATCTTATTTTATCTGTACTAAAAAAAGATTCTATAAAAATTAAACCCTTAAATACGAATTGTCGTTTGTATGTATGAATTTTCGCGTGTTTTACTTAAAATAAAAAAAAACGTAATTCTTTTATAATCTATATTGATTATTGCCAAATCGAAGTTTTATAAAAATGTTTAAAATCTTTAGTCTTCGATGGCAAGAAGTAGTAAGATTAAGGAAGAAAAGAAATAGCAACTAATACTAATGTCAATATGTATGTATGTATGTATAAGTAGTTCGAAGTCCTCTTCAGCTCATTTGTACCATGCTATAATTTACTAATCAAAGCCACACGCGCGACCACATGTTTTGTAATTGTTCGCTTAATACGCTATAATTGCATGGTGTACAACGTTCTTACCTATTATGTTAATCTTAATATAGCCTTTTTTTCTTGTTGTTTACAACAACTCGTGATTTTAATTTATAATTCTTTTTCTTATAAAAGTTTACACTTTCTTGCATGTTACTTGATATATTTTCTGATTATTTCTAGATCTTGTAATGAAAATTATACAAAAAATACCAAAAATTTTAATAATTCCTATTAAGTCTTTAAATTTTGTAAATTTTTTCGACACAAAACATTGTAACATTGGAAGTATTTGCTGCATTTACCTCAATGGCCACATTCAAAGTCTATTCAACTTACAAATTTTTGAATGTGAATTTACCATTGACAAGATAAATGATTATTTCCTCATTACTTCTTTATTTGGTATTCTGTACTCTGTAGCCTTTATAAATCCTCAAACATTGAGAAGTTGAACCGCCAATGACATCCATAATTGAAAAACTAACAAGGAATCTGCTTTTTCTACTTTTCATTATATAAATGTATGTAAACGCTTATATATAAATCGAAATAATTCTAATAAATCAAAAATCTAAATAAATTCTTGACATCTCTGTACATTACACTTCCGTGGCTGCAAAAACAAATGACTAACTCAGATGCTCTTATTTCCTAAGTAACATAAAAGATAATAGGTATCTAGCTTGTGATTAATTGCTTTTTGGTAGACGCTTTCGAACAAATATAACCCGCAATCTGACCGATACGTCTTATCATAGACATTGAAATTTATTTATAATATACATAACCGAGATAACAACTTTTTGTTTGTATGAATTTTAAGAAATATCGCGTTTAAAAAAATATAGTTTCATGACAAGACAGACAAGAAAAATATATTTAATAGTGCAATTGAGCCTAATTTGAATCAACTGTATCTGTTAAGAGTTATTTTATGTTTACTTCCAACCAATTTTTAATTAAGTTTATTGTATTCTTACGCCATTGTACTTACATAAGTTCAATTCGCACTAATAGTTATATTTTAATTAAACTCGTCCGCCGGATATGGATTTCGTGAATTTCGCAAATACCATTCATTTGCTCCATTAAACTTACAATAAATTTTAAGTAAATCGAAATCACAGGCCCGTAAAAATAAAATAACATAAAAACCAGATATAAATATCACTGAGCCCAAGTTATTACATAATTAACGTGTTTAAATTTAAGTGTGTCTACGTAACATAAAGTGAGACATGTTTTTTTTATCTTTAAATTTTATAAATTAACATATCAAGCAAGACATTCACCTTTTATTGAAATTAATGCATATGAAGAAGAATATGATATGAGTTAAATCGTTCATGCAACATCCCGCGTATAGCGTGGTAGGCAGAAGGGAGTCCAGTGACAAGACACTCCGCCTCGCTGCATTTTACCTTGACACCGGAACGAAGAAGTGAAAGTAATAAATATTTCATTTCCTCGAGTGGAAATCGAACCCACAACACAACTTGTGCCCCTACGCAACGACTGGCCTTTTAATTATTAAAATTATATTTAATATTTAGTTTTAAATATTATTTTAATAATATTTACTATTGTTAGTAGGTATATACCTCGAAATTAAAATAACAGGCTCTACAGTACTATCAGTTTCTTGGCGCAAGACTAATATAATAACGAATGTTATAAAAGATAAATTATTCATTTATTTAAATTAAAGTTAGGTTACATCTATTATTATTATACAGTTTGATATCAGTTTTATATAGGTCACGTTCGAAGCTCAACAAGGTCATTCGTAGCCGATTAACAGTAAACGGATATTAATTGTTTTATTGACATACTATTGTTGTAAATATTTATATACTTGCTGCTTTAATATGAAATGCTATTACGATAGGAGATAGGGAAAAAAATGGATTAGTTAACATTTTTTTAATGTAAATCGATTAAGTAAAATATATGATAAGATATGCCCCTGCTGTACCACGATGGCTAACTGATTTCAGGATGTGACTGACAGTTAACAATGTCGGTGGGTTCTGTCCCCTTTAGGGGACGAATTATTTTCATTTTCCAGCTCTGGCAAGCAAGATAAAATTGAGTTCCGTCGTCCGTACACAACACGCGATGTCTTTTGTTTTTGAATTCTTTCGGAAAACGAAGAGAGAAAAGAGCTGATTGATATAATTATATTTTTATTCTCGTCTCAAAAAGTGTGTCAGTCGTGGCGCAGGGGCACAAAGTGTGACTGTAAAATCGACCTGTTGTGGGTTCGATCCCCACTCGAGGAAGTGAAATATTTATTTACATTTATGTTTTCATTTCTTCGCTTTGGTGTTGAGGCAAAGCGTTGAGTTCCGCCACTCAACGCGCAATGCTTCCAGAACTCGGTGGAAAGTGGAGAACGGAGTGTCTTAACACTAGATTCCCTCTGCCTACTCTGATGTGTGTGGGATACAGCGTGAAGCTCATTTAATCTTTAGTCCCAAAAACGTTAATTATAAATAGTTTATCACAAAAACTATTACTAATCTTTGACAATAGTATTCTATTCACGCTTGCTTGCATTCTTTTAAACTCTTGATCTTGAAACTTCTAATTAACTTGGAATTACCTGATTAATTGAAAGTTGCCTTGTCACTAAAGTATCCAAAATATATTTTTCGTAACAGACACATTTTATTGTCTGTAAAAGATTATTAAGTTTGCCGTAATGTTTATGTAAAAGTTTATATCACAAATAGTTTTTAAGTTAAAAACTCAAATAGTGAAGAAAAACATTAAATTATTTCGAACCACAAAGATACATATTTCTTCCAACTTATGGGTATAAACATTGTTTAATGTCGTACTGGTCAAAGCCATTTTATGAAATATGGAATCTACTTAAATTATGTGATAGTATAGAATACGATTTACTTTTAATATCTTTGATTCTTTATTATAGTATGGTTTAGGATAGAATCTTTTATTTCAAATGTTTGACCTTGTAGATTTCCTTGAAAATTAGACTTTTAATTTTCCCATTCTCTTACCTTATAAGTAGAGGCAAATATATGATGATGTTTTTTTATTACATTACTTATTATTAGCATTACTTATCACGACGTTGTTTACCATTATTAGTTACCTCTTTTCTGATATTGTGTCATTTTCTATTTTTATCACATTATCTATGTACAAAAACGTAGATAATTTATAATATATATAACATATATCAAGAGATACAAATTTACCATCATCATCATACATTATTATACACTACATAAAACTCGTTCAATAATTTCGACAGGTTAAACATTTTATTACAATTCATACATATTAAGAAATAATAAACAAATCGAAGAATACATATGTTATTCTGTTTCAGTATTGGTAGAGGCGTGTAACAATGAGCCCTCCTGCCTCCAAGACCACGCCGGGCTGGAGGCCATCACGCAGCTGCACAGGCAGCTCGACGACGACGCGAACGGAAATGTCGATCTTAGCGAGAGCGATGATGTAAGATATTTTATTTGTGGTATATAATTATTAATTATGTAATTAAGTGCTTCAATATATCTTAAAATCTTGGTACGTGATTGCAGACGCGTAAAGATAAAAGATTTGAGAAGAACAGCTAAAATGGATTCATTTATTTATCACCATTTTTTTGTAAATGTTGTCCTTTTAAATTCTTATATGGTCATTTACTAATAAATTAAGTATGTATAAATCATAAAAAGTATTGATCGCTATTGAAATTTTCGCTTACTTATTCTTTAGACTACATTCTAATATGTAACTGATATTTTGTTAAATTAGCAAATATTCTCTAATTTCGTAAACATTTACAGTTCCTCCGAGAAGAGCTCCAGTATGACAGTGGCTACGAGAAACGTCAGCGTGCTTTTCACCATAACGATGATATGCATATTTCTGTTAAGGAGCTATGGGAAGCCTGGCTACGGTCAGAGGTAAGATAACAATTAAATATTATCGGGCAAGGAGATAACCTCATAATCAGTGGATACAGAAATTCATTACAATAATAATGATAATATCTAATTATCATCAAAACAGTGATTAAATATAAAAAAATGTATTTATTTCCAAAAAACTATTAATCGTAATATTATTGAAGAAAGGACGGAATGCAAGATCAGTGTAAATAGTAAGATATTAGAACAAGTGAATGAAATGGTATACTTGAGAAGTATGTTTAGTAGATGGAAGATACGAGATGGATGTGGAAAGGCGTATTGCTGCCGGTAACAAGGTTAACGAAGCCTTAGCTGCATTGATGAGACGGCGAAACGTCAGCACAGCTGCGCATTTGGCCAAACACAATGCAGTTTTGGTACCGACTCTGTTATACGGCAGCGAAACGTGGGTATTACAGAAGAAGAATGAAAGAAAGATGAATGCTGTGGAGATGCGATCTCTTCGTAGGATATGCGGAGTCAGCTTAGCTGATCGAATCCACAATGAAGAGGTACACAGAATGGCAGGTACTAGCGAGGATGTCACGGTGAGAATTAAGAAGAACGTGCTCAGCTGGTTTGGGCACGTCGAACGATGAAAGAATGGAAAAAAAGATTTATGATGGAAAAGTGAGCGGTAAGAGAGGTAGGGGGAGACCTCGGTTGACCTTCGAAAACACAGTATCAAAGATACTGGAGGGAGGTCACTTAAAAAGCATGAGGACCCCCCGGAAGGCATGTATGAAGAGGTTGATGACAGTGGACGAGGCGAAAGAGGTATGTAGAGACCGTAGCGTTTGGCGCTCCGTTCTCTCTGACTACCCCGCTAGGGATAAAGCGTGAAGTTAGTTAAGTTATAATATTATACTACTTACAGATTTCATTAGGTACGTTGTAAATATTTGACTTGATTATTATCTTACGAATAAATAATACGCAAAGGAAAGAGATTTTAAAATATATTGTTGTATCCTAGTATATATATTTATGAATTTTGATTAATCTGCTTTTATACTTATTTAGAAAACGTATAAAAATTTGAAAGTAGCGGGACTCGAACCCGCGCCTGGAAGGCGCCGCTTTTATACGTTTTCTAAATAAGTATTTTTCTTTCCTAAGTGTGGATTGAAAAATTTTAAAAAAATCTGCTTTTTCTAAAATTCCACAAGTAAAAAAATGTAAAAAATAATCTGCTTTTTCTAGGTCCACAATTGGACTGTGGAGCAAACAGTGGAATGGCTGTCAGATTCGGTGGACCTTCCTCAATATAAGGCATTGTTTCTGCAGCATCGCGTTACCGGAGCTACTTTGCCTAGGTAATGTCTTTGTATTTTCATTACTGAAATACAAGACCATGAATAATTAATAAACTGTTTAAAAAGTATATAAAAAATTGTGGTCACAATTTTTTATATCGTGTCGCAATGCCACAAGCGTTCCATTGTAAACGCAGCGGTTGTAATTTCGATTCCCATTCCGGGAAAATGAATTATTTTCATTCAAGGGTGCTTGGAAAGCAGAGTGTCTTTACACTAGGTTTTCTCTGTTAAAAGTTTTAAGTTTTGCTTTGAGGCATTAGTATGTATGAATATTTTTTCTATCCAAGTAATAATAATAAAAAAAATCTTCAAGTTTGTTTTAAAAGGTTCCAGTAAAAGTAAAGTTTCTTTATAGCTAACACTTATTAATTTTTGAATGATTATTGCTTAAATATAAAATCTTTCCTATAATTATATTAAAAAAAACACGGCTTTCAAGTACTAAATATGAACATTTCAAAAGCAAAGGTATACGAAAAAAATTATTACTAAATCCCTTTCCCAACGACATCAAGTATTGAGGTCGGTTATATAAAAAAGAAAGGATTTTTTTAAATCATGTAATCGTATATTATTTTAACTTAAGTATGCGACAAATGATAATACAAAACAGTATCGTTATCACTTGTTAACGAAAACATAGTTTAAGATTATGCTTTTATATCCTGCGGCGTTGAGTTCAGCCACTCAACATGCAACGCCTACAGAATTTGTTGAAAAGTGGGAAGCGGAGTGTCTTAACACTAGGCTCCCTCTGCCTACCCTGCTATATGTTAAATACAATATGAAGCTGAAACAAACTGCTTTTATTTTAATACAAAATTTAATCTGCAATTTTAATCTGTACAGTCAGACGCTGCTGTACGGCTGCACCTTGACGACGATTTAGTTTTAGTTTAAGTATATCACTATAAAACGTTTTTTTTTTATCTTTTTTTAAATTATATCTTCACGCTGTATTCCGCAAATAATAGGGAAGGCCGAGTGAACCTGGAACACTAGTTTTAAGACACTCGGTTTCCCACTTTCTGCCGAATCCTGGATGCATTGCGTTTTGAATTGCGATTTCAGTGCCGCTTTGCCTCGTCACCAGAGCGATTCCTTATTGTAATAATAATAATAATAATTAACTTTAATAATAATAATTGTACTTTTACGCATTTCTATATTGATTTAGTTTAGATTATTTTTCGCATAAATAT